>JAUNZO010001841.1:0-1200000 GCA_031894775.1 Chloris gayana | reverse complement strand
CTTCCAATTCTTCCCAGTACTCGAGATATCCGTAGAATATAGAAAGCTTCTTATACGGAGTTGCAGCTTTTGACTTTGCAACTCCCTTCACGGCCTTTCCAAATGTAGCTTTAATGTTTTTTGTCTTATCAAAGACATCCCTAGAGGTCCAACGTCGAGGTTCTTCGCCGGTCTCAATCGTACCATCAAATTGTTTGGCCATCCGTCGATACGGGTGGCTCCGATGTAAGAATCGACGATTTCGAGTGTACACTCGTCTTCTTGGATGATGGAAGATACACGTGTGATGTATCGTCAACACAAACAAAGCATGCCTCCTTTCCTTTCACCTGGCCCGAAAGCGCCCTTAACGCCGGGGAATCGGTTACGGTCACGAAAATGATCGCTTTCAACGTGAAGTAGTCTCTTCGGTGCTCATCCCACATACGCACATCTTCCAACCATAGTTTTCGCATGTCTTCAAACAATGGTTCCAGGACGACATCTATGTCGTTCCTAGGTTCTTTCGGTCCGGATATAAGAATGGACAATAATATGTACTTCCTCTTGTGGCACAACCATGGGGGGAGGTTGAACATTGTTAGCGATACAGGCCAAACGCTGCGAACGTTCCTCGTCATACCAAAAGGGTTCATTCCATCTATACTCAATTCAAACCGTATATTTCTTGGCTCGTGCGAGAAGTCGTCACGGTGGTTACGATCGAAGTTTTTCCACCGGGTTCCATCCGATGGATGACTCGGCTTATTAGGGTCTCTCTTACGTGTATGCCATGTCATCGGTTCAAGCATCTCTTGGGTTGGCAAATATCCGTCTTATGCGATCGACCACCGATAGGTACCACATGACCAAGGCTGGAACCTTACTATCACCGTCGCTACCATTGACGATACTCGCTTTTCTTCCTCTTCCTCGTCATTCTTTCCCCTCTTATTAGTTGTGTCTACATCATACTCCTCATTCGTCTTGTAACGACTTCGTTTGCACCTTGGGCATCTCACGAGGTCCATGAACTTCTCCCCCGGTATAATATACAATGATTTGGACATGCGTGGATTTTTTGCACACCCAACGACATTGGAGATATCGGTCTCTTAGCATAGTACGTGTTTTTTGTAACAAGTTTGGCTTTGGCGAGTGTATCCGAAAGAAGATCTAACAATTCAGTGAAACCGGCATCTAACCACCCATGGATGGCCTTCGATTTCATGAGTTCGAGAACCGTACGTAACACGAGTATTCTCTTTAGAACATCCATTAGACTCCTCAAACAATAAATCCTTTGATGCCTTCTTTATCGTTGCAAAGTTATCAAGCCCTCTTGTTGTCCCCGCATTGAGTAAAACTTGCGGCTCAACATGACATAACAATTCCTCAACATCAGAATCAGTACATTGTTCTTCTTTAACATGAAAATCAAAAGTCTCGTCAACTTGGACAAACTGTTCTTCTTCAACTTCAATCGGCTGCAACTCAACTTCGACCGGCTCGTCTTCTCCATGCTTTGTCCACCTGGTATAATTCTTCAGGAAACCCCTCCTCACTAAGTGAGATTTGATTACAAGTGTATCGGTCAACAATTTTTGATTCTTGCAGTCCACGCATGGACAATATATTTCTTGTCTTCATAGACGCTTAGCATGCTCGACGACCCTCTTAAGAAATACATCGACTTGACCTCGGAAATATGCACTTAATCTTGACTCTTCGTACATCCATGTTTTGTCCACCTAAACAAGCATTACGCAAATATTAATTATAATAAAATAATTACTAAATCAAATAATTACCAGTATGAATATTAAGTATTTATAGAAAATATAAGGAAACTAATATATTGCATAACATAATGTGCTAGAATTAATAATTATTAAATAATTACTAAATAATCTATTTACCATTATGAATATTATATATTTATAGAAAATATAAGGGAACTAATATATTGCATAAGACAATGTGCTATCATATATAAAAACCCACTATACAAATTATTATTAATTGACTCGAATCTTTTAATAATTAAATCGTGCTCTAGGGGTCTCTCTCAAGAGAGCATAAAGTAGATCTTAAATTGATTGACATGAAAAAAGCTTGTAAGACATGATTTTTTTGTATGCAACACAAGCACATGATAATGAGCTTATTATACACAACTCAAACCAACAAGAAACCTACAAACATGAAGGAATTTGACAAATCGAAATCAAAACCTAGGTCAAATGGTAATCCAAAATTCTCCATGATTACAACACTATAGCAACAAATAATGGGATGAGTTTCCCTTACCACGGAGAACAAATTTCTGCAAAAAAAAAACGAGATCAAAACCTTCTCCCCTCGGTTTTCATTTTTTTCTTCAATTTTCGAGCCGCCACACTTGGACTAAGCTCCTGTTCCGTCCGAACGCGGCTTTTATACTGTGCAAAACAATAGCCACGGTCCACTTCTTCAACCGTGGCTATAGAAGAAACTATAGCCACGGTTGGTGAAGTGGACCGTGGCTATTGGTGGAGGCCACTATAGCCACGGTTCACAAAGCCAACCGTGGCTATGGTGGCTTCTATAGCCACGTTTCGAAGGCAGCCAGCCCCGCCACCTACCGTAGCCACGGTTTATTTTCTTTGCCGTGGCTACTTCATTTTGGGTAGCGTGCCTATAGCGAGTTTTTGTTATAGTGTTGCAATACGCCACATTAAAAATACTATTGCCTACCTTCTACATGCAAAAAAACCGACACATGAGCCTGGTTTCATGGAACCCACGGAGCTAGAAATCTTGGGAGATGAACGAGGTTGCAATACCTTGGGAAGTGCAGATCCACGGACTTGTGCAGGTCGAAGACGATTGGTTGTCGCTGCAGGCCGGAGATGTGCCGTTCAAGGCGGACGGAGTTGCAGCGAGAGGCGAATCAAAGGCGGAGTTGAGGCGGAGGCCGGTCTTCGAGACTGCAGGGAAGGCCGACGGGAAGGAAGACGAAGGGGAAGAGCAGCCGGGCGAGGGAGAAGAGAGGAGGCGTCGTCCGTGCCGCGTCGGCGCGCTCACCGGCGGCGGATCCGGGCGTCGCCTCCCGGTCGCCTCTCCTACTCGGGCTCGGTTTTTTCGTTTTATTTTTCTCAATACGATCGAGGTAGGTGAGAAGATAAGCGGTGACCGGACGGCTCCCGCGCGCCTCGTGAGCGTTCCCGCGCTGGTCGGACGGATTGGTTCGATAGTTTTTGAGAGAATCGCTCCGTCCCGCATATCATCGAATATTCGCCCCACGTACCGACCCATCCCACCATGGACCCGGAACAAACACGGCAAAACGAAGGACCGAATGGTCCCGTCCCGTCCCGTCCCTCGCGATCCACCGAAACAAACACATGCTTAAAGAACTTTTCCGAGTCTAGCCAGGTATGACTTCATGCCTCTCTTAATTCTTCCTTAATGTTTTCACATATAATCTGACTCTTTGTTTCTCCTATCCTCCAGGTTCTTCTCAAAAATTCTAAGGCCAAGAGTACAATCATCGCTCGTCTTGAGGAAGAACTTCATCGGAATCAAGAGCCACTATGTAAGAAACTAATAAATAAGACACTATATTTAGAGACTCTAATTTGATACGAGTCTCCATTGACATATCAAAGACTCTTTTTTATTAAGAGAGTCTCCAATATAATTGCCTTGATGAGCTGATTTAAATACGGGGTCCAGTACTACTAGTCAAAGGTAAAACAGTGGGGTCATTAGCAGCTCACCGACAGGTGTAAGCTGTCTAAGCACGCTTTACCCTTTTAGTACTGCTACAAGCTCAACTAGTAGCGTGGTGGACCAATGGAAAAATATATAGTACTCCTACTACATTGCTTAAACAAGGTAGAGGGCCCATATATCGTTTTATGGGGAGCAGAATATTACGAGAAAAAATGCACTGATTTTTAGGACGCGAAGAAAGTCAGCGGTTCTAGAAAAAATCCCTCTCTTTTGATATGAAAGAGGAATACTAATCTATTCCGATAATGGTGTCGTTTGTAGAATAAGAAACTCGTACCGTCGGCAACTCATTTTTTTATTGTCAGAACGACAAGAATTTTGGAATTGAGGAGTAACATTCGGGCTTGTTTGGGAACCCTAATTTCCCTAGGGAATTTGGCTTCTTCCCCAGGGGCATTCTGGCCCATGGTTTTGCTCCCTCAACAAACCCGAGTGGCCTTTTGGATGTGCTATGGGTAAAAATTCTATGGGTCATTTTAGCCCCACCCACGTCGTTTCCGTGGGGGAAAAGAAAATCATCTCGCAAGGTCAGACAAGATTTCCCGATCTCGTCCGGCGCCGCCACCTCGCTACCCTCGCCGCCCTGCTCCATCCCGGTTGCCACCCTCGTCTTCATCTGTCATCGTCATCCCGTCGCCGTCTGAGTCGTCGTCCCGTCCCTCCCCGGTCGCCGCCCTGTCCCTGCCCTTTTCGTCACCTCGGTCGCCGCTCCGCCCCAATCTCCGCGTCCGTTGCACGACTCCTCGTCGCCATCGCGTGTCATGAAGTCTGGCCGGCAATTAATCATCGACTCGGTCGTGTTGTTCCTACAAAAACCGCTCCGGCATCTGCCCTTGCGGATGTCTGGCTCCGCCACCGGGAAATCACCCGAGTGAACAGCGAGCTCCGCCAGCTCATGGACGGCATCATCTTGGATTGAGCGGGCGTGAGGAAGGGCGAACGGGCGGCATCGTGGCAGGGTAAGGACCTCCCTTGTGGCTGGAACATCCGACACCTCTGTAATTAGAGGACCTGTAACATGAGCTCGAGGAGAAGCTGCATCAGGAGGTCAATGCATTTGGGCCTCGTGACTGCTTGTCCATGGTTGACGATCTTCAGATCAAATTCCCTACTTCGATCAAATTCCCTACTTCGATCAGGTACACATGCTTTTATTTTTTTATCATCCCCCTCATCCATTTTATTCAAAACAATACAGAATCGTTTTATCATCCTTTGATGACCCTAATGCAGGTGGTAAAGGAGTATGAGATTCTTCATGGTGCCACCAGATTTGGCTTGATTGAGTTTGTACTACATTTCTGGAACTGAAACTAGTTTGAGTGATAATTTAGTACTACTTTTATCTAATTGCATTAAATAAGAAGAAAAACCTTCTAGGTGTGGAATTGCATGGAGAACAAAAACCTTCTGGGTGTGGAATCAAACAGGAGTTCTAATGATGCACTTTCTATAGTTTTAGCTATCTATAGCTCGTGCTCGAGTAGTTGTAGCCAATGTTCGTAACTGCTACTAGGAAAGGTATGCTAACTGTTATGCTAATAAGAAGGTACACTCCTGCAACGATTTTTGTTAGCTTCATATGGACTTTAAGAATCAGAAGTTCAGAAAGAGTGATATTGATGCTGCTCTTGTGACTTATGAGCAAATTTGCAAGCTGCCTAATACGAACAAGATTGCAGAGTTGCACTTTCAGTTGCTATTGTAGTGACATGCTTCTGTTTTTGTGGTACTTGAATAATATGTGATATGATACATATGGCCGTGATGCTAGTCTGAATGTGAATGGGTGAGTTCATGACTCTTAGCTAGATTTTAGCTATCATTTTTTTGTTATTATCCAATGATTACTTCCAATGTTTAGTGAATAAGCTGTAACATGATTATTGGAATAGTGATGTAGCGTCAGTTCTTGGCAGTATTGAAACGATTAGTTTTCTTTGGATATCATGTGACCTCTGTCACAAACACGGTGAAGAGCTCCTGATCTTACAACCTGAGCATTCGTTGGATATCTAATTTTAATTCTTGTTTAAACACAATTAAGAGCTCCTTATTATCTTATGATTCTATTAACAAGAACCCAGAACTTTGTCTTTGGATTAAGGATGAGATTGCTCCATAGGTATGCACTTCTTGAGGTTTGGGTGTTTCTTTGATAGATGATAGCAGGTCTAGTCCATGTATTGAATATGAGATATCCATGTACTATTCATGCCCTTTTCTTATTGGCACCAATGATTCTTTGCAAAGCTGAAATATATGTTGTTTGAAGATACTTTCTCTCATGTGCATTTGTGTATGACAGTCCTTTTAGTGGTGGCAGTAGAAGTTTGATCCTTCACTATATTTTGAATTATTGGAAAATGTTTTTTTCTTTTACTATTACTGTGCTAATAAGTAGGATTGTTTGATATACTGATATCTCGAATATTCCCTTTTGCAGTGATGATTGTTGCTTCAGCATTGATCATATGGAAAGAACTTGTGATGGTCACATGGACTGAGTTGCCCATCGTTGTGGTTCTAAGTGAAAGCACGAAACATGTTCTGTTCAGTTGTAAAGCTGGCTGGTGGTGGTCACAGAAACTAGTAATTTTTAGCAATCTTTATGTTCTGAAGCTATATCTGAGCTAAACTTTGATGTATTATGTGTACGATTTGGTGTGTTATAACTCATACTATTGTATTTCTCTTCTGATTGACTGATACCGTTAATTCATTTATTTCAATGATTCAAATTATCATAACTTTGTTAATTTGATTGGATGCATGTATTGGTATTAGCGCAACATCAGTGTAGTTACCATTTTTGAAGAATCCAGCAACATTTTTCAATTCTTTGATTTATTCTGTTTTTTTGAATTTTTATTGTTTGGTCGGGATTTTTACCCCCATGTCTCCCAAATGATGCCCGGGATTCAGCTAAAGTGGGGATTTCTGTCCCAAGCGGGGTGGGGGTGGCATGAGGTGGCAGAAATCCCCCATTAGGGCTGAAACACCCATGGTTTTCCACCCCTTGCACCCAAACAAGCCCTCATTCGGCCAATCATCCCTACAATCCGTTTTACTAAACCCATTAAAACTAGTCTATACATTGGAGACACGATCCAACAAGAGGAGTATCCAATAACAGCACCGATACATCCGAGACTCTGATTATATACCCATGTCTCCTTATTTGTGATCCGGACCCGCAATTTTTATGAAATCCAGTTAACTCGGCTGGCGTCCGATTCCCCTTCCTCCTTACTCCTTCCCAATCCACCGCATCCCTTAGCAACCCGCCCGCAGTGGACTTGCTCCAGTACTCCTTCCTCGCCGCCGCACCCGCAACCGACCCGAGCGTGGAGGTGACACTCGTGCCGTCCCGCCGGGGCCGCGTATCCACCTGCCTCGCGGTGCCACAGCCGCCACCTTCCTCGACGTCCGCCGCGGTCATGGGCGCATCGCGGGAGCTGTCGGTGGCGACCCAGGCGGTCATCGAGGACAAGGCGCGGTACCTCGTCGGCACCTACAACTGTTCCAAGGTCGTCATCGTGTTTGGCTGCGGCTGCAGGTTCTATGACATCCATCGACTGCCAGGAGTACTTGGACTTCGCCACCGGCATCATCGTCAACGCCCTCGGCCACGGTGACCCGGAGCTCCTCACTGCAGCTCCAAATAGGTGGGCACCCTCATCCACATGAGCAACACCATCTACTCCAAGCCCGAGGTACGTAACGAATCTGTTTCTCATCCCTAGATCGCGACTACCACCTGCTCGACGCATTGCCCCTATCCTCTGGTTGTGCTATCTAACTCCTTCCGCAGGTGGATCGCGCCAAGCGGCTCGCGGAGACGTCCTTCGCGGACTGAGGCCAACGAGGCGGCCATCATGTTCTCCCGGAGGTTCCAGCGGACGGCGCGCTAGAACGGGGACACACCGACCGGTGGAGTTCCTAGCATTCAGCAGTTGCTTCCACAGCCAGACCATGGGCGTGCTCGCGTTCACCAGCAAGATCAATACCAGGAACCACCTACTCATGCTCTACACCGCCTGCGAAGGAAAAATTGTTCCCATGCCTTCGCCATTGCAGGTCAGCACCCATTATTGAAAATGACAGTGTATTCCATAAGATTTATAACACATGGCTTCCAGCTATATGGATTTAAAACAAGACGTTGCTGTTCATAGTGGGGCACGAAGTTTAAATTCAAATTCTACCTTTGCTCTTATGCACTCAGACCAATATACTGTTGGTATGAACTATGGATCTGGTAGCTTCAGCTAGATAACTAATTTGTATCATTATACCTTCCCTGAGTGAGATAAATGTATTTACATGGGGCATGAGCAATCAGGAAGGAGCGGAAGTGTTCTACTCGAGAGTCAGTAGCAAAAAGTTACCTAAGGTCATATATATCACCTATGTATAGTATTGTTACAAATTCTGATATAGTTGTTTCTCCACTGCTTTAGGTCCAGTTTAGCATATTTGCTCTTGTATTCACTTAAGGAAACTTGCTCATGTATTTATCCTAATAATCCATCTGTTAAAGGTTTGCTGCCATCATTGCATTGCATCATTCATGTTATCTTTCAAGTTGCCCGGGAAGCTGTTCTAACCATGGATGTTTTTACCTGTAGATCATTTTTCACTTGTACCTTCCATTGCATTGGAAAATCTATAGGTCAGTTTGCATTTTTTTTAATCTCTGAAGCTAGAAACTACTTATATATTCATGCTTTTTGTTAAGAGACCCTTTGTTTCCTGTTTTGCTATACCCAATGCAAATGGCAATATAACGGATTCAATAGATAGCTTATAATTGTATATGCCTGATCAGAAACGGAGTTCACTGCTTTTTTTCAGCTCGTGTACAAATGAATATTTGAAGCAATAACAGGAATTCAGTCACTGCATTTTTTGGTCCTGAAAGTTACACCTTTTGTGTTTAATCTATGAAATTGAAATCTGAATTTCGTTTCTCTCATTAATTTATCCTCCGCGGAAATTGAAATTCCATTGTTCTATGCTTGTGTGAACTAAAATGTGAGGTTATATCAAGCATGAGTCATTATGTTTAATCGATTAGATTACTTCAGTTAATCAATTTATTCTGAACTAAACTTATTTTCAGTTAGAGAACTATTTTTTACTTCGGTTAGTCATACCACTTTATTTGATATAAAGTTCAGATATCTTTGTTTGTATATTTCATAGTAAGAACTCTTCACCGCCAGCACAACCAGGGGGGCCCCTCTTCATGTTGTCAAATGTAGAAATTTTGGTACAGACCTTGGTCAGAACCTGTTATAAGAAGATTTTTTGTTTTGGTGCCTGTTTATTCTCTATGGCATCAAATGGCCGAGGAGATCTTCTCCCAACACATCCATGTCTTCGTGCCATCTCTTCGTGTCTTGGTTATATTTTCCTGCCATCTTCTACTTAATTCAATATGCTTGAAGCTCTATTTTTAGCTGCTAATTCTCTTCAGCCAACCCCTGTTCCAGGTTCCGTTCATCCAGTATTTACTTTAGGATACGAGGCTGGAATCCACAAAGGGTGGCATAGTTGGAGCCTTCATTCTAGAACTGAACTATGAACTGATAGTACTTTTGTTCGTAATTGCAAGACTAGAACTCGAGGATCCTGTGTACCTTCATCTTTTGCATTACAGTAATACTAAGGCATTCTTATCTTTGCTTATGTCTTCAGATTAACCAGGAACAGCTAGCAATTCAACTACAAATTTTATTGATTGTAAATGTCTTGTAATCACTTGCCTTAATATCTTGTAGTTATTTACACTTAACTAAACAATTTTCATGTTTGTAGGGCCTTTGTTTCATACTGCAGAGATGGGGGTGACCAAGACCAAGTTGACGCATGTAACAAAATTTCGGTATATATGTTTTATAACTGATTCCATGACTTTTGTTTCATTCAAATTCCGAGGGTGTTTATGTCTTTCCAGCACAATACTCACAAATCTGTACAATTTTAGTAGTAGACATACGTAGGTTTAAGATACCTAGACAATTATTTCTGCATTATAGATCGGTAGAGATAGAACCTTTTGCTAACAAATTTTGATGATGGCTACTGCGTCTTTATGATCTGATTCTTGAACAGACTTTTTTTCATTCAATTTAATATTATACTCATTTGCTCGATACCAACAACTAGACCAACGAGATCAGTGAGTCAATAAGTACCTTTGGTGTTGACCCTAATACCATTTCGCTCAGCCAACATGCAAAAGGATTTTGCTGTTTGGAGCATTAGAGAATAGCATTTCAAGTCACCTGGCTTGGAAACTTACTATGTAGTTGTTCCTAGTGATCTTTTCTGGAAAATGTGGTCTTTTCTGAAAAATGTTGAATGAAGGCATCAAGGTCGATTAGGGAGACATATGTGCTGGGTTTGCTTTCTCATGTGAAGTTGCACTTTCTTCCCACGTTTGAGTACTTTGCTCACTGATTGCTTAGGGATCAATGGCTTTCGTGAATATTTCTCATTTAACTTTGTTGATTCGCTACTAAACTATATTTGTTCTTTTGTATCTTTTCCTTTTTACAGTGGCACCAACAATGTCCTCGCCGTGATGAGCATTGCCTAGAGTGGCTGGACAAGTTTTTTGTCTCTGTACACTTCATTGCCTCGGTACGCATGCCTTTGAGGGTTACTGACATAAGTTTTGATAATCATGTACCTAAACATAAGCTTTTTTATCTCTGCACCTAAACATAAGTACCCCGGTCACATGCGTACAGAGGCAACACCCCTCGGTGAAGTTGTGATATGTTATATTTATGTTCGAAAAATTGGAACCACATGGTACCAATGTTTATGTCAATGAACTAGTTATTTTTATTATGTATACTTAATATGTCTAAGTTGGAGCCAGTGAGAATTTGATTGTTTGCTTATGTGATGTTTGGGCCTCGAATGTTGCAATGTATGTGTCTTGTGGTTCCTGTGAAATGTGAATTGAACAATGTATGTGTGATGTTTGAACTGAATAATGTATGTGTGTTGTGGCGCCTGTGATGTTCGGGCCTCCTTTTTTTTTATTTTCTCCGTTCTTATTGCAGACTCTTTTTGGCAATAAGAGTCTGCAATGATCCCATCATTGGAGACTCTGGTTGGCAAAAGAGTCTCCAATGATGGAGTCATTGCAGACTCTTATTGCCGAAAAGAGTCTCCTATGGCCGGGGTCATTGCAGACTCTGAAAATTAGAGTCTCCAATGACGTATCATTAGAGACGTGAATTTGGAGACTCGAAAATTTAGAGTCTCCAATGTGACTTGGGAAGAGTCTCTAAAATCGTTTTCTTACATAGTGAGCAGTTGGTCGAACTTGAGTCTCGGACCGCCGGTCTGAAGTCAAAAGAAGCTGATTTGCTAAGGAGGTAAGCAAATCTGCTGAATACTCATCGAGTAATGGAACATCGCCGGCAAGAAATCATTAAACTTCGGAAAGAAGTCAAAAGTAAGCTTTCAATTTTATCTTCAAATTCTTTAATTAACTTTTTACCCTTCCGATCGGTCTTATCTGCTTTAGCACTCGAAGATCTTATTGTTGCTCACAAAAAGGCTGAAGAAATTCTCTCCGAGAAAGCAGCTGCTCAAGAACAAGCTCTTCAAGAAGGATCCAGATCGAAGAACAGCAGGCGGCCTGAATTGGAGAGTTGGAAGGCGAGCTCACCGCCAAAGACAATATTTTGGCACAGACTCGCGCTCCAATAAGATGCTTGAAGCTGAACTAGCTGAAGCGTCGGAAGCGATCAAAAGGCGCAAATGGAGAAGGAAAGCGCTTTGAGGACTACGCAAGAGTCTTCTCAGCTTGCTCTCAAAGCAAAAGCGCATGAGATCCAGCGCTCGCCGAAGATTGAGACCAAGCCGAGGGAGTCTAATGTCAACATCAAAGGCAAGTTCAGAGCCGCGGACATCGAGCACAAGCGTGAGTTCCTTCTTTCCTATTTTTATTTAAGACACTCTTTTTAATACTAGTCAATACTGATAACCTTTCCTTATACTTTTTGGCCCTCTTTAGAACTTGCTACAGAGCGGTATGCGAACACTCGAGTATCTGAACAGAGGTCAACCCATTCTCCAAAACGAACCGGATCTTGAAACGGCTATCCGGGATGTCCCTAGAAGGATCGGAGAGCACTCAAAGATGATCGCTGCATCAGGAGGAGGGCACATCGCTGCCATAATCCAGTCTTGGACTCCAGTCGAAGACTGCGACTTCAACTTCATCAGAGATGGTGCTCACCCAGATACAACCGAAGACCGGTTCAATGAGTTAAAACATTCACTCATTGGTACCGTTTCTGAATTAATTGAAGATGTTCGTCTGGATCCGACTGGTGTCCCACTAAATGAAGCTGCAGCACTCCCTGTTCTAGATCAAGCTACTCAAGATGCTGCTGCCGCCTCTAGACAAACAATAGAAGAAGAGTATGAAGATCTTTATGCAGATTTATTACTCTCTTCTTCTGACTCTGAAGGCAGGATAGATGACAGATTGGCAGAAGAACCCAAGACTGGGGATATCGGCAATTCCAGCGGACCTGCCCAGTAGCCATCTATTGTAGGACCAGTCTTCTTAATTGTTTAAACAGACAATTTCTATCATAGTACATTGTAATGTGAATCATTATCCTTTTAACTATGCTGAAGTTCTAGTGTTCGACTTCTTCTCTTTTTTATACCGGTAAACAAGAATTCATTATCTTATTCCTACTGGTCTATGTCTAAATAATGATGGTTATTTCGAATTAAACTCACTATGATTGAATACCGGCTCTAATCAACACAGATCGCAAATTCATAGCAATAGCCTACTTTAACAGAATCATGCTATATAGAAAAATGACTAGTCTTTAAGGTTTAAGATTACATAACATCACAGATTGCTCTTTAAAATAGCAACCTACATACCAGTATTTCAAAAGAGATGCTTAAACATTTCCTTTCCCAAACAAACCAGTCGAGACTAAAAACACAAATAAATAATCTTACAGACCGCTCTTAATCATAGCAGTTCCCTGACTTAAGTAAATGACCGGTATTAGTTATTTAGGAATTTCGTAATTTCACAGACTGCTCTTAACCTCGCCGCCTCTGAGTGGAAGACAAGAAGGCTCAGCTCGAAGCACTGTCGTGACGGACCCCAAGTTCCCCAAGCTCTGTTCTATGTAATGCCTATTCTCTCTTTGCTTTGGTGTTGTTGTGCACATTCGCGTCCTTATTTTTTGCCATGGCGATGACCAACGTTTTTCCAAAAAGATTCACCGACGAAAAGCCATGGATCTCGGAAGTCCTGCAGGAATGGTGATTTGTTCCCCAGTTTCATGCCTCAATCGATGGATTTATAAGGCCAAAACTAATTTTGTATGATTATTTTGATTTCTGATAACTCGTCTCCATGTTCAGAGGCAAGCAACAAGTGGATTCCCGCATTCTGGTGGCTGCAAAGTTGATATTGCGGCGGCGCATGGCTACGCCGGATGCGACGACGGCAGCTCGCAGAGCATACTGTGTCGGGGCGCATGATGACTGCAGTTCACGCCAGCGGCTCACCAGGCGTCGTGATGGCAACTTGTGGCGACACATGACAGCTGCTCACCACTGCAGCACAGGTGCGTTCTCTTTTCTTACTGCATACAGCTCACCACTCATCTTGCTCGGTGTAAGCGTCGTCCCCTCGTGGCCATTTGCATGCCGGAGCCAGCAACAAGGGTGCCAACGCAGCGCTATTCAAGGCATAGGAGAAGAAAAACTAATGTTTTATTTGTGTCATCGTGATATGCCATAGATTCTTAAGGCTAGCAAATTGATTTCGTCTTATTGTGTATTGTAGTATTTATGTAGCCTTCTTTTCATATCTACCAAAAATGGAGTTAGACGTCTATTTGCACTATCTTCAGCTGATTTATATTTAGTCTTCTAGATTAATTAGATTTCATGACATATGTTCCTAGGTGCTAAAGGAGGGGGAATTTTCTCTTTACTTTCATTGTTGCAAACTAGCTGCCTGGTTTGGACAGTTGATGGCCAACCACTAGAACCTTGGTTTACCCCAATCACTCAGTAGGTAGGGACGTCAAAAGAATTAATCCTTGTTTAGTTCGTACTGACAATGTTTCATATGTCCATTTTTAATTTCCTCATTTCCACTGTCCCCTCAAATTCTTTTCTTTTCTATTTCAACTATGTATCCATAGAATGAATTCGTTATATACTTATATGCAGTCATTCATGGTCCCTGGAATTGCCGCCCGCCTGCAGTCATATGGTTTCCAAGTTACTTTCCTAATTAATTCTCATTAATGGATGTTAATTAATGTTTAAATTATGAGAATTACTAAGAGCCAACCCGAATGTCCAACTCTGTTCCAACCGGATGAATATATGGTAATGAAGTGTTTTAAATTTCTAAATGATGATATATAGTTTCTATAATAACCTGAGTTGTACATGAGTAGGGCAATCGGGCTAGACCTATAGCGGTACTATTAAATTATGAGGTTGTCGACCTTAATTATCAAGACATACCATGGTAATGCAGTTGTGGTCTCTTGCAGATTGGATGATTTTACTATCCCTTCATGCTAGGTACGTAGGATTACTTCCAGCTTCTCCGGATGGTTTGCTCGATCTGACCTTCTTTCACTTTTGAAAGCCTTTGGCATTGGTTTATCAAATTTTTTGCAATTATGTTATGCTTTAATAATATGTTACAAATGAAAGAAAATTACCAACTACAACATTATTGGTTAGTATTACTGATACTGTTCTATTATAGTTTACAGAACCTCTTCCAAAATGGCAAGCTGAACTAATCTGATCTGACAATCACATAGCACCAAGCATTGCTATATGCAAGGATTAGACATATCATTAAAATAATTGTTATCATTAAACACCATTTTACTATTTTAACAACTGTATCCATAATACATTCAATGTACTGAGCTGATCTGTACCAATTCTTTTTGTTTTCCTCACAGATCCTAAGATTGATTCACACAGTCAAAAAAATTTCATTGGTTGATCATAGCATTGTAATCATTAAAATAGTTGTCGTTGGTGTATCGCACAGGAAGTGAAGGGTGCGAAATTTACTTTGTGGACAGAACAAAGGAAGTGAAGTTGCCCACATGGGACCATAAAAAAGGTTGTGATTCAAACACGACCTTTTTTCATGTATTACAAAAGTTGTGACTCCTTGGATGAGCAAGCCTAGAATTTTGCACCTAAAGTTTGGAAGGATTTGTTGCCAGCCCCCACCTTATAGTAGCAGCAAGTTGATTTATCAATACTCAAAACTCAATAGGCAAGGTTTCAGAACTAAGATAAGTTTTTTTTGAGAGAAGAACTAATATAAGTTCTGAAAGTCCACGGGTCTTATGTGTAACATCCTGGCCCAGGGCTTAATAGGATTGATAGAATACTCATGTCAACAAGTTGCAACGTCTTTTCCGGAAGCTTATCCCTAAAGAACCCTAAGGTTAAGCGTGCTTGGCCTGGAGCAATTTTGGGATGGGTGACCGACCAGGAAGTGATTCCGGGTGGCATGAGTGAGGACAAAGTGCTCGAGAAAAGACTAGTGTTGGTCCGTGGGGGAAATCTTGAAGGCCTATTAAGCTGGCGGGTGTAAGCGAGTCCGGCCGGAGTGGCGGGACGTCACGGATGGTATCGAGCCGACTCTCGCGGTTTCACGGACGCATGTGTTGCACGTGTGCGAGCATGGTGTGCATGGCTGGTATGGGCCCGGAGTGGTCACACGGCATGACACATGCGTTGACAGTGGACACATGGACGTGGCCAAGAGAGGAAGTTCCTGGCTTAGGGTTCACCGACGAGGACGTCGGTCTTCTAAGGGGTGAGTGTGTAACATCCTGGCCCGGGGCTTAATAGGATTGATAGAATACTCATGTCAACAAGTTGTAACTTCTTTTCCGGAAACTCATCTCTAAAGAACTCTAAGGTTAAGCGTGCTTGGCACTGGAGCAATTTAGGGATGGGTGATCGACCAGGAAGTGATTCCGGGTGTGCATGAGTGAGGACAAAGTGCTCGAGAAAAGACTAGTGTTGGTCCGTGGGGAAATCTTGAAGGCCTATTAAGCTGCCGAGTGTAAGCGGGCCCGGCCGGAGTGGCGGCGAGGTTACAAATGGTATCGAGCCGACTCTCGCGGTTTCACGGGCGCATGTGTTGCACGTGTGCGGGCATGGTGTGCATGGCTGGTATGGGCCCGGAGTGGTCACACGGCATGACACATGCGTTGGCGGTGGACACATGGACGTGGCGAAGAGAGGAAGTTCCTGGCTTAGGGTTGGCCGACGAGGACGTCCGTCTTCTAAGGGGTGAGTGTGTAACATCCTGGCCCGGAGCTTAATAGGATTGATAGAATACTCATGTCAACAAGTTACAACTTCTTTTCCGGAAACTCATCTCTAAAGAACTCTAAGGTTAAGCGTGATTGGCTTGGAGCAATTTAGGGATGGGTGACCGACCAGGAAG
The DNA here is from genome assembly GCA_031894775.1 of Chloris gayana. Lineage (NCBI taxonomy): Eukaryota > Viridiplantae > Streptophyta > Magnoliopsida > Poales > Poaceae > Chloris > Chloris gayana. The sequence continues at coordinate 1,183,721 of JAUNZO010001841.1, read as the reverse complement.
TGATTCCGGGTGTGCATGAGTGAGGACAAAGTGCGCGAGAAAAGACTAGTGTTAGTCCGTGGGAAAATCTTGAGGGCCTATTAAGCTGCCGGGTGTAAGCGGGCCCGGTCCGGAGTGGCGGGACGTTGTCGATGGTATCGGAGCCGACTCTCGCGGTTTCACGGGCGCATATGTTGCACGTGTGCGAGCACGGTGTGCATGGCTGGTGTGGGCCCGGTGTCGTCACACGGCATGGCACATGTGCTGGCGAGTGGACACATGGACGTGGCCGGAGAGGAAGTTCCTGGCTCGGGATTGACCGACGAGGACGTCGGTCTTCTAAGGGGTGAGTGTGTAACATCCTGGCCCGGGGCTTAATAGGATTGATAGAATACTCATGTTGCAACTTCTTTTCGGAAGCTTATCCCTAAAGAACTCTAAGGTTAAGCGTGCTTGGCCTGGAGCAATTTAGGGATGAGTGACCGACCAGGAAGTGATTCCGGGTGTGCATGAGTGAGGACAAAGTGCTCGAGAAAAGACTAGTGTTGGTCCGTGGGGAAATCTTGAAGGCCTATTAAGCTGCCAGGTATAAGCGTGCCCGGCCCGGAGTGGCGGGACGTTACATTATGCGGGTAGGGACATGTCATAGTTTTGGTTTTTTGTTTGTGCAATGATCAAGTATCACCAAAACCAACTGCTGCAACATGTTGAAACCTATAGCTGCCGGTTTGCAACGGTTCCAATTTCTTTCTGCTCCTGCCGAAAAAAGCATTGTTTTTCTTTTGGTTTCATGTATTTTATGAGATGTTTACATATATTTTGCTATTATTGTCAACTTATTTGTATCCTGCAGTTTTTATTTTATGATATGTAGAGACACTTATTGTGCTTCATATTGTACCAAATGGCTTTTTTTAGAACATGCCCGAGCATGTATTTCACTAAGAGGAAAAGCAAGTTACATGACCACCCATCACAAGCAAACTTGCAAGGTGTAGTACGAGAGGAGAGAACAAGAAGCACAATACCAAATGGCATGGTGAAGATAAGTGTGAAATGCTTCCTCGATGCTTGTGTTGCAAAAAGGGCAAACAAATTTCTTCCCATTTCATGTATGGAAAACCAAATAGATATACATGAGCGAGGTTGACTTTTTTATATGTATGAGCGAGCTTGCCATTGGACGGGCGCAGCGTAGCGCGCCACTCATCCGAGTATTCATATCCGAGAACAAAGATGCTTTATTATATTACTAGGAAAAAGTACAATAAAATCAAAGATGCTCTATTAAGTATAAAAATGACAAAGCTGATCAATATTCTAAGAATTCGGAATTGCCTCTTCCTCCTGGGTCATAAGCCTATAAGCCTCCGGTCTGGAAACCGATTTAACCACAAAAGGTCCTTCCCAGATCGGTGACAACTTGTGTTTATTCTTATTGGACTGGATCTTTTGAAGCACTAAATCTCCCACTTGAAATTCCCGTGTACGCACATTGCGATCATGATACCGACGCAGCCCCCGATGATACTTGGCCGCTTGAATCAAAGCTTGATCTCTTAATTCTTCTCGCGGCAATCAACTCGATCCGACGTTGGTCTTCATACTTCTCTTCATCATAATACCGCACTCTAGCTAACACAATATTCACTTACGTGGGCAACATGGCCTCGGATCCATAAACTAGAGAAAAGGAGACTGCCCTATAGCCCAACTAACGTTGGTGCGTAATCCCCAAAGTACCCGGGGCAATTCCTTAACCCACTTTCTAGCATGCGGCTTTAAGCGGTCAAAAATTCTAGGCTTAAGACTGGTTAAAATCATACCATTAGCTCGCTCCACTTGTCCATTACTCGTGGATGCGAAACCGAAGCATACTTGTACCTTGACTCCCGGGCTTTCAACATAATCCTTGAAGAATTCCGAAGTGAACCGAGGCCCATTATCGATAATTATACTATGCGGAACACCAAATCGTACAAAAATATTCTATAAGAATTAAATGCTCGAGCGAGTGGTTGTACTGGTGACAACTTCGCTTCAATCCACTTAGAAAATTTATCAACTGCCACAAAAATATGTGTAAACCCTCCTGGCGCTTTCTTGAACGGTCCAACAATGTCCAGTCCCCAGGTTGAAAAAGGCCAAGTCATCGGAATTATCTGCAACTCATGAGCTGAAGTATGGGGTTGTCGAGCAAAAAAGCCGACATCCTTAGCAGTTTTAACCACCGTATGCGCATCATCGATAGCTGTGGGCCGATAAAAATGCTATCCGAACACTTTCCCAATTAACGCCTTCGATGAAGCACGATTGCCACAAATCCCCTTATGAATATCTTCAAGCAATTGAACACCATCGAGACAGATACGCATTTCATCAAGATATTAACTCCACGTCGGTAAAGTTCTCCTTCAAGAATCAAGTAACTTCGTGCCCGAACCTCCGGTCTTTGCTTCTCAACCTTGTCTTCCGGAGTCTTACCGGATCGCAAGTACTCGAGATACGGAGTGCGTCAATCAGAATCAACAATCATAACCTTAGGCAACTGCTCATTTTCTTCTATCCGTAGTTCGCTTTGATCCCCTTGCCTTTGCTTATGCTGCAAGACTGTCCCCTCGACCTTTGCTTCTAAGACCGCTTCTTCGACCTTTGTTTCTAAGACCGCTTCCGTAGTCTCTTTCACTTTAATAGTAGCCTTGTGATACATCTTAATGGATGGCTTGTTCAATACCCGAAGAAAAACACCGGGCGGAACCGCTTGTCTTGAGGATCCCAATCCGGTTAACTCATCCGCAGCAGAAATATTTCCGCACAGTATATGAGAAAACCGCATGCCATCAAACTTGTCTTCAAGCTTCCTACCTCTTGGCAGTAAGCTATCATATGATCATCATGAGCATCCCATACTTTGTTGACCTGACTGATTACAAGCATCGAATCTCCGTATATATCTAATCGCTTGACTCCCAGTGAAATAGCTACTCGGAGTCCATGAAGCAAAGCCTCGTACTCTACGGTATTGTTTGAAGCATCGAAGTGCATCTGCAACACATATCTCAATGGCTCTTTCTGCGGAGTAAGAAGTACAACCCCAGCCCCCGCGCTCGAAAGCAGCGAGGACCCATCAAAAAACATCTCGCAAGTACTCCAAATTCTGAATTGCTTGCGGCACTTGCGTCTCTAGCCACTCAGTAATAAAATCAGCCAAAGTGTGTCCTGTAATAGATGTACGTGAGGAGAAAGTGATTTCATACTTGTCCAATTTCTATAGCCTATTTGGCCACTTGACCAATAGCTTCCCGATTACGCACGATATCCCCTATGGCGAGCCCAGTCTTGACCTCAATGGGATGTGCTTGAAAATAATGCTTCAACATCCGAGAAGTTATCACTACAAGCATGTATCAATTTCCGTAACGGGAGATATCGCATCCGAGACTCGGTTAGAACCTCACTTACAAAATATACCGGATGTTGAACCATCTGCAGATGTCCTTCCTCCTTGCGGTCAACTGCTAATACTGTGCTCACGACATGTGTAGTTGCAGATATATATAATTGAATGGTCTCGACAGGTTACGCGGTATTAGAACCGGCAGGTTATCGAGATATCCCTTGAGTTGATCAACCGCGGCTTGCGCCTCATCTGTCCAATCAAACTTATCCTGCTTCTTGAGCAGTTTAAAGAACGGAAGGCCTCTAACCCCGGTCTTGAAATGAAGCGGCTAAGCGCAGCCATACATCCAGATCAACTTCTGTACATCCTTCAAGCAGCTTGGAGGTTTCATATTAACAATTGTCTCAATCTTTTCTAGATTAGCTTCAATACCTCGCCACGATACCAAATATCCTAGTAATTTTCCAGCACGAACTCCAAACACACACTTACTCGGGATTGAGTTTCATAGAAAAGCTCCTTAGATTGCTGAAGGTCTTTGCTAGGAAAGAGAGAAGATCTTCAGCTTTCCGGGATTTCACCACTATGTCACCAACATAGGCTTCTGCATTCCTTCGAAGTTGCGAGTCCGGACAGCGTTGCATACCACGCCGATAAGTGGCGCCAGCATTTTTTAAACCGAACGGATGTAGCAATACGCTCCAAAGGGGTAATAAACGCAGTCTTAATCTGATCTTCAATCTTCAAGGGAATCGATGGTATCCGAGTACGCATCAAGGAAGGCTGAGACGCTCGCAGCCAGCAGTCCAATCAACAACTTGGTCAATCCGAGGCAGCGCGAAAGGGTCTTTAGGGCAAGCCTTGTTGAGATCAGTATAATCAACGCACATTCTTAACTCTTTAGTATTCTTTTTTGGTACAAGAATTGGATTGGCAAGCCAATCTGGATGGTACACTTCCCTAATAAACTTAGCTGCTAGTAATCTAGTTAACTCTTTCTTTATCGCTTCCTTGCGGTCTTGAGCAAACCTCTAGAGCTTCGCTTAATCGGCTTCGCATCTGGACACACCAACAATGCGTGCTCAATCTTCTCTCTAGGAACACCCGACATGTCGGAAGGCTGCTATGCAAAGATATCCCTATTTTCCTGGAGGAAAAGAATGAGCACGCTTTCCTATCTGTCCCTCGAGGCTAGCCCCAATATGAGTGACCTTGGAGGGGTCCGACTCATCAAGCTGAATAGTCTTAGAGGCCATCTGCATCGGTCTTTACTTTCTCCATAGCGATCTTCTTGGATGGGACTTCTTCCTCCAGCTGCACCTGCGCCTCAATAGCATCCGCCGCCTCTCCGATTTCTCGACACTCTTCCTCCGAATTGACTCGAGTGGCCAAGTCGGTTTTGTGTATTTCACAAGCATACACGGTCTTGATGTCGAGCTGGAACGATAAGACCCCGTTGGGTCCCGACATCTTCAACATCAAATACTAGTAATTGGGAATAGCCATAAACTTCTCCAGAGCCGGTCTTCCCGAGTATAGCATGATATGCTGAATCAATATCAGCTACCTAGAAGATAATGTTCTCCCTTACGTAATTCTCCTTTGTCCCAAAAGTCACCGGCAAGGAAATCTGCCCGAAAGGATAACGGTTTTAACCGGGTATTATACCATGAAACGGTGAAATGCTACAATCCAAGTCCGCCGGAGAAAGGCCAAGCTCCGGCAGGGTTTTAGCAAAAAGAATATCCAAGCAACTTCCTCCATCGATGAAGGTTCTCTTCAAGCGTACCTTATGGACAATAGGCGCCGGGATGAGTGGATATCTGCCGACTTTAGGTAGGACCTCCGGATGATCGGCTCGTTGAATGTGATCGGTACCTCCGAGCTCCGTAGGTACTCGGGAGTAGCAGGGGCAGTAGCATTGACCTCCCTGAATGCCAATTTTTGCTTCCGCTTTGACTCATACGCATCCGGTCCTCCATGGATAAAGTTCACTTCTCCTGCTGGCTCCTCAAAACCTCCTTCATCTTCACCATCCTCGTGCTTCTTATCTTTTCCTCTATCACCCCGCTGGTTTCGATGTTCGGACTAAGGTGTCAACTTTAGCACAAACGAAGTGAACGGTCTTAAAAGGAAACATTCCTTGTTCTTATGATTCCCACTGTGAATCATGCAAGGCCCCTCCGGAAGTGCTTCAAACGACAGTCGCTCTCTCGGGACCCTCTTAGGAGGTGTCGGACGGTCTCCTCCATGAGACTGGTCTACACCTGCAACAAGGTTATCAGTCTTGCGATTGTTGTTCTTGGATCCAGATCGGTTGCCTTGGTCGTGCTTCGGTTCCTTCCCTTTGTTCCCGCATAGATTCGCGACGTGTGATTCACCAGCGAGCATAATCATCCGCTATTTTGAAACACTCTAACGCTGTCGTGTAACAACTCTAAGAAATGAAGTGCATTTCATGTCATTCATGAGCATGTCATTATATTGCATTTGTGAAATATTTAATATTGTGCTAAGAAATGCACATAGAATATCAAATTAACTAAAGATTAAATTAAATTCTTAAAAAGAATTTAAATAAGAGTAAATAATGAGTTTAATATTTTCTACTGATTAAACATCACAATTAAGAAATTATGAAAGTTTCCTGAAATTATTTTACTTTGTAAAAATATTTACAAGAAATAAACAAAGCCTCTTTTGTTAATTTAAACGTGAATTTTTAATCCGAAAATCATTTGGAATCTAAACTTGGACTTAATAGGAAAAAGGTATGAAATATTTTATTTGGAACCCTGAATTTTTTGGGAATTTTCCGAGCGCGGGAAGGTTACTTTTTAATTACGCGAAAGCGAGAGGGCCTTTTAGCAAAATGACCGGGCCGGCCCGGCGCCGGCCTCTCTCTTCTTCCTCTCTCTCTCCCGCGTCTCGGCGCCACCGGGCCTGCTCGGCTGCCTCCCTTACCGCCTTCCCGGCTGGAGAAGAACCTCCCCGTCCCTATCTTCTTCCCTCTCTAGCTCTCGGTTTCTCTCCCTCACCGCCGTGGCGGTGCCCTCTGTTCTCCACGCCGGCAGCTCGCTCCGGCCACCCTCCGTCCAAGCCAACACCGCTGCAAGCTTCGCCGGAGGCCCCTGCTACTCTCCGAACCGCTGCGCACCCTCAAGCTCCCACGGCAACGAAGAATCGGACCAATTTCCGGAGGAGCTCACCACCGGGCCGCCACCACCGCATCTCACAATCCGTCCGCTCTGGTGAAGTATTCGTGGTTCTTTTCTTCCTAGCGGCGCGCAAGAGACTCCTCTACCTTCCAAACCATTGATCATAGCATGTTTCATGCATAGTCTCGAGGATTTCATCGTCTTCCGAAGCTCCGGTCGCCGCCGTCCGCACCTCCACGGTGAGCACCCATCTCCGATCATCTTCAAGGCCGCGCGATCATTTGCCGTCCTTGCTCATGTGTCGTAGCTGCTTGTGGTACCGGTTTCACCAATTTTTGGGCAGCACGGTGAGCTCCCCACCGTACCGAGCCTCTGCCATGGCCGCCTCTTGCCGTCGGCAAGCTTCGGCCGAGCTCATGCTCTTTCATTCACACCGGCGTGTTCACCGCGTCGAGTAGAACGCGTAGGTGGTCTCGCGACGAGGTTTGGCTCGAGCCGGCCAACTCCGGCCACCGCGCCGCCACCTCTGTCCGCCGCGGCGGAGCCACACCGTGGACCACATGCGCTGGATCGCGTGTGGCCACGTGAGGATTCCGTGTGGCCACTACGTGGCCCAGCGTGTGGCACGAGAGGCATTTTTGATTTTCAAAAATTCGTAGAAAATTCAATAAAAATCGGAAAAATGTGAAACCAATTTTGTTAGACTCAGAAAAATAAGGTCTACCTGTTTATGAAATAAAATGTCTATTTTGAGTTTTTTATTTCATAGATATTAATTAATTACATCCTTTGATTAATAGAAGCTATTATTTTATGTTGATTAAATAATTAATTTGAGAAAAGAATTTAATTAAATGAAGGAGATACTGCAGACGAAAGTAATTATGAAATTTGTTTTCCAAAATTAAACTTAAACACTATCATTTCATGTAATTTCAATTCATTACCTTATGTATTATTGCATGTCATTAAGTAATTATTAATTATTAATTACTTAACATGATTAATTAGTAATTACTACTTGTTGATTAATAAGCATGATTAATTATTAATTAATGAACCTGATTAAGTATTAATGGATGAACATGATTAATTATTAATTAATGGACATGATTAATTATTAATTAATGACCATAATTAAGCATTAATTAATGAGCATGATCAATTGTTAATTGTTAATTAATGAGCATAGTTCATACAATCTTTGCATAATCATATCATGTTCATTCATGCATGCATGATTGTGATTCAGTGACGCATTGTTGGTCGAACTAGGTCCTGACGTGATCGAGGTTCGCTCGAGGTCGAGACAGGAGACGGGAATCTCGAAGTCGACCTACACGCCGAGGAAGCTAACCCCGACTCGCAGCAAGGCAAGCCCGGTGCATCCCACCTATGTTTTAAATATTTTATTTTATCACATAGTTAAGTTATGTTTGTGCATTAAGTGCTAGGGAATGGTTGATACACTAGATGCATTGAGATAGGTTTCCGTTTGTTTATGCTATACTTGGTACAGGTAGCTCAATAGAAGCTAGGCTTAATTTATAGTCGCAACGGTAGGTGTTTTAGGGATCTTAAAGCATGGAGGCTTTAAGGGTTGATGTGTTGACACTAAGGTGAAGTTAATGAAGTTGAGACCGGACGGGCCCCGTAGGAGAAAGGGCAAGCACATGTGCCTTGTGAGGGCATGGTTTGCGAGGTGGTAGCCCCGTATGTGTCGGTCAAGGACTGTACCGTTGTCGGCTTAAGTTGAACAAGTTTGAACGTAGCGTACTACATGCTGGTATAATGGGCCCGAGCAAGCTCATGTACCCTACCGCCCTGGAGATGTAGCATAGCCAACTCTCTTTTACCGGTCGTTAGTGAGAGGTGAGTCTCACGGGAGGGAAATGGGTCGGCCACGAGGGAAGTCGTGGAGTCGCCATATTCCGGGGAGTTTGGAAATGGCTAGTCTTCGTCGGGTGCTAGCGGGAAAAGTTGTCGTATACGACCGGTGTGGTGCGTATACGTCGTGTAGTCGGGTTTCGCTAGCTGGTATAAATCGATTCGAATCGCTGTCCCTCGCGATAATGAGTACCGCTTGTTTAGCTCGTCACATCGTAGTTAATAAACATGGAAGATGAGGATGAGAGATGAAGGAAACATGGATATATTCTGATCATGTTTTGCAACCTTGATTGCAATAGTTATAGATTGCAAACAACAAGGTTAACGAACTTAATGTTGAGCTAAAATATTGAAAGTAAGGATCCATCTTTTAGTGCTGTTTTTGCAAAGGAGTAAACCCCACAGCCGTAAAGCCTTTGCATACTAGGCGTCGGCCTTAGCGTGCCATTTTGACGGGTCAGTCTTGCTGAGTATTAGAATACTCGGGGTTTGTTCATTATCTTTCGGGAACGAGTCGTACTTTCACGACTTGTATGGTAGCTTCCGGAAGAAGAGCAATGTCCCGAGGGTGGTTCCCTCCAATGGGAATGTATCCCCACGCCGTGAAGAGGAAGGACCGTGGTGTACGACGGGCTCGAGTACATCACGTTGAACGTTTGATAGTCTTTTGTTCTATAAAGTACAGGTTTCCGCTGCAATACTCGTAGGATGTTAAACTTCAATACTGTTTATGTTTCCACGGTGCGAATGTTTGTATTTCGAAAACTTGGTTGTATTATACCATGATGTATATATTCGGCTTGTATGAGATGATACATCTGTTGTAACTCGCTTCGTCGAGTGTCTTTCTGTTCCGATTCCTGGATGTCCGGAGGGATGTCACAGCTGGTATCGGAGCGGTTCGGAGGCAACGAGTACATCATTACAAGCTTGTTTTCAAAACTTAACACGTTTAGTACGTTTAGAACACGAGAGAGTACGGAGCCTTATAAGGATGTAGAATAGTTAGATTTTTACTAACTGTTCGACGTTCGGGTTTTGGGAAGTACTAACTATTTTGTTGTAGTCTTATATACCACAAGTACGTATAGTTAGACTGCCAAACATGCATCATGTCATATTGAGTGCTAAAATAAATTGCTGGGGTATACTTAGCTAGTTTCGTAGTACTTGTATAGGCTGTACTTTCGTTTTCTTTTCGTGAGAAGAAGTGTTTAACCAGTTTAAACATGTTCCCTGCAGATGCCGATGACCCGCGTTAGGAAGCGTGTTGAGGAGGAGGAGGACACACGGGCTGCACGTGTCACCGAGCGGGAGCAGCGGATCCACCTCTTGGAGACGCAGACGCGGAGTCGGGACCGACGGATAGACGCTTCGAAGAACCGCTTCCGAGTGGATCGTCGGGAGATCCGGAGGTCCCACGCCGGGATCGCCTAGCTGGAGGAGCAGCTGGTGGAGGTCACCCAGGATCGCGACGGTTTTCACGGGATGTCCATAGCTTTGGACGAGCAGCTGGTCACGGTCACGCCGAGCGCGACGCCGCTCGCGAGGCGGACGAGGCCCACGTGGCGAGTTGGCGGGAGTGACGAGCACGGCGTAACCACGTTGTGGAGACTTTGATTGAGATTGAGAACCAGATGGGCCAGCTTGAGGAGCTGTACGACGGACTGGCCGAGGCACACCACACTTTGCTCCACGACCACGAGGAGATGTTTGGGCAGTTCTAGCAGTTACAGCAGCAGCGGGGTCCACCGGACAACGCCGAGGAGATCTCCGGGATGGACTACGAGGCACCAGCCACCCCACCGAGAGGAGAACGCCGCGTCGGACGCCGACAGCCACGCGCCGTCGGCTTAGTTTGTGTTGTAGTAGGGCTAATCTAGGATGGTAGTGACATTTTCCCGACATAGGTCGGATGTAGAATAGGGTAGTAGCAGGTGTTGGACATGTGGGAGTGTACGAAAGGTTGGGTCGGATGTGTACAAACAATAAATAATGAAAATATGTGTTAGTGTAAAATATATCTATGCAGTTGTTAGTATAAAAGAGTTTGCTGAAATATTGGATTAGTTTCGGCCCATATCCGATATGCTTCAATTCTCCACGAGAGATGGACAGACACGAGTAACGTCGTTAGTGACGTAAGAGGACGAAGGGAGGATGTGCGTATAGCGACGTTGGAGAGGCAACTACAAGAAAAGGAGGAGTTGTTAGCAATTAGAGAGGCGCAATTGCTAAACAAGGAGGCACAGATTCAATTCAAGGATCAACAAGCGGCAACCGCAAATGCCCCGATCAATCAATTAGAGCAAGATCGACTTCAAGCACACAATGCACTACTCGAATGAAGCAAGTGGACAGCAACCTCCCGAGGATGAACCGGAAGTGCAGGAGAATCCCGTAGCGGATGAATCGAAGAAGAAGAAGAAGAGGATCCTGAAGAAATAATGTACGTGGACTCGGTCATAGACTTCACGGAGATTCCACGACTGGAGGATGCGAGAATACGTGACTGGAAGTTCCAAGAGCCAGGAAGTGACGTCCTGGATGCGCGAAGAAGAATACGATAGCAACTAGTACCGAGTGAGGAAAACTAGTATGTAAAATAGGCGATAGTTAAATAACGAGCGTGATGTAACCACGCACGAGTGTCGCAATAAGGATCGTTGTAACTTGGATGTATGAGTATGTGCTTGTGGATTTGGTGGTTGCTATAATAAAGATTGTTGTTGCATAAGAGTTATTTTGGAAATATCTCGTCTATGTATTCCTGTTCCTTCCATAATTATGTTGGAATTGAGATATCTAACGTAAATTTTTCTTGGACAGAATGGTTGGAACAAGGAGACGCGATGAGCCGAAAAGTTCTCAATGCGGCACGGGCAATCGCAGCTGTGCTGGATTCTCGCGCGGAGCAGCGAGAATTGTTGGAGCAGCTGGTTTGAAACACTCGCTCCATAAGAACGTCACCAAGGCCGGAATGCACCGGAAGAGAGGGTGACTTTCTCGGACTTCTTATCGGTTCGCCCCGGTCTTCTCGGATGCGGGTGAACCATTAGAAGCCGACCATTGGCTCCGCACCATCGAGTCGAAGCTGGAATTATTCCCATGCACCGATCATCGGAAGACATTGTTCGCTTCCCAGCAATCGCAAGGGTTTGCTAGAGCATGGTGGGCCAACTACAAGGTGATGTTCCCTCCGGGACATCGGGTATCATGGGTCGAGTTTACCAAAGCCTTCAGGGAGCATCACATTCCGGAAGGTTTAATGAACCGAGAAGAGGAAGGAGTTTCTATCACGGAAGCAAGGCGACATGACCGTGCATACCGATCTAAGGTATTCAACCGTCTTGCCCAATATGCTCCCGAACATGTGGACACCGATGCCAAGAAGAAGAATCTGTTCAAAGAAGGGCTGAGTACCAAACTGCGAGTCACGCACTGGTGCTGAACAAGACCGATAGCTTCAGTGACTTCGTCGGTGATGCTATCTCATTGGAAGATTCTATCCGCCTTCATCAAGCGGAGAAGAACAAGAAAAGGCCGGCCGCTGGACAAGGAAGTGGCGGACCGTCGAAGTACTGAGCTGGTTTACACTGCACCATCAGGTCGGCGATACCAGCACACGCCTTCTCGTCCAAACTACTACCGGCAGCCTCAACAGTCACAACAGTCTCAACAACATCGGTCGAATCAATATCGTCAGCCTAATCAGCAGCAGAACGTTTAGAACTCGAGACCGGTGAATCAAGCACCACCTCGGAATGGACCGCCATGTTTCAATTGTGGCCATCCCGGACATTTCTACCGCAGTTGTCCGTATCCTCGGAAGGCACCTTATGCACCCCAACCGAAAGGACAGCCGCAGAATCAACCAAGAGCACATGCCAATAATGCTCAAGTGAAAACTGGCCGTGCAAACTTTACCACGGCCGAGGAGCTACCCGAAGGAGGACAAATCTTAGCGGGTACGTTTTCTATCGATGATCATCCTACTATGGTTTTATTTGATTCGGGAGCCACACATAATTTCATCGAGCAAGTCATATGTTGCAAAGCATCGCATCATGCCATCCAAGTTGCTATGTGCACATATCATTTGAACACCTTGGGGTAAAATTCTTACAAATGAAGAAGCTGCCAATATGCCATTAAGATTGGGTAGCAAGGTTTATTCCACTTCATTAATCATATTGGATGGGCAAGGGTTAGATGCAATTATTGGCATGCAATGGATGAATTTCCATAAGGCAGATCTTGGATATAGCATCTCGAGCCGTATATCCGAACTCCCCTGTTCATGGTCGAGATTGCTTAGTTTTAACTCTTCCCAGGACCATTTTGCCAATGGTTAATAAGGTTATAAGTAAAGGACTGGAGGATATACCAATAGTTCGTCGAGTACCGGATGTCTTCCCGGACGACTTACCGGGACTACCGCCGGATCGAGCGGTAGAGTTTAAGATAGAGTTACAGCACTGGAACCGCACCAATATCAAGAAGGCCGTATCGGATGCCACCAAATGAGTTAGCAGAGTTGAAGGTGCAATTAAAGTAATTATTGGACAAGGGATATATTCGTCCAAGTTCGTCACCATGGGGATGCCCAGCCTTGTTCGTAAAGAAGAAGGACAAGACGTTAAGGCTATGTGTGGACTATAGGCCTTTGAATTCGGTTACCATCAAGAACAAGTACCCTCTTCCGAGGATTGACATCTTGTTTGATCAATTGATGGGAGCCAAAGTCTTCTCTAAGATAGATCTTCGCTCGGGATATCATCGGATTAAGATAAGAGCTGAGGATATACTAAAGACCGCATTCTCCACAAGATATGGACTTTATGAGTACCTGGTAATGTCTTTTGGACTGACCAATGCACCAGCACATTTCATGTATTTCATGAATTCCGTATTCATGCCGGAGCTGGACAAGTTTGTCGTGGTATTCATTGACATCTTGATCTACTCCAAGTCGGAACAGGAACATGCCAATCACTTAAGGGTTGTGTTGCAACGTCTAAGAGATCATCAGCTCTATGCTAAGTTCAGCAAATGTGAGTTTTGGTTAAAGGAAGTGCCGTTCCTAGGTCATGTGATATCAGCTGAAGGAGTGGCTGTTGACCCAAGTAAAGTTCAAGAAGTGTTGGATTGGAAGCCACCGAAGTCGGTTTCGCAAATCGGGAGTTTCTTAGGATTGGCTGGTTACTACCGAAGGTTTATTCCCAACTTCTCAAAGATAGCCAAGCCGATGACTAAGTTGCCGGAAAAAGATAAGAAGTATGAATGGAGCGAGAGAATGTGAAGAAGCTTTTCGGACATCGAAAAAGTTGTTGACGACATCACCGTACTTGCTTAGCCGGATCCGACGAAGCCTTTTGAGGTGTATTGTGACGCATTAGGAACAGGACTTGGATGTGTTCTTATGCGGGAAGGTCGAGTGATTGCCTATACATCTCGACAACTTAGGCGTCATGAAGAACACTATCCTACGCATGATCCGGAACTAGCAGCGAGTGGTTCTCGCATTGAAGAGCTGGAGGCACTATCTCTTGGGTAAGCTGGTACATCTATACATCGGCCACAAGAGTCTTAAGTACATTTTTACCCAAGCGAGATCTGAATATGCGTCAACGAAGATGGCTAGAGTTAATCAAGGATTATGAGCTGGAGATTCACAACCATCCAGGCAAAGCAAACATCGTAGCGGATGCATTGAGTCGCAAGGTACATTGCAATAATCTCACGGCTCAACTCGTGATTCAAGCATCTCCACAGGAATGTGATGAGCCGAATCTTCGGATGATTCCGTATGGAGCATTGACTAATTTGGCTCTTATTCCTACCATTCGTGAAGAAGTGGTACCAGCTCAACGGAAAAGTGTTGGTATGGAACATATTAGAAGACGACTCAAGAAAGGTGAAATTAAATGCTTCAGAGAAGATGATGAAGGAGTTATTTGGTTTAAGAATCAATTGGTGGTACCGAAGGATCTATCACTTCGCAAGAAGATCATGGATGAAGCACATACATCTAAGTATTCTATTCATCCAGAAACTAACAAGATGTATCAAGACTCGAAGCAAAGATTTTGGTGGACACGCATGAAGCGGGAAATAGCCAAGTATGTTAATGAGTGTGATGTCCGCCGACGAGTCAAAGCCGAGCACTTGAAGCAAGCAGGACCATTGCAACCCTTAAGCATTCCGGAATGGAAATGGGAAGATATCAGCATGGATTTCATTGTGGGGTTACCATTAAGCCCACGCAAACACGACTCCATCTAGGTTATCGTGGACGGATGGACGAAGTCAGCTCACTTTATACCGGTACATACTCAGGTACATCGCCAACAAGTATGCAGAGTTGTACATCGCTCACATTCTCCGTCCGTATGGAGTACCGAAGACCATTATATCGGATAGAGGACCACAGTTTGTCTCCAGATTTTGGGAGCAACTATATGAATCATTGGGAACAAGACCGATACGAAGCTCGGCGTATCATCCTCAAACAGATGGACAGACAGAAAGGATCAATCAATATCTTGAGGATATGCTCCGAGCATGTGTCTGGACATATGGTAAAGATTGGGAGAAATGTTTACCGCTGGCGAGTTTTCATACAACAACAGCTATCAAGAGAGTGCCGGAATGTCACCATTCCAAGCTCCGTATGGACGTAGTTGTCGCACCCCTACGAATTGGTCCGAAAGTGGAGAAAGAGTAATCTTCGGACCCCACCTGGTAAAAGATGCGAGAGGAACAAGTACGTCTCATTCAACGAGAATCTCAAGAGGGCTAAATCTCGACGGATCGGCTATGCCGATAAGAGACGTCGAGAATTGGTATTCATGGTTGGAGATCAAGTCTATCTTCGAGTATCTCCTACCAAAGGTGTTCAAAGGTTTTGAATCAAAGGCAAGTTAGCACCGCGATACATCGGACCTTTTCCAATCCTAGAAAGATGTGGAGCTGTGGCATATCGTTTGGAGTTGCCAGACACATTTGTCGGGAATTCACAATATATTCCATGTGTCTCAACCGAAGAAGTGTTTGAAACCACCAGGTATATACCGACAACTGAGGTGGAACGATTCATGACCGGACTTGACATATGACGAACGTCCGATCAAAATTCTCGACACCAAGGATCGAGTGACTCGGCGTAGAACCATCAAGTTCTACAAGATTCAATGGAGTAATCACTCGAAGCTGAAGCTACTTGGGAACAAGAAGAGTTTCTCCGATCCAATTATCCCGAATTCTATAGTACCATCGTTTAGTCGCTTCAATCGTGAATCTCGGGACAAGATTCCTGTAAGGGGGAGGGCTGTAACAACTCTAAGAAATGAAGTGCATTTCATGTCATTCATGAGCATGTCATTCTATTGCATTTGTGAAATATTTAATATTGTGTTAAGAAATGCACATAAAATATCAAATTAACTAAAGATTAAATTAATGCTTAAAAAGAATGTAAATAAGAGTAAATAATGAGTTTAATATTTTCTACTGATTAAACATCACAATTAAGAAATTGTGAAAGTTTCCTGAAATTATTTTACTTTGTAAAAATATTTACAAGAAATAAACAAAGCCTCTTTTGTTAATTTAAACGTGAATTTTTAATCCAAAAATCATTTGGAATCTAAACTTGGACTTAATAGGAAAAAGATTTGAAATAATTTTATTTGCAACCCTGAATTTTTGGGGAATTTTATGAGCGCGGGAAGGTTACTTTTTAATTATGCGAAAGCGGAGGGGCCTTTTTGCAAAATGACCGGGCCTGGCCCGGCGCCAGCCTCTCTCTTCTTCCTCTCTCTCTCTCCCACGTCTCAACGCCGCCCGCGGCCGCACCGCCTCCGGCCGGGCCGCCACGACCCCGCCATGCAGCTGCTTGCGCAGCTGCGCCGCTCGGTCGCCTCCCTTACCGCCTTCCCGGCTGGATAAGAACCTCCCCGTCCCTATCTTCTTCCCTCTCTCGTTCTCGGTTCTGTCCCTCACTCGCCGTGGCGGTGCCCTCTCGTTCTCCACGTCGGCAGCTCGCTCCAGCCACCCTCCGTCCAAGCCAACACCGCCGCAAGCTTCGCCGGAGGCCCTCGCTACTCTCTAAACCGCCGCGCACCCTCAAGCTCCCCGGCAACGAAGAATCGGCCCAATTTCTAGAGGAGCTCACCACCGGGCCGCCACCACGGCATCTCACAATCCGTCCGCTCCGGTGAGCTATTCGTGGTTCTTTTTCTTCCTAGAGGTACGCAAGAGACTCCTCTACCTTCCAAACCATTGATCATAGCATGTTTCATGCAGAGTCTCGAGGATTTCATCGTCTTCCGAAGCTCCGGTCGCCGCCGTCCGCACCTCCACGATGAGCACCCATCTCCGATCATCTTCAAGGCCGCGCAGTCATTTGCCATCCTTGCTCATGTGTCGTAGCTGCTTATGGTACCGGTTTCACCAATTTCTAGGCAGCACGGCGAGCTCCCCACCGTGCCGGAGCCTCCGCCATGGCCGCCTCTCGCCGTCGCCAAGCTTCCGGCCGAGCTCATGCTCTTTCATTCACACCGGCGTGTTCACCGCGTCGAGTAGAACGCGTAGGTGGTCTCGCGACGAGGTTTGGCTCGAGCCAGCCAACTCCGGCCACCGCGCCGCCGCCTCTGTCCGCCGCGGCGGAGCCACACCGTGGACCACACGCGCTGGATCGCGTGTGGCCACGTGAGGATTCCGTGTGGCCACTACGTGGCCCGGCGTGTGGCACGAGAGACATTTTTGATTTTCGGAAATTCGTAGAAAATTGAATAAAAATCGGAAAAATGTGAAACCAATTTTGTTAGACTCAGAAAAATAAGGTCTACCTGTTTATGAAATAAAATGTCTATTTTGAGTATTTTTATTTCATAGATATAATTAATTACATCCTTTGATTAATAGAAGCTATTATTTTATGTTGATTAAATAATTAATTTGAGAAAAGAATTTAATTAAATTGTAACGTCCCGCCACTCGGACCGGGCCCGCTTACACCAGCAGCTTAATAGGCCCTCAAGATTTCCCCACGGATCAACGAGTAGTCTTTTCGTCCTCACTCATGCACACCAGGGAAACACTTCCGGTCGGTCACCCATCCCTAAATTGCTCCAGGCCAAGCACGCTTAACCTTAGAGTTCTTTAGAGATGAGCTTCCGGAAAAGAAGTTGCAACTTGACATGAGTATTCTATTAATCCTATTAAGCCATGGGCCGGGATGTCACACACTCACCCCCTTAGAAGACCGACGTCCTCGTCGATCAACCCTGAGCCAGGAACTTCCTCTCTTAGCCAAGTCCATGTGTCCACTCGCCGGCGCATGTGTCATGCTATGTGACCACTCGAGGCCCACACCAGCCATGCACACCATGCCTGCACACGTGCAACACACGCGCCCGTGAAACCGCAAGAGTCGGCTCGATACCATGTAACGTCCCGCCGCTCCGGACTAGGCCCGCTTACACCTGGCAGCTTAATAGGCCCTCAAGATTTCCCCACGGATCAACACTAGTCTTTTCTGCGCACTTTGTCCTCACTCATGCACACCGGGAAACAGTTCCCGGTCGGTCACCCATCCCTAAATTGCTCCGAGCACGAGCACGCTTAACCTTAGAGTTCTTTAGAGATGAGCTTCCGGAAAAGAAGTTGCAACTTGTTGACATGAGTATTCTATCAATCCTATTAAGCCCCGGGCCAGGATGTCACATCCACCTCGCCCACGTGTGACCGATTCTACTAGGCATGGGCCGGCTGGTTCAACGCCGCCACCGGTAGGCAATCCTCCGTGCAACGATCATCGAGGGTATGGCAATCGCTCCGCTCATCGTGATACTCGGCCAAGAAGAGATGATCACCGTGATCACGGAGACCGCCGAGGACGGGAGAACGGAGACAGAGACCGGGAGCCTCGATAAGATAATAATGATCGTTAGGCGGCGCCGCCTCCTCCTCCTCCGCCTCCTCCGGAGCAAGGCAACAATGATCGTCGGGATGGCTTGGGGGCTAGAAACCAAGATGATCGTTACTACGACTATTCGGATGATGATGGAGACCGTAACTACCGGCATTACCCCGCATGGCGGTCACCGTCGCCGGTTTCAACCGGTCCGGAAGACGACGAGTATTTAGTAATCCCATCCTTTACAAGGGATCTGCGCATTTGCAAGTACCCCGGAGGATTTAAGCCCGGGTCTATAGACAAATATGATGGTAAAGCCCCTCCTGCTGAGTGGCTCCGAATGTATACTACCACTATCCGATCAGCAGGAGGAGATACTTTTGTGTTAGCAAACTATCTTCCTATGTGCATGGAGCAGGCTGGACGCTTGTGGTTACAATCTCTTCTCAAGAGGTCTATTTCTTCTTGAGGCGATCTTACCAAAAAGTTCGTTGAGAATTTTCGGGCGACTTGCGAGAAGCCGGAAACTACTTCAATCTCAACAGTCGAGCGAAGCCCGATGAGACGCTTACGGAGTTCATCACACACTTTTGCAACCACAAGGCCTTAATCCCCAATGTTCCTGATCAGCGAGATAATTGCAGCGTTTCAAGCTGGCGTCCGTAGTGAAGCATTGGTGCACAAGATTGGTAGGCGCAACCGGAACGTCACCACGAGAGGGACACTCGACGAAGCGAGTTATAACGAGTGTATCATCTCATACAAGCTAGAATATATACATCATGGTATAATACAACCAAGTTTTCGAAATACAAACATTCGCACAGCAGAAACATAAACGAGTATTGAAGTTTAACATCCTACTAGTATTGCAGCGGAAACTTGTACTTTATACAACAAAAGACTATCAAACGTTCAACGTGATATACCGAGCCCGTCGTACACCACGGTCCTTCCTCTTCACGGCGTGGGGATATGTTCCCATTGGAGGGAACCACCCTCGGGACATTGCTCTTCTTCCGGAAGCTACCATACAAGTCGTGAAGGTACGACTCGTTCCCTAAAAGATAACGAACAAACCCCGAGTATTCTAATACTCAGCAAGACTGACCCGTCAAAATGGCACGCTAAGGCCGACGCCAAGTATGCAAAGGCTTTCTAGCTGTGGGGTTTACTCCTTTGCGAAAATAGCACAAAAAGATGGATCCTTACTTTCAATGTTTTAGCTCAACATTAAGTTCGTTAACCTTGTTGTTTTCATTATATAACTATTGCAATCAAGTTTGCAAAACATGATCAGAATATATCCATGTTTCCTTCATCTCTCATCCTCATCTTCCATGTTTATTAACTACGATGTGACGAGCTAAACAAGCGATACTCATTCTCGCGAGGGACATCGATTCGAATCGATTTATACCAGTCGGCGAAACCCGACTACACGACGTATACGCACCACATCGGTCGTATACAACAACTTTTCCCGCTAACACCTGACAGAAGACTAGCCATTTCCAAACTCCCCGGGAATATGGCGACTCCACGACTTCCCTCGTGGCCGACCCATTTCCCTCCCATGAGACTCAACTATCACTAACGATCGGTAAAAGAGAGTTGGCTATGCTACATCTCTCGGGGCGGTAGGGTACATCAGCTTGCTGGGCTCATTATACCAGCATGTAGTACGGTACGTTCAAACTTGTTCAACTTAAGCCGACAACGGTACGGTCCTTGACCGACACGGACGGGGCTACCACCTCGCAAACCATGCCCTCGCAAGGTACATGTGCTTGCCCTTTCTCCTACGGGGCCCGTCCGGTCTCAACTTCATTAACACTCTCTTCACCTTAGTGTCAACGAGATCAACCCTTAAAGCCTCCATGCTTTAAGATCCCTAAACACCTACCGTTGCGACTATAAATTAAGCCTAGCTTCTATTGAGCTACCTGTACCAGATATAGAATAAACAAACGGAAACCTATCTCAATGCATCTAGTGTATCAACCATTCCCTAGCACTTAATGCACAAACATAACTTAACTATGTGATAAAATAAAATATTTAAAACATGGGTGGGATGCACCGGGGCTTGCCTTCATCGCGAGTCGGGGTTAGCTTCCTCGGCGTGTGGGTCGACTTCGAGATTCCCGTCTCCTGTCTCGACCTCGGGCGGAACCTCGATCACGTCAAGACCTAGGTCGACCAACAATGCATCGCGAATCACAATCATGCTTCATGAATGAACCTCGATATGATTATGCAAAGATTGTATGAACTATGTTCATTAATTAACAATTAACAATTGATCATGCTCATTAATTAATGCTTAATCATGGTCATTAATTAATAATTAATCATGTCCATTAATTAATAATTAATCATGTTCATCAATTAATACTTAATCAGGTTCATTAATTAATAATTAATCATGCTTATTAATCAACAATTAGTAATTACTAATTAATCATGTTAAGTAATTAATAATTAATAATTACTTAATGACATGCAATAATACATAAGGTAATGAATTGAAATTACATGAAATGATAGTGTTTAAGTTTAATTTTGGAAAACAAATTTCATAATTACTTTCCTCTGCAGTATCTCCTTCATTTATGTGACACCCCGTGTTTTATTTTTGCGAGTTGGCAATTTTAAAACTAATCTCAAGTCTGGGTTTACCCACCCAAGAAAATTCATTGACATGCAAAGTGTTTTGGGTAGCAAATAAATTCAAAAACACTTTGGTTTGAACTACAACTCAAATTTCTACAACACAAGTATGGTCAACCAAAAATATATGTTGTAGGGCACGTCAAATGAAAAATCTAGGACAAAACCCCACTGGATTTCATCAAGGTTTGATACCCCAAATAAATCAGACAATTTTAGCATTTAAGCCTTTTCTCTGAATTTTCAGAATTAATCTAGAAAGGATTTTTGAGTAAACTCAACGTGCATGTCTCTTTCCGAGTTATACTACTCCCTTACTAAATTGTTGTCGTCGTTGACTTTTTTGTTAAGTTTGACCATTTGTCTTATTCAAATAAAGTTTAACAAATGTCATATATTTCGTTGGAATATGTTTTATTACTAAAGAAACTTGAAATGTAGCATATTACTTTTTGTATTTGAAGAATTTTTTTGAATAAGACGAATGGTCAAACGTCACGAAAAAAGTCATTGGCGACAACAATTTAGTAAAGGAGGGAGTACTATTCAAGCAAAATTCTCCCCTTTAATTTTTGAGCTCGGGAAGGCCTTGCTTTTGAATTTTAAAATTCGGATCAGACCACAATTGGAAATTCGGGAAAAAGAAAAGATGCTTGAGGAGAATATGCCGTGGGCCCCGCTTGTCAGCGAGCCGAGGTCACGCCCGCGCCCGACCGGCGCCGTACGCCGGCGCCGCGTGGCGGCCGCCCTCGGCCGCGTCCCCACCTGGTCCGAGGGACAAAGGAAAGCTTCTCCCACCCGGTCGGAACCCCCCATTTCCTCTCTCTCTTCCCTGCTCTCCACCCCCACCTGCCATTGCCGCCACCCTAGAAGCTCGTCGCCCCGCCGTCTCCGGCCGCCACGGCTCGAGCCAAGCACGCCGCGGGAGCCACCTCACCCCCACCCCGCTCCACGCCCAAGAACCCCTAATAATGGCGGACTAAATCCGACCAATTTCGAAGTTTCACCGTGAAGCTCCTCTCCGGCCGTCACCGCCGTCACGGCCAAATACTTCCTCTCCGGTGAGCTTCTCCCGGCCGATCTTGTCCGGTGGGTGCGCATGTTGATGGAGCACGTTCCCAAACCCTAACCTCTCTCTTTTGTCTCGCGAGGTCCGGCATCCTTGTTTTCCCGGCCGCGGAACTCCGGCCACCGCCACCTCCACGCCGACCGCCTTCTCCAGCCGTGCTCATCCAAGGAGGAGGCCATGACGGGAGAGCTCGTGCTCCGGTGAAGCTCCCCGACCAAGTCGCTCCCCTTGCCGCGCCTCCTCCGTGACGAACGCTGCCGTCGGACCACCCCGCCACCGCCATCGCCATCGCGCCGCCTCTCCGGTGAGCCACCGGCCGCGGGAAGCACCCCACCGAGCTCGCCAGGCTGCGCCGTGCACCCTGGACCCTGCGGGGCCGCGCGCGAGCCACCGGCGTGGCTCCGGCCACCGCGCCGCCGCCTCCCGGCCATGCGCCGGTGAGGCCACAAGGCGGGGCACACGGCCCGGGATCCCGTGTGGCCACAGCCACACGCGGATCTAGAACCCTGTGGTCCTCGTGTGGCACGGAGCGCAAATTTTTGAATTAAATCCCGGATGGCATTTTTGTAAATAGTGCCGAATTTCATTTAAACTTAGAAAATTCATATCTAGAGTTCTAGACCTCGAAAAATTGCAAACTGAATTTTGTTGGACTCCTTGAGACATATACTATTTTATAGTGCATTTAGTTGGGCATAATCAGAGACAAATTAATTAGGTTAATTTCTTTTTAAGAGACTTAAGTTAAATGCTTAGTTAATTATTTAATTACCCCAAATTATGAAGCTTAATTTAATTATTATCTATAACATGTGCCTAAGGACCAGGAGCAATTTAATTGCTATTTTACCTAGTTTTGCTAAGGTTATTGAATTATTTTCTTGCACATGTGATAATGATTTAAATGCTTCATGGAAGTTGATGAAGGAGATTAAATTAAATAATCACCTTAAATCATTTCCACCTCGTTGGACACCAAGTTAATTTTATACTCACAAATTAAATGTATTTGATGAAATTCGCACGTATTCCATAAAATATTCAATATCGTGTTTTTATCAAAAATTTACACATCACCTTTGCATCATGTAGCTGCGGTGGTGAACGTGGTAACCGGCGAGGAGGAGCCGAAGCTACTGCTGTCGTTGACCCAGCTACTCGGGGTCAAGCTCAAGGCAAGCCCGGAGCACAACCTATTTAATTAAGTATTTTAATTTCATCACTGTGTTTGTAGGTCTGTATTGTGCATTAGGTCTACAGGAGTTGTCATGAAAACCCTAGCATGCGGTAGGACCCTATTTATCCTGGTTCGATCACCCTACGCTAGATGCTTGCATAAATAGGGCGATCATCCGTCGAGTGGTACGGAGACCACTCGTAGATAGGAAAATCACCTTTTTGGACACGATGCCAAGTATTGAGAAGAGAATGGAAATTGGAGGCCGGACAGGCAACTTAGGTGGAAAGTGAAGGACTGAAAGAGTCTTCAAGGTGGTAGCCCCGTCCGTGCACACAAGGACCACGTCGTGTCCGGCCCATGTGGATAAGTTTGAACGTACTTGCTTGCATGCTGGATTGATTGGGCCCGAGTAAACCGACGTAACGACGGTTGCTTGTATGTTGGAGAGATACCCTACTCCCTTGGTTACTTGGCAGGAATTTGGGAGGAGAGAAGGGAACTCTACTCACGGATGACGTCCGAGACGGCATCGCGTAGGGGACCCTTCTCGGGGAGCTAGGCCCGACTAACACTACGGTGCCGGCTGCGAAAGGTTGTCTCATGCGGCTTCCGGGAAGCGCGTATGTGACGTGCAGTCAGGTTTCTCCTGCAGGATGTAAATCGATTCGAATCGCTGCCCCTCACGATGACGAGTACTACTTGTCCCTGCGCCGGAACGTAGTAAGAAGAGAAACATTAATGACGATGATCATGATTAAATTGCTGTATTGCTTAATTACTTGTTTGGAAACATGTGATGCAGTAGCTTAGTGCAAATTAAATTTATTCTTTCATACAACTTAATTAAAGCTGCTAAAAGTTGAAAGTAAGGATTTACTTGTAGGCCGGCTTAGTGCTTATTGTATCCTACCCCCTGGCCTTTGCATGTCTAGGAGTTGGCTGTAGATGGCCACCTTGACGGGTCGATCTTGCTGAGCTCTAGTTGCTCGGGGCTTTGCTCTATGTGGTTTTCGAGAGGACCCCGCCGGTCGGGACTTCGATGCCGGAGATGAGGTCGCGGCAGGACCGGACTCCGGACGGTGGCCACTACACCGGGAGTGGTGCGGTCCGGAGGAGTAGAGGTGCTGATGTGCCGGTAAGGTGTTCTAGGGCAAGAACACCTGTCTCTGTGTGACATCCCCTCCGGGATACCCGGGACTCGGTACAGGGGAACACTCGACGCAGCGAGTTACAACAGTTCATCATCTCATACAAGCCATAATATATACATCATGGTAGAATACAACCAGGTTTTCGAAATACAAACATCCGACGGTGGAAGCATAATACATTAACGAGGTTTAACAACCTACGAGTCTTGCAGCGGAAACTTGTACTTTATACAACAAAATACTACGAAGCGTCATCGTGATGTACTGAGCCCGTCGTACACCACGGTCCTTCCTCTTCGCGGCGTGGGGATCCGTTCCCATTGGAGGGAACCTCCCTCGGCACACTGCTCTTCTCCGGGGGAACTACCCAAGTCGTGGAAGTGCGACTCGGGTCCTGAAAACATAACGAGCAAACCCCGAGTATTCTAATACTCAGCAAGACTGACCCAGTCAACGGGCATGCTAAGGCCGACGTCTAGTATGCAAAGGCTTTACGGCTGTGGGGTTGACTCCTTTGCGAAAGCATCACTAAGAGGTGGATCCTTACTTTCAATGTTTTAGCTCAACATTAGGATTCATTAACGTCTATGTTTGCAATCTACAGCTATTGCAATCATGTTTGCAAGAAAAGATCGAGAATAGATCAACATTCCTTTACTTTCTCATCTTCATCTTCCAGTTGATTACTACGATGTGACGAGCTAAACAAGCGGTACTCATTACTGCGAGGGACAGCGATTCGAATCGATTTATACCAGCTGGCAAAACCCGACTACACGACGTATACGCACCGCACTGGTCGTATACGACAACTTTTCCCGCTAGCACCTGACGGAAGACTAGCCATTTCTAACTCTCCCGGGAGTATGGCGACTCCACGACTTCCTTCGTGGCCGACCCATCTCCCTCCCGTGAGACTAACCTCTCACTAACAGCCGGCAAAAGAGAGTTGGCTACGCTACATCTCCGGGGCGGTAGGGTACATCAGCTTGCTGGGCCCATGATACCAGCATGTAGTACGGTACGTTCAAACTTGTTCAACTAAGCCGACAACGGTACGGTCCTTGACCAGACACGGACGGGGCTACCACCTTGCAAGACCTCATCTCCGTCTTGCCCTTTCTCCTACGGGGCCCGTCCGGTCTCGGTTTTGTTAACATCTTCACTTCCACTCTAATCTTTCTCTTATCATTCTTCTTAGCAATAATAAACCAGCCATTACCCTATATCTCGCAAGTAGTGTATGCCACCACTCGTCTTCTACCGATCCCCTATAACTTAAGCTTAGCGATCGTTAACTCTATTGAGCTACCTGTACCGAGTATAACATAAACAAATGGAAACCTATTCTCATGCATCTAGGGTATCAAGCAACTCCTATAACCTAATGCACAATCACGACTCATTATTGTGATAAAAGAAAAGACATTAAAATCATAGGTGGGATGCACCGGGGCTTGCCTTGATTCGAGTCGAAGTTAGCTTCCTCGATGTGCTTGGTCGACTTCGAAGCTTCCGTCTCCTTTCTCGACCTCGAACGGAACCTCGATCACGCCATGACCTAGGTCGACCAACAATACGTTGCGAATCAACGATCATGCATGCATGAATGTATATGATATGATTATGCAAAGGCTTCATTAAATATGTTCACCAACTAACAATTACGGATTAATTGTGTTCGAGTAATTAACAACTAACTATTAACAAGTAATAATTCATCTTGTTTATTAATTAAACATTTATAATTAATCGGGTTCCTTAATTAATAATTAACAATTGATCATGCTCATTAATTAATACTTAATCATGGTCCTTAATTAATAATTAATCATGTTTATTAATTAATAATTAATCATGTTCATTAATTAACAATTACTTAGGTTCATTAATTAATAATTAATCGTGCTTATTAATCAGCAATTAATAATTACCTAATGACATGTGATAACACATAAAGTACCAAATTGGAATCACATGAAATGATGATGTTTATGTTTAATTTTGAAAAACAAACTTAACGAAAACTTTTGTCTACAGTACCTCTAATATTTAAAGAAATTCATTTTTTAAAATTAAATAATAATGAGCATAAAATAATAGCTCATCTTAATTAAAGGAAAGTAATTACTTAAACTACGAAATTATAATTTCTCAAAATAGGCATTTGAATACATAATCAAATAGAAAATAATTTTACGAGTCTAAAGAACTTTGTTTGGCATTTTTCTGATTTTGTGGAATTTTCTACGAATATTTGAAGTTTGACTAAAATTAGGAAATAAATAAATTCGAAAAAAAAGATAAAGCTGGTGTGGGCCAAATCAAAGCCGGCCCAATAGCAAAGCGGCCAAGCGCATGTGAGCGGCTCGGCTTGAGCTCAAGCCGGCCATGGCGGCGAGGCGAGCAAGACGCGACACCGAGGCGGCGCGAGCGATCGGACTCCGGCGGAAAGAAGCGGTAGAGATCCGGAGCGATGGGGTGAGCTTGATGGTGGAGTCACGGTGGTGGGAGGCTCACCGGACGGGGCTGGCAACGAGCGGTGGCGACGAGAGCCGTCCGGCGGCGGCTAGGGCCCATAGAGATACACCCACGGGCGAGAAATTTCTTTGAGGAGCTCCGGATACGTTGAGTGGTCGTCGTGGTGGTGCTTGCCGGCAATGAGGGTGGCTGGAAGGTGAGGCTCATCGCGGAGGCACGGGTGGTGGCACGTTGGAGCTCCAAAAAACGAAGAAATTTTGATGGGGCTGTACAAGAAGATCGATGTTAAGTTGCACGGGGTGAAAACGCAATAGATTTCGTACGCCTGGGAGGGAAAAGGAACTGGAGAAGCTCACCTACGGTGAAGGAATTGATGTACTAGCGGCGGCGATGGTGGTGAACTCCGGTGAAAATCCGCGTCGATCTCACGTTCTATGGCAGCTCGACGGGAATGGAGGCCCTGCGAGGCTTCAGCAAGCTCTTGCGAAGCTTCTAGTGGCGTCTGCTGGCTCATACATGGCCAAATTTTTGCCCGGTGACGGTGGACCGGAGAGCCCGCCTCGCGTTGCGGTTTGGGGAAAAGAGAGAGAGAAGGCAGCGTGTGTTGGGCTTTATCCTGCGGTGGCTGGAGGCGGCAAGCAGGTGCGTGGCCGGGAGTGCCTGCGTGGCGCGCAAAGGAGAGGGCACGGCAGCAGCGTGCCATCGGCAGATCAACGCAGACAGATAGAGATAGAGATTGAAGAAAGAGATAAGCTCAATGTTTTGCAAAAAGGCCCTTGCTGCTTTACCAAATTGAAAATTGTATTTTCGTGCCTCGAAAAATTATGCACAAATTCAAGGATACATTTGAGAATATTCTGGATCTTTTTCTTTTTAGGCCGAAGTTCAAATTCTAAATAGTTTTTGAAATAAAAAATTCATGTTTAAATTAAAAAGAAGAGCTTTAATTATTTCTTGTAGACATTTTGACAAAAGGAAATAATTTCCGAGAAACTTCATAAATCTTCTATTGTTATGTTTAACCAACGAGAAAATGTTAAACTCCATAATTTGCTTTTATTTAAATTCTTCTTTTAAGATCTTAATTTAATCATAGATTAAATTGATATTTTATGCGCACTTCTTAACAAAAATTAAATATTTTCCCAAATGCACATGATGACATGATGATGAATGACATGAAATGCACTTTTATTTGGTAGGGTTGTTACAGCCCTCCCCTTATAGGAATCTCGTCCCGAGATTCACGATCGAGCGACTAGGCGATGGTACTAGAGAACTCGGGTAAATGGATCGGAGAAATTCTTCTTGTTCCCAAGTAACTTCAGCTTCGAGTGATGGCTCTGCTGAATCTTGTAGAACTTGAGGGTTCGACGTCGAGTCGACTCGATCCTTGTTGTCGAGCACTTTGATCGGATGTTCATTATACGTCATATCTGATCATGACTCGTCCCACATCGATCTGTCGGTCTTATCTACCGGTGGGTTCGGATACTTCTTCGGTTGAGACACGTGAAACACATTGTGGATTCCCGATAAATATGCTAGCAACTCCAAACGATATGCCCCGGCTTCACATCCTTCTTGTATTGGAATATGTCCGATATATCTCG
Source organism: Chloris gayana (assembly GCA_031894775.1). NCBI lineage: Eukaryota > Viridiplantae > Streptophyta > Magnoliopsida > Poales > Poaceae > Chloris > Chloris gayana. The sequence goes on along the minus strand of JAUNZO010001841.1, from coordinate 1,155,205 downwards.
GAGAGCTAACTTGCCTTTGATTCCGGATCGTTGGACACCTTTGGTAGGAGATACCTGGAGATAACGTGGTCCCCGACTTTGAGCACTATTCTCGACGTCTCTTCTCCGTAGAACTGATTTGTCGAGACTTAGGTTTCTTCAAACTTTGTTGAATCGGACGTACTTGCTCTTCGGCATTCCTTGACTAGATCTAGTCCTAATATTATTCTCTTTCCATGTTCTGACCATTTTAACGGTGTGCGACAGCCACGACCGTATAGAGCTTGGAATGGTGACATTTCGGCACTCTCTTGGTAGCTGTTATTGTATGAGAATTCTGTTAACGGTAGGCATTTTTCCCAATCCTTGTTGTATGTCAAGACACAAGCTCGAAGCATATCTTCTAGATATTGGTTGCTTCCCTCTGTCACGTCCATCTGTTTGAGGGTGATACGCTGAGCTTCGAATCAACCTTGTTTCCAACGACTCATGCCATTGCTCCCAAAATCTGGATACAAACCGAGCTCCTTGATCCGAGATGATGGTCTTGGATACACCATGTAAGCAGAGTACACGAGCAACGTATAATTCTGCATATTGCCTTGCCGTGTAGGTAGTATGTACAGGTAGGAAATGAGCAGATTTAGTTAACTCTGTCGACAATAACTCAAATAGAGTTGTGCTTCAGTGAAGTTAACGGTAAGCCGACCATAAACTCAATACTAATATCTTCCCATTTCCATTCGGAATACTCCAAGGTTGGAGTGGACTCGCTTGTTTCGGATGATCTGCCTTCACTTGTCGACAAGTGTCACACTCATTGACATACCTTGCTATTTCTCGTTTCATTCTTGTCGACCAGAATCTTTTCTTCATATCTTGATACATTTTGTTGGTTCTAGGATGAATGGAATACTTGGACGTATGGGCTTCATCCATTATCACTACTAGCTTTCCCTGCTAATGCCACGACTACCTATTGCAACAGTCCTACTTTGGGTGCAATATGGGGTATCTTTGGCAACCAAAGTGCAAAATGGTGGTAATATGTGGCTATATTGCAACGGATTAATTGTGTTACAATATAGTTGGTTTGTGTTGCGTCAGAAAGTTGATACTGCAACCATTGAAGGATTTGTGTTGCCATTGGTAGGGAGTATTGCAACGGCACAATCAAGTTGCATTATTATTCTAGTCGTTGCGATAAGGTGGTGCTATGGCAACCAAATTAGGTTATGTTGCTTTTGCTTGGCAATATTACAACATGTTAGTTGTGTTGCATATATCATTATTAGTGACGCAATAGGTCATTGGTTATTGCATCTTGTATGGCCAGTGGAAGTAATAGCATGCTTGTATTGCAACGTGTTTCCGTGGTGTTAATAATATTCTGTAGTGTTGCAGTTGGTATGCACTTGTTGCAACAAAAGTGTTGCTCTGCTAGTACATCAAGGACCAGCCTTGGTGCGCCCTTCAGATGCATGTTCGTGGGCAATCAGAGCTCCTTTACAATTGTGTCAATATTTACTGGTGGTACTAGCATCCTGTATTAGCTAGATCCGACGGTTTACATAAAATCTTTTCTCATCACTAGTACCACTAGTATTATTAGTTAATACTAATTCTATTGGGGTATTTTCAAGGAAAAAATATATTAACTTGTAGCAATATGAACCATAATTTTGAGGGGAATTTAATTCAATTTTTGTGAATTTGAATTTCATAAATTCAAAATTTGTGAATCTGAAATTAGAATCGAGTTTTACAATTTTGAAAAAAATCAGATTTCAAATTTTAATTTCAATCTTCACAAATTTGAATATGCTCAAATTTGAATTTCACGAATTTCAAATTTATTGCATGATTTTGAAATTTTCATAAATTTCATACTTCAATTTTCTCAAATTTCATGAATTTTGAGTTTCACGAATTTAAAATTTGAATTTTTGCAGGTTTGCAATTTTGAAAAGATTTTTCACAAATTTCATAATTCATGAATTTGAATTTATAGATATAATATATACCCAAAAAAGTACCACTAGTTATGGCGAGGCCTAAAGCCGATGAGAATCTCCCTCCTGAAGGTTGCGCCTCAGTTTTTACAGCAGTCGTCCATCGAGCTGAGTGCCCATGTTTATGCATAAGAAAGAATAGTTTTGTAAGTACCTAAGAAACGAAGTTTCTTCACGTAACGCATGCTCGTGTGTCCCGGGCCCGTACCCGTGTTCAAAAATAGGATCAATAGATGCCCTCTAGCAGCGAGGATGTTTTTAATCGTTGCCACATCTGGCAATTGTGGAAGAAAAAACAGCAAGTTGGAGTATTACTTTAGTAACGAGTAGAGTTTTTGCTTTGCAGTCGAGCAGAGATGCAGGAGTAGTTTTTATTTTCTCCCGGAAAGCGGAGGCCAGCAAGGTCGGGGATCACACGCACGAGAAATGCTAGAGTTACGTAATTACTTATAAACTTTACTAATGTGTGGTACCATATATATGGTAGGTGGACCTGGTACACGTGGAGCGGTGATTAGATTAGAACGGTTTGGGGCTGTGATTATGATGCATCCGAGTCATCACATAGGAAGTTCGTAAATGTTTGTGTAGCTCTAGCATCGCATCGCTCGGGATCGCACTGTCAGGTTTACGCAGATCACGGAACACTACAACAATACATGCCTATAACGGCGGACGAAATTGCACTGTAGCGGCGGGTTGCCCAACCCGCCGCTACGCGTGCGCAGCTAAAGATGAAGGTTTGTAGTGGCGGTATCCGACACACGAAACTACCCGCCGCTACAGCTAAAATAGGAAAACAAAAAAAGTGGGCCCAAGCCGGGTCCACGTCACTGCGCCGCCCGAAGGCTGCCGGCCACGCGTCACCGTTGGCTACCGGAGGGAAGGGCGAATCCGACACCTAGAGGGAGGGCTCCTCCGCCCGCGCGCCACCAGGAGGGGAGGGGCGACGGATTCGCAACCTCACGCCATCGTCGCCGCCCGGCCGCAGCTCGCGCGCCGCTAGGAGGGGAGGGCGGCGGATCCGCCGGCCGCGCGTGTGATCCTTATTGTCGTTAAGTTGGACGCCGGTCGTTGGATTGGATGTAGAGTCGGACCTATATAGGAAAGGTTGTATAAGAATATACTTATATGGGCCTATTCATATGGACGATTCCTTATTGTCGATTTGGCTCTTTGGTCTGAGTCTCTCTGAACTTTATAGTTATCGAATTGCCAGGTCAGAACACACACGCGAGACGCGCCGCCAGTCTGCCGCCGTACCTCCCTGCGCGTCCCGAGGCCAGCGCCGCCGCACGCGAGAGACGAAGGGAAGGGAAAGCAAGGAGCGACCCCGGCGCGACCCTAGGCTAGCGACGTCGTTGTGTAGGAGAGGCACAAGGCCAGCCAGATCGTGCATCTAATTTGGCAATTTGCCCAGCAATCAGCTGGCGAGATCGCGTGAGTCACGGACTCTATTGATCGTGATTTGCTTGTAGACCTCTACTGAATCCTAGGTCTTGCCGAGTTGGACAAACTGAAGTTGAAGGACGTCGTCTTTGTTTGCCGCCTTGCTGGAATTGCAGAAACAAAAAAGGGCTAAAGCCGGCCAGGACAAGCAGAATATTGCTGTATGATCATTCTCTTTACTCGAAGCCTTGCTTTACTTAGTTTTGTTTAATATGTAGGGCCTAGGCTATGATGTAAAAAGTACAATATTTATTTTTTTGCGAGGGAATAAAAAGTATAATATCTATACATGTGTGGCTGCTTTGGGCTTTGCTAATTTATTCATATTACTTGCAAACCTCAGGATCGATTGACTGAACATAGAGACTTGATCTGTCGTCTGCTCTGTGCCAATTATTATATACGCATAGTATATTTCATAGTTGGTCCTAGTCTGTGCTAGCAGCTACTCCGCCGGACATTATTTTCTTTCCATCCTTCGCCACTGATCCTAAACCGTCTTGATGATCGTTGTTTGATTTTATCATTATGCAGAATATATAATGTCATCACAAGAGGATGATAGGAGTTGGATGCGCCTGCCTCGTACTTCAGATGAGTGGCAAAAGAAAGTCGAAAAATATTTGGAAGACACATTTTATGGTATATCTAGAGGTGGAACTGCTATGTGCCCGTGTGATAGATGTCAATGCATGGCATCAAGAACGCAGTTTGAGATTCACAGTCATTTGTTTTCTAAAGGATTTGCTGAAACCTTCATCATGGAAGTGCAACATTCAGATGTGGGTGTCAATGATCATGAAGGCACACCTCCTAATGAAGAATTAATCAATCAAGATGCGCCAACTGATGTTGGAGTACACAATGACGAAGCGGCACCACCTGATTTTGGGGTTTACAATGATGAAGAAGTTGCACCGAGTGACCGTGATGGCACTAATAATTTGATTAGATCACTTATTAGAGGAACTATACATGGAGAGATTATGGATAGTGATAATGAACAGTCGAATAGTGACAATGAACAGCCGAATGAACATGCCAAAATATTCTTCAAATTATTGAAGGAAGCAGAAAAGGAATTATATCCTGGTTGCAAAGTGGCTACAAAGGTTTCATTTATTGTGCAGCTTTTTCAGATTAAGTGCCTTTACGGTATTAGTAACACTGCACTGGATGCCATTCTTAAGCTGTTCTCATGCATTCTCCCTCCAGGCCATTGTATTCCGGACACAATGGATAAAGTGCAAAGGGTGGTTCGAGATCTAGGTTTGGACTATGTAAAGATACATGCTTGTAAGAATGATTGTGTGTTATTTTGGAAAGAAAACGCAAAGCTGAATACCTGTCCCACATGTCAAGAGTCTAGGTGGAAAACTCGAGATGATGGTGCTAACAAGAGCGATGAGGCTAGTGGTGAAGATAGTAACGGACGTTTGCCGTGTAAAATCCTACGCTACTTTCCTCTTATTCCTCGGCTGAAAAGGTTATATATGTCGGAGATGACAGCTTCTGAAATGCGATGGCATAAGGATAACAAATCCAAGGATGGAAAATTGCGTCACCCTACCGACTCCAAGGCATGGAAGCATGTGGATGAAACTTATGAGTGGTTTGCATCGGATGCACGTAATATTAGGCTTGGTCTTGCTTCGATGGCTTTAATCCTTTTGGGATGCAAAATGTTACATACACCACATGGCCTGTAATCCTAATCCCTTACAATTTGCCTCCTTGGTTATGTCGAAACAACCTTATTGGATATTGTCATTGTTGATACCTGGTCCAAAATCTCCTGGAATGAATATTGATATATATTTGAGGCCCCTTATTGAGGAGTTAAAGGAGCTTTGGGAGAAGGGTGTTGGAACATGGGATGCAAAGGTTAAGAAGAATTTTAAACTGTATGCTATGGTACTATGGACAATTAATGACTTTCCTGCTTATGCCATGCTTTCTGGTTGGAGCACAAAAGGTAAATTTGCATGTCCATACTGCCACAAGGATACAGAATATTTGTGGTTAAAATTTGGGTCGAAGCACTGCTACATGGGCCACGAGACGTTTTTTGCCCTATGATCATCCATGGCGCATGAACAGGATCAGCTTTAACAACCAAGTCGAAACCAGAGAGGCACCAATACCACTGATCGGTGAACAGGTATTGGAGCAGTATCAAAGTTTTGATCAAGTGAGATTTGGAAAGACCACTTCAAAAAAGAGGAAGCGTGATGAAGACCAAAGATGGCACAAGCTGGAGAAAGAAGAGTATATTTTTTGAGCTCCCGTACTGGTCTTCTTTGCTCATTAGGCATAATTTGGACGTCATGCACATTGAGAAAAACATATGCGAGAGCATATTGGCTACTTTGCTTCAAATTGAAGGTAAATCAAAGGACAGTGAGAAGGCCCGGCTTGACATGCAGCAACTAGGGATACGGCAAGATCAACATCTTGTGATTGAGAATGATAAATATACCTTACCTGCGGCATTGTATTTTTTAGAGAAAAATGACAAGAAAATATTATGCCAGTTTCTACATGGAGTGAGGATGCCTGATGGGGTTGCCTCCAATATAAGGAGATGTGTTGACGTAAATTCTTGTAAGGTTTCTGGACTGAAAACTCATGACTACCATGTTATTCTTCAGAAACTGTTACCCTTAGTGATCCGAAAGATATTGCCGGAAGGAGTTGTCGTCGCATTGATTCAGCTTAGTACCTTCTTCAATGAAATATGTTCTAAGGAGCTGGTGGAAGAGCAGATTGACAGGCTTAGCAGTTCCATTAGGGAGGCTCTTTGTCGCCTTGAGATGATATTCCCACCTTCATTTTTTGATATCATGATGCATTTGCCGGTTCATCTAGCTGATGAGGCTAAACTTGGAGGACCTGTGTGTTATAGATGGATGTATCCAGTGGAGAGATACCTACGTACGGTGAAAGGATATGTGAGGAACAAGGCACACCCTGAAGGATCAATAGCCGAGGGATACATAGCTGAGGAGTGCCTTACATTTTGCTCCAGATTCTTGGATGTGGACACTAAACTGAATCGCGCTGATCGCCATGAAAGTACAGTTCTAAATGAACCACCATGTGGTCCGAGCATATTTGCCGAAATGGATTTCAAGAAAAGAGGTCAGAATATCGAGACCATTGATGCGAGATGAGTTGCGAAAGATGAGATACTACATAATTAGTAACTGCGATGAGGCCGGACCATGGATTGAGTAAGTTGCAATATCCAATCGTTTATTTATGTTTATTATATTTATTCGTGGCATCGATTAGCTAACATTTTTCTTTGCAATAACGTAGTGAGCATATGGAAGAACTCAGAAAATATGGTACAGGGAATATAAAAAAACGACACCAGGAGCAATTTGTAAGGTGGTTTGAGGGCAAGGTTAGTACTAACTGTTTCCAGATATGTGTCCACATGAACTCGTTTTTGAAATTTATTAATATAGGAAGTTTTGTTATTAAACAATGTGCGTGTAGATCACACAACTACATCAGAAAGGGGAAGTAAGTGATATGTTGTATTCTCTTGCTCAAGGTCCGGACCATCGAGCTCGTGTGTTCAATCGATGCCACATCAATAATTGGCTATTTCGAACGGCTGGCATTGAGAGTAGTCTCGCAACACAAAACAGTGGTGTGCTTGTGAGGGGTGATGACACTACAGGCAACATGAACTGGTATGGAGTGATTAACAAAATGTTGTCACTAGATTTCCCTGGACAAAAAGAAGTTGTGTTATTTAAGTGTATCTGGTATGATGTGCCAGCTATCACAACTAGCAGAAGCGAGAGGATACAGTAGGGATAAATTTGGTATTATTGATATCGATACTACTCGGTTCCGGTATTCCAATGAACCATACATTCTGGCGACACAGGCTGAACCTATGTTTTATGTCAAACTCGTGAACAAGCCAGGATGGAGCAGTGTTGTCGTGATGAAACCAAGAAATTTGTTTGCCATACCGGAAGCTGAAAATGAAGCCGACATTGATGTGGATTCAATTGATTCGGGAATCCAAGACATGAATTTTTTGGCAGAGAAGAGGACATGTCAAATTGGACAAGATCAGGCATGGAAGGCATAACCGGGGATGCCTCTATTATTCATTTGGTGCATGCTGCAGCGGTTGCTGAACCAGATGATGCGGCCTTTCTTGATAACGATGACGATGAGGAAGATGACACATATATTAATGATGGAGTTGTAGCACCTATTGCTTCTGTCGTAGAAAGCCAGGAAGATGATTTCTTTGTTTAATTTATTTGTTTCCTGTCAATAGCATGTTTAAATTTGGGTTAAGTGAACAATGTCATATTCATTGAGTGATGCTTGAGTTATTCATTTGCTACCAGCAGCTGGGATGGAGTCATAGTGCAAATAAATCAATGTGATACATACATGTTTGCTTATAATTTAGGAGAAATAATCAACTGATTCGGACAGTGTATTCACCTGATTTGCTGAAGGTGTATTATATATATTATATCACTATTTGTCACATCGTACCAAGAAATATTCTAAAAACATCTTTAAGACAAGATTGCAGAGGCATTCACCATATAACAAATATTCTAAGTGCATATCTAGAAATATTCGGAAAAATTCTTTAAGAAAATATTGCAGAGACCACTAATATTTATTGTACTAGAAGCATATATACAAGGCGCCGGCCGATGCAGCATGACGGCACCGAGGGCGCAGGTGGAACGACAAGCTGTGCCATGCGTGGCGGTGGAAGTCCACCGCCTTCTTCCCAAGGTGGACGAGCGGCCGCGGGTAGTCGGCGTCGAGTAGCCGCGGGTCGCCGGCGTCCATTGGCCGCGGTACGTCGAGTGGCGGCGGGAGGACAGCGGCACCGAGGTCGCAGGACTGCGGCAGAACCGGCCGGACAAGTCTCGCAGCTAGGTCCAGTTCTGGTGTACGAGCCGTCGAGGTCAACGAGCCATCATCGGCGGCTAGCGCGGAGATGGTGGTTGCCACGAGATTGGGGAGGAGATAGATTCGGATGTGACGCGTTGGTGGGATGGAATGTAAACAGTCGTCCACAGAAATTGGAAACACCTATAGCTGACCAAGTGTGCTGGGCTAAAAGGGCCTCTCTAGGCCCGGTCTGTTTAGCCCGGTCCGAGCACGGCCCGGGCCCATTGGTAACGAGTCGTGCCAGCCCGCAGCCCATTGAGGGCCATGCTTGGGCCTAGGCGCAGGCCCATCGTGCTGGCATGGCACGGCCCATTTAGCTATTGGCCCATTTAGCCCGTTATTCGGGCCGTGCTTCACGGGGCGGCACGGTCCGTTTAGCCCGTTTATATTTAAAAATAATTAAAATTAGCAGAAAACTATTCTTTTTAACCTTGAATCGGCCCGGCACGGCCCGGCCCATTTAGCCCGTGGCCTGTTTAGCCCGTTTAAAATTTGTCGTGCCGTGCTTGGGCCTAGGCGCAGGCTCGTCGTGCCGGCACGGCCCGTCGGCCAGCTATAGAAACATCCGCCGGGTGCCGGTTTGGGTTGGGTTTATATAGGGAAATCCTATTGTCAAGGAAAACAGAAAGTTTGAATTTCTCAAATTTGAAATTTAAATTTTGTAAACAACCTGAGATAGAGAAACGCCTAGAATGAAAGTTGTACATCGCGAAAAGTTATGATACTCTACAATTCACAACTTTTCCATTTCAGGTCCTAAAGTCAACGAAAACTAAGTTTAAATTTCTCAAATTTGAAATGTGAATTATGTAAACGACCTCTGATGGAGAACCTCCATAAATGAAAGTATCTTGAAAAATTGTAAACTTTGTATTTTACAAAAAAATTATTTGAAATCATATTTTTAAGGCGATAGTAAGGTTGTTTTCAAAATCTCTCTCTCTCTCTCTCTCTCTCTCTCTCTATACTATAGTTTCCTGAAACTAAAACAGAGGTATAAGATTTGTGAAGAACGTTAATCTCATTGTGTCGCATGAACAAATGACTAAAATAAAAGTTATAGCTCTTGAATATTTATGAAACACTTTAGTCCGCAACTTTTTCATTTGAAGTCGTATTGTCATTGATAAAGTTTGAATTTCTCAAATTTGAAATTCAAATTTTGTAAATGATCTCGGATGAAGAAACTCTTAAAATGAAAGTTGTACATCTCCAAACGCTATGAAACATTATAGTTCGCAACCTTTTCATTTGAAATCCTATTTTGGAACATTTTTATTTAAAATCATATTTTCAAAGCAATAGTATGTTCACAAAATGTTATATCTCTCTCGTTTCATGAAACTAAAAGAGGGAGATATAAGATTTGCTCATAACGTTAATACAATTAGGTCGCATGAACAAATGATCAAAATAAAAGTTGTACATCTTGAAAAGTTATGAAACTTTTTAGTTCACAACTTTTCCATAATCATATTTTCGTGGACAAACGAAGTTTGAATTTCTCAAATTTGGAATTCTAATTTTGTAAATGACCTGAGATGGAGAAACTACTTAAATGAAAGTTGTACATCTCTTAAAGTTATGAAACTTTGTATTTTGCAATATTTTTATTTGAAATCATATTTTCAAAAGGAGTAGTAAGGTTGTTCGTAAAATATATCCATCTCGTACTAGTATAGTTGAAAGTCTCATGACTAATATTGTAAAATAATTTAATTCATTTATGACTGGTATGGCTTTAGTTTTTTTATTCTTGGTATGACTGGAGTTGGAGCTACGTACTTGTGAATTCTATCCCGATCAAGTTCAATCCCGTTATACTAGGAGACTTAAACAATCTCATCTTGACTATGTTAGCCGTCTCCGAGCTTTGAAGATTAATTAAAGGAAAAAAAGCTTTGCACCAGACGAGTAAATAAATGTCCGGGATGACGTGCTGATTTGGCCGCCGGAACAGCTGCTGAGCTGCAACGACCAAGAGAGCACCGTACTCCATCTGCTCGATACGCATTCAGAGCATCACGCCGCGTGTTCATCCCCGTGCTTGAGCAGCAGGTGCGTGTGCTGGAACTGCCGCTGGCCTCGACCCCGTACTTTGCGGCTGACGTTCACGTGAGAAAAGTTTTCTTCGTATTAGTTTCGTACAGAAACTCTTCGTACGTGTAGAGTATTCCAATTAATTAAGCCTGGCGCGCGTGTCAAGCCTCCCGTGCCCACTTGGGCCCAAACTTAATTTTCGCCATCGTGCGTTACGTGAGGCCCTTCTAATCGCAAGAGCGGGTTAGATAGCCACAAAGCAGAGCGCAGCCGCCATCGCCGATTAGGGCTGGACGACTTCCACCAAGTTCCAAGGGGACGAAGATGGCCACCTCTCCGGAGGCGACGCCAAGGCCGGTGGCATCGGGGACACCTTCGTCGTCGACAACGCCTACTACTACGGCGGAGACGAGACCTGCGCTCTTCACAACAACGCCGACGATCGTACCAGCATCAACGAGGTCCAGGCCGACGGCGACTGCGGCGCTCTTTCGCTCCCCTTTGGCGACCACGCCGGCGACCGATGCAGCATCCACCATGTCCAGGCGCAGTGTGACTGTGTCGCTCTTCCGGACTCCTTCGTCCAGGGCGGCCACACTTGCTTCGGCTGAAGAAGATGCATGTGACGGCAATCAAGAAGCTCATGCAAGCCAGCATGGAAGTTCGCCTCAACTTGATTCCAGCGACAGGTAACACACAATGTGTATCCCATTATAATACACACGTATATGTCTTGGGCTCCTTTATTATTTCCCAACGTTTAGTAATTCATTATCAGGAATCGTGGTACAGAGCACTTTGTTTATGCAAGGCTACTACAGTACAAATTACTTTCTTTATGCATGAATATGATGGTCATCCATGTATAACAAATCGGCTTAGTTTCGGTCACCTGAAACTTACAACTAGTTTCAGTCCATGGTAGTTGGTCCTTTGCATGAACTGTTTTGTACTAGTATGTTGTATTACTGTATTTTTAGGGTTATGTACTATTATTAGTAGTAGTAGAAAAAATATTAATATATAGACTATTAAAAATGACTTTTGTATCTATTAGATATTGATCTGATGGTTCAATATGCTGGCTGAAAGATCTCCTAATTTTCAAGCGACTGAATAACTGATTTGCAAAAACCATGGCATCCATACGTGGCCTAAATTATCAAGCATGAAATTGATTTAGGCTACAGTACTAGACATTGACTTATGTGTTTGTATCTGAACTTCAACTTTACATGTATATAGGAACGACACAAATAAATCTGTTTTGCAGGTATGTGTGCAATCGATAAATGCAATTAATTATAACAGCGTTGCTTAACTTGCAGATTGGAAGATTCCTGGACTCTGCATTTCAATTGCATTGGGGCTCCGCAGGGGAAGATTTGTACCATTTTCAAGTATACAAGACTGATCTCACATTTGGTAACTTATTAACAATGAAATCACAGTTGGGATATGGAGTCGGGGACTACATGTACTATAAGAGGAGATGTGGTAACTCAATAGCAACATTAAGTGAGATCGATTATGATGCTGATGCAAATGTAATGGTAGAACACAACGCAGATGAGAGGGAGGTCAGATTAGTTTTGTCAAAGGAACAAGTAATAGACCGAAATGTGGCGATAACACCCATTAAAATGGCAAGAAATACATCAAGTGAAGAAGAATTTGAAGATGGGAAAATTGATGAATACAAGGATTGGCTTTCGTATCTGCATCAAAATGAAGAAGGCCTGGGTAAGTTTTGTGGTTTCTAGTAGCTATGAATTTTGCAATGCACTCATGACTCATATATAAGCATGGTACTTTCAGAGCTGGAAGATAGATACAGGGAAGACACAGTCAAGACCTACAAAGAATGGTTGAAGCTGGAAGGAAAACTTGATCAAATTAGTAAATATAAAATATCCTTCCCGAAATTGTGAACCCAATTATCATTCCTTCCCAAATTGTTTCTAACTTGCAAATGTTTCAATTTTGTCTGCAGATGCATATCTTAATATCCAAACCATTCCAAATCATGGTAGCAACCCAACACCACCCGCCCAGCGACCATCTCATGCTCGCCGCGAGCAGCAAGGGGGAATGGTAAGTAATGGTTACAATGATTTAATTTAGTTCGCCTCAATTACCCATATGTACATTATTTTGTTTATGATGTCATTAATTGAATATTGTTTTGATGATTAAGGTCCTCAAGATAGGATTAAACGAAAACGTGGTACCTTGAAAGGATACAAAGCAACAAACAAGAGAATCGAGGCGGGGCAATCGGAAGGCTGAAAGTTGAATTCTCCGGACTTGGAGGTCCTGTAGGTGACAATTCACGCACCTTCACCGATGAAATAATCATGTTTACAAGGAGAAGGGCACCTCTCATTGGAGTTAGTGTGTGGAGAGATATCCACCAAGATGTAAAAGACTCAATAGTATCTGATGTCTTGGTAAGTTTGTTATTTTTGCTTGTTCTAAAGCCATATTATTTATCAAATAATTGATATAAGGATATTTATACGTTATGTTTGCTCTTTCTAATAGGCAAAGTGGGACCTAGAGAATAATTATGACACAAAGGAAAAGATATGGACCATTGCGAACGAGCGTTACAAAGGATGGCGAGCAACTTTTAGTGCTACATACAAGGCATACAATAGCTATGACGAGAGAATGAGGCGTAAGCTCTGAAGATTTAGACATTGTTGAATGGCACTACCTGGTGAAGTATTTTGGCACTGAAAAATTCAAGGTTTGATGTCATTAACTCTATTGTTGTGAATTGCACTTTATGATATAAATTTATATGTTCCACCAATGTAATAATTCTTGAAACCACCTCATTTTTTGCAGCGTATCAGCACCAAGAATTCTACAAATCGACAACAGAAAAAGACACAGACATCCGACAGGATCCAAACCATTTTCTCGGTGTAGCTATGAGCAGGTAATAACTTGAGAAGCACGCGTACATGCTTTTATTACATGAGGAATTATTAATTTGGAACGTTTTTTTTGCCAAATTAGAGAGACCCAGAAACTGGTGAGGAGCCAAATGATTTGGAGGTTTGGTTGTTAACACATAGTAAGAATGGTAGATGGACAAACCAAGCATCTAAGAATGTCTATGTACGTATAAAAAAGTTTTTGCATACTTATCGGTGCTAAGAGGACCACTATAATTTCTCTTTAGTTAACTATCTGAATTGTTTTCTTTGAATTAGGACAAAGCAAGCAGCAAAATTTCCGATAGGGAATCAGGGGCAGATCAAAACATCGTTTCACAACAGGAGAAAAACCAGATTTTTCAGAGAGCATATAAGGAAGTCACAGAGTGCAAATCCACTAAGACGCATGGTAATGGATACATGGCACCATACCCGACGAGACGACAACTACTGAGTAAGGATTACCAAAGGCAAGTCGAGTCGGATGAGGCACTGCATAGGGAACATTTAGAGCTCATGGATGCATTTGGACAGCTACAACAAACAATTGAAAAACAAGAGGCTGAGAGGGAAGCAGAGAGGACAGAACATAGGCGTGAGATAGATGAATTGATGAGGGCAAGGGAGGCCGATAAAGAAGCTCTTAGGAAAGAGTTCATGTCAATGATGAAAGCAGCACAACAACAACCAGCGCCACAACAGGTAATATGAATGTAAAATCTAGAGTTATGATTCTTATAACCTAACTCCTGTCATGATGCTTGGAGCCAAACTATATATTCAGGCAAACGATGTTGGGAACAAAGTTGCAGATGTGGCTGCTGCAACAAACATGCAGGAAGAAAATGGAATTAGTACACAACATGAGGAATCATCACCTCAGGTAGTTTCTGCATTGTAAGTCTTTATTGCTATAATTCTTTACCTGACAGAATGTGGCATAAGGTTTTCCACAATCTTATTGATTCACAGCATAACGAAGAATGCAACCCACCACAACATCAGGTCGCACCTAGACCACCTGCAGGTACCATTCACAGTACTAGAAGTACTGCAGTGAATAACGACACCGTTCCTTCACAAGATACCCAAGGGAATGCAGGGGCAAAATATATCACTTCACAACAATTGCTGGACAAAGCCTCAAGGAGGCGACCAAAGAAAAAGAATCAGATATAGGTGCATACCTTTTTGTACTAGTAAATGTGAAATATTTTATATTCAGTTTTCAAAGTTTATATGGTTTCTAATTTCCTGTCAGTTCTTCATATATTCGTGGATATATAATTGTCTTCCTTCCTGTATCATATTGCATTTTCATATGAGAATTAACTTCTGATTGAATCTTCACTTTTCGTAACCTATTACTGTTTACTTTATATTAAAAAAATGCTTACTGTTTTTATCACATAACTATAATTAACTACCTAGCTGAAGTGAACCCACGAACTACACAAGACAAACAAATCAACACTTTGTTTCAACTCACGTACATGCACACATTTTTATACTTTTGTCTACTGCCATACACTTGAGTTCGGGTTGTTTACTTTGTTGCCAAATAATTAAAATTATAGTTTCCATGGCATAACAATGTCATTTATTACTTGCAGGTTAAAGCAACACTTCCAGTGGTGTGCATGAGTGAAGGGATCATCGGTGTGAAGGCACACATTGCTGCAGTGCTACATATTTTAGTTACCCACTTAATTTCCTATGTTGAAAGAATTGTGTCTTGGATATATGTCGTCTTTGAGTACTTTGTGTGTTGGAATTTAACACTCTGTGTGGTTTCATCAATGAAGGATTGTAATTGATGGGTCTATACATGCATTATTATTGATCTTATTGTTTTAAAATTAATGGATTGGCAAATCATTATGTAGCAATAGGTCGTCTAGCTTGTATCAACATGACATTATTAAAGTGGTAACAGTCATGCTAAACCAACCAGATATGAAGCGTGGCAATAGACGACTTCACTTTTAACACCCTAATCTAAATTGTGGCAATAGACGGCTTCACCTATAACACCCTAATCTAAAGCGTGGCAATAGAGGGATCCACTTATAGCAATCGGCACATTTGTGTGGCAATAGAGACGGCCACGTATGGCAACAAAACTTTTAATGTGGCAATAAAGAGTGCTACCTATAGAAACCAAAAAATTAACGTCGCAATAGAGGGTCCCCCTCTAGCAACACAACATTTTGTGTGGCAATAGAGGAATACGCCTATTGCAACAGAACATGGTGTATTGCAATATAGCAGTCTACATATTGCCACGATTTTGATGTGTGGCAATATTGTCTATTGCTACACCGGTTTTGGTTGCTAATGCACCTATTGCTACTCGGTGGACCTGTTGCAATTGCTACCTCTAGAAACACATGGTGTGTTGCAAAAAATCTTATTGCAACCAACACAGGTGGTGCCTAAACAATGAATTGCAACGCTTCGCGGTCTTGCAATAGGTAAAACTATTGCAACGAGGACAAACAATTGTGGTCCAAACTTTATAGTTCGGCCGCATTTTCAACACTATTTTACCAAATTACTGTGTTGCAATTGTTGTGTTTCGCAACCCTTCGGGCATATTGCAACACGTTTAGGCCGTTGCATCGGGAAGAAAACCTAGTAGTGTATCTTCGTTCTTAGGCACTACTAGCCTATTCTTGAAGCGAGATAACACATTTATTATCTTCTCGACAACACTTCGGTTCAACCTTCTTAATTCATCTTTCAATGTAACTCATATTAACGTCCTTCTTTTGAGTTGCTACCCCTTCTTCGCGAATGGTAGTAATAAGAGCCGGTTACTCAATACTCCATGTGGAAAAATTCGAAGATTAGGCTCACGCATTTCTTCTTTAGTTGCTTCGAGTCATTAGGCTGAGCGGTGAGATTGTTGCAACGAGCTTTTCGACTCAAGGCGTCGACTGCGACATTGGCTTTCTCGAAATGGTAGTGAACCTCGATCTTATAATCCTTTATCAGCCCTAGCCATCTTTGTTGGCGTATGTTTAGATCCGCTTGAGTGAAGAACTGTTTGAGACTCTTGTGGTCCGTGTATAGGTGTACCAAATTTTCGAAGAGATGGTGTCTCCAGCTCTTCAATGCTAGAACCGCGATCGCTAATTCCAAATCATGTGTCGGGTAGTGTTCCTCTTGTCGCCTACGCTGTCGAGATGCATAGGCAATCACTCGACCTTCTTGCATTATAGCACATCCAAGTCCGAGTTCCGGATGCGTCACAATACACATCAAAAGGCTTTGTCGGATCCGGCTCGGCAAGCACTGGGGCTGTTGTCGGCACCTTCTTTAATGTCTGAAAAAGCTTCTTCACATTTCTTGCTCCATTCATACTTCTTATCTTTTTCCAACAATTTGGTCATTGGTTTGGCTATCTTCGAGAAGTTTGTAATGAATCTTCCGTAATAACCAGCCAGTCCTAAGAAACTTCGATTTGCGATCCGGCTTCGGTGGCTTCCAATTCAATACCTCCTTAACCTTGCTTGGATCAACGGCCACTCCTTCTGCTGCTATCACGTGACCTAGGAACGGTACCTCCTTCGACCAGAATTCATACTTGCTAAACTTGGCATATAGCCGAGGATTCCTTAGACGTTGGAGCACGGTCCTTAATTGTGTTGCATGTCCCTCTTCGACTTGGAGTAGATAAGAATGCCGTCTATGAAAATCACGACAAACTTGTCCCATTCTGGCATAAACACCGAGTTCATCGGATACATGAAGTGCGTCTGGTACATTGTTTAGACCAAAGGACATCGCTAGGTACTCATAAAGTCCATATACGGTAGAGAAAACTGTCGTTGGTATATCTTCCGCTCTAATCTCGATCCGATGATATCCGGAGCGAAGATCTATTTTGGAGAGAACTTTTGCTCCCATCAACTGATCAAACAAGATGTCAATCCGAGGAAATGGATACTTGTGCTTAATGGTCACTGCATTCAAAGGTCGATAATCCACACACAACCTCAAGGTTCGATCCTCCTTCTTGGCATCAACGCTGGGCATCCTCAAGGTGACGAACTTGGGCATCTATATCTCTTATCCGAGTAATTCCTTCGAGTTGCACCTTTACTTCGCCGACTCATTGGGTGGCATCCGATACTGGTCTTCCGATATCGGTGCAATCCCTAGTTCAAGCCCTATCTTGAATTTCTACTGCCCGATCCGGTAGTAAATGTGGTAAGTCTTCCGGAAAACATCGGGGTATCCGTAAAGTACAGGAACATCTTCCAACTTTTACCAATAATCTTATCGATCACCGGAAAGATAGCTTGGGAACAAGTCAACGGAAAACAATCTCGTCCGTGAAGAAGGAAAGTTCATGTGACTGCAACGAGCATCTATATCCAATACTGCCTTGTGATACTTCATTCATCTTCCGCCAAGATTCGCCTCCAATCCTTGTCCGTCTAAGACTATAAAGGAGGTGGGATAATCCTTACGACCCAACTTCAATGGTATCTCTCGTAGTACTTTGATTTGCAAGTCTGTTACCCCAGGTGATAATATGAGATGTGGATAATCATCTTGCATGACGAGAGGGTTATATCTTGGACATATCCGTTGCTTGATGAAGTTGTGATTTGCTCCCGAGTCAAATAAAATACGGCAGCATGATGGTTAATAGAGAACAATCCAGCCATGACTTGCGACCCTTTCGGAATCTCCTCGGATGTGGTAAAGTTGACACGACCAGTCTTCATCCTATCATTTTCTACTTGCATGATTCTGTCGACCAACTGCTTTCCTTTGAGGACGTGTTGAAAAATTCTGCTTTGTTGGTGTGACACAATCTTGAGCCGAGTGTCCAAAACAACCACCGTTATTGCATGGATGATCGGCGGATTGGGGTGTCGAGGATAAGGGGCGTATACTCGATAGGTATGTCTGTTGAACCGCTGAACGGGAGAGCACCCGTTGCTGATGCTTGAGGTGGCCGGTAAGAAATGGAACTCGATGGCTGAGGCTCGAACCTCCGATCTCGCTGCGAAGTGTACACTAGATGATACTTGGAAGGTACTTCACTTCCTTGTTCGTCGACTGCTCTCTTCTTAGTCTTCCCTTCTTGATGAGCGCGATGAGCATCCCCATGAGTATAGCATCACTTACAACTTATTGAAACTAATCTCTCGGTCCAAATTTAGATTGTCGGTGTTTGTTGTCAATATCTGTCACTTTCCTACCGAGATCAAGAATCGCGGAATTTATAAGAGCTGGTGAAAGTCAATGATGAAGGAAAAGATTTAACTGAAATGGTTGAGGTTATGGAACAACATGGATTACCAAAGATGCGACAATGCTTTCGTCTATCTTGGTGTTGAAGGAAATATAGGCTTAGGATATTTATAAGGATAATTGCACCCATGAGTTTCCAATACAATATTCTTCTTTCCGGTTGCGTACCCTAGGTCATACGCCATCCGTTCGGAGAACATCATATTTGGATTCTCGTCTAGCTTAAAAATAGAGTATGCAATTCCATATCGCTCATGTTTGACTTTGAGAAGCGCACAGGCGAACCGGCACAATTCGAAGGCAAAATGGTAATTTGGAAGTGCAAACACCCATTTCCAAACTAGCTCTCGGTACAACTTAGTCTAGTCAAAAAGGTGATGATTATTTCTTCAATGGAAATCACTCAAGGATTTCAAGGAAAAATAAGTTCTGGATACAATTGAGTGAAAGAAAGAGAATTAGTTGCGGACTATGAATAGTCGGCTCCTAATACCGGAATCTTATTCTCTAGAAATTTCTGTCGTGATGAAGAGTCCGAACAGAAACCCAAATGGCCATTACTTGGAGAGGGAAAGAGAAATTTTTGGTAGCTACAAGTGGTAGTTAATCGATCATCTGCCTAGATGAGGCCTAGAGCGATCGAAGTGGCATCGGTGACTAGCTCCTGGAGTCTTCTACTCATACATTTCATCCTTCTGCTCTTTCTTAGAAAGTTATTGGCTTGTTCAAGGTCCAAGTATTTCATCCTGTGGCTATCGGATCTACATCTAGTCGTTTAACTATTTCTTTGGCAGCGGTAAGTTGTTCATCCCAATCTTCACCTGTAGTACCCTTTCGCACCGGCATATTTAATCATCCCTTTTAAATCCCTAGTTCTCATATGGGGCTCCTTGATAAATACACATGATCATCCCTGTCTTTGATTGCCTTTGATCATCCGTAGATGAAGATCTTGAATTCCCCATTCCATTGCCTCGGTGTGAGAGTTCTTCTTGCCTTCTATTTCACTAGCATGATCTCCTTTCTTGTGCCATCCATAGGAAACTAACTCTATACTACGATACTAACTAAGTATAACCCCAACTTTTTATTATAGCACTCAATATGACATGATGCATGCTCGGTAGACTAACTATACGTATTATAGTATAAAACTACAACGGATAGTTAGCACTTCCCAAAACCCGAACGTCGAGCAGTTAGTAAAAGAAACTACTATTCTACATCCTTATAGGGCTCCGTACTCTCTCGTGTTCTAAACGTACTAAACGTGTTAAGTTTTGAAAACAAGCTTGTAATGATGTACTTGTTGCCTCTAAACCGCTCCGATACCAGCTGTGACATCCCCTCCGGGATACCCGGGACTCGGTACGAGGGAACACTCGACGCAGCGAGTTACAACAGATTCATCATCTCATACAAGCCATAATATATACATCATGGTAGAATACAATCAGGTTTTCGAAATACAAACATCCGACAGCGGAAGCATAATACATTAACGAAGTTTAACAACCTACGAGTCTTGCAGCGGAAACTTGTACTTTATACAACAAAATACTACGAAGCGTCATCGTGATGTACCGAGCCCGTCGTACACCACGGTCCTTCCTCTTCACGGCGTGGGGATCCGTTCCCATTGGAGGGAACCTCCCTCGGGACACTCGCTCTTCTCCAGGGGAACTACCATCCAAGTCGTGGAAGTGCGACTCGGGTCCCGAAAACATAACGAGCAAACCCCGAGTATTCCAATACTCGACAAGACCGATCCGTCAACGAGCACGCTAAGGCCGACGTCTAGTATGCAAAGGCTTTACGGCTGTGGGGTTGACTCCTTTGCGAAAGCATCACTAAGAGGTGGATCCTTACTTTCAATATTTTAGCTCAAAATTAGGATTCATTAACGTCTATGTTTGCAATCTACAGCTATTGCAATCATGTTTGCAAGAAAAGATCGGAATAGATCAACATTCCTTTACTTTCTCATCTTCATCTTCCAGTTGATTACTACGATGTGACGAGCTAAACAAGCGGTACTCATTACTGCGAGGGACAGCGATTCGAATCGATTTATACCAGCTGGCAAAACGCGACTACACGACGTATACGCACCGCACCGGTCGTATACGACAACTTTTCCCACTAGCACCCGACGGAAGACTAGCCATTTCCAACTCCCCGGGAGTATGGCGACTCCACGACTTCCTTCGTGGCCGACCCATCTCCCTCCCGTGAGACTAACCTCTCACTAACAGCCGGCAAAAGAGAGTTGGCTACGCTACATCTCCGGGGCGGTAGGGTACATCAGCTTGCTCGGGCCCATGATACCAGCATGTAGTACGGTACGTTCAAACTTGTTCAACTAAGCCGACAATGGTACGGTCCTTGACCGACATAGACGGGGCTACCACCTTGCAAGACCTCATCTCCATCTTGCCCTTTCTCCTACGGGGCCCGTCCGGTCTCGGCTTTGTTAACATCTTCACTTCCACTCTCATCTTTCTCTTATCATTCTTCTTAGCAATAATAAATCAGTCATTACCCTATATCTCGCGAGTAGTGTATGCCACCACTCGTCTTCTACCGATCCCCTATAACTTAAGCTTAGCGATCGTTAACTCTATTGAGCTACCCGTACCGAGTATAACATAAACAAATGGAAACCTATTCTCATGCATCTAGGGTATCAAGAAACTCCTATAACCTAATGCACAATCACGACTCATTATTGTGATAAAAGAAAAGACTTTAAAATCATAGGTGGGATGCACCGGGGCTTGCCTTGATTCGAGTCGAAGTTAGCTTCCTCGATGTGCTCGGTCGACTTCGAAGCTTCCGTCTCCTTTCTCGACCTCGGACGGAACCTCGATCACGCCATGACCTAGGTCGACCAACAATACGTTGCGAATCAACGATCATGCATGCATGAATGTATATGATATGATTATGCAAAGGCTTCATTAAATATGTTCACCAACTAACAATTACGGATTAATTGTGTTCAGTAATTAACAACTAACTATTAACAAGTAATAATTCATCTTGTTTATTAATTAAACATTTATAATTAATCGGGTTCCTTAATTAATAATTAACAATTGATCATGCTCATTAATTAATACTTAATCATGGTCCTTAATTAATAATTAATCATGTTTATTAATTAATAATTAATCATGTTCATTAATTAACAATTACTTAGGTTCATTAATTAATAATTAATCGTGCTTATTAATCAGCAATTAATAATTACCTAATGACATGTGATAACACATAAAGTACCAAATTGGAATCACATGAAATGATGATGTTTATGTTTAATTTTGAAAAACAAACTTAACGAAAACTTTCGTCTACAGTACCTCTAATATTTAAAGAAATTCATTTTTTAAAATTAAATAATAATGAGCATAAAATAATAGCTCATCTTAATTAAAGGAAAGTAATTACTTAAACTATGAAATTATAATTTCTCAAAATAGGCATTTGAATACATAATCAAATAGAAAATAATTTTACGAGTCTAAAGAACTTTGTTTGGCATTTTTCTGATTTTGTGGAATTTTCTACGAATATTTGAAGTTTGACTAAAATTAGGAAATAAATAAATTCGAAAAAAAAGATAAAACTGGTGTGGGCCAAATCAAGGCCGGCCCAATAGCAAAGCGGCCAACTGCATGTGAGCGGCTCAGCTTGAGCTCAAGCCGGCCATGGCGGCGAGCGAGCAAGACGCGACACCGAGGCGGCGCGAGCGATCGGACTCCGGCCGGAAAGAAGCGGTAGAGATCCGAGAGCGATGGGGTGAGCTTGATGGTGGAGTCACGGTGGTGGGAGGCTCACCGGACGGGGCTGGCAACGAGCGAGTGGCGACGAGAGCCGTCCGGCGGCGGCTAGGGCCCATAGAGATACACCAACGGGCGAGAAATTTCTTTGAGGAGCTCCGGATACGTTGAGTGGTCGTCGTGGTGGTGCTTGCCGGCAATGAGGGTGGCTGGAAGGTGAGGCTCATCGCGGAGGCACGGGTGGTGGCACGTTGGAGCTCCAAAAAACGAAGAAATTTTGATGGGGCTGTACAAGAAGATCGATGTTAAGTTGCCCGGGGTGAAAAAGCAATAGATTTCGTACGCCTGGGAGGGAAAAGGAACTGGAGAAGCTCACCCACGGTGAAGGAATTGATGTACTAGCGGCGGCCGATGGTGGTGAACTCCGGTGAAAATCCGCGTCGATCTCACGTTCTATGGCAGCTCGACGGGAATGGAGGCCCTGCGAGGCTTCAGCAAGCTCTTGCGAAGCTTCTAGTGGCGTCTGCTGGCTCATACATGGCCAAATTTTTGCCTGGTGAGGGTGGACCAGAGAGCCTGCCTCGCGTTGCAGTTTGGGGAAAAGAGAGAGAGAAGGCAGCGTGTGTTGGGCTTTATCCTGCGGTGGCTGGAGGCGGCAAGCAGGTGCGTGGCCGGGAGTGCCTGCGTGGCGCGCAAAGGAGAGGGCACGGCAGCAGCGTGCCATCGGCAGTCAACGCAGACAGTAGAGATAGAGATTGAGATTGAAGAAAGAGATAAGCTCAATGTTTTGCAAAAAGGCCCTTGCTGCTTTACAAAATTGAAAATTGTATTTTCGTGGCTCGAAAAATTATGCAAAAATTCAAGGATACATTTGAGAATATTCTGGATCTTTTTCTTTTTAGGCCGAAGTTGCCTGCGTGGCGCGCAAAGGAGAGGGCACGGCAGCAGCGTGCCATCGGCAATCAACGCAGACAGTAGAGATAGAGATTGAGATTGAAGAAAGAGATAAGCTCAATGTTTTGCAAAAAGGCCCTTGCTGCTTTACAAAATTGAAAATTGTATTTTCGTGGCTCGAAAAATTATGCAAAAATTCAAGGATACATTTGAGAATATTCTGGATCTTTTTCTTTTTAGGCCGAAGTTCAAATTCTAAATAGTTTTTGAAATAAAAAATTCATGTTTAAATTAAAAAGGAGAGCTTTAATTATTTCTTGTAGACATTTTGACAAAAGGAAATAATTTCTGAGAAACTTCATAAATCTTCTATTGTTATGTTTAACCAACAGAAAATGTTAAACTCCATAATTTGCTTTTATTTAAATTCTTCTTTTAAGATCTTAATTTAATCTTAGATTAAATTGATATTTTATGCGCACTTCTTAACAAAAATTAAATATTTTCCCAAATGCACATGATGACATGATGATGAATGACATGAAATGCACTTTTATTTGGTAGGGTTGTTGCAGCCCTCCCCTTATAGGAATCTCGTCCCGAGATTCACGATCGAAGCGACTAGGCGATGGTACTAGAGAACTCGGGTAAATGGATCGGAGAAATTCTTCTTGTTCCCAAGTAACTTCAGCTTCCGAGTGATGGCTCTGCTGAATCTTCTAGAACTTGAGGGTTCGACGTCGAGTCGACTCGATCCTTGGTGTCGAGCACTTTGATCGGATGTTCATTATACGTCATATCTGATCGTAATCGTCCCACATCGGCTGTCGGTCTTATCTACCGGTGGGTTCGGATACTTCTTCGGTTGAGACACGTGAAACACATTGTGGATTCCCGATAAATATGCTAGCAACTCCAAACGATATGCCCCGGCTTCACATCCTTCTTGTATTGGAATATGTCCGATATATCTCGGAGAGCTAACTTGCCTTTGATTCCGGATCGTTGGACACCTTTGGTAGGAGATACCTAGAGATAACGTGGTCCCCAGCTTTGAGCACTATTCTCGACGTCTCTTCTCCGTAGAACTGATTTGTCGAGACTTAGGTTTCTTCAAACTTTGTTGAATCGGACGTACTTGCTCTTCGGCATTCCTTGACTAGATCTAGTCCTAATATTATTCTCTTTCCATGTTCTAACCATTTTAACGGTGTGCGACAGCCACGACCGTATAGAGCTTGGAATGGTGACATTTCGGCACTCTCTTGGTAGCTGTTATTGTATGAGAATTCTGTTAACGGTAGGCATTTTTCCCAATCCTTGTTGTATGTCAAGACACAAGCTCGAAGCATATCTTCTAGATATTGGTTGCTTCCTCTGTCTGTCCATCTGTTTGAGGGTGATACGCCGAGCTTCGAATCAACCTTGTTTCCAACGACTCATGCCATTGCTCCCAAAATCTGGATACAAACCGAGCTCCTTGATCCGAGATGATGGTCTTGGATACACCATGTAAGCAGAGTACACGAGCAACGTATAATTCTGCATATTGCCTTGCCGTGTAGGTAGTATGTACAGGTAGGAAATGAGCAGATTTAGTTAACCTGTCAACAATAACTCAAATAGAGTTGTGCTTCAGTGAAGTTAACGAGTAAGCCGACCATAAAATCAATACTAATATCTTCCCATTTCCATTCCGGAATACTCCAAGGTTGGAGTGGACTCGCTTGTTTCGGATGATCTGCCTTCACTTGTCGACAAGTGTCACACTCATTGACATACCTTGCTATTTCTCGTTTCATTCTTGTCGACTAGAATCTTTTCTTCATATCTTGATACATTTTGTTGGTTCTAGGATGAATGGAATACTTGGACGTATGGGCTTCATCCATTATCATCGTTCTTAGGCACTACTAGCCTATTCTTGAAGCGAGATAACACATTTATTATCTTCTCGACAACACTTCGACTTCACCCTTCTTAATTCATCTTTCAATGTAACTCATATTAACGTCCTTCTTTTGAGTTGCTACCCCTTCTTCGCGAATGGTAGTAATAAGAGCCAATTACTCAATACTCCATGTGGAAAAATTCGAAGATTAGGCTCACGCATTTCTTCTTTAGTTGCTTCGATCATTAGTCGAGCAGATGAGATTGTTTCAACGAGCTTTTCGACTCAAGGCGTCGACTGCGACATTGGCTTTCTCGAAATGGTAGTGAACCTCGATCTTATAATCCTTTATCAGCCCTAGCCATCTTTGTTGGCGTATGTTTAGATCCGCTTGAGTGAAGAACTGTTTGAGACTCTTGTGGTCCGTGTATAGGTGTACCAAATTTTCGAAGAGATGGTGTCTCCAGCTCTTCAATGCTAGAACTACGATCGCTAATTCCAAATCATGTGTCGGGTAGTGTTCCTCTTGTCGCCTACGCTGTCGAGATGCATAGGCAATCACTCGACCTTCTTGCATTATAGCACATCCAAGTCCGGTTCCGGATGCGTCACAATACACATCAAAAGGCTTTGTCGGATCCGGCTCGGCGAGCACCGGGGATGTTGTCAGCAACTTCTTTAATGTCCGAAAAAGCTTCTTCACATTTCTTGCTCCATTCATACTTCTTATCTTTTTCCAACAATTTGGTCATTGGTTTGGCTATCTTCGAGAAGTTTGGAATGAATCTTCCGTAATAACAAGCCAGTCCTAAGAAACTTCGATTTGCGATCCGGCTTCGGTGGCTTCCAATTCAATACCTCCTTAACCTTGCTTGGATCAACGGCCACTCCTTCTGCTGCTATCACGTGACCTAGGAACGGTACCTCCTTCGACCGAATTCATACTTGCTAAACTTGGCATATAGCCGAGGATTCCTTAGACGTTGGAGCAAGGTCCTTAATTGTGTTGCATGTCCCTCTTCCGACTTGGAGTAGATAAGAATGCCGTCTATGAAAATCACGACAAACTTGTCCCATTCCGGCATAAACACCGAGTTCATCGGATACATGAAGTGCGCTGGTACATTGTTTAGACCAAAGGACATCGCTAGGTACTCATAAAGTCCATATACGGTAGAGAAAACTGTCGTTGGTATATCTTCCGCTCTAATCTCGATCCGATGATATCCGGAGCGAAGATCTATTTTGGAGAGAACTTTTGCTCCCATCAACCGATCAAACAAGATGTCAATCCGAGGAAATGGATACTTGTGCTTAATGGTCACCGCATTCAAAGGTCGATAATCCACACACAACCTCAAGGTTCGATCCTCCTTCTTGGCATCAACGCTGGGCATCCTCAAGGTGACGAACTTGGGCATCTATATCTCTTATCCAGTAATTCCTTCAGTTGCACCTTTACTTCGCCAGCTCATTGGGTGGCATCCGATACGGTCTTCCGATATCGGTGCAATCCCTAGTTCAAGCCCTATCTTGAATTTCTACTGCCCGATCCGGTAGTAAATGTGGTAAGTCTTCCGGAAAACATCGGGGTATCCGTAAAGTACAGGAACATCTTCCAACTTTTACCAATAATCTTATCGATCACCGGAAAGATAGCTTGGGAACAAGTCAACGGAAAACAATCTCGTCTCGTGAAGAAGGAGAGTTCATGTGATCTGCAACAGACATCTATATCCAATACTGCCTTGTGATACTTCATTCATCTTCGCCAAGATTCGCCTCCAATCCTTGTCCGTCTAAGACTATAAAGGAGGTGGGATAATCCTTACGACCCAACTTCAATGGTATCTCCGTAGTACTTTGATCTGCAAGTCTGTTACCCCAGGTGATAATATGAGATGTGGATAATCATCTTGCATGACGGAGGGTTATATCTTGGACATATCCGTTGCTCGATGAAGTTGTGATTTGCTCCCGAGTCAAATAAAATACTGGCAGCATGATGGTTAATAGAGAACAATCCAGCCATGACTTGCGACCCTTTCGGAATCTCCTCGGATGTGGTAAAGTTGACACGACCAGTCTTCATCCTATCATTTTCTACTTGCATGATTCCGTCGACCAACTGCTTTCCTTTGAGGACGTGTTGAAAAATTCTGCTTTGTTGGTGTGACACAATCTTGAGCCGAGTGTCCAAAACAACCACCGTTATTGCATGGATGATCAGCGGATTGGGGTGTCGAGGATAAGGGGCGTATACTCGATAGGTATGTCCGTTGAACCGCTGAACGGGAGAGCACCCGTTGCCGATGCTCGAGGTGGCCGGTAAGAAATGGAACCCGATGGCTGAGGCTCGAACCTCCGATCTGCTGCAGAAGTGTACACTAGACGATACTTGGAAGGTACTTCACTTCCTTGTTCGCTGACTGCTCTCTTCTTAGTCTTCCCTTCTTGATGAGCGCGATGAGCATCCCCATGAGTATAGCATCACTTACAACTCATTGAAACTAATCTCTCGGTCCAAATTTAGATTGTCGGTGTTTGTTGTCAATATCTGTCACTTTCCTGCCGAGATCAAGAATCACGGAATTTATAAGAGCTGGTGAAAGTCAATGATGAAGGAAAAGATTTAACCGAAATGGTTGAGGTTATGGAACAACATGGATTACCAAAGATGCGACAATGCTTTCGTCTATCTTGGTGTTGAAGGAAATATAGGCTTAGGATATTTATAAGGATAATTGCACCCATGAGTTTCCAATACAATATTCTTCTTTCCGGTTGCGTACCCTAGGTCATACGCCATCCGTTCGGAGAACATCATATTTGGATTCTCGTCTAGCTTAAAAATAGAGTATGCAATTCCATATCGCTCATGTTTGACTTTGAGAAGCGCCCGGGCGAACCGGCACAATTCGAAGGCAAAATGGTAATTTGGAAGTGCAAACACCCATTTCCAAACTAGCTCTCAGTACAACTTAGTCTAGTCAAAAAGGTGATGATTATTTCTTCAATGGAAATCACTCAAGGATTTCAAGGAAAAATAAGTTCTGGATACAATTGAGTGAAAGAAAGAGAATTAGTTGCAGACTATGAATAGTCAGCTCCTAATACCGGAATCTTATTCTCTAGAAATTTCTGTCGTGATGAAGAGTCCGAACAGAAACCCAAATGGCCATTACTGGAGAGGGAAAGAGAAATTTTTGGTAGCTACAAGTGGTAGTTAATCGATCATCCGCCTAGATGAGGCCTAGAGCAATCGAAGTGGCATCGGTGATGTGACACCCCTACCTCGCGAGGCGAGAGGGATTGTCGCACAGGATCGTATCGGGAGACATTCGACGAAGCGAACGTTCATTGCACATACATCGGGAATACATTCAGCATTTTATTACATAGAGAACACTACTTGAGTAACAAGTTTCATACATAATCTCTTAAGTATTACAAGCCATTGTTCGAATTTCAGAATTACAATACATAAGTGAAGTGTGATTTTACAATACTTGATAATGACTTTGCGGAAGCGTAAACATCTCGACGATACATATATATAGTTAACTAGGAGAACCACACCCGCCCATACGGCATGGCCTCACTCTTGAGTCGGTGAAGCGGGAACCCACTCCACGGTCCACTCCCGAGGTTCCTCGCTTTGACACACATACTTCCCGCAGCAATCACAATAATCGGGCTGCGGGAATCCTGAAAATAGTTTCAACACAAACCCCGAGTATCTAATATACTCCGCAAGGCTTACCCGTCAAAAATGGTTCTAAGAACCGACCCTAACATGCAGGGGGCTTGACCTGGCTTGCGGAAACTTGCAAAAACAGCACCTAAGGAATTTGTCTAACTCCTATTTTAGCCAAGTTAAGAGGGTGGAAACATAATCATAAATTTTTGTGAGCAAGACTAACAAGCATGGTTGCAATACATGATTTGAATATTCAAAAACAGCAAGCTTAATCATCATGTTCTCTTATTACTACGATGCAATCTGCTCGAGACAAGTGGTACTCATCACCGCGAGGGACGGCGATATATATCGATTTACACCCTGCAGGGGAAACCCAAATGCACGACATACGCATCATTTAAGAACACGTATGGCCACCTTTCACAAGATTATCATAGATATGAGCCGGGTCCACCCTCCGAGTGTGCATTCCACATGCAACCACAGTAGCGTCGGGCCCAAGGGTAATAACACACCCTCCATCTACTCACAAACCCGTGCATCCACCGTGACCAACACTTTGCACAAAGGGTGGAGCGACCGTCCAACACTACGACTCTCAAGTTACATCAGTTTACCAACTCCCATACGAAGGTATGCATTTGGTACACAACTCAATACTTGCTCGCGGAGTCACAACGAACGGTCCTTGACCGACACATACGGGGCTATGGTGAACAAGGGCCAACCTTGTCACCGCATCCTACACATGCTCTTCCCCGTACGGTCTCCAATTAATCATGTGAGGTAACCAAAATTTAATCCCTAGACCGGGTGATCTCCAAATCACTCGGTGTTGCTACCGATGAAATAATTAAGCATAGCACTAGCGATTAGGATTATACTTAACCAAGACCACCGGATATAGGAATCTAGTGCAACTAGGTTTCCGAGCAACTCCTAAACGTAAATGCACAATACATCATAGACGTATGTGAAAATAAAGAGAACTTTAAAACATAGGTCATGCTCCGGGGCTTGCCTTGATTCGGCTCGTAGTCAGCACACTCGAACTCGCTTACTTCAAGTTGGTGCCCTCCTTGATCTTCAGCTCCGGTCGGGATTCCTATATGAGTGCATATGAAGTGTATGAGTAATGGATGAATTCGTATTTATATAGTTCATGGAACTTCCTCAATAACATAGTGTAACAAGACGTTTGCATAAATTAAACATGTTCGGAGTGGTGATGATATGGTCATGATGATGGTAAGTGTGGTTAGTTTCGTGGGGACAACCTTCTAATTAGGTAAACTTTCCATCATTTAGTATAAATGTACATGCTGGTTTTTTGAGATCAAGAAGATAGGGTATAATTCCTTATTACTTAGTATGCAAGAGGTTGATGCTCATTTCTTAGGATGAAGTTTTATCACTTCGTTATACATCGTGCACCACTAGTACTCATCATTTCATGTGGGTTTGCTATGATTAACCTACGCCATATCTGACCGTTCTTGCCCAAAAAGATAAACGTGACTATGACCTGTTTAATTGTGCCATGTAAGTGTGAAAAATTATCTAGCCATAACAGAAAGTAAAAAGGCAATTTGAGCTTAGCCCAAACTCAGCCATTTTATCTAAGTAAGTCGGGGTTTACAGGCTGCTTGTGAAGCCATCTTAAGGTGTCCAAATCTTAATATTTTGCTATAGAACTTAGGTGACTCATGTTGGTTAATGTAAAGTACATAACTCAAGGTTTACAACGAGCTTATAGCTGTTTCATTTGGAGCTGTATTCAAAAAGTTATTGAATTTCAAAAACGGCAAGTTGTCACGCAGGCATAACGGATTAGCATCTTAGAGTGCTTAAATCTTTATTTTTCTACACATGAAGTACTGGGATTATGTTACTACGTTAAAGTACAAGTTATCTACTTTCCAAAGAGCCCTTGCTCATGAAGTTTGGATCCGGGGTCCAGAAGTTACATCATTTTTAAAATGCAATCTTGTTAAGCAGCTTGGTCGTGATAGCATTTTCATCTTGCTCAAACATTAATTTTTACTATATAACCTTAGGTGTTCATGTACATCATGATATAGTACAAGTTATAAGCTCTCCAGTGCACTTTGAATCGTTCAAAACCGTGGCGTAAATTTAAAGTTACGCAATTTGTAAAACGCTTGACATCCACGGTTTTCACCCTAGCCAGCACGTTCGAAAATTTTCTAAGTGTCGGGGCGTGCTTAGTGCAGCCGTGGCGTGCACGTCGTGCGCCGGCGCGGCGGCGTGGCGAGGCCGCCGGTGGCGAGTCGAGGCGAGATAGAAGGGGGCGCGGGCTGGTGAGGACCAGGGAGGGCCCGCACATGCGCCGCGGGGCCCCAAAGCCTAGGAGGCTCACCGTGGTGGCGAGTCGTCGGGGAGATGGCGGTGGCTGCGGTGCGGCGCGACGACTCGATGGCGTTCCCGGCGATTCACTGCATGGAGCAGGTAGCCAAGCTTACAGGATGGAGATTGGGACCAAGGGATGCTACTAGCGAGAGGAATCGAAAGCTAACTCACCGTAGAGGGAATGCGACCAACAATTGCGGCCGGCGGGGTTGGTGGGGAAATCGGGGATTACTCCCGAACCTCCGCGGGGTTGGGGGGCTCGTGCTCCGCAGAGCTTGCTAGGGTTAGGGCGAAGGTCCCGACGCGCTAGGAGTAGGCGGTGTCGGTCCGGACGAGTGGGGCGGCGGCTAGGGTGCGGACGGCGGCGACCCGAGAAGCTCTTCTCTTAAGGCGCCGTGGACGGCCGAGCTCTTCGCGTGAAATCGACGCGACCATGGCGATCGCGGACGCGTGGGGCGGCGCTGTGCAGGCGGGCGGCGCCTCGTCCGGCCGGGATGGGCACGAACGCCGGAGCACTCTCGGCGGTGGCCCCGAGCTCCCGTGCGTTCCCCGTTGTCCGAAAGTTCTTTCTATTTACGACTTTGCCACTGCACTGCCGGTTCTGGTTTGGGCCATAACATTCGTTCGGTTGGGTAATTTTGCAAACCAAAATTTTGGTGTGTTCAGTGAGTTGTGACAAGCAACTTTCGTTATAGACAAAAGTTTAAATTTTGCTTGTACAAATTTACAAAAAATCAGGAACAAGTGCTGTTTTAAACCTAGTTTGGATTTTTCTAGGAAATTGTGCTGCTCCAAAAATTCAAGAAAAATGTCCTAAATTCATGTCTTGATATGTTCTACCAGATTGTGCAAAAATTTAGGGTTACCACTTTGGAGAAAGTTTGAGATCGCAAGAGCTAGGGTTTTGGGAGCAATAAAAACCCTAATAGGACTTTAATCTATTATTTCATGTGACTCGGACAGTTGATTACTGTTTTATATATGCAAAATTTTATTTAGTACAGTAACAACCTGATTTTTGTGTCACGGGGTGTCACAGCCCTCCCCTTAAAGGAATCTCGTCCCGAGATTACGGTTGATAAAAGAGCGGTCGAAGGGAGGTGCGTCGTTACCTCGATTGTGAAGCCATGAACTCGGGGAAATGATTATCCAGGAATTCCTCCTGTTCCCAAGTGGCTTCATCCTCAGTGTGATTACTCCATTGCACTTTATAGAAGGTGATAGTGCGGTTGCGAGTAACACGATCCTTTTTATCGAGGATCCGGACGGGAGTTTCTGGATAAGATAGATCATCTTGCAATTGCTCGGTGTCGGAGATGACCACATCGATGGGTGGTTTTAGACACTTCTTGAGTTGCGACACATGGAACACGTTGTGCACACGTTCCAAGTTTGTCGGCAATTGCAACCGATATGCCACGGGGCTAAACTTCTCCACAATTGGGAATGGTCCAATGTAGCGGGAGCAAGTTTTCCTTTTATACCAAAACGTGACACACCTTTATTGGGAGAGACCCGAAGATAAACCTGATCATTCACCTCGAATTCCAGCGGGCGTCTCCTTTTGTTTGCATAACTTATTTGGCGGGATTGAGCAGCTTTCATATTAGCTTGTATCTCCCTCACTTTTTCCTCGGCCTGCTCAACAATATCCAGACCAAATATTATTCTTTCGCCCGACTCGGACCAGTTTAACGGCGTACGGCAAGAATGTCCGTATAACGCCTCAAAAGGAGTGACTCCGTAGCTTTCTTGATAGCTGTTGTTATAGGAAAATTCAATGAATGGTAACTGATCATCCCAATTTCCCTTTTGCGTCAAAGCACAAGCTCTCAACATATCCTCCAAATATTGAATCAACCTTTCCGTTTGTCCATCTGTTTGAGGATGATATGCAGAGCTCCGGATTAGGGTAGTACCAAGACTAGCATGCAATTGTTCCCAAAATCGAGAAACAAATTGCGGACCGCGATCTGAAATGATGGTCTTTGGCACACCATGTAAACATAGCACACGGGCAATATACAATTCAGCATACTTCTTAGCACCGTAGGTGGTGTGTACCGGAATAAAGTGTGCTGATTTCGTCAGTCTATCGACGATTACCCATATGGAATCATGTTTCTTGGAGGTGGGAGGTAATCCAACAACAAAATCCATGGCTATGTCTTCCCATTTCCAAGCGGGAATTTTCAATGGGTGCAATAGTCCGGCTTTCTTTAGATGATCAGCCTTGACTCGTTGGCAAGTGTCGCACTCGGCAACGTAACGAGCCACTTCTCGCTTCATGCGAGTCCACCAAAATTTTTCTCTCAACCCACGGTACATTTTGTTACTACCGGGGTGTATGGAGTATTTAGAGAGATGGGCTTCATCAAGAATTTTCTTCCGTAGTTCCATGTTCTTAGGAACAACGAGACGGTTATTAAACCACAGAACTCCCTCCTCATCTTGACGGAAACACTTAGCCTTTTCGGTACCCAACTTCTGTCGGATGTGTTCCATACCTTTATCCGTTTTCGGGCAGCAATGATTTCTTCTCGGAGAGTAGGGATAAGAGCCAAATTATGTAATGCACCATAGGGAATGATATGAAGACAAGGATTACTCTCATTTTCAGATTTGCTGCAGTTTTCCATAGAGCAGATTTCAACTTGGTTGCATTGGTGTTTACGGCTTAATGCATCGGCAACCACATTAGCCTTTCCGGGTGGTAATGAATTTCCAATTCATAATCTTTTATCAATTCTAGCCACCTTCGTTGTCTCATATTTAATTCTTGCTGCGTGAAAATATATTTGAGGCTTTTATGATCGGTATAGAGATGCACCAGATTTCCCAAGAGATAATGTCTCCAAGTTTTGAGAGCAAGAACTACCGATGCCAATTCAAGATCATGAGTAGGATAGTGCTTCTCATGTTTGCGGAGTTGGCGGGAGGCATAGGCAATGACTCGGCCTTCTTGCATGAGAACACAACCCAATCCTATGCCGGACGCATCACAATATACGTCAAACGGCTTGTTGATGTCGGGTTGAGCTAGAACGGTAGCGGTGGTTAAATGCTTCTTCAAGGTTTGGAAGGCATTTTCGCACTCGGGCTCCACTTGAAGGTAGAGTCCTTCTCCAACAATTTGGTCATTGGCTTGGAGATGATAGAAAAATTTGGAATGAATTTCCGATAATATCCCGCAAGTCCGAGAAAACTACGGATGTGCTTGACGGTCTTGGGAGTCTTCCAATTTAACACGTCAGCAACTTTACTTGGATCGACGGAAATTCCCTCAGCTGAGATGATATGACCCAAGAATGGAACTCGATCCAACCAAAATTCACACTTGCTGAATTTTGCATAAAGTCGATGATCTCGTAGTCGTTGAAGCACAATGCGGAGGTGTTCAGCATGTTCTTCCTCCGACTTGGAATAAATGAGGATATCATCAATGAATACCACCACGAACTTGTCCAGTTCCGGCATAAATACCGAGTTCATGAGGTACATGAAATGAGCCGGTGCATTTGTCAGTCCAAAAGACATTACAAGATATTCAAAAAGTCCATATCTCGTAGAGAAAGCGGTTTTAGGAATGTCCTCCGGCCGAATTTTAATTTGGTGGTAGCCGGAGCGAAGATCGACTTTTGAGAATACTTTTGCACCGACTAATTGATCGAATAGCATATCAATGCGTGGGAGGGGGTATTTATTTTTGATGGTCACCGCATTGAGGGGTCGATAATCAACACATAACCTTAGTGATTTATCTTTCTTCTTCACAAAAAGGGCGGGGCAGCCCCAAGGCGAAGCACTTGGGCGTATGTACCCCTTGTCTAGAAGTTCGTTGAGTTGCTCCTTAAGTTCAGCTAATTCGTTTGGAGCCATTTTATATGGTCTTCTAGATATCGGTGCGGTTCCGGGTTGAAGTTCAATTTTAAATTCTACTTCCCGATCAGGTGGCATTCCCGGCAAATCATCCGGAAACACATCGGGAAACTCACATACTACCGGTATGTCTTCTAATTTCTTTATTGCTAGGTGCTGAATTTGGTTTCTAGAAAATTTTGGGTATGGCAATGATAGGATAGCCGGGCCGTACAGAGGTGAATTTAAATATACTTCCCGGGTATCTATGTGTAAGACAGCTCTATGTCGTTTCATCCATTTCATTCCTAATATCACATCTATGCCTTGCCCATTTAGAATGACTAGTGTTGAGAGGTATGTATTTCCGGCAAGTTCCAGGGGAACGTTTCTTGCTTCACGGTTTGTGTGAATGAGGCCACCAGGAGATGTGATAGTGTATGGGGTTTGCAAAATGGTGGATGATAGATGCAACCTATCCACACATGCTTGACTGATGAAATCATGTGTGGCGCCGGAATCGAAAAGAACGAGAGCGGAATATCCGGATATAGAAAACATACCCGAGAGGACCGGTTCTCCGGCTTGCACATCTTCGACCGTAGTAAAATTTACACGGCCGGTCTTGGTGGGGGTTTTGTTGTGATTGTTGTTGTTGTTGCCGCGGTTATTATTGTTGCCATTATTGCCGCGGTGGTGCTGATGCTGATTATTCCCACCGTTGTTGCCATTGTTGCGGCGAGGATGTGGGCATTCTCCGATGAAGTGACCAATGCCGCCGCAGTTGAAGCATGGCTGCTGCGGGGATGGCCTGGCACCTTGGTTATGCTGCTGCGGGGTGTGCTGGTGACCACGGTGCTGATAGGAGTGGTGGGGCGCACGATAAAGCTGCTGGAAGGTAGTGCGTTGCCCACCCATTGGAGGCATTGGGACACGGAATTTCTGACCAGTGGGGCTGGTCACTGCAAGCTTGAACTTGTGAGGTGGCGCACCGGATGAACTTCCCGCGGTGCGCTTCCTCTTCTTGTCATCCTGATTGACGCGAATGGCGTCCTCTTGCACAATGGCTGCACTAACCAATTCATTGAATGTGCCATTCAAGAGAGCGAGGCGGTCTTGCAATTTCGGATTTAGACCCTTCCGAAAGCACTCACGCTTCTTAGCATCCGTGTCAGCATGATAGGAAGCATACTGAGCAAGATAGTTGAATTTCCGAGCATACTCTTGCATAGTATTGGAGCCTTGCTTCAGGTCAACAAATTCCTGAAGCTTCCTCCTCATGACACCGTCAGGAATGTGGTGTGCACGGAAGGCTGCCGAGAATTCCGGCCAGAGCACCTGGTGATCCGCGGGGAGTGCAGCGGTGTAGTTTGCCCACCACGCACTAGCCGACCCACGGAGCTGCTGTGCTGCAAATAGAGTCTTCTGGTGCTCGGTGCAATTTAGAAGAGGAAACTTGGACTCCACGATACGTAGAAAATTATCTGCTTCCAGGGGGTCCTTGGCTTCTGAGAAAGACGGCGGTTGAGTCGCCC
Organism: Chloris gayana; assembly: GCA_031894775.1. NCBI lineage: Eukaryota > Viridiplantae > Streptophyta > Magnoliopsida > Poales > Poaceae > Chloris > Chloris gayana. Next base: position 1,118,523 of record JAUNZO010001841.1, on the reverse strand, counting down.
AGAAATCCCCGTAAGAGGTGGGACGGGGCTGCGGTGGAGGAGCTGCTGCCTGGGCATTATTGTTCTGGCTCGCCAGGAACAGCCGAAACATCTCGTTCTGATTATGAACAAGTTGCTCCACAGCAGTCAACGGTGGTGGAGGAGGTGGCTGCGATGAAGCACCCTCCCCCGAATTATCCACCGTGCGACGAGTGTTCACCATCTGCCACACAATTTAATTACACCATTAGTCTCAGCGTTTCGGAGCCATAGACAATGATAGTAATTAAGGGACATGATATGAACATGAATTTCAGAATGCAATCCATAGGAGGAAAATTTCATCAGGTGCTGAAATTGATGGAGTAACAGTTTCGGTATGAAATTTTCAGATTGCATAACCTGGGAGGTTTAATTTCCATGATCTGAAATTGATAAAACCAGAAAATTTTACTCACAATTTCAGACCATTCAAACTTAGTAAAATTTTCTCATGATTCTGAATTTGACAGAACGAGACATATATTCATTAAACATAAGCTTAGTGGTTCATATATATTTCAAGGTGCAACCCATTTGTACACAAAAGCGCGCGATATTAACACTTCTTAGCGCGGGGTTATACGTCCAGGATTTTCCGGCCTAGCTAGTCATCCATACCTCCTATGCTGTCAACCTACCCAAAACACAGCGACCACTACGTCCTTACGTACGTACAAGCCACTAGTTCTTGTTCTTTAGTACACTACCATTAATTTTACAAGTTCCTTTCTTAGCACTAGCTAGTAGTCTAAGCATCGCTGTCGGTGTCTTCCGGGTTGTTCACATCGGAAGCATCGCTAGCAGCGTCGTCACCATTGTTCTCCGGCGGTGGTGGCTGTAACAGGTTCCAGTGAGCTGCCAGCAACACCTGGTGGTGCTGCTGTAACACGGCCAACTGGTGCTGAAGATTCCCTATCTCCGTGAACAGCTGGTCCATGTTGGTCTGTGCGGTCTGAAGCTGTCCATGCAGGAATTGCATGGTGGCTTGCTGAGAGTGGATGGTCTCATCTTTCTGAGCATTAGAGGTCTTAGCTGCATTTAACTCATTCAGCGCCTCGATCCGTTCCTCATCACAGAACGTAGCCATCTGCTCATATTCTGCCTTTTCCTGCTCAGCTCTTTCTTTCGCCCTATCTGCGACGACACGTAGGTTGTCGCTGAAGATAAGGTCATCCTGCACTTCCTTGATACGTGCAGTCAGGGCAGCATTTTCCTGCTCTAGCTCGGTGACACGGGCGGTCAGCTGCTTGTTCTCCTCTTTTGCTGAGTAGTAGTCGTCCGTGACGTCGGTGAGACGATCAGTGAGGTCTTCCACCTCAGATCTCAGCTGGTTCCTTTCAGTCATAAGTTGTCTTGCATCCATCTATAGATCATGGTTAGGGACATATTTTAAGCAGCATTATTATCAATAATTTGAGTAAATAAAAGCTCAATTGACATGCTGAAAAGAAGACAGAAAGAAACTGACATCCTTTACAACGTAACCGGTTCTGAACCCTCTCTGTTTTTCCCCAATTTCGTCCCTGTTTGTACAGGAAAATTTACCAAAATTTATAACCAGATGCTAGAGTATTTCCTAAGCTTTCCAACGCATCCTAGAACACGGAAAAATCTTAAGCGGATCAAAAGATATGGCGATTTCCGGCTCGACGGATTTTCTGCCAGATTTTCTGGAAACGGCAGAAACTCAGAATTAGCTCTCTGTTTTTGCTTATTTGACCGGCTTACCGAATTTTCCTTGCTGACCTGATATTAGATGAAATGTGGGGCATAACATGAGCTTTCCAGAATGGGGTAGATCGTTTTATTTGGATCAGTACTTCAAAAGTTATCGCGATTTTTGTGAGGCACCCGAATCTGCCAACCCGGCGATTCGGTGAAAATCTGGCAACCTGTTGCCAGTTTTTTTTTCAGTAAGTCATTTTCAGTATGATTCCACTCTACTTTTACTTGGATTATCATGCCAGGGTGAGGGTACGTGTTATGAGCTTTCCGGATTGTTTTTAATCGTTTCGTTTGAGTGAACGATTTAAAAGTTGTGACCGTTTTCGTGAAAACGATAATCGGTTAGGGTTTAGTTCTCGATCGGGTGGGGTTTTCTGCCCGATTTTTGGATATCATGCACGACTTGTGTTGAGATTTTAGTGAGTTGTTCGAGACCGTGTTTTTACATTCTTGATCGATTATCTCATGCAATTTGTGATGCATGGCATGAATGATGACATGAAATGCCGTTAACCTACGTCATTTCCAAAATAAAACACGTGATCGGTCTATATATAGCCGACCACTCGCTTTTTGTGGCAACACACACACGATCTCATCACGGGAACTACACGATCTAAATTTCGTGGTTAGCGTACCTGCAAGAGACCATTTCAGAAACATTACATCAAATTCAAAAGAAACTATGAAAACAAATGTTCCACAATCTCATCATCTTCCTCATCATCATCATCTTTCTCCTAGTAACGGTTCATAGAAAGAACCGCCCCGTGGATTGCCACGAGCCAACATTGTCCCGTATTATTACTTCCGCGGGCACGGAGCGCTAATTTAAATTGCAAACATACCTGGGCCGGCCGTAGTTGCAAAAATTTAAACAAGCATAACCCAGGGTTAGTTTGCCACTTCTATTTCTACTGTAGACCTTACTTGGGCTTTCTATGTCGTTCCTCACCGTATAAATGTGTTGGTGATTTGTAGTATGACCCGTAGTGTACGGCATATCCCGACACGGCTCGATACCAGCTGTGACACCCCTACCTCGCGAGGCGAGAGGGATTGTCGCACAGGATCGTATCGGGAGACATTCGACGAAGCGAACGTTCATTGCACATACATCGGGAATACATTCAGCATTTTATTACATAGAGAACACTACTTGAGTAACAAGTTTCATACATAATCTCTTAAGTATTACAAGCCATTGTTCGAATTTCAGAATTACAATACATAAGTGAAGTGTGATTTTACAATACTTGATAATGACTTTGCGGAAGCGTAAACATCTCGACGATACATATATATAGTTAACTAGGAGAACCACACCCGCCCATACGGCATGGCCTCACTCTTGAGTCGGTGAAGCGGGAACCCACTCCACGGTCCACTCCCGAGGTTCCTCGCTTTGACACACATACTTCCCGCAGCAATCACAATAATCGGGCTGCGGGAATCCTGAAAATAGTTTCAACACAAACCCCGAGTATCTAATATACTCCGCAAGGCTTACCCGTCAAAAATGGTTCTAAGAACCGACCCTAACATGCAGGGGGCTTGACCTGGCTTGCGGAAACTTGCAAAAACAGCACCTAAGGAATTTGTCTAACTCCTATTTTAGCCAAGTTAAGAGGGTGGAAACATAATCATAAATTTTTGTGAGCAAGACTAACAAGCATGGTTGCAATACATGATTTGAATATTCAAAAACAGCAAGCTTAATCATCATGTTCTCTTATTACTACGATGCAATCTGCTCGAGACAAGTGGTACTCATCACCGCGAGGGACGGCGATATATATCGATTTACACCCTGCAGGGGAAACCCAAATGCACGACATACGCATCATTTAAGAACACGTATGGCCACCTTTCACAAGATTATCATAGATATGAGCCGGGTCCACCCTCCGAGTGTGCATTCCACATGCAACCACAGTAGCGTCGGGCCCAAGGGTAATAACACACCCTCCATCTAATCACAAACCCGTGCATCCACCGTGACCAACACTTTGCACAAAGGGTGGAGCGACCGTCCAACACTACGACTCTCAAGTTACATCAGTTTACCAACTCCCATACGAAGGTATGCATTTGGTACACAACTCAATACTTGCTCGCGGAGTCACAACGAACGGTCCTTGACCGACACATACGGAGCTATGGTGAACAAGGGCCAACCTTGTCACCGCATCCTACACATGCTCTTCCCCGTACGGTCTCCAATTAATCATGTGAGGTAACCAAAATTTAATCCCTAGACCGGGTGATCTCCAAATCACTCGGTGTTGCTACCGATGAAATTATTAAGCATAGCACTAGCGATTAGGATTATACTTAACCAAGACCACCGGATACAGGAATCTAGTGCAACTAGGTTTCCGAGCAACTCCTAAACGTAAATGCACAATACATCATAGACGTATGTGAAAATAAAGAGAACTTTAAAACATAGGTCATGCTCCGGGGCTTGCCTTGATTCGGCTCGTAGTCAGCACACTCGAACTCGCTTACTTCAAGTTGGTGCCCTCCTTGATCTTCAGCTCCGGTCGGGATTCCTATATGAGTGCATATGAAGTGTATGAGTAATGGATGAATTCGTATTTATATAGTTCATGGAACTTCCTCAATAACATAGTGTAACAAGACGTTTGCATAAATTAAACATGTTCGGAGTGGTGATGATATGGTCATGATGATGGTAAGTGTGGTTAGTTTCGTGGGGACAACCTTCTAATTAGGTAAACTTTCCATCATTTAGTATAAATGTACATGCTGGTTTTTTGAGATCAAGAAGATAGGGTATAATTCCTTATTACTTAGTATGCAAGAGGTTGATGCTCATTTCTTAGGATGAAGTTTTATCACTTCGTTATACATCGTGCACCACTAGTACTCATCATTTCATGTGGGTTTGCTATGATTAACCTACGCCATATCTGACCGTTCTTGCCCAAAAAGATAAACGTGACTATGACCTGTTTAATTGTGCCATGTAAGTGTGAAAAATTATCTAGCCATAACAGAAAGTAAAAAGGCAATTTGAGCTTAGCCCAAACTCAGCCATTTTATCTAAGTAAGTCGGGGTTTACAGGCTGCTTGTGAAGCCATCTTAAGGTGTCCAAATCTTAATATTTTGCTATAGAACTTAGGTGACTCATGTTGGTTAATGTAAAGTACATAACTCAAGGTTTACAACGAGCTTATAGCTGTTTTATTTGGAGCTGTATTCAAAAAGTTATTGAATTTCAAAAACGGCAAGTTGTCACGCAGGCATAACGGATTAGCATCTTAGAGTGCTTAAATCTTTATTTTTCTACACATGAAGTACTGGGATTATGTTACTACGTTAAAGTACAAGTTATCTACTTTCCAAAGAGCCCTTGCTCATGAAGTTTGGATCCGGGGTCCAGAAGTTACATCATTTTTAAAATGCAATCTTGTTAAGCAGCTTGGTCGTGATAGCATTTTCATCTTGCTCAAACATTAATTTTTACTATATAACCTTAGGTGTTCATGTACATCATGATATAGTACAAGTTATAAGCTCTCCAGTGCACTTTGAATCGTTCAAAACCGTGGCGTAAATTTAAAGTTACGCAATTTGTAAAACGCTTGACATCCACGGTTTTCACCCTAGCCAGCACGTTCGAAAATTTTCTAAGTGTCGGGGCGTGCTTAGTGCAGCCGTGGCGTGCACGTCGTGCGCCGGGCGCGGCGGCGTGGCGAGGCCGCCGGTGGCGAGTCGAGGCGAGATAGAAGGGGGCGCGGGCTGGTGAGGACCAGGGAGGGCCCGCACATGCGCCGCGGGGCCCCAAAGCCTAGGAGGCTCACCGTGGTGGCGAGTCGTCGGGGAGATGGCGGTGGCTGCGGTGCGGCGCGACGACTCGATGGCGTTCCCGGCGATTCACTGCATGGAGCAGGTAGCCAAGCTTACAGGATGGAGATTGGGACCAAGGGATGCTACTAGCGAGAGGAATCGAAAGCTAACTCACCGTAGAGGGAATGCGACCAACAATGGCGGCCGGCGGGGTTGGTGGGGAAATCGGGGATTACTCCCGAACCTCTCGCGGGGTTGGGGGGCTCGTGCTCCGCAGAGCTTGCTAGGGTTAGGGCGAAGGTCCCGACGCGCTAGGAGTAGGCGGTGTCGGTCCGGACGAGTGGGGCGGCGGCTAGGGTGCGGACGGCGGCGACCCGAGAAGCTCTTCTCTTAAGGCGGCCGTGGACGCGCCGAGCTCTTCGCGTGAAATCGACGCGACCATGGCGATCGCGGACGCGTGGGGCGGCGCTGTGCAGGCGGGCGGCGCCTCGTCCGGCCGGGATGGGCACGAACGCCGGAGCACTCTCCGGCGGTGGCCCCGAGCTCCTGTGCGTTCCTCGTTGTCCGAAAGTTCTTTCTATTTACGACTTTGCCACTGCACTGCCGGTTCTGGTTTGGGCCATAACATTCGTTCGGTTGGGTAATTTTGCAAACCAAAATTTTGGTGTGTTCAGTGAGTTGTGACAAGCAACTTTCGTTATAGACAAAAGTTTAAATTTTGCTTGTACAAATTTACAAAAAATCAGGAACAAGTGCTGTTTTAAACCTAGTTTGGATTTTTCTAGGAAATTGTGCTGCTCCAAAAATTCAAGAAAAATGTCCTAAATTCATGTCTTGATATGTTCTACCAGATTGTGCAAAAATTTGGGGTTACCACTTTGGAGAAAGTTTGAGATCGCAAGAGCTAGGGTTTTGGGAGCAATAAAAACCCTAATAGGACTTTAATCTATTATTTCATGTGACTCGGGCAGTTGATTACTGTTTTATATATGCAAAATTTTATTTAGTACAGTAACAACCTGATTTTTGTGTCACGGGGTGTCACAGGTGACTAGCTCCCGGAGTCTTCTACTCATACATTTCATCCTTCTCGCTCTTTCTTAGAAAGTTATTGGCTTGTTCAAGGTCCAAGTATTTCATCCTCGTGGCTATCGGATCTACATCTAGTCGTTTAACTATTTCTTTGGCAGCGGTAAGTTGTTCATCCCAATCTTCACCTGTAGTACCCTTTCGCACCGGCATATTTAATCATCCCTTTTAAATCCCTAGTTCTCATATGGGGCTCCTTGATAAATACACATGATCATCCCCTGTCTTTGATTGCCTTTGATCATCCGTAGATGAAGATCTTGAATTCCCCATTCCATTGCCTCGGTGTGAGAGTTCTTCTTGCCTTCTATTTCACTAGCATGATCTCCTTTCTTATGCCATCCATAGGAAACTAACTCTATACTACGATACTAACTAAGTATAACCCCAACTTTTTATTATAGCACTCAATATGACATGATGCATGCTCGGTAGACTAACTATACGTATTATAGTATAAAACTACAACGGATAGTTAGCACTTCCCAAAACCCGAACGTCGAGGAGTTAGTAAAAGAAACTACTATTCTACATCCTTATAGGGCTCCGTACTCTCTCGTGTTCTAAACGTACTAAACGTGTTAAGTTTTGAAAACAAGCTTGTAATGATGTACTCGTTGCCTCTAAACCGCTCCGATACCAGCTGTGACATCCCCTCCGGGATACCCAGGACTCGGTACAGGGGAACACTCGACGCAGCGAGTTACAACAGTTCATCATCTCATACAAGCCATAATATATACATCATGGTAGAATACAACCAGGTTTTCGAAATACAAACATCCGACAGCGGAAGCATAATACATTAACGAAGTTTAACAACCTACGAGTCTTGCAGCGGAAACTTGTACTTTATACAACAAAATACTACGAAGCGTCATCGTGATGTACCGAGCCCGTCGTACACCACGGTCCTTCCTCTTCACGGCGTGGGGATCCGTTCCCATTGGAGGGAACCTCCCTCGGGACACCTGCTCTTCTCCGGGGGAACTACCATCCAAGTCGTGGAAGTGCGACTCGGGTCCCGAAAACATAACGAGCAAACCCCGAGTATTCCAATACTCAGCAAGACCGACCCGTCAACGAGCACGCTAAGGCCGACGTCTAGTATGCAAAGGCTTTACGGCTGTGGGGTTGACTCCTTTGCGAAAGCATCACTAAGAGGTGGATCCTTACTTTCAATGTTTTAGCTCAACATTAGGATTCATTAACGTCTATGTTTGCAATCTACAGCTATTGCAATCATGTTTGCAAGAAAAGATCAGAATAGATCAACATTCCTTTACTTTCTCATCTTCATCTTCCAGTTGATTACTACGATGTGACGAGCTAAACAAGCGGTACTCATTACTGCGAGGGACAGCGATTCGAATCGATTTATACCAGCTGGCAAAACCCGACTACACGACGTATACGCACCGCACCGGTCGTATACGACAACTTTTCCCACTAGCACCGACGGAAGACTAGCCATTTCCAACTCCCCGGGAGTATGGCGACTCCACGACTTCCTTCGTGGCCGACCCATCTCCCTCCCGTGAGACTAACCTCTCACTAACAGCCGGCAAAAGAGAGTTGGCTACGCTACATCTCCGGGGCGGTAGGGTACATCAGATTGCTCGGGCCCATGATACCAGCATGTAGTACGGTACGTTCAAACTTGTTCAACTAAGCCGACAACGGTACGGTCCTTGACCGACATAGACGGGGCTACCACCTTGCAAGACCTCATCTCCGTCTTGCCCTTTCTCCTACGGGGCCCGTCCGGTCTCGGCTTTGTTAACATCTTCACTTCCACTCTCATCTTTCTCTTATCATTCTTCTTAGCAATAATAAATCAGTCATTACCCTATATCTCGCGAGTAGTGTATGCCACCACTCGTCTTCTACCGATCCCCTATAACTTAAGCTTAGCGATCGTTAACTCTATTGAGCTACCTGTACCGGTATAACATAAACAAATGGAAACCTATTCTCATGCATCTAGGGTATCAAGCAACTCCTATAACCTAATGCACAATCACGACTCATTATTGTGATAAAAGAAAAGACTTTAAAATCATAGGTGGGAAGCACCGGGTTTGCCTTGATTCGAGTCGAAGTTAGCTTCCTCGATGTGTCTGGTCGACTTCGAAGCTTCCGTCTCCTTTCTCGACCTCGGACGGAACCTCGATCACGCCATGACCTAGGTCGACCAACAATACGTTGCGAATCAACGATCATGCATGCATGAATGTATATGATATGATTATGCAAATGCTTCATTAAATATGTTCACCAACTAACAATTACGGATTAATTGTGTTCGGGAATTAACAACTAACTATTAACAAGTAATAATTCATCCTGTTTATTAATTAAACATTTATAATTAATCGGGTTCCTTAATTAATAATTAACAATTGATCATGCTCATTAATTAATACTTAATCATGGTCCTTAATTAATAATTAATCATGTTTATTAATTAATAATTAATCATGTTCATTAATTAACAATTACTTAGGTTCATGAATGAATAATTAATCATGCTTATTAATCAGCAATTAATAATTACCTAATGACATGTGATAACACATAAAGTACCAAATTGGAATCACATGAAATGATGATGTTTATGTTTAATTTTGAAAAACAAACTTAACGAAAACTTTCGTCTACGAGTACCTCTAATATTTAAAGAAATTCATTTTTTAAAATTAAATAATAATTAGCATAAAATAATAGCTCATCTTAATTAAAGGAAAGTAATTACTTAAACTATGAAATTATAATTTCTCAAAATAGGCATTTGAATACATAATCAAATAGAAAATAATTTTACGAGTCTAAAGAACTTTGTTTGGCGTTTTTCTGATTTTGTGGAATTTTCTACGAATATTTGAAGTTTGACTAAAATTAGGAAATAAATAAATTCGAAAAAAAAAGATAAAACTGGTGTGGGCCAAATCAAAGCCGGCCCAATAGCAAAGCGGCCAATCGCATGTGAGCGGCTCAGCTTGAGCTCAAGCCGGCCATGGCGGCGAGGCAGGCAAGACGCGACACCGAGGCGGCGCAGGCGATCGGACTCCGGCTGGAAAGAAGCGGTAGAGATCCGGAGCGATGGGGTGAGCTTGATGGTGGAGTCACGGTGGCGGGAGGCTCACCGGACGGGGCTGGCAACGAGCGGTGGCGACGAGAGCCGTCCTGCGGCGGCTAGGGCCCATAGAGATACACCAACGGGCGAGAAATTTCTTTGAGGAGCTCCGGATACGTTGAGTGGTCGTCGTGGTGGTGCTTGCCGGCAATGAGGGTGGCTGGAAGGTGAGGCTCATCGAGGAGGCACGGGTGGTGGCACGTTGGAGCTCCAAAAAACGAAGAAATTTTGATGGGGCTGTAAAAGAAGATCGATGTTAAGTTGCCCGGGGTGAAAAAGCAATAGATTTCGTACGCCCGGGAGGGAAAAGGAACTGGAGAAGCTCACCTACGGTGAAGGAATTGATGTACTAGCGGCGGCCGATGGTGGTGAACTCCGGTGAAAATCCGCGTCGATCTCACGTTCTATGGCAGCTAGACGGGAATGGAGGCCCTGCGAGGCTTCAGCAAGCTCTTGCGAAGCTTCTAGTGGCGTCTGCTGGCTCATACATGGCCAAATTTTTGCCTGGTGACGGTGGACCAGAGAGCCTGCCTCGCGTTGCAGTTTGGGGAAAAGAGAGAGAGAAGGCAGCGTGTGTTGGGCTTTATCCTGCGGTGGCTGGAGGCGGCAAGCAGGTGCGTGGCCGGGAGTGCCTGCGTGGCGCGCAAAGGAGAGGGCACGGCAGCAGCGTGCCATCGGCAGTCAACGCAGACAGCAGAGATAGAGATTGAAGAAAGAGATAAGCTCAATGTTTTGCAAAAAGGCCCTTGCTGCTTTACAAAATTGAAAATTGTATTTTCGTGGCTCGAAAAATTATGCAAAAATTCAAGGATACATTTGAGAATATTCTGGATCTTTTTCTTTTTAGGCCGAAGTTCAAATTCTAATTAGTTTTTGAAATAAAAAATTCATGTTTAAATTAAAAAGAAGAGCTTTAATTATTTCTTGTAGACATTTTGACAAAAGGAAATAATTTCCGAGAAACTTCATAAATCTTCTATTGTTATGTTTAACCAACAGAAAATGTTAAACTCCATAATTTGCTTTTATTTAAATTCTTCTTTTAAGATCTTAATTTAATCTTAGATTAAATTGATATTTTATGCGCACTTCTTAACAAAAATTAAATATTTTCCCAATTGCACATGATGACATGATGATGAATGACATGAAATGCACTTTTATTTGGTAGGGTTGTTACACTCTGCCGGGTGCCCGTGATGTATCGCCGAGAGAGCGATTGTATCTTATTGCTTCCACTTGTTTAGTTTATTTTCCAAACTTATTTGCTTCGATGCTCATGAGACTCCGATGTACTATGGTACTTGGGATGAATATAAGAGACTTGTACTTATATTCATTGTATCATGCTTATGTTTGTATGTTGTAATATCGCCCATGATGATCCTCGTAGACGGAAACGCCTCTTCGTGAGGCGGGTCCGTCACAGCGTGGTATCGGAGCCGTCTTGGGGATATTACAACACCTTAAGCAGCCTATTTTCAATAACTAGGACGTTATCATGTGAGGACGTGCCCGTAAGGACCTTATTAGTTGTAACAGTGGCAATGCTAACCCTGGGTTATGATTGTTTATTTACTTGCATCTACGGCTGTGGCTCGGGTATGTTTGCATTTATATTAGCGGTCCGTGCCCGCGGACGGAGAATACGGGACAATGTTGGCTCGTGGCATACCACGGGGCGATCCTTCTTATGGATCGTTACTTGTAAAGCTGTGCTTATTTTCGTAGTTTCTTTTGAATTTGATGTACTGTTTCTGAAATGAATCTTCTGCAGGTACATAACAACGCTAGTAGGTGTGTGTCGATAATTTAGACTAACTTACGTGGTTGAGTGCGGGTCGCCACCCCGAAATCAGTACACCGTTGAGACGGTATTATTATTTTGTTTCTTTTCGTTGGTGAGGACGGATAGGGAGAATGAGGTGCATTCATGATAAAAATTGGCAACACTAAAAGTCTGAATTTTTATATCCTCAGAAATTTCAGAAACTCGCTAAGTAAAGAAAAATCCATAACTTTTTGCTCAAATCTCGGATTTGAGTTATTTCGAATGTTCTGGAAACCGAAGCAAGTCAACTAATTTATGGATGTAGTTTTGTGGTGTTTGGATCCAGAATGAGGGAGTTATGCCCTGCTGGGTGCAGTGGTACCGTTCCTGTTTTTCAGAACGACAGCACTGGTTGGTTTTTCCCCCATAACTCCCAGCTCGATTGTCGGAATGAGGCAAATGAGCACTCTCTGGAAAGCTTGAATCACGAGCTACAAATTTGGTAGTCTGAGGAAAGACTGGTTTTGAGGTTGTGGGGTCAAGAATCCCAGATTCCTCCCTCTGAACTGAAACTACCTCAGCTGGGTTTTCAAAATGGTATGTCAATAACGTTTCGATCATATCTTTGTGCTCATGAACTGGATACTGGTGATCTTGTACTCGTTGGAAAGGTTGAGACATGGGCCACAACTCTTGTATTGATTCAGAAGACCAGTTCCGAATCATTCTGGCTCATGTTTGTCAAATCTTAGTCGCTGTACAGGTTGCTGTTCAGAATGGGCAGTCTGTCGAGTAATGCTCATAACTTTTCGTTCGTTCAGCGGAATAGGTTGGTCAGATACTTGACGGAAAGCTGAGATGACGATCTAAAATGTTGTTAGTATGAGGAAGGACCAATTCTGCCATTTTATAGGATAAAATGCACAGTTTTGTTGACTGTACGGCGTTGGGCCGCCGGGACAGAAGTCGATTTATTGGGGGAAATTACCGTTTGATAATCTTTACCAAATGTTTGCTCACATGATGCTTTTGGCATAACATCCTTATTCAGTGCGTCATGCTTACGTGGTAAAAATGTTTCCTATCCTTCGCAGATGCCGGCCGACAGCGAGCCCGACCGCGGTCACGCCGACGTGAAGTGGTCCGCTGGGGAGGAGGCTTTGACAGAGGCTCTCCCTGGTATGCTGTGGGCACTATTGGAGACTTTTGGACACACCCAGCCCCCGCTGTACTTCATACAGCGCGTCCGAGTTTCTGGGGTCCTCCTTCACAAGGTGAGGCGGAGGTTGTTAACCACCCCGACGAGGAGGCAGGGTGCACGGAGTACCACGTGTTCTCCAGGGACACCTACGAGGGACGAGCTAAGGTAGCTCAGCTCATTTTGACGGAGTTTGTGAGCTCTCACAAGGACTCTTTGTCAGGCACCCCCTTTGAGCTGATTCCGACACTCGACTACTTTGACGAGGTAGTCGAGCGACGTCTCGGGAGGATTGCCCGCACGGAGTTGGGCTATCACGGCGTCGCTCGCCACGCTCGCGAGGCTTTCTGGATACACCGCGGACGTGTTGGCTTCGCGCCTCCGGGACCGTGTTACCCAGTTGTCCATGGTCTATCGCGAGCTGAGGGAGTGCATGGACACTCTTGCGCAGGATCACTCCGACACGGTTCGGAGTCTGCAGAGCAAGACTCGGGAGGCCGCGAGTCACGGACGAGCGTGACGACCTTGTCCGTGAGAGGGATGCCCTGTTGGTTCAGCGTAACCTTCTGCTGGAGGAGCGAGACGAGCTCCGGCAGGAGAGGAACGACCGAACCAGGGATAGCGATGAGGCACGCCAGCAGCTGGCGGGCCGCCACGCGCGAGTGGCTCGAGTAGGAGCACTACATCCACCACCTCCAGACCAACTTGATGGTCGCCCAGCAGATGGAGCAGGAGCAGCTCCATGACATTCAGACGTTGGAGCAGCAGGTCGCGCAGTTGCAGCATCAATTGCAGGCTGCCCTAGCACCTCCCCCGCCACACGACGACGTGTCCGACGTCGACGACCCGTAGGAGTGACCTCCTTCGGCAGGAGGGTGTTAGGAGTAGATTGACTGGCAGCTAGCAGCAGGTTATTTTGATGCTCGATAGCGGGACTAAATCGAGTAGTACCCATCTAGTGAGGGATATTTGGAGGTGTGAGTGTATTTGTTTGGTTAGTGACGATGGATGTATGAACTATGAATGTTATGGGAATGGTGGCACCTTGTGCTAGTTTGTGAAAATTGTGATTGCATTTAATTTCCATATGAGGCATTCCTTTACCTGTTCATACCATAATCACAAGTCATTTATTGATTTGAGAATCTATCTCATTACAGATGGGTGATGCCGTTGAGGTTTTGGACAACGGATGGATGTGGTCCGATTGCTTGCATCGCGGGGGCTTACATGTGATGTTGTGGCAGGCGATGCAGATCCTAGGATACACCGAGCCCCCTGCCTATGTAGGGAAAGAGAGCTTGTGGAGCGAGGGATGATCATTTGTACCATGCACGTGGCTATGCCGAGCAAGGCGATACCCCACGCCAGGAGTCGTGGATGGTGACCACGACGAGTCTCGCACTTCACAGCGCCCGGGACGCAGCAGCGTTGGAGGCTTTCACCAGGTTTTGCGAGCTTCACGCCCCTACCTGTACTTGCCGGTTGGTGACCCCTACGATAGCCGCTGGAGACGCCGCATGGCAGTGTTGTGTGACCCCACCACGCCTCACTACAACCCCATGTTGGCGAATACCGCGTGCTATGCTCGACGAGCTATACCGTCAACACGAGTTCCGGAGCAGAGAGGTGAACATCCTCGTAGGGGCCATGCGAGGGAATGATGCTAGAGTCGCCTAGAGGGACCAGCAGGTCACCTCACTCATCGTGGAGAATGCGACGCTCCGTGGGCAGCTCCAGCAGCAGCAGACCCTCGTGGCAAACCTGTAGCAGGAGGTGCAGGCTACTGCTCGGGCCCGAGATGAGGCAGCGGCATCGCGAGATGCAGCCGACGCCCGCTACTTGCGTTTCGTCACCGAGTACGGTCCACGTGGACCAGGTCCTCGGGTGACTTTGTTTCTCCGTCGGGGAGAACAGCTAGAGGATCCTAATGACGCAGAAGAGGACTGAGCGGCACTTTAGTGCGCGTTGTAGGGATTGCAGCCAACCCCCTACTTGTATCTTGTTTTCTCTTATGATGTACTCGGAACTGGTTTTAGCTGGATCGTGATCGTACTGTGATGTCGAGTGAATTATGTACTAAACTATGGTGTAGCATTGGAACTCTGTTAAATGCAGTATGATGAGTGGGATGATGATGTCGCTCATTCTGTAACTTCTGCATTGCCTTGGTTTTACTACTGCTGTTGGTCATTAATTATGCATATGTTCATTCCTATGTCAAGAATGTTTATTTCTTCTGCGAATCAATTGGATTAACGGGTTTCGTAATTTTTGCTTGACAGAATGGTGAGAAATTATGACCTAACGGTCATAAGCATATTAAGGATTTGCTGTTAATTTGCGCAAATTATGGCCTAACGGCCATAATGATAAGTCACCGTGATTATTACGGTCATGAGAAATTTTTCTGTGAATAAGAAAGCGGTCTGAAATATGAACTTTTCGGATCTGGATTAATGTAATGCTAAATTTCGTAATTTAGCAGTATGAAAGAGTTAGATCTTGCCTAACTCAATGTTAATGGATGCCCGAGGCAATGGGTGTTAATCATCCGGCTGATTATAGGCCTTGGAGACTCGAGTCGATATGAGAATATGGGGAATAAACTAGTTTGATCAACCAGGATTTTGCTTCTTAGTTAAAATTAACTAAATACGATAAAGATAAGACTGACTTAAGCGGTCTTAAAAGGATATGCAGTGTGACTGGTTCGACCGGTCTGAAAAGTGTGTTCTTGGCAGAGATTGCTAAGAGGGATATGATTTGATGGAAAATAATAAAGCATAGTCTCTCAAGAAAGACTCTTGCATTATTTGCGATCCTCAAATGATACAAGAGTCGGGGCTATACCTAATTAGGTGCACCTGACTGGTGCACCGTGTCCAAGAGCGGTCCGTAGCGATCGCGGGAAGTGGAAAATAATGGAAAATTGAAAGGAGCGGTCTGTAGAGATTGCATATTAAAGGAAATAATGAAAAATCAACTAGTGGACTCTTGCATTATTTGAAAGGAGTTCAAATGATCTAAGAGTCGGGGGTATACCCAATTGGGTGCACCTAATTAGGTTATATGGAGGATAAAAACACTGATTTTTTGGACTTTTTGAAGCACCTCGAACAAAGAAGAAACATTGCAGCAGATTAGAGTTCTTTTTAATTTTACCATGAAATCAAGACCAACATGCGGAAGACTGGTCGGTCTTATTCAAGGTGAAATCAAAAATTACTCGGGAGCTGCCGTCGTATACTTGCCTTATGGGTATACAGATGATAAAGGAATGGATACACAAAGACACGAGTAACAAATCAATGAAGATAAAGCTGGTAGAGATAGCCAACAGACTGGTTCCTAACCGATCTGGAACAACAAAGGATTCCATATACCGGTACGGAGATAAGACGGCTATCAAGACCGACGTATGATAACTTGAGAAACAAGTAACGGAGCAATTTGTAGTTAATTAGGATTCGATGTCACACCCCTATCCCGAAAGATAGTTAAGTGTGGTACGGATCGCCTTGGGAGATGATTGACGAAGCAACCATACATAGCATCACATTAACAAACATACACGATTTGCAAGTTCACATAATTAGGTCTCGAATTACAACATAGGGTTCTAAATAAAGATACATTAGGTTCGAATTTAAGTCTTACATGACCATGATCTTTGTTCGAAATAAAGTGCGGAAGCAAAAATACATAACTCGACGATACATAGACAACTTAAAATGAACCATGCCGGCCTAGGCCACGGCTCACTCATCATGGGTCGGAGAGCTAGGGACCCATTCAATGGTCCACTCCTTGGGCTCTTCTCCATCCCACACAACCTTACCACAACAATCGCAAAACCCGGCTTGCGGGAAACCTGTAAAGACACATGTAGTGGCAAAGCCTGAGTATCTAACATACTCCGCAAGTCTTACCCGTCAAATTTGGCCGTCTAAGACCGACTCCTAGATGCATGAGGCTTGACCGGTTTAACTTGACGTTTTTGCATAAAACGGCACCTATGCTAATTAGGTTGGCACTTTTATGACCTAGCCAAATTAATAGGGTTGTTGCATACAAGAAACTTTAGTGAGCATACTAGCAATACAAGAATTTGCAATACAAATTTATATCAATATAAAAACAGCAATCATCTCATTCTTCTCCTCCTACTACACATTGCGAACTGCTCGAATCAAGTAGTACTCATTAACCGAGAGGAAACGGCGATAATTATCAAATTATTAATCCTGCAGGAAAGACCCAAATGCACGACATACGCATCATTTAAGAACACGTATGGCCACCGTTCGCGAGTTCATCATAAAGCAAAAAACACGGGGCCACCGACCCCGAGTACATGTCCCCCTTGCGACCGTTCAACAACGTGCCCAAGTCTTAACCCGTGTACTCTCCAACGGTCCTCAACCCGTGCAACCACCGTGCCATACACATCACCTCCGGGTCGGTGAGATATCCGACTCACTTTACAACTTACAAGCTACATAGGTTTACCAATCCCCATAAGAAAGGTATGCAAGTGGTACACAACTCAAACTTGTTCGCGGAGCCACAATGGAGTGTTCTCAATTTTAACCAAATTCATCATGTTCAAATTTAATCATAAGCCATAAGTTAGATTTCCATTCTATCGTTGACTCCATAGGCATGGCATAGCATTTCTAACGAGGATATGACACATAATGACCATAGGACATATAGGAATTTTATGCGCGTGAATTTCCAATCAATTCCTAGAACTTAAATGCACATTCATCATCCTTAATATAGTGATAAAAGAAAGACATTTCAAATAATAGGAATGCACCGCGGCTTGCCTTGCGAGTGATCGAAGTTAGTACTAGCTTCACGGGCGTTGAGCGTGGCAATAGCTTTTTCCGGCGGAATCAATTCGGTGTCGTCACCTAAGGAATGAAATGCAATGCATAAGTCACATGAATATAAGGTCGATGATGAGAGTAATGCATGTATGCTGTTTTTGTAAGGATGCATATGAATAAGCTTAGCAGCATTTAGTTTTGTTAAACCCTAGTAAGTGTAACATAAACTTGTTCTCTTTTAAAGACGTTAAGTACATTAACAATTGTAGCCCTAATAATACATGAGCAAGGACTAAATTACATGGACATGAGTGCTGTGGTTCACCCTAGCTCAGATTAAAGAGAGATTAGCCATGCGTAAGAATGCGAACGAAAATAGCTAGGTTTAAGTGGAGTTCATCATCGCATGCGATGACGATCGCCCTTTAAATCATGAAGTTTATTCCAAAATTAACACATGCGTGAAATATATAAAACCTTCTTACTAGTCCTGCCATGAGGTGCTAGGTGACATTGTGGAAAGTGAAGATTACATAAACATGCAAAAACACAATTTTTAGACGCCTAGATCTATTTATACATGTGCTGAAATTAACCCTTTATGGAATTAATCTAGGGTTAGCAGAAAAAAGTATTTAACATGCTCAAAAATTAATATGGGATTTTCTACACATGTACAGCACCAGGAGGAAATTAATTACCAAGTTTCATGCAAAAATAATTTATACAGATTTAACTAAAAATTAAATACAGAGAATGCATGAAATGCAATAATTTGAAAAATATGCAATGAAATGCAGATATTCCAGTGTCAATAATTCAAGTATGCTTAGGTGAAGGTTTTTGCCAAGTGGCATCACTTTTGGATCTATAGTTTTAAAGTTATGACCTAGATAAGTTTTCAGGGGTTGACTTTTGTCATTTTTGTAAAAATATGAAAACTCCCAGATCTGGCCAGCTCATGTTACTTTTATGAAAGTACAGGTTTTCTAGTTTCCAAAACATTTTAGTTTGTAATTGTTTGATATTTCAAACGGTAGATATGATTTTTCAAACTCAATCAAAGTTCGGGTATAATTACGAGTTTGCCATCGGCGAAATTTTAAAAGGGCGGCGGCGCGGGCTCCTGCGGGCGGTGGCCGTTGCCGGCGAGCTTGCTCGCGGCGGCGCTACTGGGCGGCGCATGGTCCGCGCTTGGGGGAATGTTGCTCGTGAGGTGGCGAACCACGTGGTGGGGTCCACGGGTCCTGGCGATGACCGAAGAGGCGGCGCGGCGGGCGCGGGCACTCCGGCGGCGCGGCGCATGCAGCACGAGAGGGGAGAGGAAGAGGGGCAGGGTCCGGGAGCACCACCTGAGCACGGGGAGCAACGGCGTGGGCTCGGGCGGTGTGAAGACGGACCGTGGAAGCGGCTCGACGGAGAGGGTGGCGGAGCGAGAACGACGACGGCGGGATTCTTCTCAAATTCCGACGATGTGCTGCGTGCCAAGGCAGGGGAGTTAGGGGGACGTGGAGGCATCCCTTGCGCACGGTCCGACGCGAGACGGGAGGGAAAACCAACCTTCCTAGGCGGCGCGCGACGCGGAGGCGGTGCGGGCGGCCATGGCGGACGGCGATGGCGTTTTCTTCCTCGCGCGCGAGCTGCGGTGGAAAGGGAAAGGAGCTGGCAGTGCGGTGTGCTGGAGAGGGAGCTGGGGAAATGGTTTGAGGCGATTGAAGGCGATGGGGGCTTGGCCTTCGTGCCAAATTCCGAGAGAAAAGGAGGGCGGCGGCGAGAGGGCAGGCGGACGGGCGGAGGGAGTAACTCCGGCGCTCCCCTGTTGGCCGGCGGGTACCAATCTGGTTGGGAGTTGGCAGAAGGGTGGCATGGTGATGGGATGGGGCAGGGGCACGCGCGGGCGGCGCCCAGCCTGGCCGGTCCGGCGGTCCGGCCGCCATTGCCCGGTGGGCAACGATGGATCGGAGGTCAAATTCAAATTTTGATTCTGTGGTTTGAAGATTTGGACAACATTCATAGTTCTGTTGCTCCAAAAATAGAAATACAAATAGGTGGAGCTCTAGCATGATGTGCTTTAATTTTCCTCTTATAGTTTGAAGTTCTAAATCTGCTTCCAAAAATTCATACAAAATTCATAAACAGAGGCATTTCAGATTTGAATTTGAATTTTTTGGGCATTCAAAACTTTGTTCAAAATTTTTGAAAAAATGCTGTAAATTTACCTTTTTATATGAGCAATGCAGTGGTGCAAAAATATGTGGGTAGTGCTTTTATAAGTTTTACATTTTTCTTAGGGCTAGGGTTTGGGGTTAGGGTTTAGCTAGATTCTCCCCTTTTCTTTTATCATTCTTAGGGCTTGTTTGGGAACCCCAATTTCCCTAGGGAATTTGGCTTCTTCCCCAGGGGCATTCTGGCCCATGGTTTTGCTCCCTCAACAAACCCGAGTGGCCTTTTGGATGTGCTATGGGTAAAAATTCTATGGGTCATTTTAGCCCCACCCACGTCGTTTCCGTGGGGGAAAAGAAAATCATCTCGCAAGGTCAGACAAGATTTCCCGATCTCGTCCGGCGCCGCCGCCTCGCTACCCTCGCCGCCCTGCTCCATCCCGGTTGCCACCCTCGTCTTCATCTGTCATCGTCATCCCGTCGCCGTCTGAGTCGTCGTCCCGTCCCTCCCTGGTCGCCGCCCTGTCCCTGCCCTTTTCGTCACCTCGGTCGCCACTCCGCCCCAATCTCCGCGTCCGTTGCACGACTCCTCGTCGCCATCGCGTGTCATGAAGTCTGGCCGGCAATTAATCATCGACTCGGTCGTGTTGTTCCTACAAAAACCGCTTCGGCATCTGCCCTTGCGGATGTCTGGCTCCGCCACCGGGAAATCACCCGAGTGAACAGCGAGCTCCGCCAGCTCATGGACGGCATCATCTTGGATTGAGCGGGCGTGAGGAAGGGCGAACGGGAGGCATCGTGGCAGCGTAAGGACCTCCCTTGTGGCTGGAACATCCGACACCTCTGTAATTAGAGGACCTGTAACATGAGCTCGAGGAGAAGCTGCATCAGGAGGTCAATGCGTTTGGGCCTCGTGACTGCTTGTCCATGGTTGACGATCTTCAGATCAAATTCCCTACTTCGATCAGGCACACATGCTTTTCTTTTTTATCATCCCCCTCATCCATTTTATTCAAAACAATACAGAATCGTTTTATCATCCTTTGATGACCCTAATGCAGGTGGTAAAGGAGTATGAGATTCTTCATGGTGCCACCAGATTTGGCTTGATTGAGTTTGTACTACATTTCTGGAACTGAAACTAGTTTGAGTGATAATTTAGTACTACTTTTATCTAATTGCATTAAATAAGAAGAAAAACCTTCTAGGTGTGGAATTGCATGGAGAACAAAAACCTTCTGGGTGTGGAATCAAACAGGAGTTCTAATGATGCACTTTCTATAGTTTTAGCTATCTATAGCTAGTGCTCGAGTAGTTGTAGCCAATGTTCGTAACTGCTACTAGGAAAGGTATGCTAACTGTTATGCTAATAAGAAGTTACACTCCTGCAACGATTTTTGTTAGCTTCATATGGACTTTAAGAATCAGAAGTTCAGAAAGAGTGATATTGATGCTGCTCTTGTGACTTATGAGCAAATTTGCAAGCTGCCTAATATGAACAAGATTGCAGAGTTGCACTTTCAGTTGCTATTGTAGTGACATGCTTCTGTTTTTGTGGTACTTGAATAATATGTGATATGATACATATGGCCGTGATGCTAGTCTGAATGTGAATGGGTGAGTTCATGACTCTTAGCTAGATTTTAGCTATCATTTTTTTGTTATTATCCAATGATTACTTCCAATGTTTAGTGAATAAGCTGTAACATGATTATTGGAATAGTGATGTAGCGTCAGTTCTTGGCAGTATTGAAACGATTAGTTTTCTTTGGATATCATGTGACCTCTGTCACAAACACGGCGAAGAGCTCCTGATCTTACAACCTGAGCATTCGTTGGATATCTAATTTTAATTCTTGTTTAAACACAACTAAGAGCTCCTTATTATCTTATGATTCTATTAACAAGAACCCAGAACTTTGTCTTTGGATTAAGGATGAGATTGCTCCATAGGTATGCACTTCTTGAGGTTTGGGTGTTTCTTTGATAGATGATAGCAGGTCTAGTCCATGTATTGAATATGAGATATCCATGTACTATTCATGCCCTTTTCTTATCGGCACCAATGATTCTTTGCAAAGCTGAAATATATGTTGTTTGAAGATACTTTCTCTCATGTGCATTTGTGTACGACAGTCCTTTTAGTGGTGGCAGTAGAAGTTTGATCCTTCACTATATTTTGAATTATTGGAAAATGTTTTTTTCTTTTACTATTACTGTGCTAATAAGTAGGATTGTTTGATATACTGATATCTCGAATATTCCCTTTTGCAGGGATGATTGTTGCTTCAGCATTGATCATATGGAAAGAACTTGTGATGGTCACATGGACTGAGTTGCCCATCGTTGTGGTTCTAAGTGAAAGCACGAAACATGTTCTGTTCAGTTGTAAAGCTGGCTGGTGGTGGTCACAGAAACTAGTAATTTTTAGCAATCTTTATGTTCTGAAGCTATATCTGAGCTAAACTTTGATGTATTATGTGTACGATTTGGTGTGTTATAACTCATACTATTGTATTTATCTTCTGATTGACTGATACAGTTAATTCATTTATTTCAATGATTGAAATTATCATAACTTTGTTAATTTGATTGGATGCATGTATTGGTATTAGCGCAACATCAGTGTAGTTACGATTTTTGAAGAATCCAACAACATTTTTCAATTCTTTGATTTATTCTGATTTTTTTGAATTTTTATTGTTTGGTCGGGATTTTTACCCCCATGTCTCCCAAATGATGCCCGGGATTCAGCTAGAGTGGGGATTTCTGTCCCAAGCGGGGTGGGGGTGGCATGAGGTGGCAGAAATCCCCTTAATTTCCTTTTGGGGTGATTAGCATTAGTGCCCCATTAGTGATGTCATTAGGGTTCTAATTACTTGCTTAGCCCTAATCGTGACATGGGATGTCATAGCCCTCCCCCTTAAAGAAATTCTCGTCCCGAGAATCGCTACTAGTTAAGGAGAGGGAGTGCGAAACTTACCGATTTGTGTGACGCGAGGAACTCGGGAAAATTCTTCTCTAGAAAATCCTCTTGTTCCCAAGTTGCTTCTTCTTCGGTGTGGTTACTCCATTGCACTTTATAGAAAGTGATGGTGCGATTGCGATTTACTCGGTCGCTTTGATCAATAATCCGGACGGGGTATTCGGGGTAGGAGAGATCTTCTTCTAGTTGATCGGTGTCGGAAATGACCACATCTACCGGAGGCTTCAAACATTTCTTGAGTTGAGAGACATGGAACACATTGTGCACACGAGCAAGACTTTCCGGGAGTTGCAATCGGTAAGCAACCGCGCTATGCTTTTCCACAATTGGATAGGGTCCAATAGAGCGGGGTGCTAATTTTCCTTTAATTCCAAAACGAGACACCCCCTTATTCGAGAGAGACACGAAGATAGACATGATCTCCTTTCTCAAATTCCAATGGGCGTCACCTCTTGTTAGCGTAACTCACTTGGCGAGATTGTGCGGCTTTCATGTTTGCTTGAATTTGTCGGACCTTTTCTTCGGCTTGAGTGGCGAGATCGGGACCAAAATTTGTTCTTTCTCCCGCTTCCGACCAATTTAAGGGTGTACGACAAGAGTGACCGTACAAGGCTTCAAATGGTGACATTCCCGAACTCTCTTGATAGCTATTATTGTCCGAGAACTCGGCGAATGGAAGACAATCATCCCAATTTTCTCAATTTTCCATGGCACATGCTCTCAAGATATCCTCCAAATATTGATTCAACCTTTCGGTTTGTCCATCCGTTTGAGGGTTATATGCGGAGCTTCTAATGAGAGTGGTACCAAGACAAGAATGCAATTGCTCCCAAAAGCGAGATACAAATTGCGGACCTCGATCGGAAACAATGGTTTTAGGTACTCCATGCAAACATAGCACTCTTGAGATGTATAGCTCGGCATACTTCTTGGTATTGTAGGTAGTATGGACGGGGATGAAATGCGCGGACTTGGTCAACCTATCCACAATAACCCAAATCGAATCGTGCTTCTTTGACGTGAGAGGCAATCCGACAATAAAATCCATAGCAATGTCCTCCCACTTCCAAACGGGAATCTTCAATGGGTTCAATAATCCGGATTTCCTCAAGTGGTCAGCTTTCACTCGTTGACAAGTATCACACTCGGTCACATACCGCGCAATTTCGCGCTTCATGCGTGTCCACCAAAACTTTTCTCTTAGGCCGCGATACATTTTGTTGCTACCGGGTGTATGGAATATTTAGACAAATGTGCCTCACCCATTATTTTCTTCCATAATTCCATATTCTTGGGAACGACGAGCCGTTGGTTGAACCATAATACACCATTGTCATCTTGTCGGAAACATGTAGCTTCATTTTTTTCTATCTTTTGCCGAATAAATTCCATTTCTTCATCCTTCTTTTGTGCCTCAATAATTTCCTCACGAAGGGTAGGAATGAGAGCTAGATTGTATAATGAACCATAGGGAATGACTCGAAGACTTGGTTCACTAGAATCTGAAATTTCCAAAACTTCCATAGAACAACCGGTAACGTGATTGCATTGATCCTTGCGACTCAAAGCGTCGGCAACCACATTAACCTTACCCGGATGATAATGAATTTCCAACTCATAATCCTTGATTAATTCCAACCATCGACGTTGCCTCATATTCAACTCTTGTTGGGTGAAGATATATTTGAGAGTCTTGTGATCGGTGTAGAGATTGACAAGATTTCCAAGTAGATAATGCGTCCATGTTTTCAAAGCAAGGACAACCGAGGCTAGGTCCAAATCATGGGTGGGGTAGTGTTGTTCATGCTTGCGAAGTTGACGAGAAGCATAAGCAATGACATGACCTTCTTGCATTAGCACACATCCTAGACCGGTGCCGGACGCATCACAATACACGTCAAACGGCTAGGTGATGTCGGCTTGGGCTAACACCGGTGCGGATGTCAAATGCTTCTTGAGAGTTTGGAAGGCTTCTTCACATTCACGGCTCCAATTAAACTTTGCATCCTTCTCCAATAATTTTGTCATGGGCTTGGCTATGCTCGAAAAATTGGGAATGAATTTCCGATAATAACCGGCAAGACCAAGAAAACTTCGGATTTGTCTCACCGACCTTGGGGATTTCCAAGTAAGCACTTCTTCAACTTTACTTGGGTCAACGGAAACACCTTCCACGGATATGATATGACCCAAGAACAGAACTTGCTTCAACCAAAATTCACATTTGCTAAACTTGGCATACGATTGATGATCACGAAGCCGTTGGAGAACAATGCGAAGGTGTTCGGCATGCTCTTCTTCGGACTTCGAATAAATATGAATGTCGTCAATAAAGACCACGACAAACTTATCCAACTCGGGCATGAAGACCGAATTCATCAAGTACATGAAATGAGCCGGGACATTTGTAAGCCCAAAAGACATGACGAGATACTTAAAGAGACCATACCGCGTGGAAAATGTGGTTTTTGGGATATCTTCGGTTCGGATCTTGATTTGGTGGTAACCGGATCGGAGATCAATTTTGGAGAAGACCTTAGCACCAACTAGTTGATCGAAAAGAATGTCAATCCGAGGGAGTGGGTATTTATTCTTGATAGTTACCGCATTGAGAGGGCGGTAATCCACACATAGACGTAGCGTCTTGTCTTTCTTCTTCACAAAGAGAGCGGGACATCCCCACGAGACGAACTAGGGAGAATATATCCTTTGTCCATAAGCTCGCACAATTGTTCCTTCAAGATTGCTAGCTCACCGGGAGCCATTTTATACGGCCTACGGGAAATTGGTGCCGTACCAGGTTGGAGCTCAATTTTAAACTCAACATCCCGATCGGGTGATATGCTCGGTAAGTCATCCGGAAACACATGGGGAAACTCACATACCACGGGAATATCCTCAATCCTTTTTCCCTCAAGATGGTAGATTTTTGAGGTGGAGAATTTTGGATGGGGTAATCGGAGAATAGACGAACCATAGAGTGGTGAGTTTAGGTGAAGTTCTCGGGAATCGATGTGTAAAATGGCTTTATGGAGTTTCATCCATCTCATACCTAGAATTATGTCTATCCCTTGCCCACCTAAAATGATGAGAGAGGAGGGGTATACTTTTCTCTCTAGCTTTAGTGGCACTTGCCTCAACTCTAGGTTTGTTTTTATCTTTCCACCGGGTGATGTGATGATGTAGGGAATATCCAAAACGGTAGGAGTGAGTTGTAAGGTTTTTGCACATGCTTGACTAATGAAATCATGAGTTGCACCGGAATCGAAAAGAACCAAAGTGGGGTGGTTGTTGACCGAAAACATACCCGAAAGTACCGGTTCTCCCGCTTGAATCTCTTCGACCGTGGTATAGTTGACTCGGCCATTCTTAGCATTTGGAGTGGAGGATTGATTGCGGTTCCCATTTCCATTATTCCCATTGCGGTTTTGATTGTTGTTGCCACTTCCGGAGCCATTGTTGGTGTTGTTGTTGTTGTTGTTGCCCGGGTTACGTGTCGGAACACGGCAATCCTTCGCAAAATGACCCGGACGTCCACAATTAAAGCACGGACCTTGCGGACCGGGCCTAGTACCTTGATATTGCTGCTGCGGAGGACGGAAAGAAGCATTGTGCTGCTGATTTCCACCGTGAGAGTGGTGATGCGGCTGCGGCACAAATTGACGAGATCCCCCGTCGGCGTCAATGCGGCCCGAAACTTCTGTCCGGACGGGGAAGTGATGGCCAACTTATACTTGGGCGGAGCGGAGCCGGATGGATTTCCTACGGCACGCTTCCTCTTTTTGTCCTCTTGGTGAGCACGGATAGCATCTTCTTGCACAATTGTGGCACTCAGCAAGTCATTATACGTGCCGGTAGTGACTTGGGCCAAGCGATCTTGCAACTTCGGGCTTAGCCCCGAACGGAAGCAATCCTTTTTCTTGTCATCCGTGTCGGCACGATAGGATGCATATTGAGCCAAATAGTTGAACTTCCGTGCATACTCTTGCACGGTTCCAGTACCTTGCTTCAAATTGAGGAACTCTTGCAACTTGCGCTTCATGAGACCGGCGGGAATGTGATGCGCAAGAAACGCGACGCAAAAGTCCGGCCAATTCACTTGAGTACCGGCGGGAAGGGCGGCGGTGAAGCTTGCCCACCATGCACTAGCGGAGCCACGGAGTTGTTGAGCCGCAAAGAGAACCTTTTGCTCCGATGTGCAATTGAGGAGAGCAAACTTCGACTCAATGATGCGGAGGAAATTATCTGCCTCCAAGGGATCGTTAGTAGCTTCGCCAAACTTCGGCGGTTGAGTCGCCCAAAAGTCGGCATAGGTGGAATTCCTCGGCCCTTGGGGTGGCGGTCCTTGGCCTTGTCCTTGATTGGTTTGGCTTGAAAAGAACAAGCGGAATATCTCGTTTTAGTTGGACACGAGTTGCTCCAACGGCGTGAGAGGTGGAGGGTTAGGGAGTTGCTCATCCCTCCCACCATGACCACTCGCCGGAAGCTTCGCCACGACGGGTATTCACCATCTGTCACATATGAAAAATTTTCTCATGTTAGCTCATTAGACCAAGAGCTAAAATAGCAAGAAACTATACTTTTTGGACATACGGGATCAAAAATTTGAGATTGCATGTATGAACGAAATAGTGATGAAATAAGCATAATGCGACGGCAACACACATATTCCATAGATTCCAACATAGCTAGCAACATGATGGAAATTTTTGATACACGGGAATCCACAAATCCGATACAACACGGTCTTAGGTTACATCACATGTGACCCATAAACAAACACAAATCTCCGAGAGCTTAATTAACAA
The DNA here is from genome assembly GCA_031894775.1 of Chloris gayana. Lineage (NCBI taxonomy): Eukaryota > Viridiplantae > Streptophyta > Magnoliopsida > Poales > Poaceae > Chloris > Chloris gayana. Next base: position 1,090,972 of record JAUNZO010001841.1, on the reverse strand, counting down.
CACGCGGATCGTTTTCCATACACGGTTTCATGCCTCACGAGATTGCAATTTCCTACAACACATAGAGCTACGACCACAGGTCGTGACAACTACTCGTCGTCATCGCTGTAGTAGTCGTCGTCGCCCCTCATGGGAGAGGGGGTGCTCCGTCCTCGACGTCGGAAGCATCCTCACCATCACTCATCTCCACGTCATCCTCGGGTGGGATGATCCCAAGTGGCTCGGGAGGTCCGCCATTAAGGATGGCGTGCAGGGCATCGTTGGCGGCCTGGAGGTGCTCTATGGTAGCATTGTTCTGTGCAATGGTCGCCTCGGGCGTTCCGGAGGTCTCCCTCCAAAGCATCCCTAGTGCCCTAGGTCTCCAAAAGAGTAACCTCCAACTCGTCCTTCTCCTCGAGAAGGGCGTCCACCTGGCCGCAGAGGATGTAGTTCTCCTCATTCGTGGCGGTAAGCTGCGCCTCACGCTCATTCAGCGTGGCCTGCAGAGCGGCGGCTCCATTGCCCTCAAGGGCAAGGTTGGCGTCGTGGAGCTGCTTGAAGAATCTCCAACGCTCCGTCTCGCTATACTCGAGCTGCGTACGGAGGGTGTCCACCTCGGTAGTGCGATCGGCGAGCTCGGCGGTACGGGCAGCAAGCTCGGCGGTGCGAGTCATAAGCTCAGCGTCGCAGGTAGCAAGCTCGGCGTCGCGGGTGGTGAGGGTGGCCTGCAGGGCAGCACGCTCCTGCTCCAACTCGTGCACTCGCCTCGCGAGGTTCTCGCGGTCCAACATGAGCTTGCCGGGGGCCATCTGTCGGAGAATTTTGAAACATAAGTCAAAACTCAATATCCAACAACAAAACATGCTACTAAGGAAAGCATGAATGGCACAAGCTTGCAAAAGAACACGACAAAAATTTTTTTGCACAAGACCTAACACGGTTCAGCTTTCTCGACAGATTTGCCCCGTTACGGAAACTGGATCATTACTCCTGTTTCTGGGCAGAATTAAATTTTTAGTTTGTTACAAAAGTTTTAGATAATTGCTTAGGCTTTCCAACGAATCCTAGAACATCTCAATCCAACTTGCCGTTTGAAAGTTATGACCGATCTACGACAGGGACAGAACCGGAGCACATTCTGGAAATCCAGAACAGCTCTCTGTAATGTGCAATTCTAGCTACGTTTCAGATTTTTTCAAGACCTGAGACTAGAATTTCGTTTAAGGGCATAACACAAGCTTTCCAGAAAGTCCTCATTTGCCTTATTTGGATAAGTGAGTTGGGAGTTGTGCTTGTTTTCGTGAAACCTAACAAATCTGCCCCGTTTTGTTTCCGGTTTTCAAACTTTGGTGGAAATGAAGCTATGTGATCAAATTTTTATGATTAGATCATTTAGATAAGTTCACATGCATATGCTTCATATGATGACATGACATGCGAGTATGATGGATGCTCAATATGTCGTTTCGTACGTCCTCACAAAATTAAAAGACCGCGCCCGCCGATACGAATATCGGACAAGCGCATCGGTGGCACACACACCTCTCACACGATACTACACGAACTAAAGCGTTGTTATGTACCTACAAGAGATGGATTCCAGAAACATTACATCAAATTCAAAAGAAACAAGCCAAAAATAAATCCATGTCACCTCGGCTCACATGAAGAGCTCTCGAATAAGAGTGTATTCGAGTCACACCAGTTTAATATTATGCAAAATTGACCACACTCAATTTCATACCTTTACTAAAGCTGTAGTTGCAAAATATTTAAACAATCATAACACGGGGTTAGTTTTGCCACCATTCTATATAGTCCTTATATTGGCCTTTCTATCTAGACTCGTACCTCACCGTGACAAAAAAAACGGGTTTAAGGCTTTTAGAACGAGTGTTAACGTGATGCAAATCCCAAGTCGGCTCTGATACCACGTGTCACACCCCTATTCCGAAAGATAGTTAAGTGTGATACGGATCGCCTTGGGAGATGATTGACGAAGAAACCATACATAGCATCACATTAACAAACATACATGATTTGCAAGTTCACATAATTAGGTCTCGAATTACAACATAGGGTTCCAAATAAAGATACATTAGGTTCGAATTTAAGTCTTACATGACCATGATCTTTCTTCGAAATAAAGTGCGGAAGCGAAAATACATAACTCGACGATACATAGACTACTTAAAATGAACCATGCCGGCCTAGGCCACGGCTCACTCATCATGGGTCGGAGAGTTAGGGACCCATTCAATGGTCCACTCCTTGGGCTCTTCTCCATCCCACACAACCTTACCACAACAATCGCAAAACCCGGCTTGCGGGAACCCCGTAAATACACATGTAGTGGCAAAGCCCGAGTATCTAACATTCTCCGCAAGTCTTACCCGTCAAATTTGGCCGTCTAAGACCGACTCCTAGATGCATGGGGCTTGACCGGTTTAACTTGGCGTTTTTGCATAAAACGGCATCTATGCTAATTAGGTTGGCACTTTTATGACCTAGCCAAATTAATAGGGTTGTTACATAGAAGAAACTTTAGTGAGCATACTAGCAATACAAGAATTTGCAATACAAATTTATATCAATATAAAAACAGCAATCATCTCATTCTTCTCCTCCTACTACACATTGCGAACTGCTCGAATCAAGTAGTACTCATTAACCGAGAGGAAACGGCGATAATTATCGAATTATTAATCCTGCAGGAAAGACCCAAACGCACGACATACGCATCATTTAAGAACACGTATGGCCACCGTTCGCGAGTTCATCATAAAGCAAAACACGGGGCCACCGACCCCGAGTACACGTCCCCTTGCGACCGTTCAACAACGTGCCCAAGGCTTAACCCGTGTACTCTCCAACGGTCCTCAACCCGTGCAACCACCGTGCCATACACATCACCTCCGGGTCGGTGAGATATCCGGCTCACTTTACAACTTACAAGCTACATAGGTTTACCAATCCCCATAAGAAAGGTATGCAAGTGGTACACAACTCAAACTTGTTCGCGGAGCCACAATAGGGTGTTCTCAATTTTAACCAAATTCATCATGTTCAAATTTAATCATAAGCCATAAGTTAGATTTCCATTCTATCGTTGACTCCATAGGCATGGCATAGCATTTCTAACGAGGATATGACACATAATGACCATAGGACATATAGGAATTTTATGCGCGTGGATTTCCAATCAATTCCAAGAACTTAAATGCACATTCATCATCCTTAAAATAGTGATAAAAGAAAGACATTTCAAATAATAGGAATGCACCGGGGCTTGCCTTGCGAGTGATCGAAGTTAGTACTAGCTTCACAGGGCGTTGAGCGTGGCAATAGCTTCTTCCGGCGGAATCAATTCGGTGTCGTCACCTAAGGAATGAAATGCAATGCATAAGTCACATGAATACAAGGTCGATGATGAGAGTAATGCATGTATGCTGTTTTTGTAAGGATGCATATGAATAAGCTTAGCAGCATTTAGTTTTGTGAAACCCTAGTAAGTGTAACATAAACTTGTTCTCTTTTAAAGACGTTAAGTACATTAACAATTGTAGCCCTAATAATACATGAGCAAGGACTAAATTACATGGACATGAGTGCTGTGGTTCACCCTAGCTCAGATTAAAGAGAGATTAGCCATGCGTAAGAATGCGAACGAAAATAGCTAGGTTTAAGTGGAGTTAATCATCGCATGCGATGACGATCGCCCTTTAAATCATGAAGTTTATTCCAAAATTAACACATGCGTGAAATATATAAAACCTTCTTACTAGTCCTGCCATGAGGTGCTAGGTGACATTGTGGAAAGTGAAGATTACATAAACATGCAAAAACACAATTTTTAGACGCCTAGATCTATTTATACATGTGCTGAAATTAACCCTTTATGGAATTAATCTAGGGTTAGCAGAAATAAGTATTTAACATGCTCAAAAATTACCATGGGATTTTCTACACATGCACAGCACCGGGTGGAAATTAATTACCAAGTTTCATGCAAAAATAATTTATACCGATTTAATTAAAAATTAAATACAGAGAATGCAAGAAATGCATAACTTGAAAAATATGCAATGAAATGCAGATATTCCAGTGCCAATAATTCAAGTATGCTTAGGTGAAGGTTTTTGCCAAGTGGCATCACTTTTGGACCTATAGTTTTAAAGTTATGACCTAGATAAGTTTTCAGGGGTTGACTTTTGTCATTTTTGTAAAAATATGAAAACTCCTAGATCTGGCCAGCTCATGTTACTTTTATGAAAGTACAGGTTTTTTAGTTTCCAAAACATTTTAGTTTGTTATTTTTTAATATTTCAAACGGTAGATATGAATTTTTCAAACTCAATCGAAGTTCGGGTATAAATACGAGTATGCCATCGGCGAAATTTTAAACGGGGCGGCGGCGCTACGGGGCGGCGCATGTTCCGCGCTTGGGGGGAATGTTGCTCGTGAGGTGGCGAACCACGTGGTGGGGTCCACGGGTCCCGGCGATGACCGGAGAGGCGGCGCGGCGAGCGGCGACGGCGCGGGCACTCCGGCGGCGCGGCGCATGCAGCACGAGAGGGGGAGAGGAAGAGGGGCAGGGTCTAGGAGCACCACCCGAGCACGGGGAGCAACGGCGTGGGCTCGGGCGGCGTGAAGACGGACCGTGGAGGCGGCTCGACGGAGAGGGGCGGCGGAGCAGAACGATGGCGGCGGGATTCTTCTCAAATTCCGACGATGTGCTGCGTGCCAAGGCAGGGGAGTTAGGGGGAGGTGGAGGCATCCCTTGCGCACGATCCGACGCGGATGGGAACCAACCTTCCTAGGCGGCGCGCAACGCGGAGGCGGTGCGGGCGGCCATGGCGGACGGCAGCGGCGTTTTCTTCCTCGCGCGCGAGCTGCGGTGGAAAGGGAAAGGAACCGGCGGTGCGGTGAGCTGGAGAGGGAGCTGGGGAAATGGTTTAAGGCGATTGAAGGCGATGGGGGCTTGGCCTTCGTGCCAAATTCCGGAGAAAAGGAGGGCGGCGGCAGAGGGGCAGGCGGACGGGCGGAGGGGGTAACTCCGGCGCTGCCCTGTTGGCCGGCGGGTACCAATCTGGTTGGGAGTTGGTAGAAGGGTAGCGTGGTGATGGGATGGGGCAGGGGAACGCGCGGGGCGGCGCCCAGGCTGGGCGGTCCGGCGGTCCGGCCGCCATTGCCCGGTGGGCAACGATGGATCGGAGGTCAAATTCAAATTTTGATTCTGTGGTTTGAAGATTTGGACAAAATTCATAGTTCTGATGCTCCAAAAATAGAAATAAAAATAGTTGGAGCTCCAGCATGATGTGCTTTAATTTTCCTCCTATAGTTTGAAGTTCTAAATCTGCTTCCAAAAATTCATACAAAATTCATAAACAGAGGCGTTTTAGATTTGAATTTGAATTTTTTTGGGTACTCAAAACTGTTAAAAAATTTTGAAAAAATGCTGTAAATTCACCTTTTTACATGAGCAATGCAGTGGTGCAAAAATATGTGGGTAGTGCTTTTATAATTTTTGCATTTTTCTTAGGGCTAGGGTTTGGGGTTAGGGTTTAGCTAGATTCTCCCCTTTTCTTTTATCTTTCTTAATTTCCTTTTAGGGTGATTAGCATTAGTGCCCCATTAGTGATGTCATTCGGGTTCTAATTACTTGCTTAGCCCTAATCGTGACATGGGATGTCACATCTGAATCAATAAGGAAAGTTAGAGATAGAGTTCCCATATATGCATTCCGTGTAATCGACTAGGACTCTACATGTAACCCTAGCTCCCCGGATATATAAGGCGGAGTAGGGACCCCCCCCCAAAAAAAAAAAATTCTCCGAGATCTTGCAATTAGCAATCCGCTAAAGGCAATACATAACACACAGGAGGTAGGGTATTACTCTCCATCGAGAGGCCCGAACCCGTCTAAAATTGCGTGTTCTCGTGTGTTCCGAGTGTTGCACCATCAAATTCCATGCTCGTAAGGGACCTGGTAGTTCTAATGCCGAGTTTAAGACTCGACACGTATAATAGGAGTGTTTTGCCTTGCTCGGGTCTAGCTAGCCCGACAGTTGCTTCGAGGTGTTTTTTGAGCTCTTCGAACGCTTTCTGCTGCTGTTCAGTCCATTCGAAGGTTCCCGAGCCCTTGAGTGCTTTGAAGAAGGGCAAGCTCCTTTCTCCCGACTTGGAGATGAATCTGTTTAGACCTGCTATTCTTCCAGTTAGCTTCTGCACTTCTTTTATGGGTCCAGGGGGCTGCATACTTGTTATTGCCTTTACTTTTTCCGGGTTTGCTTTGATTCCTTTTGAGTTTACTAAACACCGGAGCACTTTGCCCTTTTGGACGCCGAAGATGCATTTTTCTAGGATCAGTTTTAGCTTCGCTGCTCTCGGGTTAACGAAGGTTTATGCGAGGTCAGCAGTGTGATCTTCTCTTTTTTTGCTTGTGACTACTACGTCGTCTACATACGCGTGGACGTTCCTTCCGATTTGTGATTCGAAGACTCTTCCGGACATTCTAGAAAAAGTTTGTCCCGCATTTTTGAGCCCTTCCGGCATTCCGATGAAACGAGTAGGTTCCGAACGGAGTGAGGAAGCTTGTTTTCTCTTCGTCTTCTCTCTTCGACCGGACTCGGTGGTATCCTGAAAAGCAGTCCAATGAGTGAGAGCATCTCACTTCTGCGGCAAGCATCGACCACCTCGTCTATTCCGAGCAGCGGGAAGTTGTCTTTGGGGCAAGACTTGTTGAGGTCCGTGAAGTCTATGCACATTCTCCACTTTCCGCTTTTCTTCTTTACCATGACCACATTTGCCATCCACTTTGGGTATTTTACTTCTCTTATCACTTAAGCGTCCAACAGTCTCTGTGCTTCAGCTCTCGCTGCCTCCACCTTTTTCTTCCGACATTTTCCTCAATTTTTTCTTTTTTGGCTTCGTGGATGGGTCGATTTCTAGCTTGTGTTCTATCACCTCTTTGCTTACCCCATCGAGGTGTGACGTCCCCTCCGGGACACCCAGGACTCGGTACGGGGGAACACTCGATGCAGCGAGTTACAACAGTTCATCATCTCATACAAGCTGAATATATACATCATGGTATAATACAACCAGGTTTTCGAAATACAAACATTATACGGTGGAAGCATAATACATTACCGGAGTTGAAACAACTACAAGTCCGGCAGCGGAACTTATTCTTTTTATAACAAAAGATCACTAAACGTCTAACGTGATGTACTGAGCCCGTCGTACACCACGGTCCTTCTCCTTCACGGTGTCGGGATCCGTTCCCATTGGAGGGAACCTCCCTCGAGACAAAGCTCCTCTTCGGGAAGCTACCGTACGAGTCATGGAAGTACGACTCGGGTCCCGAAAACATAACGAGCAAACCCCGAGTATTCTAATACTCATCAAGATCGACCCGTCAACGAGGCATGCTAAGGCCAACGCCTAGTATGCAAAGGCTCTCTCGTCTGTGGGGTTGACTCTCTTGCGAAAACAGCGCTAATAATAGATCCTTACTTTCAATGTTGTAGCTCAACATTAAGTTGATTAGAACCAATGTTTGCAGTCTACAAGCTGTTGCAATCATGTTTGCAAGAAAGATCGGATTAGATCAACACTTCTTTCATCTCTCATCCTCATCTTTCGTTGATTAACTACGATGTGATGAGCTAAACAAGCGGTACTCCTTATCTGCGAGGGACAGCGATTCGAATCGATTTATACCAGCTGGCAAAACCCGACTACACGACGTATACGCACCACACTCGGTCGTATACGACAACTTTTCCTACTAGCACCGACAGCAGACTAGCCATTTCCAACTCCCCCGGGAATATGGCGACCCCACGACTTCATCCGTGGGCGACCCATTTCCCTCCCGTGAGACTAACCTCTCACTAACGAGACGGTAAAAGAGAGTTGGCTACGCTACATGTCCGGGGCGATAGGGTACATCAGCTTGCTGGGCCCATTACTCCAGCATGTAGTACGGTACGTTCAAACTTGTTTAACTTAAGCCGACAACGGTACGGTCCTTGATCGACACGGATGGGGCTACCACCTTGCAAACCATGTCCTCGTAAGGCAATGTGCTTGCCCTTGCTCCTATGGGGCCCGTCCGGTCTCAATTTGATTTCTCATCTTTACCTTCACTTCAACTTTCTCTTATCAATCCTCTTAGCATAAATGAACCAGTCATTACCCTATATCTCGCGAGTAGTGTTGCCACCACTCGACTTCTACCGATGCCCTATGACATAAGCTTAGCGAGTGTCGAGCTCTTCATACCAAGCATAAGGGTAACAACTCATAGGAATCCTACTCATGCATCTAGGGTGTCAAGCAACTCCTGTAACTTAGTGCACAACCATGACTCATTAACTATGATAAAAGAAAAGACTTTAAAATCATAGGTGGGATGCACCGGGCTTGCCTTGATTCGAGTCGGGGTTAGCTTCCTCGGTGTGCTGGTCGACTTCGAAGTGTCCGTCTCCTGTCTCTCCCTCGGACGGAACCTCGATCACGTCAGGACCTAGGTCGACCAACAATACATCGCGAATCACAACCATGCATGCATGAATGTACATGATATGATGTGCAAAGATTTTATGGATCATATTCATTAATTTCCAATTAACAATTAATATTTGATTATGTTCATTAATTAACAATTAATAATTAATCATGTTTATTAATTAATACTTAACAATTAATCATGTTCATTAATTAATAATGAATAACTAATCGATTAATGCTATGCAATAACACACAAGATAATAAATCGGGATCACATAAAATGACGGTGTTTATGTTTAATTTTGGAAAACAAACTTAACAAAAACTTTCGTCTGCAGTATCTCTATTAGTTAAACAAATTCTTTTCTTAAATTTAAATAATAATTAGCATAAAATAATAGATTATCTTAATTAAAGGAAAGTAATTAATTAAACTATGAAATTATAATTTCTCAAAATAGACATTTGAATACATAATCAAATAGGAAATAATTTTATGAATCTAATGAACTTTATTTGGCATTTTTCTGATTTTTGGGGAATTTTCTATGAATTTTTGAAGTTTAACTAAATCCTGAAAATGAATAAATTCGCAAAAAGAATCAATGAGCCATTGGGCCAAAATGGCCAGGCCCAACTGGTGCCGTGGCGGCCCAGCGACCCAACCTGGCCCATTAGCCCGCGTCCGGCCCAGACGCCAGGAGCGCAGCGGCCATGGCCGCGGTGGCCGGAGGTGGCGGCGGCCATGCCGGAGTTGGTCGGACGGCGACCAAACTCAACGGCAAAGCTCCTACACGATCCTCGCGACATGGAGAACCGATTGGTGGGGTCACCGGCACCGGAGGATGGCCGGAGAGGCACCGGCGGCGAGCGGCGGCTTGGTGAAGCTTCGGCGAAGCCTAGCGATTGCTGTGGTGCACTAAAATTGGGGATAAAAATGCTGCAAGCGTCTACAGAGGATAGGCAAGAGCGGCACACGGTTGGTTGACCTTGGAGATGGCCGGAGGGTGGACTTCATCGGCGAGGCAGAGCCGCCGACGGTCCGAGCTTGGAGAAGACGACGAAATTCGGCTAGACCTGGACACGAGACATCGCATCGATTATCAAGGAGGAAGAGGAGTGAGTTAGGAACCTCTGGGATCAAGAATCGTAGCAAGAAACGCACCGAGGAAGGAGCAATTGAAAAAATGGTGACGGCCGACGGTGATCACCTCCGGGAATAAAACTGCGTCGATCTCGCGCCTTAGGACGGAGTTTCACGGAGCAAAGCCACTGGAAGCATCAGTGCCCCTAGGCGGGGTGATTGGTGGCCGTGGCTTGATCAGGGGATGGCCGGAGCTAGCTACCGGCGCTGGAGCAGAGAAGGCATGGTGGCCAGCTTTATTTTTTCTTTTTGCAGAACGAACAGGAGAGAGAGCAATAGTTCGTGGCTTTATCTGGTTTAGAAGCTAAGCAAGCAAACAGCTGCGTGGCTGCGAGCTGCTGCGCGGCACGCCCAAGCGCGGGGCGCGTGGCCGTCGAAGAACCGAGACGCCGGTGAGCGGCGCTGAGAGAAGCTGGCCTACGGCCTGTTTTGGTTATTTTGCAAAACGATCCTTCGATTTGTGCTAAATTGGAAACGTTACTTCCAGAGCTCAGAAAAATTCGATAAAAATCAGGGTTGTTAATAAAAACATTTCCAACTCTTTTCTTTTTAGGTCCTAGTTCCAATTCCAAATATTTTTCCGATTAAAAATTCATGTTTAAATTAAAAAAAAGCTTTAATAATTTCTTGTAGGCATTTGTACAAAGTCAAATAATTTCAAAGCAACTTTATAAATCTTTTATTTGTATGTTTAATCAGTAGAAAATGTTAAACACCATACTTTACTTTTATTTAAATTCTTTTTAAGAATTTAATTTAGCTTAAGTTAAATTGGTATTTTATGTGCACTTCTTAACACAAAAATAAATATTTTCACAAGTGCAACATGATGACATGCTCATGAATGACATGAAATGCACTTTTATTTGTTAGGGTTGTTACACGAGGTCTCAAGATGACCATGCGAAGACATCTTTGTTTTCGAGCAGAAACGAAGGAGTCTTCTTTCTTCGCTTGGCGTTACACCGGTTCCTATGATTATTGACTCGTCCGAGTACCATTTTGTCCAGCAATACTGATTTTGTTTCTTCGTCCGGCTGGATTGGTATTGCCTCGTCCTCTCGCGTTCTTTCTTTCCGCCTTCGCGCTCTTCTTATCCCGCTTCTTCTTGATCTTTCTTTCTACTTCTTCGATCGCGACCTCCGTAGGCGGGGAGTCGATGGCGCCGATGTTTGCTGCTTCTAGGCTGAAGGCTCTCTCTATTGCTCTTGCTAGCCGTTGGTCTCCTTTCATCGTGATGCAAACCCACCAAATTCAGATCTCACGGAAGTTCCATGAGGTCAACGGAACTTCCGTCCCTCTTTCCATCTTTCTAGAGAGTGCGGGACGGAACTTGCAAGTTCCGTCCATGAAACTTGAGATCCTGTCAAGTGTCCACGGAAGTTCCGTCGGCCGTGTCCAGAGAATACAGGACGGAGCTTCTAAGTTCCGTCCTGCCCGTTTCTTATACAGAGTCAAGACTCAGTGGAAGTTCCGTGAGTCCACGGAAGTTCCGTCAACTCTACTTTTCACACCTCCCAACGGCTCTTTTTGACCTCTCCCTATATATAGCTTTGACCAACCCGTGAGCAAAGTTGCTTTGGTGCTTTTAGACACTCCCATCTTCCTCAAGCACTTGTTGTCATCTCTCTCTTATTTCCCTTATGATTCAAATCCATTTGTGAGAGCCCCAAACCAAATCCAAGCTTGAGAAGCATCACCCCAACCTTGAGCACATCTTCCCTTAGCAAGCAAACTCTACTTCACTTGTTACTCTTGGAGATTTGTTCTCCTAGATCGGCTTGGTGTCACCTTAGAGCTCTCAAGATTGTGGTGAGCCTTGGAAAGTTTGTGAAGGTTGCAATTTACCTCTGCAAGGAAAGGAATCAAGCAAGAAGAAGAAAACCAAGTTTGTCCTTGGTGGTCACTTGGGGAGGATTAGGGTTGAAAGAGACCCGACTCTTTGTGAGCTCCTCAACGGAGACGTAGGAACCTCTTTGTGAGTGGTCCGAACTTCGGTCAACAAATCTTGTGTCTCCCTTGTGTTGTTCTTGTTCGTGCTTTCTTATTCTTGGTGCGGTTGTGAAAGCTTGTGGCCGATCTATGTGTGTGGTGTATGGATCTACTTTTCCTACGGGTGGAACACTCCTCATCGATCAAGGAAGGATTGTCTTCAACTAGATTTGTGAGATTTCGATCTCATCTCTCTTAATTCCTCTCCTTTCTACCAGGAACGAAGTTCCGTCCTTATCACGAAGTTCCGTTATTCATGAAAGTTCCGTGTGGAACGGAAGTTTCGTCCTATCCGGTTTGATCGCTTGTTTGGTATTGTGTTTTTTAAGGAATTATTTAGTATTGCCTATTCACCCCCCCCTCTAGGCAACTTTCAATTGGTATCAAAGCAGGTCTTCTCGATCGAGCTTAACCGATGTGGACTAGGGTCCCGATCTTCCGAAAGGTTCGGATAACTCTTGATTTGGCGAAGATGTGACACACGTCGATCCGGCTCCTCAACAACACATTCGAACCCCGCAATCGCAGCACCACGTCCTCTATGGTTATCAACCGGCGTTGCACGGTTGACCTCGCCAAGAAGGCTAAACCCTGCCTGCGAATCAAGAACACAAGCAAGAACAAGAAAGAACGCAACCAAATTTGCAGATGTATGATTAATCTCACGAGTTGGGGTCTCACAAACCGATGAACGGCGAAACTGTCTAAGCAGAATAATCTAAGCAAAATCCAACCCTAACATGGGTGGCAGCTGCTGCTAATAAAGACTTGGGGACATGCAAGAACCCCCTGTACGCTCCCCTAATGGGCTCACACGAGATACACGGCCCAAAGGCCAAAAACGATGACGCAACGCCAAAACAGATTCTGGACGTTCCAATGTTTCGATGATTCCCGGCGACTCCGGTTGAATTTTGACATGAGACCGGTTCCACTGGAAATGTTATGAAATTATATTTCCTTCCATATGTAGAACGTCCAAATCCGACTTCGTATGCGATCTGGGCGTCTATTTTAATTCAGTATGTTCCTGGACTCCGAAACAGACTCGAAGTCGACTGATTTGGGCCTCCACAATGTCTTGCGCCTCTTGCTGGACCTCCACGCCTCCAAGCCCTCTTCCATTCATATTATGGTCCTCTCCTTGATTCCTAATCATAATAAAATTATTAGGTAGCAAACTGTTCTCAAAATTATGAAAGGAAAGACGTAGGAACCTCACCTCTAAAGTCAATTGTCGGGCGCGAGTTCTAGTGATTGGTCCTTGAATGTTCAGCGGAGGAGTGTCATTTGTATCAAAAGGAGTGATGTCCTCATCATCCTCCCCCTCTTGAATCGGAGTCGTCCTCGACTCAAGCTCATGCTCCTCACCCAAATAAGGCTTCAAATCTGCAATGTTAAAAGTGGAACTAACCCCGAACTCGGGAGGCAACTCAAGTTTATATGCATTATCATTAATCTTCTCAATTATCTTGAAAGGACCAGCAGCTCTAGGCATTAACTTAGACTTTCTCAACTCAGGAAACCGATCCTTTCTCAAATGCAACCATACTAAATCACCCGGTTCTAATTTAACTTCCCTTTTACCTTTACTACCAGCAATCCGATACTTTTCAGTCATCTTTTCAATGTTGTGCTTAGTTGTTTCATGCATTTTTAAAATAAACTCAGCACGTTCCTTAGCATGAAAGTGAACTCTCTCACTAGTAGGCAAAGGCAAAATATCAATAGGAGCACGGGGATTAAAACCATACACTACCTCAAAAGGACTTACCTTGGTGGTCGAATGTGTTGCTTGATTATATGCAAACTCCACATGAGGCAAACATTCCTCCCACATCTTCAGATTTGTCTTTAAAATAGCTCTTAACATGGTGCCCAATGTGCGGTTCACTACCTCGGTTTGGCCATCGGTTTGTGGGTGACATGTTGTAGAGAACAACAACTTCGTTCCCAACTTATTCCATAGGGTGCGCCAAAAATGACTCAAGAATTTGGCGTCACGATCTGAAACAATAGTAGAAGGCATACCATGCAAGCGAACAATCTCCTTGAAAAAATAGGTCAGCAATATGAATAGCATCATCACTCTTATGACAAGGTATAAAGTGAGCCATCTTAGAAAATTTATCCACGACAACAAAAATACTATCCCTCCCCCTCTTAGTCCTAGGTAGTCCTAAAACAAAATCCATAGAAATATTCGCCCAAGGTATTGAAGGAACAGGAAGAGGCATATACAAACCACGTGGATTCAAGCGAGACTTTACTTTTTGACAAGTAATGCAGCGAGCCACAAAACGCTCAACATCTCTTCTCAACCGTGGCCAAAAGAAGTGTGTGGCCAACACATCCGCCGTCTTCTTTGCACCAAAATGTCCCATCAATCCGCCTCCGTGCGCTTCCTGTAACAACAAAAGACGAACGGAACCAACTGGAATGCAAAGACGGTTCGCTCTAAACAAATATCCATCATTTATCACAAACTTGTTCCATGTTCGACCCTCTCTACAATGCAGCAAAACATCTTTAAAATCAGCATCAAAAGCATATTGTTCTTTAATTGATTCAAGCCCGAAAATGCGACAATCAAGGTGTGACAACGTAGTATATCGTCTAGACAAAGAATCGGCAATCACATTATCCTTCCCTTTTTTATGCTTGATAATATAAGGAAAGGACTCAATAAATTCAACCCACTTAGCATGCCTACGGTTCAAATTACTTTGAGAGCGAATATACTTAAGTGATTCATGATCAGAATGAATAATGAATTCCTTAGGCCATAAATAATGACGCTATGTTTGCAAAGAACGTACAAGAGCATACAATTCTTTATCATAAGTAGAATAATTCAGAACAGGGCCAGTTATCTTTTCACTAAAATAAGCAATAGGTTTGTCATTTTGCATCAAAACACCACCAATGCCAATACCACTAGCATCACACTCAAGTTCAAAAGTCTTACCGAAATTTGGTAGTTGCAGCAGCGGTGCATGTGTAAGCTTGTCCTTCAAAGAGCTAAAGGACTCGTCTTGTGCTTTGCTCCATTGAAACACAACACCCTTCTTTGTCAACTCATGCAACGGTGCAGCGATAGTGCTGAAATCTTTGACAAAGCGGCGATAGAAACCTGCAAGACCAAGAAAACTTCGAACCTGTGTGATGGTTTGGGGCTGCGGCCAGCTAGCAATAGCGTCAATTTTCTTGTCATCTACCTCTATACCGTGTGGAGTGACAACATAGCCAAGAAAAGAAACTCGATCGATGCAAAAGGTGCACTTCTCAAGGTTAGCAAATAAACGTGCATGATGAGGACATCACACCCTCGGATATAACCAACACTCCTCCAATACACATACATAATTCAAGGCCAACAACTAGAGCATGGCAATTGAATTTACGGGTGAGCATGTTCCTAATGATCTCTTTATTTATATTTGAGAATATATTACTACCTAATGAGTTAATCATTGTTAGGAACCATGGAGATGATGATAATATGGTTAAGGAGGAGGTTAGAGGTGTGGAGGGCCAGCAAGGACATCCATGTCAAGTTGGAGGCCCAAACAAAGTCGACTTCGATTCTGTTTCGGAGTCCAGAAACAGCCTGCACTAAAACAGACGCCCTGGTCGCATACGAAGTCCGCTTGGGACGTTCTTTATATGGATGGAAAGATAATTTGATAACCTTTTCATTGGAGCTGGTCCTATATCAAAATTCGTCCCGAGTCATCAGGAATTGCCGAAATACTAAGATGTCCAGAAACTGTCCAGGTGTTGCGCCACCGTCTTTTGGCCTTTGGGCCGTGTATTTTGTTGAGCCCACTTAGGGCTGCGTCAAGGGTGAGATGGCCGACCCTAGGGACCTCATAAGCAGCCGCTGCCCCTTCCTTAGGGTTTGAGTTTTGCTTAGATTATTCTGCTTAGACAGTTTCGCCGTTCATCGGTTTGTGAGACCCCAACTTGTGAGATTAATCATACATCTGCAAATTTGGTTACGTTCTTTCTTGTTCTTGCTTGTGTTCTTGATTCGCAGGCAGGGATTAGCCTTCTAGGTGAGGTCAACCGTGCAATGCCGGTTGATAACCATAGAGGACGTGGTGCTGCGATTGTGGGGTTCGAACGTGTTGTTCAGGAGCCGGATCGACGTGTGTCACATCTTCGCCAAATTAAGAGTTATCTGAACCTTTCGGAAGATCGGGACCCTAGTCCACATCAAGTGGTATCAGAGCTTCAGGTGCACCGTCAGGTTCCCCTATCCTCGTTATTTTGTTTCGTCCTAAACTCCAGAAAATTGCCCTACAAAAATAGTTATTCGCTGTGTATTTGCTGTCCTATATCCCCTTTGTGCCTCGCAATTTTCGGTTTAGTTTGCGTTTCTGAATTATAGTCCTTCGGATTGTCATTGTGTCACTGATCTTAGTTTGTTTCACTCTTTTGTCTAGTTCGAGGTGTGATTTGTTGAGTCCATTGTCTAGGGTCAGTAAAAAAATTAAAACAAAACTTGATTGTACTTGTCCCTGTTTTTAAAGAAGATTCTTGATTTTCGGGCTTGTGTCACGTGAAAAAAAGGGAGAAGTGTCCTGTTTTGTGGCTTGTGTCAGAAAAAAAAGGAATAAAAAAAGCCGCACCAAAAAAAGGAGAAAGGAACAGAACATTGTTGATTGAGCCTAGAGGCAGGGTGCTTTAGTTGGAACCTTGTCAATGAGTGTTGTTGTTTTAGTTGTGTGAGTGCATCCATTCATTGAGTTTTATACCATTCTATTGTAATAAAAAAAAGAAAGAAGCAAAGAGTTCCAAAAAAAAGAAGAAACAATAAAAGGCAAGGAGGTGCTGAAAAAAAAAGAATGGAAAGAGCCGCACCTAAAAGAAAGATAAAAAAAATCAGAGTTGCTTGCATCCTTTGTGTCCTTTGTTGAGTCATTGCTTCTTGCTTGCTTGAACTAGGCGAGAGACAAGTTTAGGCCGGTGACATTAACATACTTGGGACTATTATTCAGTTTTGCAATTCTGAATTAAAAATTTGCAATTCCTTGCTACTACATTTTGCCTATCCAAACTCCACATATATCCTTCTGAACAATCACAGGTTTAGACCCTCGCAATTGTTGGCTCACACTCTCCAGGTATCCTTTGCTTTGATCATAGTAAGAACCTTGTAAGAGCTTGGTTAGATGCTTCCATTTGCATATTGAGAGTTTTCAGTATTCATACATAGTAGTGATAGGAAAATATACTTCATGTGTTTTCTTGTTTGCCGCTAACAATGACAGGTGATGATATGAGTATTCTAGCACAACGAGTGTTGAGTTCTCAAATGGAGAAGATGGAGCAAAATCAAGTAAATAATTTATTCCAAACTTTCTTTGTTGTGATGAATCGACGTTGTCGTGTCGTAATTGATGGTGATACTAGCCGCAACATTGCAAGTGCCGAGTTGGTCGAGAAGCTTGGCTTGACCACACAACCGCACCCACATCCATACTATATTCGATGGGTAAATTGTTGTGAGAAGATTAAGGTAACCGAAATTGCACGGATCAATTTTTTTATTGGTACTTATAAGGATAGTGCAGATTTTGATATAGTGCCTATGCAAGCATGTCATTTGTTGCTAGGTAAACTTTAGATTTATAGAAACAATGCTCTGCACAATATTGTTACTAATAGATACTCTTTGAAACATAATGGCACTAAAATAATTCTTAAACCTATGAGTGTTGCCGAAATTTTAGAAGCTGATTTAGAAAGATTTGAGAGGAGAAATAATGAGCCTTTTAGAAAAGAATGGGGGGTTTATATGATCCAAAACTTTCATCTAAATCTAAATTGATAGAAGAACAACATATTTCCGAGCCGCTTGTCGGAGCTAATACCTTTCAGGATATACAAAAGGATGAGGATGAAGTGGAAGAAAATGAGGTGTTCACAAGCTCATGTGCAAATTCAGAACCATCACTTCACAACGCACCTATTACTCTTGTTGAGAACACAGGTAATGCCAATTGTGCTACACTCACAGAAGGTGAGAATTATATTGATGTGCAAAATTTTTCTACAAACCATGCTATCATAGAGAAATTGTTAGTGGAATCATATCTGAATTTATCTTTGTCACATGATGATTTGCTTGAAGATCCTTGTGATAAAGAGGAGTTGTGTGCTGATGCTTCATTTATACCTTTGCAACAACTAATGAATGAAAATATTTGTGATAATAATATAACCTTGCTTCCGATTGCTTCTGAAATTGATGAGTTGAAATTGTCGTCTTCTTTAAGTACTTTAGTTTACATTGAATTTGGTACTCTCTGTGATCTAATTAGTTTGGAGAAGAAATTTTTATGTGCTGAATTGCCTTGGTTGCCTAGACATACATATCACTATATAGGAAACTATAATTGTCATGGACAATATATGGTGCATCGAGTTTATATTTGTTCGAAACAAAAATCTTTTTTATTTGGGCAACAATATGATGAATTAGAGGGCTATAGTAACACTAATCATGTAAAATCCAGTTGCTCTAGTTTTGTTTTCAAGAAACAGGCTATCTTCCAAGAAGGGAAGCATTGGTGGTTTTCACCTACGATATCTTCTACAACTATGGTCAAACCGAGGACAGATTCTTTTCAAGGAGAGGAGAACAATAAGGAAATGATATCCTTCAAAATAATCATTCAAGCACCAACGACGCCGAGGACGGCTTTTCATCAAGAAGGGGAGGACATGTGGACTAGGGTCCCGATCTTCCGAAAGGTTCAGATAACTCTTGATTTGGCGAAGATGTGACACACGTCGATCCGGCTCCTGAACAACACGTTCGAACCCCGCAATCGCAGCACCACGTCCTCTATGGTTATCAACCGACGTTGCACGGTTGACCTCGCCCAGAAGGCTAATCCCTGCCTGCGAATCAAGAACACAAGCAAGAACAAGAAAGAACGCAACCAAATTTGCAGATGCATGATTAATCTCACGAGTTGGGGTCTCACAAACCGATGAACGGTGAAACTGTCTATGCAGAATAATGTAAGCAAAACCCAACCCTAACATGGGTGGCGGCTGCTGCTAATAAAGACTTAGGGACGTGCAAGAACCCCATGGACGCTCCCCTAATGGGCTCACACGAGATACACGGCCCAAAGGCCAAAAACGATGACGCAACACCAAAACCGATTCTGGATGTTCCAATGTTTTGATGATTCCCGACGACTTCAGATGAATTGTGCCATGAGACCGGTTCCACTGGAAAGGTTATAAAATTATCTTTCCATCCATATGTAGAACGTCCAAATCCGACTTCGTATGCGATCTGGGCGTCTATTTTAATTCAGTCTGTTCCTGGACTCCGAAACAGACTCGAAGTCGACTTGATTTGGGCCTCCACAATGTCTTGCGCCTCTTGCTGGACCTCCATGCCTCCAAGCCCTCTTCCATTCATATTATGGTCCTCTCCTTTATTCCTAATCATAATAAAATCTTTAGGTAGCAAAATGTTCTCAATATAATGAAAGGAGAGACTTAGGAACGAGCTCACCTCTAAAGTCAATTGTCGGGCGCGAGCTCTAGTGATTGGTCCTTGAATGTTCAGCGGAGGAGTGTCATTTGTATCAAAAGGAGTGATGTCCTCATCATTAACCGCTTGAGAAGAAAAGATGTCGGGGGAACATGGCGAGTTGGACAATGATCCTAGCAAGAAAGGGGACACCGTTGCAAATATCCTGGACTCGAGTCCTTTTGCCAAGGATGGCACAAGTGGTGGGAAGTTGGACACAAGGTACAACTTCAACTATAATGATGTGGCCAATGTGAATGGTGGTGGTAGTGGAAGATTACCGTGGTGTGATGGAAAGGATTTTAGTTGGTACAAGCATAGGATGAAGATGTATTAGCTGTCAATTGGTCCACCTGTGTGGGAAGTTGTTGAGAAAGGATTTGTACTTGAGGATGAGGAGCACCATACCGTCATGGACAACATCAACATACATCGCAATGCACAAGCCGTGTCGGTCATGCTCTCATCCTTGAGTGCTAAGGAGTACTCTAAGGTGTCCCGACTCGAGAATGCCAAGGCTATTTGGGACAAGCTAATTGCGGTTCACGAGGGAGTTGATGTGGTGAAGAAGTCAAGGATGCAAGTGTTGAAGAATCAATTCCGATGAAGAAAGATGAAGAGCCCCAACAAAAACATGATAGGCTCTTGGACATTGTGAACGAGCGAAGATCACTTGGAGATGATGTGACTGAAGAAAAAGTAAATCTCAAGCTTCTAATGTCACTAAGAGTGTGGAAGTCCACTCTTTGTACAATCATTAAAGAAAATGAAGGATTTGGTAGATTCTCCACGGATGAAGTGATTGGGAGAATCCTTGCCCCACAAGAGCCGTGATGATGAAGGGAAGAGAGTGAGTGTGCTAATTGAAGATGAGAGCACAAGTAAGCAAGATGTGGCACTCAAGGCCAAAAAGAAGGAGGTTATGGAAGTTGACCAAATTGAGATTGAGGAAGACAATGAAGAGCTTGCTCTATTTGTGAAGAAGTTTGGCAAGTTCATGATCAACAATGGGTTTACCAAGAAGAGCTTTGACAAAGCAAGAGCAAGAAGATCATCGAGGAAGTGCTATCATTATCATGATCCAGGGCACCTCATTGTGGAATGCCCTCAACTCAACGGAAAGGAAGAAGAAAAGAAGGAGAAGTTCATCAAGAAGAAAAACTTCAAGAAACTATACAAGGGTCAAGCTCATTTTGGCCAACAATATGTCTCCGATGATGATGATGAAGGAGATGAAGATGAAGAAGGAGGCACTCGTCAATCTTGCCTAGGGCCTAACACCGGCCAAATCATCACTCTTCAACAACCTCACCGACGATGAGGATGACGCCCCCAAGTGGTTCATGGCTAAAGAAAACAAGGTACAAACGAAACCTCCTGTCAATTCCTCTAACAATGATAATGAGGAGGAGCTAGTCCCCTCCTTGCAAGATATGGTGAAAATGTTAGGGATAATGAGAAGGTTGAAGAAAGTGAAGAGATGGTGGATAAGCAAGAAAACCGGCTTATCAAGAAGCTTGATGAGATCAAGGAGTTGAAGGCTCTCCTTGAACAAGAAAGAGAGAAGAATGAAAGAGACCCTACTCTTTGTGATCTCCTCAACAGAGACGTAGGAACCTCTTTGTGAGGGGTCCGAACTTCGGTCAACAAATCTTGTGTCTCCCTTGTGTTGTTCTTGTTCGTGCTTTCTTGTTCTTGGTGTGGCTGTGAAAGCTTGTGGCCAATCTAGTGTGTGTTGTGTGGATCTACTTTTCCTACAGGTGGAACACTCCTCATCAATCAAGGAAGGATTGTCTTCAACTAGATTTGTGAGACTTCGATCTCATCTCTCTCAATTCCTCTCCTTTCTACCAGGAACGGAAGTTCCGTCCTTATCACGGAAGTTCCATTATTCACGGAAGTTCCGTGTGGAACGGAAGTTCCGTCATGTCCGGTTTGATCGCTTGTTTGGTGTTGTGTTTTTCAGGAATTATTTGGTATTGCCTATTCACCCCCCCCCTCTAGGCAACTTTCAAGGACGAAGGGGCAAGACAACAACTCTTAGTATAAGCGGAGTTAACTTGCCGATTACATGTGTGTTTACAGGTGACCCTTAGGCTCCCTTTATAGTCCAGAGAGCCATATTTTATCTGGACCATTCTGCCCCTAGCAAACCACCTCAACTCTACTAAGAGGCGGCAACTCTCGGGGGCACTCCGGAAATCCGACCGAAACCGCGTTACTCGCGGCTTAGCTGGCTGCTTAGCTGGGACGCACTCCCGCCCTTTGCTTCGCTTCGCTTCGCTCCGGTGCTCCGCTCCGGTGTTGCTTCGCCTCACCGGATGATAGCTTCGCGGGTCACGGGCCTTCGAGCCCGGGGCCTGGCCCCATCCTCGGGCTTCCCCGGCTTCGCCCCGTGGTGCCTCCTTCACTTCGGGAGCCTCGCGTCATTCGGCAACCTGTGCGTACTCGCTTGAAGATAAATGTTGGCGTTAGTGTGAGAAATGTGTATCGGGGTCCTGGGCATTTTCTCGGTTCAAAGCCCAGCTCGCGTCGGGCCCCCAACGGAGAGCAAGTTGAAGTCGAAGGGCTGTAGCATAGATTCTATTCTCCAAATGTTGGATCAATTCTATATTATTGTGGAGTAGATCGTCACATGTTTTATACATGTATGGAAACCTTATGAAGTCTACTTTCATATGCCACAAATGACACCTTCATCGTAGCTTTGTGGACGGAGTTATGGCCATTTTGGTGAAGACTGTTCTAGAACCATTTCAATTCGCATCATGTTCCTTTTGGTCTCCGAACATTGCGTTTCTTTTCTTTCCTGTATGACTTTTGCCGACCTGTTTCACCCCAGGCCCATCTAACTTCGGTTTACCCCAACTAGGAGGGGTGTTCCTGGTATAAATAACCCTTGTACACTTGGTGGAAACCCTAACCATGAATTGAACTCGGAAAATAGAGAAAAGCCAAGTGCTCTTATCCTTAGGGTTGTCCCATTGCTGCCCCCTTCAGGATTGGGAGTGTTTCTCTACCATTTGTTCTTGTGTTTCCTTGTGATTTGCAAGAGCATTGCCTCTACCTTGCGTGGTTCAGGTTAGGCATCGACCAAAGCGTGTGGTTGGGCGAAATCATTTGTCACAGGTGGTTGTTCGAGCAGCTGTTGGTGCCATCGGTTCGTCGGGTTGCACGTGTCAAGTTATCCCCTAGATCCTACGACGAGAAGATCGGGCAAGCCCCCACATCACATTTGGTCCTTTATGCCATCAAGATTCCAACATTCCAATGCTGGTGCAATTTTAGCTTGATACACCAGGAGAGAGGGTTCGGGATTATGACGAGATAAACCACTCTGCTTTCCATTTGAGAATGCTCTTAATGACTAGAATAGAGAACTATTCCACAACGTCGCATACCTAAAAACGGCGCTACTGATTGCTTGATGTTTATTGGTGGCTGGGAACAGATCGAAAGTAAAAGAGGTAGTGGAAAAGATTAAAGTGGGGGAGGACTCCAAGGAACGCCTCATAGTGATGGATGAAAAATGCAATATGGTGGATAGAATTGGGGTTTAGATTAATAAGTTCGGGGCCATAGAAGTGAAGAAGCCCTCGAAAGAAGGAACAATAGGGGAGATTGAATCCCTGGATCAATAATTAGTGGAAGACAACATGCTGATCATCATTAATTCCCCATGGAACATTTCTACCAGCAGGAGCGCTCCATTGGATCATTGGCTGAGCAGGAAGGACTCCGCTTGTAACCAGATCATCAAGAATTTGATGGGTGCTTGTTGCGAGAGGGGAGTTCATGAACTTCGATAGGGAGCTCTACGGTGTGGTTGGTTGCAAGATCGCGACAGCGAGGAATCAGCAGGAGGTGGAAGGAAGCCAAGGGCACGCTGCGGCCGATTTGGAAATGAATTTGACATAGGTCGTCCCTTTGACTCCTTAGAAAGACCCCGATATGGGCTCGGGGCTGGCAATAAATGAGCTAAATTACGACCGAATAGTTGTGTCCGAGTGGTAAATACCGTTTGGGCCAAAATTATGTTTCTGTAACCTAACAAGTTATAGAAGGAAAGCCATGGTGATTCAAGTAATCACAGGGTCTCTTATGCAATTGCGGACTCAAACTATAGTGCCAAGCACTTAGTCGTGTGAGTGATTTTAGGCCAAACAGAAACTGTTTGGAAGAAATTATGCGCCTAATTGTTGACGGTCCTTATGGTCCAATTTTACCGTCAACATATTGCATCTTTTTGAATCAAACACCATCACCAAGAATAGACATAGGGATTATTTCTAACAAATTCCACTAGTCTTGGTGAAATGATGAATGCGAGGTGCAATTCATATGAAAACGAGGGGAAAACATGCACGAAACATGGACTTTGCAATCGACGGATTTTCCCCGGACTAAAGAATATCGTCCAAAAGCCCAAAACCACAAAACGGGGCCTCAACATCAAACCAAGCAAGTGGATTGGGCCAGTACACAGCCGGAGGAAGGCACCGAGAGAAGAACCAAGCCCGGGGAGCCCGGGCCGGTTCGGCGAACCGCCCTGCGGGTTCGGCCGAGCCGACGAGTGGGCCCCCTGGCCCACTTTTCTCCGGCGGTTCGTCACCGACGTACGGAGGTCGGTTCCACCTGCAATTAATACCACCGACGTACGGAACCGCCTCCAAGTTGCCGACCTTCCAAGGCTATAAATAAAGGGCTATACCCCCTCTCTCAACACACCACCAACATCAAGATAGAAGACAAAATTCTCATCCTTAGGCCAAGGGCCTCTTGTATCTTAGTAGAATAGGAGAGAGGGCAAGGAAAAGGAAGGAGTGTTCCTCCCTTTTATAAAGTGGAGTAGTATTTCCTTTCCTTTTACCTTGGCGTGTAAACACTCTTTTAGGTGATTTATACGTGGTGATCTACTTATCTATCGTGACATATCTTTGTTAGACGTAATTCTTGTTATACTTGTTTACGGGATCATCGCTTCGCAAGAAGTGCTCTAGCTTTACGAACTCGGTTCTAGGCCGAGGCTAGAGTAGCGGTCAATAGCATAGACGTGGTGTCTAGGGCTGGAGATCGCCTTTGTTTGCTTGTGTGCCCCACGGTTTGTAGAGGTAGGTGGCGGGAAGTGACAGCCCTGTCATCCAAAGGAACCCTCCACGTTCGGGTACATAGTAGAGCTTTCGTAGACCGGAGTGGCTTGGCGAGACCAAGCCTAAGACGGTGCCGAAGTAAACAAGTCTAGCTTGCGTTCGTCTACCTTTAAAGGATAAATAGATAAGAGTCACCCTCTCGACCCTATTTTGCTACGTTGTCTTGGTTGTCCTTGGGTAAACTAACCTTGTTGCAGAAATACTCCGTTCCCTAGCGGATATAAATACGATACCTTGGAATACTCCCGGGTGAAGTGCTACAACGGTATTCCGTGCGCTTGCGGATTTATTCGTGACGTAAGAAATACCAACAAGCATTTACGGCGCCGTTGCCGGGGAGCGGTTGTTATCTTTGTAACGAATCAGGTTTGCCCTCGTAATCTATCTTACTTACCGTTCTGTTTTTATTTTTCCTTACATTCAAAATTTCACAAAAACATATCATGGAGTCACACCCAACCATCCAATCTTTCTCCACTCCACGGGGTGAACTCTTAGAGCCACCATCATCATCACAACCTATTTCTTCACCTGGCTATGAGTTCTCCCCCGATTACATTTCGATGATTAGAGGTTTATCCTTTTCGGGTTTTAAACATGAAAATCCTTATGAACACTTGCGAGAGTTTGAACATTTGTGTTCATGCCGACTGATCCATGGCATGACACAAGAAACATTGAAGTGGAAGTTGTTTCCCTTCTCTCTCAATGAGAAGGCGAAGCAATGGTACACTTACACCGCTAAGAGAGTGAACGGTGATTGGAAAGAATTGCGAGACAAATTTTGTCTAGCATTCTTCCCCGTGTCTCGTATCACTTCTCTACGAGCGGAAATAATAAGCTTTCGACAAGAAGAAAAGGAAACCTTGAGCGCGGCATGGATTCGGTTCTGTTCTCTAACGGACTCCGGACCAGAATTGTTGCTCCCCGAACCCGTTTTATTACAACACTTTTATTCGGGATTGAGCAACGATACCGCACTTTATCTTGACACGGCCGCGGGTGGATCTTTTTCTCATAAGACCATAGCGGAAGCACACGAACTTTTGGATCGAATTGTGGAAAACACACCTTTTTCCGCTGACTTACTCGTAGAGCCGGAGTCGAGAAGATGAGGAACTCGTTGTGCAAGAGACACGGCACTTGGTGCCCATGATGGAGCACCTAGCACTCGAGTCCTCATCTAACACAAGAACAATGATAGAGGAAGATGAACCTCTTGAGTTCCCATTTGAGTTCAAGGAAGAAATTTTTGAAGATTTTGGAAACACCTTGAACTACTCCTATCAAAAGAAACCAGCACTCCCTGCACCAACTCCCGAACCTATTGAAAAATCTATTCTCTTAAAAGCTGTTCGGAAGTTGACAGCAATCATGAGTGATGAATGGTTGATAGAAAACGAACTTTCTTCGGAAGTTCTTCGACTTGATCATCCTAGATCAACCATTCGTGGCTCAATTCGGGGAGTAATGGTAGATATTCTCTATAATCCTCTAGTAGGTGCCAACATCATGTCCGAATCTTTTGCTTCAACTTTATTTGGAAACGAGACATGGGCACCTTCGACAAACTCCTTAAAGCCTCACCGGGGCAATTTTTTGAGAGTTTGGGGATCATTAGAGATGTTTGCATTAAGCATAATGAAGCAAAGGTTTCCCTGGACTTTCACGTTTTCGGAATCTTGGATTTCGATGTTTTGGTCGGTCATCCCATAGAAAAGCTTTTCTTAGGGATATCACCTTTAGGAACCTTAGACTTCACCCTCGGCAAGAAAACTTTTTCTCTTCCTATCATTCATGCACAAAACTCTTTTGCCGAGGAGCCGCTTGTGGAAGAAGAATGCATGGAGGAGGTTATGGCAATTTTTCCTCATGAAAACCCCGAATCATCCTTGGATGAAGATGCTCTTGATTTCATTTTGGAAGAGGATGATTCGGCGGAAACTTTTGAGCTGCCGAAACTTTTACACCTACGCCACCTCCCGTAGAACTCAAAACTCTTCCACCGGGCTTGCGCCACGTTTTTCTTCACGGAAATCCCGAAACCCCTGTCATCATAAGTGACAAGCTTTCGGAGGAGGAAGCTGCAAAACTCTTAGCCGTGCTAGAAAAACATCACTCCGTTTTTGGGTACTCGCTTGGAGACCTCAAGGGAATTAGCCCTGCTCTTTGCACCCATCGCATTCCCATAGGCCCCGATAGTACACCATCTAGGGAACCTCAAAGGAGGTTGAACAATGCGATGCGGGAGGTCGTTAAAAAGGAGGTCTTAAAACTTTTACATGCTGGCATTATCTATCCTGTTCCACACGGCGAGTGGGTGAGTCCGGTGCGAGGTTGTACCCAAGAAGGGAGGAATGACGGTCATCCGAGAATGACAAAAATGAGTTGATCCCTCAACGCACCGTCACGGGATGGAGGATGTGCATAGATTACCGGAAACTTAACAAGGCTACAAAGAAGGATCATTTTCCGCTGCCCTTCATCGATGAGATGTTGGAACGAGCTGGCAAATAATTCTTTCTTTTGTTTCCTTGATGGGTATTCGGGATATCATCAAATCCCCATCCATCCCGACGATCAAAGTAAGACCACTTTCACATGCCCCTATGGAACTTACGCCTATCGACGAATGTCCTTTGGGCTTTGCAATGCACTGCTTCTTTTCAACGTTGCATGATGTCTATCTTTTACGACATGATCGAAGAGATTATGGAAGTATTCATGGATGATTTCTCCGTTTATGGAAAAACCTTTGATCATTGTTTAGAAAATTTAGACAAAGTCTTGCAACGTTGTCAAGAAAATGATTTAGTGCTCAATTGGGAAAAATGCCATTTCATGGTTAGAGAAGGCATAGTTCTAGGGCATTTAATTTACGAAAGGGGGATAGAGGTGGACAAAGCTAAATTAGAAGTTATAGAAAAGCTTCCACCTCCTGTGAATATTAGGGGCATTCGCGGCTTTACGGGACATGCGGGGTTCTATCGTCGTTTTATCAAAGATTTCTCTCAAATTGCTAGACCCCTTACAAATCTACTTGCGAAGGATGCACCCTTTGAGTTTGCTTGATGAATGCATGACTGCTTTCACTACCCTTAAAAATGCACTCATCTCGGCGCCAATCATCCAACCCCTTGATTGGACGCTGCCTTTTGAGATAATGTGTGATGCTAGTGATTTTGCCGTAGGGAGCTGTTCTTGGCCAAACTAGAGATAAAAAGCATCATGCAATCTCCTATGCAAGCAAAACCTTGGTGGAGCTCAATTAAATTACACTACCACTGAAAAAGAGCTCCTTCTTGTCGTTTTTGCTTTTGATAAGTTTAGATCCTACTTGGCTGGAGCAAAAGTCATTGTTTACACCGATCATGCTGCTTTAAAGTTTTTGCTCAATAAGAAGGATGCTAAACCCCGTTTGATACGATGGGTTCTTCTACTCCAAGAATTTGATGTAGAAATCCGTGATAAAAAAGGAGTAGAAAATTCCGTGGCGAGATCATTTGTCGCGTATACAATTCACTAACCTGCGGGAATTACCCATCAATGATTTCCTACGTGACGACATGCTGCTCCTAATAAGGGACTCACATCCATGGTACGCCGACATTGTGAACTTCATGGCAACGGGGTACGTACCACCTGGAAAGAGCAAGAAACGACTCATCTATGAGAGTCGCCGTCACTTATGGGAAGAACCCTTCCTTTACCGTGTCTGCGCCGATGGATTGCTAAGGCGATGTGTGCCCATACCCGAGAGCACACGAATCATTGAGAAGTGCCATGCATCGCCATACGGGGGACACTACGGCGTGTTTCGTACACGAGGCCAAGATATGGCAAAGTGGTTTCTTTTGGCCAGCCATGTACGAAGACACAAAGGAATTTGTCGAGGCGATGCCCGGAATGTCAAAGAGTTGGAGGCATCACGGCAAGAGATGCAATGCCCCTCAACTACAATTTACAAGTCGAGCTCTTCGACGTATGGGGCATTGACTTCATGGGACCGTTCACCAAGTCACATGACTGCGAATACATCTTGGTGGCGGTAGACTACGTGTCTAAGTGGGTAGAAGCAATGCCTTGCGGGGCCGCAAATGCCAAGCATGCTCGCCGGATGTTCCACGAAATTATCTTCCCGAGGTTTGGAACACCGAAGCTAGTGATAAGCGACGGAGGGTCTCACTTCATTGATAAGACCTTCGACGCTTCCTAAGAGAACTTGGATCAAGGCATAATATCGCTACTCCATACCACCCTCAAACCGGTGGGCAGGCCGAGACCTCAAACAAGCAAATCAAGCGGATCCTGCAAAAGACCGTAACGAGAAATGGGGAAGGGATGGAAGGACAAGCTACCCGATGCACTATGGGCATACCGTACAGCATATAAGACACCCATAGGCATGTCCCCATACCAGCTCGTGTACGGGAAAACATGTCATTTACCCATCGAGACGGAACACCGAGCGTATTGGGCCATCCGGAAATGGAACATGGACCTTAATGGTGCCGGACGCAAAAGAAAAATGGAGATAGGCTGAGTTAGAAGAATGGAGAGACAAAGCTTACCACAACTCAGCTATATACAAAGAAAGGACAAAAAGGTGGCACGACAAAAAGATAAAGATAAAGGTATTCAAGGTTGGAGATAAAGTCTTGCTATTCAATTCACGGGTGAAACTCTTCGGGCATGGAAAATTAAGAAGTAAATGGGACGGACCATACACGGTTATTGACACCTCGTCACATGGAGCAATCACACTTCAAGACGACGAAGGTAAAATATTTAAGGTAAATGGTCAGCGCCTTAAAATTTATTTCGAGCCCGATAAAGATAAAGAATTTGATGTCATGCACTTGATTGATTTGAAATATCTCTCATGATATCCCCCGTTTTACTTCATCACCCGTAGCAGTACTTTCCTTTGAATAAATATAGCAAGAAATAAACCAGAAAAAAGAAGGAAACCGAGAGGAAGAAAAGGCGGTCCGGCCGAACCCCACTTTGTGGTTCGGCCGAACCGGCCTGATCTCCCACAGCGCCCATCTTTTGCCAAAAATCCAATATCTCCTTCCCTCCTTTCTTTATTTTCTGCTGGAAAATAAAAACCTTGTCGAGCGCGCACAGGGTAGAAAACCCCTATTTATACTTCTCCTCTCCACCCAATCTTTTCATCTCCTCCACTTCCTACATCATGAGCGAACATAGCAGCGCCTCGTCCGACATCTCGGACGGCAGCAGCAAAAGGAAGAAGCCCCATGAATGGATTGAAGAAGGCGAAGCACTCGACAACGCTATCCGCCTCATTGAGGAGCTTCGCCGGCGGTTAGAGCGCGCCAAAAAAGAGAATGGGGTTCTCCGGAACCTCTACAACCACCTCGAGAGGGAGAAGAAGAAGGATGAAGACCTCATCGAGACCCTCAGCTGGAGGATGGGCGCGATACGACCTCGCCTTAGAGATGATCGAAGAAGAGAAGGCGAAGCTGCGGGAGGAGGAGAGGAAAATTAAGAAAGATTAAGAGTAGGACGTAGAACGCATAAACCTTAGAAATCTTTCGATCCTTTTTGTAATACGCCTACTGTTTTAATTCAATCATATTAGTGCTCCCCGGGCTTCCATACCGGCAGAGCAAATTTTGTTTCCAAATGTCTTTTGTCTATCTTTTGAAGGAAACGAGGCAAAAAGGCAAGTGTGGGGGGGACATCGCGGAAAGCAAAGACAAACACACGCGAAGCGCGCAGAAACATCACGAGGAAAACAACACAAACACAAGCTGCGAAACGGAGCGCAAGTGAGGCCCGAGCCGGTTCGGCCGAACCCAAAAGGGTGGTTCGGCCGAACCCTGGTGGGTCCCACTCAGCCCTGCTTCCTCGTGGCACTTGAGTTTGTTTCTCACACTTCCTTTTTGCCTACCTTATTTGTCAAGTTCATTACGAGACGCGAAAAACAATTACTAAAACTTGACCAACTAAAATTTGGGAAGATTTCTTTTGAATACCTTTGAAAATCCCAAGTCTCTCCCTAATACTCTCATGATGATCTTGCACACTTTTTATTACTCGCTTCATCACCACTTGCACTGTGAACAAATAATCAAATCCATAGGACCCATGTTTTTCTAGATTATTGGCAAGTGTGATATGGCTCGACGAAATGATCTTATGCTTAGCTTACCGAGTCCTTGGGAATTTTATTTCACAAAACAAAAATACCATGGCTTCATGCTCCTCTCTTGATACAAAAATGCCTACCAATGCCATATGACGATCATACCTTGCAAAACTTACATACATATGCTGCTTGTGTTTGCAATGAGCTTTACCAAAATTGAGTGACCCTAGAGAGAAACTTGTCATGCTCTCTTGATCAAGAGCACGTACACTCCACCAAAAAAGGGCTAAACTCCTACACTGGGAGCTAGCCCCCCACCAAAATAAAGACACTCCTCGCTTGCACCTCTTTTTACCTCTCTCTCTCTCTCAATCACGCATAAACAAGACATGGCTATGTAGAAAGAAAAGCTCACACGAGATGAGCAATGAAAAGCTCACACGGATGAGCAATGAAAAGAAAGCTCACAAAGATGAGCAATGAAAAAGAGAAGAGATGCTCAAGCATAGAGCAAGAAAAGAAAAGAAAGAAAATAAAAAGATAGCCATGTTTTGAAAATGCAAAATAAAGAGGGGTCAATTACAATAGGAGTTGTCACTTTTTCATATCCATACACACACGCACTTCTTGATCAAGGTTGCATGACTTGGCTTCTCCATGGATCCTTTCTTTTGGCTTAGCAATATTTGTGATACAAGTATGCCTCTCTCATTCCCTACCGAGCTCCACATACAAGCCTAAAAAGTAGGAAAAAGAGAGGCAACACAATGCCTTGGTGAGGAAAACACTTTTTGAGCGATTCAAGAGAATCAAAGAGGAGCGGGAGTCATGTTGTTTATTTTCAAAACTTTCAAAAACCCAAGGTGCTTAGTGAGCAAAAGTATAGTGACTTGAGTCATGAGCTGTTCCACTTATCAATCATCCAAGAATGCATGTTAGCCACCGTCATGTTCACAAGTAAAACGGTGTGGCTTGTAATAACATGTGTGCGAGGTCTCTAAGAGGAGAGATCTCTCAACTTACGCTCCCACCTTTACTCGAGGACGAGCAAAGAGCTAAGTGTGGGGGTCTTGTTGACGGTCCTTATGGTCCAATTTTACCGTCAACATATTGCATCTTTTTGAATCAAACACCATCACCAAGAATAGACATAGGGATTATTTCTAACAAATTCCACTAGTCTTGGTGAAATGATGAATGCGAGGTGCAATTCATATGAAAACGAGGGGAAAACATGCACGAAACATGGACTTTGCAATCGACGGATTTTCCCAGGACTAAAGAATATCGTCCAAAAGCCCAAAACCACAAAACGGGGCCTCAACATCAAACCAAGCAAGTGGATTGGGCCGAGTACACAGCCGAGAGGAAGGCACCGAGAGAAGAACCAAGCCCGGGGAGCCCGGGCCGGTTCGGCGAACCGCCCTGCTGGTTCGGCCGAGCCGACAGGTGGGCCCCCACGGCCCACTTTTCTACGGCGGTTCGTCACCGACGTGCGGAGGTCGGTTCCACCTGCAATTAATACCACCGACGTACGGAACCGCCTCCAAGTTGCCGACCTTCCAAGGCTATAAATAAAGGGCTATACCCCCTCTCTCAACACACCACCAACATCAAGATAGAAGACAAAATTCTCATCCTTAGGCCAAGGGCCTCTTGTATCTTAGTAGAATAGGAGAGAGGGCAAGGAAAAGGAAGGAGTGTTCCTCCCTTTTATAAAGTGGAGTAGTATTTCCTTTCCTTTTACCTTGGCGTGTAAACACTCTTTTAGGTGATTTATACGTGGTGATCTACTTATCTATCGTGACATATCTTTGTTAGACGTAATTCTTGTTATACTTGTTTACGGGATCATCGCTTCGCAAGAAGTGCTCTAGCTTTACGAACTCGGTTCTAGGCCGAGGCTAGAGTAGCGGTCAATAGCATAGACGTGGTGTCTAGGCTGGAGATCGCCTTTGTTTCTTGTGTGCCCCACGGTTTGTAGAGGTAGGTGGCGGGAAGTGACAGCCACTGTCATCCAAAGGAACCCTCCACGTTCGGGTACATAGTAGAGCTTTCGTAGACCGGAGTGGCTTGGCGAGACCAAGCCTAAGACGGTGCCGAAGTAAACAAGTCTAGCTTGCGTTCGTCTACCTTTAAAGGATAAATAGATAAGAGTCACCCTCTCGACCCTATTTTGCTACGTTGTCTTGGTTGTCCTTGGGTAAACTAACCTTGTTGCAGAAATACTCCGTTCCCTGCGGATATAAATACGATACCTTGGAATACTCCCGGGTGAAGTGCTACAACGGTATTCCGTGCGCTTGCGGATTTATTCGTGACGTAAGAAATACCAACACTAATCGATCGGGCTAATGAAACATCAGTCTTATATGCTCATTTACCATTAATTAAATTGCCTAGGTCTTGGGTGCTGGTCATTCGGTCGTTAATAGGCTTGATCGCTCAAGTAAAGCTCGAGTATATTGGTAACCGATTCAATCGATCGAAAAATTGGTTCTTAGTGAAATTCACTTAGGGGATTATGATTTATGACTAATTTGAGTGGTTGGAAACTGGTTCCTGGTGAAGATCATGAGAGAGTATGTAATTTGTCGCCAATTTGAGCGGTCGGAAACCGTGTTCTTGGTGGAAACCACTGAGAGATATATTGCTGGTGACCAAAATTGGTTGTAAATTATTGGAAATAAGTGTAGACTCTTTCAAAAGACTCTTGCATTATTTGAGGAAACTCAAATGTTACAAGAGTCGGGGCTACACCTAATTAGGTGCACCTGATCGGTGCACCCTATTCAAGATCGATCGGAAACGATCGAGGAAGAAAAAAAATGAAGATTCTATCGAGTAGACTCTTGCATTATTTGAATGAGCTCAAATGATCCAATAGTCGGGGCTATATCCAATTGGGTGCACTTGACCGATGCACCAGCGGGAAAATAGTTCAACTTTTGACACCTAATTAGTTGATATGCAGAATAAAAGATCATTTTTTTTGCTTTCAAAAGCGTAGAAGCAAGAATATTCATTCCAGGAGATGGAAGCTTTTTTTTTATTTTGCACTAGAATCAATCCAACATGCGGAAGAATCTAGTCGGTCAAATTCAAGGCAAAATCAAAAATTTCTCGGGCTACTATCGAGTACTTACCATATGGATATATGCAACTCATAAGATTGATCATCAAGGACATGGTGACACATAGAAGATGTATGACCGGTTAGGAGGGCCCACAAGGTGGTGTCCGATCGATACGAGGTACCAGAAATTTCCGTAAACCGAGTATGGAAACACAGGTGGACAATTCGAACGACCTATCACTACTACGGAATGAGCCTTTAATAGCGTGCAAAAGAATCCTGCAGTATGAGGCCTTTTGACCGATATCGGCAAACGTTATTTTACATGGGGCAAAAACAATATCGGGCAAAACGCCCGATACTAATGAGTGTACAGAAAAACAAAAAAATAAACATGTGGCACGGGGCCCGCCTTAGGCCCAGCCCACCGAGAGCCCATCGCCTCCCTTGTGCCGCCCGCTAGCGCCGCTCGCCTCGCGCCGCTCGCCCACGGCGCTCTGCGCTGCATGCCTAGCGCCCACCGGCCCTGCGCTCGATCCGCCGCCGGCCGGAGTCGGGAGGATCGTCGACTCCCGTCCTTGCCGGATCCGGGTCGGTCGGGGTCCGGACCCGATGCGCGGGGGCCAACGGAGGCGGTGGCACACGGGGTCCGGCGGCGAGAGACGGGGAGCAAGATCCGGCCGGCTCCTCGCCACATCTAGCACCGGTGAGGAGCAGCGCTGCGCCTCGCGGAGGAGTGCTTGGGGACGCCGCCGCGGTCGAGGACGAGCGCCACGGACGCGGCCGGCGATGAGGAGCGCCGCTCGGACGCGGCCGCCGATGACGAGCTCCCGGGACGCCGCCGGGGTTGAGGATGAGCGCCGCGCGGCCGCCAAGGAGAAGCGGTGACGAGAGAGAGAGAGAGAGAGAGAGAGAGAGAGAGAGAGAGAGATAGAGAGAGAGAGAGAGAGAGAGAGGGTAGGAGTGGGCTGCGGAGAAAAAGAGAGGAGGGTGAGAGCTGCTGTCCGGGACTTAGAAATTTTACAACCCTAGCTCCGGTATATAAATGGATGGATTGATGTGGGCTTTGAATTGGGCTGAGATACATCCGGCTTATGATGTTGTCATTATGCCCGATACTATTGTAACATTTCTAATATCGGATGGTGATGATGTCATCATGCCCGCTATTATCGGCTATTTTCAATATCGGACATCGCTGATGTCATCACCGCCCGCTATTACGGTGACCTCTGTAATAGCGTTGCACCTTCATGGCATGAGCAACATAAGCTAGCAATAGCGTTTTTTGGGTGCCCGCTATTACTCGTAAAATGGGCCATGATATTGCTGGCTCGTTTCGTAGAAGTGTATTAGAGTAATCCCCGAGAAACATACAATACCGATCGAGTAGGACTTTATCTCAATAAGGAAGCTATAGATAGAGTTTCTAATTATGTGAATCTTGTAACCGACTAGGCTTCTACATGTAACCGTGCCTCACTTGGATATATAAGGTGGGTAAGGGACCTCTACGATTACATCGGTTACAATAAAGTTTTATGATCTACTCATCAAAGAGCCTAAGCACTACATCAATGGGAGACACCTTCTCGAGCACTTTGTTGTCATCAAGACTTAGGGGCTCCGGATACTGACCCTAGGAAGTCTGTTCCCCGGGGACTCATTGTGGGCTAGGGTTAGGGCGACAGTGGCACGTCCGGCCATTGTAACAACTCTCGAGAAAAAATGCATTTGATGTCATCATGAGCATGTCATCACATTGCTTGCATTTCTGAAGATATCAAATTTTGTGTTAATAATAAACACATAAAATAACAAAATAGATAAAGAAGAAAGGAAGTGTTTAAAAAGAAATAAAATAAGCAGGAAATCATGTTTAATATTTTCTTTGGCTCAAATATCATAAATAAAGATTTATGAAAATTTCCTGAAAGTATTTTGCTTTGTGAAAATATTTACAAGAAATAAACAAAGCTTCCTTTATTAATTTCACTATGAATTTTTAATCCAAAAATGATTTGGAGTTTTACCCTGGACTTAATAGGAAAAAGGCATAAAATATTTTCATTTAAACCCCTAGAAAATTTGGTAATTTTTGGAGCACCGGAAGGTTGCTTTTTAATTTACCAAAAGCCCGGGGTGTTTTTGCAAAATTTTCGAGATCGGCCTCAAGACCGAGATCGGCCTCAGACACCAGCCTCTTCTTCTCTCCTCCTCTCTCACCGCGTCTCACCACTGCCGTGGGGAACCGCCTCCCGGCGGTGCAGCCACGCAGCTGCTCGCCTCGGCGTCGAACCGACTCCCGGACCAGCTAAAGGCCCCGCCCGCCTTATCTCCTCTCTCTCTCCTTCATTTCCTCTCCACACCCGACCGCCATTCCCGAGCTCCCTGGTCCCAACGCCGGTCGCCATCTCCGACGACTTCCCAGGAAAACCACCAACCTCACCCACTCCGCAACAAACCCCTAGAGCTTATCGCAGTCCCCAATTAGCTTGAGCTCCTCTGTCTCGCCGGATTGAGAAGTTCTTTCCCGGACGAGCTCGTCGTCGTCCTCCGCCGCGGCTCGAAAATTTGTATTGCTTGGTGAGCCGTTGGTCCCCGTTCTTCTTTCAATTGGTGCGTGACTTGTTGCTCGTGGTCTCTCGGTCACTCATGCTCAAGTTTTTTCCACGAGTCCGACGAGAATTTCCCATCTTTCCCCGGAGTTCACCCGCCGCCGTCCGCATCATCCCGGTGAGCTCTCTTTTCCGACCTTACTCATGTACTTATGACTCGCACGACGAGCTTAACCATGTCGCGTAGAATCTTCCAGTGCCATTCATCCTAAGGTTCGAGCTCTCTAGCGAGGCCTAGCCCCATGCCGGAGCGCCGCCATGCCCAAGCTTCGCCGCCGGCGTAGTTAGAGCGGAGCTCATGCTCCGTCCGTCACACCGGAAGATTCGCCGCAGCGAGTAGAGCCTCTAGGTGTCTTCGCGGCGAGCGTTCGGCCAGGTCCGGCCGTCTCCGGTGGCCGCGCCGCCGCTGGCCGCCGCCGCGGTGGTGCCACACCGCGGGCCACACGCGCGGGATCGCGTGTGGCCACGCAGGGATTTGGTGTGGCCACCCCGGGGCCTTGTGTGTGGCACAGAACACTTTTGGATTTTCAAAAATTCGTAGAAAATTTATTAAAAATCGGAAAAATGTCAAATCAAGTTTGTTAAACTCAGAAAAATAAGATCTGGATATTTGTGAAATAAAATGGTTATTTTGAGTAAATTTATTTTATAAATAGTATTTAATCACTTTCTTTGTTTAAAGAAAAGCTATTATTTTATGCTAATTAAATGTTCAATTACGGAAAATAATTTAATTAGATGAAGGAGATACTTGCAGACGAAATTAAGTATGAAAATTATTTCCCAAAATTAGACTTAAACTTTATTATTTCATGTGATCCCAATCTATTAGCTTTTATCACATGTCCTTTAAAGAATAATTTATTTATTGCTTAATAAACCAGAATAATTTGTTAAATGTTAAACCTAAGTAATTAAGAACCGAACTAATTAATACTTAATGACTTTGATTAAACATTTGTTAATCAACATAATCAATGGGTAATTATTGCTTAATGAACGTGCTTATTCCTAATTTAGTAAATAACTAAGGTGATTAAGCTTTGATCTTTAATTATTAATTTCTGAAATTAATTAATGAACTTTGCATAATTTTATCATACGCATTCATGCATACATGATTGTGATTCGCAACGCATTGTCTGGTCGACTTAGGTTCGAAGTGATCGAGGTTCCATCCGAGGTCGAGTCGGAGCCGGAATCTCGAAGTCGACCCGACCGCCGAGGAAGCAGATATCAAGGCAAGCCCGGTGCATCCTACCTATGTTTTTAAATATTTTATTTTATCACATAGTACAGATTATGTTTGTGCATTAGGTGTTCAGGGATGATTGATACCTAGTTGCATTTTGGTAGGTTTCCATGTGTTTATGCTATACTTGGTACAGGTAGCTCAATAGAAGCTAGGCTTAATTCTTAGTCGCAACGGTAGATGTTTTAGGGAATCTTAAAGCATGGAGGCTTTAAGGATTGAGATGTTAACACTAATGATGATGAGAGTGTTAATAAAGTTGAGACCGGACGGGCCCGTAGGAGAAAGAGCAAACACGGAGATGAGGTCTTGCAAGGTGGTAGCCCCGTCCGAGTCGGTCAAGGACCGTACCGTTGTTGGCTTAGTTGAACAAGTTTGAACGTACCGTACTACATGCTGGTATCATGGGCCCAGCAAGCTGATGTACCCTATCGCCCCAGAGATGTAGCGTAGCCAGCTCTCTTTTGCCGGCTGTTAGTGAGAGGTTAGTCTCACGGGAGGGAGATGGGTCGGCCACGAGGAAAGTCGTGGAGTCGCCATACTTCCGGGGAAGTTGGAAATGGCTAGTCTGCTGTCAGGTGCTAGTGGGAAAAGTTGTCGTATACGACCAGTGAGGTGCGTATATGTCGTGTAGTCGGGTGTTGCCAGCTGGTATAAAATCGATTCGAATCGCTGTCCCTCGCAGAAATGAGTACCGCTTGTTTAGCTCGTCACATCGTAGTAAGTTCTGGAAGATGAAGATGAGAGATGAAAGGATAAATGATCTATTTATCTTGTCTTGCTAACTTGATTGCAATAGTGATAGGTTGCAAATATCAAGGCTAATGAACTTAATACTGAGCTAAAATACTGAAAGTAAGGACCCACCCTTTAATGCTGTTTTTCGCGAAGGAGTAAACCCCACAGCCGGAAAGCCTTTGCATACTAGGCGTCGGCCTTAGCGTGCCATGTTGACGGGTCGGTCTTGCTGAGTATTAGAGTACTCGGTGTTTGTTCGTTACCTTTCGGGGAACGAGTCGCACTACCACAACTTGTATGGCAGCTTTCCGGAGGAGGAGCAATGCCCGGAGGGAGGTTCCCTTCGGTGGGAACGTATCCCCACTCCGTGAAGAGGAAGGATCGTGATGTACGACGGGCTCGAGTACATCACGTTAATCGTTGAGAGGTCTTTTGTTGTATAATAATACAAGCTTCCGCTGAATACTCGTAGGATGTTAAACTTCAATAATGTTATATTTCCGCTACACGAATGTTTGTATTTCAAAAACCTGGTTGTATTATACCATGATGTATATATTGTGGCTTGTATGAGATGATGTTTCTGTTGTAACTCGCTTCGTCGAGTGTTCCTCTGTACCGATTCCCGGGTGTCCCGGAGGGGATGTCACAACTGGTATCGGAGCGGTTCGGAGGCAACAGTCATCATTGCAAGCTCGTTTTCAAAACTTAATACGTTAGTACGTTAGAACAGGAGAGAGTACGGAGCCCTATAAGGATGTAGAATAGTTAGATTTTTACTAACCGTTGGACGTTCGGGTTTTGGGAAGTGCTAACTATCCGTCATAGTTTTATATACTATAGTACGTATAGTTAGTTACGAGCATGCATCATGTCATATTTGGGTGCTAAATAAATGTTGGGGGTATATACTCGGCTCGTCTTGTAGTACTGCATAGGTTGTTTTTGTTCGTTTTCTTCGTGGGAAGAAGTGTTTAACTTGTTTAAACATGTTCCATGCAGATGCCGATGACTCGCGGTAGGAAGCGCGCCCGGGAGGAGGAGGACACCCGGGCTGCACGCGTTGCTGAGCTGGAGCAGTAGGTCCACGATCCGGAGTTACGGACGTAGAGCCGGGATCGACAGCTGGGTGCTTGGAAGCACCGTTGTCACGTAGACCGTCGGGAGGTTCGGAGGTCCCACGCCGGGATCGCCGAGGCTGGAGGAGCAGCTCGTGGAGGTGACACAGGACCGTGACGAGTTTCACGGAGCGGCCATAGCTTTGGACGCACAGCTGACCACCGTCACCGAGGAGCGAGACGCCGCTCGCGAGGCGGACGATGAGCACGAGCTACGGTTGACCCGGATGACAGCGCAGCGTAACCACGCTGTGGAGACACCGGTCGTGGTACAGGACCGGATGGCTGAGCTCGAGGGGATGTTTGACGGGATAGCCGACGCACACCACGCACCGATCCACGACCACGACGACCTAGTCGAGCAGTTCCAGCAGTTGCAACAGCAGCAGCAGGGTCCACCGGACGACGCCGAGGAGGTCTCTCGGGATGGACTACGAGCCACCACCCGCCTCACCCGCGGAGGACGTCGAGTCGGATGCTGGCAGCCACGCGCCGTCGGCTTAGTTGTGTTGTGACTACACTAATGTAGGAGGATAGTCATATTTTGCTGACGTAGGTCAGATGTGGATAGGGTACTAGCAGATGTTGGCCAGTTGGGAGTGTATGAAAAGTGGGTTTGAGTTGTACAAACACTAAATAATGCAAAAGAAGTGGTAGTAATATATATATATATGCAGTTGCTAGAATAAAAATATTTGCTGAAATATTAGGATTAGTTTCTACATGTATCCGATACTCTTACTTCTCCACGAGAGATGGACAGCACGAGTACTGGTGTGAGTGAAGTAAGAGGACAAAGAGAGGATGTTCGGATAGCAAGGCTGGAGAGACAACTGCAGGAAAAGGAGGAGTTGTTAGCACTTAGAGAGGCGCAGTTGTTAAACAAGGAGCAGCAGGTTCAACTTAAGGATCAACAGCTGGCAAACGCATATGCCCCGATCGCTCATTTAGAGCAAGATCTACTGCAGGCACACAATGCGATGCTGGATGCCGCAATAGGACAGCAACCTCCTAAGGATGCACCAGTGAGTGTAGGAGAATCCTATAGAGGCTGAATCTGAAGAAGAAGAGGAGGATCCTGAAGAGATAATGGACGTGGATTCCGTCATAGACTTCACGGAGATTCCACGACCGGAGGATGTAGAATCCGAGACAGAGCGGTTCGTGAGCCAGGAAGTGACTTCCAGGCTTCGTGAAGAGGAGTAGAGTGCTAGCTAGTAGCAAGTGAGGAGACTAGTATGTAAATTAGACGCTAGCTAAATAACGAGCGTGTTGTAACCACGCATGAGTGTATCTTAGGAATCGTTGTAACGTGGACGTATGAGCATGTATTTATGGATTTGGTGGTTGTTCTAATAAAGATGGTTGTTGCATAAGTTTTATTTGGAATTCTTCATTCATGTATTCTTGTTTCATCCATTAGTATGTTAGAATGAAGATGTCTAACGTAAACTTT
Source organism: Chloris gayana (assembly GCA_031894775.1). Lineage (NCBI taxonomy): Eukaryota > Viridiplantae > Streptophyta > Magnoliopsida > Poales > Poaceae > Chloris > Chloris gayana. The sequence continues at coordinate 1,050,256 of JAUNZO010001841.1, read as the reverse complement.
TCTTGGACAGAATGGTTGGAACAAGGAGGCGTGATGAGCCGAGAGAGTTCTCAACGCGGGGCGGAAACACCACCACCACCCCGACATCGGCTCGAGCTATCGCAGTTGTATTGGATTCGCGTGCGGAGCAGCGAGAATTATTGGAGCAATTGGTCCGCGACACTGCTCCGCCGGAACGTCACCAAGGCCGTAATGCACCGGAAGAGAGGGTGACCTTCTCGGACTTCTTATCGGTTCGCCCTCCGACTTTCTCGGATGCGGGGGAACCATTGGAAGCGGACCATTGGCTTCGCACCATCGAGTCGAAGCTTGAATTGTTTCCATGCACGGATCATCGGAAGACTCTCTTCGCTTCCCAGCAATTGCAAGGATTTGCTGGAGCCCGGTGGGCCAATTACAAAGCAATGTTTCCTCCAGGACATCAAATTTCATGGGCTGAGTTCACGAAAGCCTTCCGAGAGCACCATATCCCGGAAGGCTTAATGAATCGAAGAGGAAGGAGTTCTTATCCCCGAAGCAAGGCGACATGAATGTGCATACCTACTCCAAGGTATTTAACCGTCTTGCTCGAGTACACTCCTGAACATGTGGACACAGATGCCAAGAAGAAGAATCTGTTCAAGGAGGGAATGAGTACCAAGCTGCAGTCTTGCTTGGTGCTGAACAAGACCGACAGCTTCACCGACTTTGTGAGTGACGCTATCACTCGGAAGATTCCATCCGTCTTCATCGGACGGAGAAGAACAAGAAGAGGCCGGCTACTCGGACAAGGAAGTGGCGGGCCATCAAAGTACAGGCTGGTCTACACTGCACCGTCAGGTCAGCGTTATCAGCATACGCCTTCTCGTCCGAACTACTACCGGCAGTCTCAACCACCCCAGCAATCTCAGCCACAGCGGTCGAATCAATATCGTCCGCCCTATCAGCAACAAAACACTCGGAATCCCAGGCCGGTGAATCAGGCACCGCAGCAAAATGGACCGCCATGTTTCAATTGTGGCCATCCAGGACATTACTACCGCAGCTTGTCCATATCCACGAAGGCACCATATGCACCAAGACCGCAAGGACAGCCGCGAGAATCGGACGAGGGCACCAGCCAAGAATACACCGAGTGAACACCGACCGTGCTAACTTTACTACGGCCGAGGAGCTACCCGAAGGAGGACAAATCTTAGCGGGTATGTTTTCTATCGCTGATCATCCGGCTATGGTTTTATTTGATTCGGGAGCTACACATAATTTCATCGAGCAAGTCATATGTTACTAAGTATCACATCATGCCATCCAAGTTGCTATGTGCTCATATCATTTCAACACCTGGGGGTAAAATTCTTACTAATGAAGAAGTTGCTAATATGCCATTAAGGTTGGGTAGCAAGATTTATTCCACTTCGTTAATCATACTTGGATGGGCAAGGGTTAGATGCAATTATTGGCATGCAATGGATGGATTTCCATAAGGCAAGTATTGGATATAGCATCTCGAGCCGTATATCTGAACTCTCCTGTTCATGGTCGAGATTGCTTACTCTTAACTTCTCCCCGAGCTATGCTGCCAATGGTTAATAAAATGGTAGGTAAAAGTCTGGAAGATATACCCATAGTTTGTGAGTACCCGGATGTCTTTCCCGACGACTTACAGGAGTACCGCCGGACAGAGCGGTAGAATTTAAGATAGAATTACAGCCTGGAACAGCACCAATATGAAGGAGGCCATATCGGATGCCGCCGAATGAGTCGGCAGAATTGGAGGTGCAACTAAAGGAGTTATTGGACAAGGGATACATACGACCAAGTTCATCACCATGGGGATGCCCAGCCTTGTTCGTGAAAAAGAAAGATGAGACATTAAGGTTATGTGTGGATTATAGGCCTTTGAATGCCGTTACCATCAAGAACAAGTACCCTCTCCCGAGGATTGATATCTTGTTTGATCAACCGATGGGAGCCAAAATCTTCTCCAAGATAGATCTCCGCTCAGGATATCACCGGATTAAGATAAGAGCTGAAGACATACCAAAGACCGCATTCTCCACGAGGTATGGACTCTATGAGTATCTGGTCATGTCTTTTGGATTGACTAATGCACCAACACACTTCATGTATCTCATGAATTCGGTATTCATGCTCGAGCTGGACAAATTTGTCGTAGTGTTCATTGACGACATCTTGATCTACTGTAAGTCGGAAGAGGAACATGCTAAGCACTTACGAGTGGTGTTGCAACGACTAAGGGATCATCAGCTTTATGCTAAGTTCATCAAGTGTGAGTTTTGGCTGAAGGAAGTGCCGTTCCTAGGTCATGTGATATCCGCCGAAGGAGTGGCAGTGGATCCCGGCAAAGTTAAAGAAGTACTGGATTGGAAGCAGCCGAAGTCGGTTTCGCAAATTCGAAGTTTCTTAGGATTGGCTGGTTACTACGGAAGATTTATTCCTAACTTCTCGAAGATCGCCAAGCCAATGACTAAGCTATTGGAAAAGGATAAGAAGTACGTATGGAGCAAGGAATGTGAAGAAGCTTTTCGAACATTAAGGAAATTGCTAACAACAGCTCCAGTACTTGCTCGACCGGATCCGACAAAACCTTTTGATGTATACTCGTGATGCATCCGGAACAGGACTCGGATGTGTTCTAATGCAGGAAGGTCGGGTAATTGCTTATGCGTCCCGACAACTAAGGCGCCATGAGGAACACTATCCTACACATGATCCGGAACTAGCAGTAGTGGTACTTGCATTGAAGAGCTGGAGACATTACCTCTTGGGCAATTTAGTACATCTATACACAGACCATAAGAGTCTCAAGTACATTTTCACCCAAGCAGATCTGAATATGCGCCAAGATGGTTGGAATTAATCAAGGATTACGAGCTAGAAATTCACTATCACCCGTGCAAGGCAAACGTGGTAGCCGATGCTTTTAGTCGCAAAGTTCATTGCAATAATCTTATGGCTCAACTCGTGACTCAAGCACCTTCACCTGAAAGTGATGGAGCATTGACAAATCTGGCTCTTATCCCTACCCTTCGTGAAGAAGTAATAGCAGCTCAACAGAAAAGTGTTGGTATGGGACATATAAGAAGACGACTCAAGAAAGACGAAGTCAAGTGCTTCAGAGAAGATAACGAAGGAGTTATTTGGTTCAAGAATCGATTAGTAGTACCAAAGGACCTATCCCTTCGCAAGAGGATAATGGATGAAGCTCATATGTCCAAGTATTCCATTCACCCCGGAACCAATAAGATGTATCAAGATCCGAAGCAAAGATTTTGCTGGACACGCATGAAGCGAGAAATAGCCAAGTATGTCAATGAGTGTGATGTCCGTCGACGAGTCAAAGCCGAGCACTTGAAGCAAGCAGGACCCTTACAACCTTTGAGTATTCCTGAATGGAAGTGGGAAGACATCGATATCGACTTCATCGTTGGGTTACCACTAAGCCCATGAAAACATGACTCTATCTCGGGTTATTGTGGACAGGTTGACGAAGTCTGCTCACTTCATACCCGTACATACTCGGTACACTCGCTGAGAAGTATGCAGAGCTGTACATAGCTCGAATTCTCTGTCTGCATGGGGTGCCAAAAACCATTATATCGGATAGAGGAACGCAGTTTGTCTCCAGATTTTGGGAGCAACTACATGAATCATTGGGGACAATTGATACGAAGCTCAGCATATCATCCTCAAACGGATGGACGGACAGAAAGGATCAATCAATATCTCGAGGATATGCTTCGAGCATGTGTCTTGACCTATGGTAAAGATTGGGAGAAATGTTTACCGTTAGCGAGTTCTCCTACAATAACAACTATCAAGAGAGTGCCGGTATGTCACCGTTTCAAGCTCTATATAGACGTAGCTATCGCACTCCTCCGAATTGGTCCGAGAGCAGAGAAAGAGTGATTTTGGGACCGGACCGGATAAAAGATGCGAGAGGAACAAGTACGTCTAATTCAACAGAATCTTAAGAGAGCTAAATCTCGACAGATTAGCTATGCATATAAAAGACGTCGAGAGTTGGTATTCAAGGTTGGAGACGAAGTCTATCTTCGAGTATCTCCCACCAAAGGTGTTCAAAGGTTTGGAATCAAGGGCAAGTTAGCCCCACGATATATTGGACCGTTTTCAATCCTGGAAAGATGTGGAGCTGTAGCATATCGTCCGGAATTGCCCTCACACTTGGCAGGTATCCATAACATATTTTATGTATCCCAACTAAAGAAGTGTTTAAAACCACCAATGGATATACCGACAGATGAGGTGGAACACTTACGACCGGACTTGACATATGACGAACGACCCGTTAAAGTTCTCGATACCCAGGACAGAGTGACTCGACATCGGACCATCAAGTTCTACAAGATTCGGTGGAGTAATCACTCGAAACCGAAGCTACTTGGGAGCAAGAAGAGTTTCTTTGATCAAATTACCCCGAGTTCTTTAGCACTATCGTCTAGTCGTTCGATCGTGAATCTCAGGACGAGATTCCTGTAAGGGGGAGGGCTGTAACAACTCTCGGAAAAAAATGCATTTCATGTCATCATGAGCATGTCATCACATTGCTTGCATTTCTGAAGATATCAAATTTTGTGTTAATAATAAACACATAAAATAACAAAATAGATAAAGAAGAAAAGAAGTGTTTAAAAAGAAATAAAATAAGCAGGAAATTCATGTTTAATATTTTCTTTGGCTCAAATATCATAAATAAAGACTTATGAAAATTTCCTGAAAGTATTTTGCTTTGTGAAAATATTTACAAGAAATAAACAAATCTTCCTTTATTAATTTCACTATGAATTTTTAATCCAAAAATGATTTGGAGTTTTACCCTGGACTTAATAGGAAAAAGGCCTAAAATGTTTTCATTTAAACCCCTGGAAAATTTGGTAATTTATGGAGCACTCGGAAGGTTGCTTTTTAATTTACCAAAAGCCCGGGGTGTTTTTGCAAAATTTCCGAGACCGGCCCCGGCGCCAGCCTCTTCTTCTCTCCTCCTCTCTCACCGCGTCTCACCAACGCCGTGGGGAACCGCCTCCGGTGGTGCAGCCACGTAGCTGCTCGCTCGGCGTCGAACCGATTCCCCGGACCAGCTAAAGGCCCTGCCCGCCTCATCTCCTCTCTCTCTCCTTCATTTCCTCTCCACACCCGACCGCCATTCCCGAGCTCCCTGGTCCCAACGCCGGTCGCCATCTCCGACGACTTCCCGGGCAAACCACCAACCTCACCCACTCCACAACAAACCCCTAGAGCTTATCGAGTCCCCAATTAGGTTGAGCCCCTCTGTCTCGCCTGGATTGAGAAGTTCTTTCCCCGGACGAGCTCGTCGTCGTCCTCCGCCGCGGCTCGAAATTTTGTATTGCTTGGTGAGCCGTTGGTCCCCGTTCTTCTTTCAATTGGTGCGTGACTTGTTGCTCGTGGTCTCTCGGTCAATCATGCTCAAGTTTTTTCCACAGGTCCGACGAGAATTTCCCATCTTTCCCCGGAGTTCACCCGCCGCCGTCCGCAGCATCCCGGTGAGCTCTCTTTTCCGACCTTGCTCATGTACTTATGACCGCACGACGAGCTTAACCATGTCGCGTAGAAGCTTCCAGTGCCATTCATCCTAAGGTTCGAGCTCTCTAGCGGGCCTAGCCCCATGTCGGAGCGCCGCCGTGCCCAAGCTTCGCCGCCGGCGTAGTTAGAGCGGAGCTCATGCTCCGTCCGTCACACCGGAAGATTCGCTGCAGCGAGTAGAGCCCCTAGGTATCTTCGTGGCGAGCGTTAGGCCATGTCCGGCCGCCTCCGGTGGCCGCGCCGCCGCTGGCCGCCGCCGCGGTGGTGCCGAACCGCGGGCCACATGCGCGGGATCGCGTGTGGCCACGCGAGGATTTGGTGTGGCCACCCCGTGGCCTTGTGTGTGGCACGTAACACTTTTGGATTTTCAAAAATTCGTAGAAAATTTATTAAAAATCGGAAAAATGTCAAATCAAGTTTGTTAAACTCAGTAAAAATAACATCTGGATATTTGTGAAATAAAACGGTTATTTTGAGTAAATTTATTTTATAAATAGTATTTAATCACTTTCTTTGTTTAAAGAAAAGCTATCATTTTATGCTAATTAAATGTTTAATTACGGAAAATAATTTAATTAGATGAAGGAGATACTGCAGACGAAATTAAATATGAAAATTATTTCCCAAAATTAGACTTAAACTTTATTATTTCATGTGATCCCAATCTATTAGCTTTTATCACATGTCCTTTAAAGAATAATTTATTTATTGCTTAATAAACCAGAATAATTTGTTAAATGTTAAACCTAAGTAATTAAGAACCGAACTAATTAATACTTAATGACTTTGATTAAACATTTGTTAATCAACATAATCAATGGGTAATTATTGCTTAATGAACGTGCTTATTCCTCATTTAGTAAATAACTAAGATGATTAAGCTTTGATCTTGTCGGGTACCTAGATTAGGGAACCCTAATCAGGGTACTTAATCACTGTCATAGCTGGCTAACAGCTCCGCCTTGTACGCATAAAGGATACGAAGTGGGGCCCGAAACCTCCGCCTCGCCCGACCCCGAGTCGGGCGAGGTCCACAACTTCCGCCTCGCCCGACCCCGAGTCGGGCAAGGTCCACGACTTCCGCCTCGCCCGACCCTGGGTCGGGCGGGCCCACGATCTCCGCCTCGCCCGACTCGGCGTCGGGTGGGACCGCAATCCCTGCCGCGTTTGCCTTTGCTTCGCGGAGAAGCGACCTCACCCACCGGATGGGGAAGGAGTTACGAGCGGGCCGGTAGGTGCAATTACGGCGCACGGGAACTCGTCTCACCAACGGGACGTGATGTGACCGGCGCAGTACCCTCCTGTCCCGTTCCGCAGCGCCGCGCACTAGTGCTAGCTTAGCTGCAGAGCAGCGTGATCATTACCAAGCCCATGATGGCCGGTGACCGGGACGGAGGGCGAGGCGATTGACGGGACAATAGCCTATGATCCGTCCCGTGGCTGACCAACGGCGTCCGCCTAGGCCTGTGAAGGCTACGAAAGCCGGGCCCGCGGCCTCCGCCTCGCCCGACTCCGGGTCGGGCAGGTGCACCACTTCCGCCTCGCCCGACTCGGGATTCGGGCGGGCCCGGCGGTCCTCGCCTCTCCCGTCCGGGACTCGGGCGGGCTCGGCGGTCCCCGCCTCGCCCGACTCGGGAGCAAATGGCTTCCTCATGAAGCCTCACGGGTGAACGAGGGATCGCCATAACTCCGCTCGGGAACTCACCAATCCACGGGGATCGGGTGAGATCAGCGCAGCTCCTCTTGTCTCATCTTCACGCGTCGCCCGACACCCACGGCACGACGACAAGACGGAGGCGTCAACACCATCTCTGCGCGAGTCATGATGAACGGGAGTGACGGATGGAGACCGCCATGCGACAGGACGGCTGCCACGGTGACGAGCGTGGCATTGACTCCGGCGCTACCAATCAAGACCGACCGTGCGCCGCACGACCAGAGCGCCGAAGCGGCCCGCATGCGAGCGAGGGTAATGCACGGCGGCCCCGACCCCGCTTGGGACGACATGTAGTAACTCCGACCCCACCTGTAAGTGGCCCGGCCCTTGGACTATAAAAGGGACCCACGCACACGCGAGAAGGGGGAGAGACACCACGGATCGAGCTAATCGAACTCATCTTACACACCTCTAGAACACATTGCAAACGGAGGCTTGGAGCAACCCTCCTCCCTCGCATCCTTTGTAGCTCTTTTCGCAAGGCGAAACACGAACAATCCTCGAAGCGGACGTAGGGCTTCAAGTGCCCGAACCAGTATAAACCACGCTCTCCTAAATCATCCAAGGCCCATCCGAGTAGTAGCGTCGATCCCCTCCAAACACAAATTTACTTGTCGGCCGGTTTCACAACACCGACGGTTGGCGCGCCGGTAGGGGACCTCGACGCGTTCGACGATCTTGAAGATGGCGAGCCACACCGTCGGCCGGACTCGGGGCGCCCTCGTGAACTTCGGGAGCCCGGAGTTCATCGTGACCGGAGCCGGGAGCACTGTCGCGCGTTCTCTCGCCGACCTCCCGGCCACTACACCACTTTCCCGCCGTGTCCGCCGGCGCGGAGCTCGCGGGCATAGCGGACTCGGCAGCGGGTCCGATACCGGCAGCCACCACCCCTCGCGGGAGTGCATGATGGTGGAAGACGGGGACACCGGCGACACGGACGGCATCAACGACATCGGCCGTGCGGCCCCGGCAGCCGCCGGGCTCCCGGCTGAGGCAGCGCCGCCGTCCGCGGCGGTAAACGCCGGCGGTGTCGGGAACGCACAGCGCCGCACGCCGCGGTGCCACAACAGCAAACCCCTCCGGGAAGCCCCGAGCCCCGGGAGGAGGACGACCTAGAGCAGCTGCTCCGACGCCGACGCGAGGTCGCGGAGACCGAGCGGCGATTGAAGGAGGAGCGCGAACGCCTCGAGTGCGAGGTGACGCGGCGCCGAGCGCAGCGCGAACTCGCTCGCCGGCGTGGGCGCGAAGCCCAAAGAAAGATCCTAGACGAGGCAAACCACCTCGTTCCCGAGTACGAGAGGCCCGGCCGGAACGTGGCTGCGGCCGCGACACCGATGCGTGCGCTTCCGCAACCGGTCAATGAGGACCGGCGGAGGATCCAAGAGGAGGTCGGAGACCTCCTGGACTTGGCGGCCGTCCAACAGGCCGAGCGTGAGCAGAGCTCCGCCGCGCGGCGGAAAGAGGCCGGTGCCTCCTACCACACGCCAAGCCGGCCCCGGGGACCGAAGGATTCGGCCCACCCAACCGGCGAGCAAAGCGGAACCGGGAACTCGCCGCCGGTTCGGCGGCGGATGGGCGAGTCGCGCGACGCACGCGATACCCGACCGCCCGGCGTCGGGAACAAAACCGCGCTCCAAGGCGCGAAGCCGAGGACTACGGGTACGCCCCCGGCGCGGAGGGCGATTCGATCCGGAGGAGGACAAACCCCGGTTATGACGGGGCCCAAGGCCTTTGGGTCTGCCATTCGGCGGGTTCCGGTGCCCCGGCGTTTCCGGCCCCCGAGCAGCATCACCAAATACAACGGGGAGACGAACCCCGCGTTATGGCCGGAGGATTACCGCCCGGCATGCCAAGCCGGCGGCGCCACCGACGAGCGGTTCATCATCCGCAACTTACCACTCTTCTTGGCCGATTCGGCGGAATGTGGCTCGAGCACCTCCCGGAGGGCTCGATCCACGATTGGTGGGACTCGGAGGAGGCCTTCATCGGCAACTTCCGGGGCACGTACACGCGCCCGGGAACCCGTGGGACCTCGGGACCTGCCGGCAGCGGGCGGACGAGTCCTTGAGGGACTACGTCAAGCGCTTCTCCCGCAAGTGCAACACGCTTCCCAACCTCGCCGACGCAGAGGTGATCTCGGCGTTCATCGCCGGCACCAACAACGAGGGGCTGGTGCACGAGCTCGGCCGCAACAACCCGCGCACCGTCAAGGAGCTACTCGACGTAGCAACCAGCCACGCCTCCGGAGAAGACGCCGTGGATGCCCTCCTTCATCGGGCCAAGGGCAAGGCGAAGCGGAACGAGAGTTCCGGTGCGGGCCCGTCCGTCCCGCACGACAAGAAGCGAAACGAGAGGAAGAGCGGCGACCGGTACCGCCGCGACACCAACCTCGTCGCCGCCGCCGAGCGCAAGCCGAAGAAGCCGACTGGCGACGACGGCAACAAAGGCCGGCACTTCGAGAAGATGCTGGAGGCGCCGTGTCCCAACCACGGCCGACCCGTCAACCACGCCCTCAAGGACTGCGGGCCGATGCTCAAGTTCCCGGGCACGAAGGCAAGGAAGTTCGACCCCAAGAACCCCGGCCCCAAGAACGACGACGGCGACGACAAGGACGCGGACGGCGGTTTCCCGCAAACCACCGGCTGCCTCATGATCTTCGGGGGGCGGGACCGGCTCCTCCAGGAGGCACCGGAAGCGGGGAGCGGCGTGAGGTCTACGCCGCCGAACCTGCGACCCCGGCCTACCTCAAGTGGTCCGAGGCGGCAATCACGTTCGACCGCGGCGACCACCCCGAGCGCGTTCCCCGACCCGGACGCTACCCGCTCGTCGTTGACCCCATCGTCTCCAACAAACGGCCGACCAAGGTGCCGATGGATGGGGGTAGTGGTCCGAATGTTTTGTATGCGAGAGACCCTTGATGCCATGGGGATCGGCCGCTCTCGGATCCGGCCATCGGGCGAGCCCTTCCACGGGGTTGTGCCCGGAAAGACGGCCGTGCCGCTTGGACAAATCGACTTGCCCGTCACCTTCGGCACGCCGATCAACTACCGCACCGAGACCCTCACCTTCAACGTGGTGGACTTCCCGGCGCGTACCACGCCATCCTCGGGCGACCATGTTACGCGAAGTTCATGGCCGTTCCCAACTACATCTACCTCAAGCTCAAGATGCCGGGTCCGAAGGGGATCATCACTGTGAACACGTCGGTTCAGCGTGCTTACGAGTGCGAGGTGGAGTGCTGCGAGCTGGCAGCGGCGCTCATCAACAAGTCCGACTTCCCACGGGTCGCGACTGCGGAGTCGGAGGACACGCCGACCCCAAAGAAGGCGGTCGGCTCTTTCGAGCCGGCCAAAGACACCAAGATGGTGCCCCTCGACCCCGCCGACCCCGAGGGGAAGAAGGTCATCATCGGGTCCGCGCTCTCCGACAAATAGGAAAGCGCGCTCGTCGAGTTCCTACGCGCCAACAAGGACATCTTCGCATGGAAGCCCTCGGATATGCCGGGAATCCCAAGGAACATCGCCGAGCACTCCCTCAACATCAGGCCGGGATCGAAACCGGTCAAGCAACGACTCCGCCGCTTCGACGAGGAGAAACGCCGGGCAATTGGTGAGGAGTTAGCAAAGCTCCTTGCCGCCGGCTTCATCAAAGAGGTGTACCATCCCGAATGGGTTGCCAACCCTGTACTTGTAAGGAAGAAAAGCGGGAAATGGAGAATGTGCGTTGACTACACGAGTCTCAACAAGGCGTGCCCAAAGGATCCGTTTCCCTTGCCTCGCATAGACCGGATAGTTGATCGGACCGCGGGGTGCGAAACCCTGTGTTTCCTAGATGCCTATTCGGGTTATCATCAAATTCCGCTAAGGATTGGTGATCAAGAGGCCACCGCGTTCATCACACCCTTCGGCACGTCATTGTTACATCACTATGCCGTTCGGGTTAAAAAATGCGGGAGCCACATACCAACGCTGCATGATCAAATGTTTCGGTAACCTCATCGGACGCATTGTGCGGGCATATGTGGATGACATTGTAGTCAAGTCCACTCGGACCGACGATCTAGTCGCCGACCTCGAAGCCGTGTTCCGGCGGGCGAGAGCCAACGGAGTCAAGCTCAACCCCGAGAAATGTGTCTTTGGGGTCCCGAAGGGATGCTCTTGGGATACGAGCGTCTCGCAGCGTGGCATCGAAGCCAATCCCGAGAAAATCGAAGCCATCGCGAAGATGGGGCCGATAAAAACGTAAAGGGCGTGCAAAGACTTATCGGCTGCCTCGCGGCGCTAAGCCGTTTCATCTCCCGGCTCGGAGAAAAGGGGCTGCCACTTTACCGTCTCGCTCAAGAAGTCGGACAACTTCGTCCGGACAGCCGAGGCGCAGGAGGCCCTCGACCACCTCAAAGCCAAACTTTCAAGCGCCCCGATTTTGACTTCGCCGGTCGAGAAGGAGCCTTTGCTGCTCTACATAGCTGCAACAAATCAGGTGGTGAGTACGGCGCCGGTAGTGGAGCGTGACGAGCCGGGAAAGGCGCTCAAGGTGCAACGGCCGGTCTACTACGTCGGCGAAGTCCTCTCCGATCGCAAGACAAGGTGGCCGAAGATCCGAGAAGGTGTTGTACGCGCCGACCGTCACTCGGCGCAAGCTTCGGCACTATTTCGACTCTCATCCGGTAACGATCGTCTCCTCCTTCCCGCTTGCTGAAATCTTGGGTAATCCGGAGGTAGCGATAAAGATCTCGAAGTGGGCGCTAGAATTAATGGACCGGGGTATAGAGTACACGCACCCATCCGCCATAAAATCACACACTACGGTAGATTTCATAGCCGAGTGGACGGAGACCCGGTTGCTCGTGGTTCCGGGCGAAACGGATCATTGGCGGCTGCACTTTGATGGCTCCCTCACGAAGAGGGGTGCCGGCGGCGGATGGCAGCTCATCTCGCCGAGAGGTGCATGCATGCAATACGTCATCCGACTCAACTTTCCGGCCTCTCACAATGTGGCCGAGTACGAAGCCACGCTAACGGCATGAAGGCAGCGATTGACCCGGGGATCCGTAGGCTCGAAGCCTTCGGCGATTCCCGGCTCGTCGTGGATCGGGTGATGAACGAGTCAACTTGCACCAACCCGAAGATGGCGGCTTACTGCAGTGAGATCCGCCGTCTTGAAGAAAAGTTCGATGGATTCCAAGTCAAACATGTCCTTCGGCGGGACAATGAAACGGCCGACTCATTAGCCAAGATGGGATCCAATCGGCTGCCAACGCCGAAGGCGTTTTGCTTGCGACCAGGATGAGCCGTCTATCAAGGAGCCAACGGCGGCCGACCCTGCAAAGGGAGAACAAGAGCCAGCTCCGATCGAGGCCGCGGAGGTCCTGGTCGCCGAGCTTGGCGCCAACGACGACACGGCGGGTCCGGTCGATCCGACTCCCGACCCCGAAGGGGACTCGGGGGCTGCGCCCGAGTCGGCGAGATGATCGGCGGCAGCCCTACCTCGACTATCTGTTGCGGCAAAAATTGCCCCCGACGTCATGGAAGCGCGCCGCCTCGCCCGACGCGCCAAAACCTTTGTCGTGATCGGCGATGAGTTATACAAAAAGGGGCACACCGGCGTCCTCCAACGCTGCATCCCTCTCGACGAGGGTAAGCGGCTGCTTCGGGACATCCATGGTGGAACGTGTGGACATCACGCCGCACCACGAAGTCTCGTTGGCAACGCTTTCCGACATGGCTTCTATTGGCCGACCGCGATCGCCGACGCCGAACAAGTCGTGCGCACTGCGAAGGGTGTCGGCATTACGCACGTAAAACACACCAGCCGGCCCGGGCCCCGCAAACCATCCCCATAACATGGCCGTTTGCCGTGTGGGGCCTAGACCTGGTCGGCCCGTTCAAAAAGGCACCGGGAGGCTACACCCACTTGCTTGTCGCCGTGGACAAGTTCTCCAAGTGGATTGAGGCAAGGCCGATAGGCAAAATCGACTCGGACCAGGCCGTAAAATTCTTCAACGACATAGTGCATCGGTTTGGAGTCCCAAACACAATCATCACCGACAACGGTACGCAGTTTACGGGAAAAAGTTCCTAAACTTTTGCGACCAGCGGGGCATCCGAGTTGGCTGGTCGGCCGTCTCACACCCCCAAACGAACGGGCGGTGTGAGCGCGCAAATGGCATGGTCCTCCAAGGATTGAAACCCCGGATATTCAGCAAACTCGGAACATTTGCCGGGAAATGGGCGAAAGAGCTCGGTGCGGTGTTGTGGAGCCCGAGGACGACGCCGAGTCGAGCCACGGGTCACACTCCCTTCTTCATGGTGTACGGGGCTGAGGCCGTGCTACCCACGAGATCTGGATTATGGAGCTCCGCGCGTGCAAGTTTTCGATCCGGAACTCAATAAGCGTTATCTCGAAGATGCGGCTGGACCAAATCGACGAAACAAGGGAAGCTGCACTGCTGCACTCAGCCGGATACCAACAAGCACTCCGCCGTTACCACGACCGCAAGATCAAGAAGCGCGCCTTCGAGCCCGGCGACCTCGTCCTTCGACTCCTCCGGGGGAATCAAGGCCGGCACAAGTTAACTCCGCCATGGGAAGGGCCCTACACGGTAGCCGAGGTGCTCCGCCCCGGCACGTACAAGCTCAAGGACGCCAACGGAAACGTGCTCACCAACGCATGGAACATCGGGCAGCTACGTCGCTTTTACCCTTAGCTTATTGTTTCAGTTTTTTATGCAAATGAAATAAAGAGAAAACCTTTCTCTCTTTCTTGTTGTTTTCGACAAATGACGAATAAAGTCCAAATTTGCCGGCCGCCGACCCCGACTCTCCCGAGTCGGGGCTCCACCCGGCGGGTGTGCAAAGGAGGCCGTGTGCGGGTCCCGGTTGTGCCCACGGCTGCGGAACTCACACGAAAATCCCTCGGCGCGGGCCTGACTCGGACAAAACCTAAGCGGCGACGATGGCTCGGCCGGTCCGGCCGGTCGGCTCGGGACTACGACGCCTCTACGACTAGGAGCGGCCCGAGTTATCGATCAACCGAATGAAAAATCTAAAGCAACTAGGCGGTGCGAAAGAGAAAGGAGTCACGAAAGGGCAAGAGTTTAAAATTTCGAACGAAGTTTAATCCCATAGTGCAAGTCCAACTCGGACGGGACCTGGAACGCCAACGACCACTCGGCCGATCCGGCGGCCGACTCGGGACTCGACGCCCGGCGGCTAAGAGCGGCCTAAGTCACCGATCAATCGAATGAGGAATGCGAGGCTACTAGATGGTGCGAACGAGAAGGAAGCCACAAAAGGGGAACATGTGAGAAATTTGGAACGAAATTAAAACAGATAACTTGTTTACAAAATAAGCGAGTTCTTCTTTATATCTTGGCCACTCGGCCGACTCAGCTAACACGTTACATCACCTACTCGTCATGCGGCGACGGCGGCGGTGGGAAGGCGTGCGAGGCAAGGAGCTCGGCAAGCTTGGCGGCGATCGGCGCGGCTTTCCTCTTCATGTCCTCGATCTCCTGCTCGGAGAAGCCGGGCACCATGCCCGGCCGTGCAAGCATGTCGAGGTCGAGGTTGTCCTCGAAGTGTGTACGCTCCGGTACCGAGTCCACGGAACCCCGGCTTCGAAGCTGTCACGCCGCAGAGCACCAAAACGATTGGTGATGGAGAGAAGGCGCGACTCCAAATTGGTGGTCCCGGGCGGCTGTGGCACCTCCAACTCGTTGCGAGAGGAGCTCGGCACCGATGCGGATTCGGTCGAGCCGAATTTCCTCCTGCCGCAGCCCGTCCGGGTCCATCTTGAGCTACGAAAATAAAAACGAAGAAGAAATCATGAGACATGACACCAATCAAAAGCAAAATAGGAGGGATGAGAAAGAAAACTTACGATTAACCTCACTCTCCAACATCGAGAGCTGGGAAGTGAGCACTGGAGACCGGTCGGGAGGCGGCCTCCTTGAGCTTGCGCTCGGTGTCCGTCGCCTCGCGCGCGCTCGCCGCGTCCTCCTCGGCCTTCGACGCCCTCGCCACCGCCGCCTGGACCTCGGCCGGCCGGGACTCGGCCACTTGACGAGCACTCGCGGCATCGGACTCGGCCTTCTTGGCCCTTTCCTCCGCCGCCTCGGCCCTCTTGGTGGCTTCGGCCGAGGCGGGACTCGGCCGTCCTGCGCGCATCATTGGCCTCGGCCGCCACCCTGGCCGCCTCGGCCCTCTCCTTCTTCGCGTCCTCGGCCTCTCGGATGGCCCCGAGGGCCTGCTCCGTGGCGCTCTGCGCCTCCCGGTCAAGGCGGGCCCGTTCCCCTTCTTGGAAGCGGATGCGAGCATGCTTGGCCCGGCTCATCATATCCGGGGTGCGAAAAGGAGGAGAAAATCATGAGCGAAGCAAAAAGAGACCGATATTCCGCGAAGGAATGAACATGCGCTCACCTCGGCCGGCTCCGCCGGCGACCTAACGAGATGGAGCGCCGCGCCCAAGACATCGGCGGCCCGGCCGCGATCGTGGCGGAACGCGCCCCAAATTGTCCGCTCCGCCGGCTCGTCAAACGTGTGCGTCCGCCCTTGGGGCCCCACAACGCGCACGGCCCCCGGCTCCGCGAACGAAGGCGGCGGTGGCCGGTGCGGCGTGGCGGAGGAGCTCGGCGGAGGTCCCTGCGGCGGAAACGGCGCGGAGCCGGTGGCCACCGTCACCATGGCCAACGTTGGCGCCCCCGCCATGGTGCTTGCCGGGCGAGGGCCGGCGGGGATGGCGCGGCGGGAGCCTCCGACCCCGGGGCCGGCTGCTTCCGAGCCCCGGCCAACGGACCCCTGCGGGATGCGCAAATCAATAAACCGAAAGACGAGAAAGAAGAAAGAAAGACGGAAGGAAGCAACACTTACCGGTACGGTTGTCGTTTGGGTGGCGGGTTGACCGCCGATCCGAGACCCTCACGCTGCCTCTTGCCAAGTGCCGCTCCGGGGCACTCGGCGCTGCCGCTGTCGCGGGGGCCGACGTTGCCGGAAGACTCGGCGCCGTCGCCGGCCTCGGCGTCGCGAGATGAAGAGGCCATGGAAGCCGGCGCGGCCGTACTCGGACCCGACGGGGTTGCGGCCACCGCCGGAGCGAGCCGCCGGCGGACACGATCACCGGCGCACGAACGGACACCGGCGAGGCCGCCGAGGCCATCGTCACCGGCGCTCGGATGGACGCCGACGGGGCCGCGGAGGCCATCGCTGCCATTGTCGTCGAGGCGAGCCCTCCCGCCACCGCTGCTCGCGCTACGGTCACCACGGTCGACGACACCGCGGCGGCCGAGGCCATCATCGCCCCCGCCATGGTCGTCGCCGCGGGGACCTGGTGTGTGAGCGCCGGGGCGGCGTGGTGACGGCCGTGGACCTCGGGGCGGTCGGCGTTGTGGTGGTGGTGGGCGCCGAAGTCGGCGGCTGCGGCGCCGGCATGCGCCTCGGCCTGCGGGGAGCCCGGCGCTCCTTCCTGGCTTGGGCCGGCGTGCGACGTGCCGACGTCGTCCCGGCGGGGTCCACTTCCGGAAGGGCCGGCCGAGTCGGGCCCTGCTCGATGTCCTCCTCCTCGGCGAGCTCGTCGATGGGAGGGGACATGTCGACGAGTTCCTCGTCGTCACCCCAATCGTCGTCGTCGGATTCGGTGCTTGCTGCTCTCGGAGATGACGATCCGGCCCGAACGGCGCCGGCGCTCCTTCTCCGCCTTCCGCTGTTGCCGCGCCGCCTTCCTGGCCTTCTTGGCGTCCTTTCGAGCTTTTTGCTCCTCGGCGCGCGCCCGATTGATGGCCGGACGTCGGCATCCTCGGGCAATGGGGCGGGGGAAGGAATAAATTGCAAACCTCTCCGCAACACGAGAAATAAGTGGGGGCGACAGTCGCGAAATGAGAAAGATAAGAGAGGTCGGAACTTAAGACCGACTCAGCCGAAGGCAGAATTAAAAACTTACAAACAAAATTGCCCCCTGTTGCGGGAGCATTGGTGGGTGGTTGGGGACCGGCCACTCGAGCCGGTCCCACGCGGCGGCCGTCTTCGGCATCGCCTCCGCGAGTCGGGCCTTCAACTCCCGGAGCGAAATCCGAGGGTCCGCCCGGGGGTTCACCATGCGGGTTCCCTCCCGGGCGAAGTCACCTCCCATTTCCGACATCATCCGACGCCGGGCCTGCGGCGGTGCTAGCCGGCGCAGGTGGTAGGAGCCAATGACCCCAACGCCGGTCACGCCGGCTCGGTCGAGCGCCTCGACCGCGTCCAACAGCGCGGCGATCCCCCTCTTCTCGTCGGCGGGCACCCCGAAGTGCCACTTCTCCGGCGCGGCGTTGATGAGGTTGCCGGTGAACTCGGGGAGGGTGTGGCAGCGGTGTTCCCGAGGTAGAACCACCTGCTCGTGCCAGCCCTTGTTGGAGTCGGTGAGGGCGATGGGGATGTACTTCTGTTCCGGCCGCCCCGCGATCGGAAGGCGGCGCTGCCGATGGGGACGGCGCGAGGGTTCCCGGCCGCGTCCTTCTTCGTCACCAGCGGCAATCGAAGAAGTGTTTGAATAGCTCTGAAATGGGGGCGATCCCCGGAAGCCCTCGCACGGCGCCACGAAGGCGGCGAGGTGCTTGGATGGAGTTGGGGTTGAGGTGCTGCGGTTCCAGCCCGTAATGGTGGAGGATGCCGCGGAAGAAAGGGTGAGGCGGCATTCCCAAGCCGCGCTCGTGGAAGTGGCGGAAGGAGACGACGTAGCCGTCCGGCGGCGCCGGCGGGGCCTCATTCCCCGGCACCGGCCACTCCATGGCGTCGGTGCGCGGCATCGGGAGTCCGCGCGCGACAAGGGCCTCGAGGGACCCGACGGTGCGGCGGGACGGAATCCAATCCGCCATGGCGGGGCTTGGATCGGATGCGCGACGGTGGATTAGGGAGAAGTGAAGAAGGCGGCGAGCGGCGGACGCGGCGAAGAAAGGTGAACCGACGGAGCACGCGAGAGCAAAGGAAGGGGACGGGTTTGTTGCGAGCGCGAGGTGAGAGAGAGGTAACCGGATGCGTCTCCCTTTCCCTTTAAATAGCGGTCATGTCAACTGCCCCCGCGGCGCTTCGACTCCCGCACCTCTACTGTTCCGCGATTTAACCGGGTGCGGGAACCGAAGAGGCCGCCGCACGCGCCCGACGCGGAGCCATAATGCGAACGCAAGTTTCGCATCCACGGCGAACCGCCGCGAGATGCGCGCCATCATGGAAGGCGAACCGTTGCGCTTCGACGGCGCCGATGACGGGCCGATTGGGCTTGGAATCCCATGAGGCCCGCAGGTAGATAAGGCTAGGGGATGAAAACGCCACTGACGCCCGGTTTCCGACCCGGGGGTTCGAAGGGCGGCCTGCGAAAGGGTTCGGACGCCCGCCCTTGGATAAAATTAAGTGAGGGGTTGTCGAGAGAGGGATCCTTGGCGATCAACACCCGTGCACCGTAGCACAATGGGCCTCTGCGATAGCGTCCGAGTCCGAGTTGAAAAAGCCGTGGTCTTGAATCCCGCGAAGGGAGGGCAACGAGCCCTCCGACCCCGATCGAAAGGGGTCGGAAATCACAAAAGACGAGGCACTCGGATATGAATGAGGCCGACTCCCGCTAGTCTCCATCGGATCCCCGCTAAGGGCAAGCCGAGGCCATCACTCGGACATTCCCGTTTGGAGCTTAAACGAGCACCACGCATCGAACCATCGAGGAATGACGTGGCCGCTCACTGCACGCCTCATCTTATCACAAAGATGCGTGGGTGTGAACGAAATAAAAAGACGAAACAGCCCTCGGACGGATCCGAGCAACGAGCGAAGACTCGGGGCTCGCTTTCGCAAATAAACGATAAAACCGCTCAAAATCGCTAACCCTCGGCGCAAGTATTCTACTTGCCCCGAGGCTCGAGAGCTACACCGGCGGGTGCGCTCGCGCGCACCCACCGGAAAAACAAATACACGGGAAAATCCGAGGATTTGTCGGGAAAAGCCTCGACGGCGACCATTTGCCCCCGGCCACCGCCAAGGCTCGGGGCTGCTGTCGGGTACCTAGATTAGGGAACCCTAATCGGGGTACTTAATCACTCGTCATAGCTGGCTAACGGCTCCGCCTTGTACGCATAAAGGATACGAAGTGGGGCCCGAAACCTCCGCCTCGCCGAGCCCGAGTCGGGCGAGGTCCACAACTTCCGCCTCGCCCGACCCCGAGTCGGGCAAGGTCCACGACTTCCGCCTCGCCCGACCCTGGGTCGGGCGGGCCCACGATCTCCGCCTCGCCCGACTCGGCGTCGGGTGGGACCGCAATCCCTGCCGCGTTTGCCTTTGCTTCGCGGAGAAGCGACCTCACCCACCGGATGGGGAAGGAGTTACGGCGGGCCGGTAGGTGCAATTACGGCGCACGGGAACTCGTCTCACCAACGGGACGTGATGTGACCGGCGCAGTACCCTCCTGTCCCGTTCCGCGGCGCCGCGCACTAGTGCTAGCTTAGGCTGCGGAGCAGCGTGATCATTACCAAGCCCATGATGGCCGGTGGCCGGGACGGAGGCCGGGCGATTGACGGGACAATAGCCTATGATCCGTCCCGTGGCTGACCAACGGCGTCCGCCTAGGCCTGTGAAGGCTACGAAAGCCGGGCCCGCGGCCTCCGCCTCGCCCGACTCCGGGTCGGGCAGGTGCACCACTTCCGCCTCGCCCGGCTCGGGATTCGGGGCGGGCCCGGCGGTCCTCGCCTCTCCCGTCCGGGACTCGGGCGGGCTCGGCGGTCCCCGCCTCGCCCGACTCGGGAGCAAATGGCTTCCTCATGAAGCCTCACGGGTGAACGGGGATCGCCATAACTCCGCTCGGGAACTCACCAATCCACGGGGATCGGGTGAGATCGGCGCGGCTCCTCTTGTCTCATCTTCACGCGTCGCCGACACCCACGGCACGACGACAAGACGGAGGCGTCAACACCATCTCTGCGCGAGCCATGATGAACGGGAGTGACGGATGGAGACCGCCATGCGACGGGACGGCTGCCACGGTGACGAGCGTGGCATTGACTCCGGCGCTACCAATCAAGACCGACCGTGCGCCGCACGACCGAAGCGCCCGAGCGGCCCGCATGCGAGCGAGGGTAATGCACGGCGGCCCCGACCCCGCTTGGGACGACATGTAGTAACTCGACCCCACCTGTAAGTGGCCCGGCCCTTGGACTATAAAAGGGACCCACGCACACGCGAGAAGGGGGAGAGACACCACGGATCGAGCTAATCGAACTCATCTTACACACCTCTAGAGCACATTGCAAACGGAGGCTTGGAGCAACCCTCCTCCCTCGCATCCTTTGTAGCTCTTTTCGCAAGGCGAAACACGAACAATCCTCGAAGCTGGACGTAGGGCTTCAAGTGCCCGAACCAGTATAAACCACGCTCTCCTAAATCATCCAAGGCCCATCCGAGTAGTAGCGTCGATCCCCTCCAAACACAAATTTACTTGTCGGCCGGTTTCACAACACCGACAGATCTTTAATTATTAATTTCTGAAATTAATTAATGAACTTTGCATAATTTTATCATGCGCATTCATGCATACATGATTGTGATTCGCAACGCATTGCTGGTCGGCTTAGGTTCGAAGTGATCGAGGTTCCACTCGAGGTCGAGTCGGAGTCGGGAATCTCGAAGTCGACCTAGCCGCCGAGGAAGCTAACCCCGAGCAATATCAAGGCAAGCCCTGGTGCATCCTACCTATGTTTTTAAATATTTTATTTTATCACATAGTACGGTTATGTTTGTGCATTAGGTGTTTAGGGATGATTGATACCTAGTTGCATTTTGGTAGGTTTCCATGTGTTTATGCTATACTCGGTATAGGTAGCTCAATAGAAGCTAGGCTTAATTCTTAGTCGCAACGGTAGATGTTTTAGGGAATCTTAAAGCATAGAGGCTTCAAGGATTGAGATGTTAACACTAACGATGATGGGAGTGTTAATAAAGCTGAGACCGGACGGGCCCCGTAGGAGAAAGAGCAAAGACGGAAATGAGGTCTTGCAAGGTGGTAGCCCCGTCCGAGTCGGTCAAGGACCGTACCGTTGTCGGCTTAGTTGAACAAGTTTGAACGTACCGTACTACATGCTGGTATCATGGGTCCAGCAAGCTGATGTACCATATCGCCCCGAGAGATGTAGCGTAGCCAGCTCTCTTTTGCCGGCTGTTAGTGAGAGGTTAGTCTCACGGGAGGGAGATGGGTCGGCCACGAGGAAAGTCGTGGAGTCGCCATACTTCCGGGAGAGTTGGAAATGGCTAGTCTGCTGTCGGTGCTAGTGGGAAAAGTTGTCGTATACGACCGAGTGAGGTGCGTATATGTCGTGTAGTCGGGTGTTGCCAGCTGGTATAAAATCGATTCGAATCGTCTGTCCCTCGCAGAAATGAGTACCGCTTGTTTAGCTCGTCACGTCATAGTAAGTTATGGAAGATGAAGATGAGAGATGAAAGGATAAATGATCTATTTATCTTGTCTTGCTAACTTGATTGCAATAGTGATAGGCTGCAGATATCAAGGCTAATGAACTTAATACTGAGCTAAAATACTGAAAGTAAGGACCCACCCTTTAATGTTGTTTTTCGCAAAGGAGTAAACCCCACAGCCAGAAAGCCTTTGCATACTAGGCGTCGGCCTTAGCGTGCCATGTTGACGGGTCGGTCTTGCTGAGTATTAGAGTACTCGGGGTTTGTTCGTTACCTTTCAGGGAACGAGTCGCACTACCACGACTTGTATGGCAGTTTTTCGGAGGAGGAGCAATGCCCGGAGGGAGGTTCCCTTCGGTGGGAACGTGTCCCCACTCCGTGAAAAGGAAGGATCGTGATGTACGACGGGCTCGGTACATCGAGGTTAATCGTTGAGAGGTCTTTTGTTGTATAATAATACAAGCTTCCGCTGAATACTTGTAGGATGTTAAACTTCAATGATGTTATATTTCCGCTGCACGAATGTTTGTATTTCAAAAACCTGGTTGTATTATACCATGATGTATATATTGTGGCTTGTATGAGATGATGTTTCGTTGTAACTCGCTTCGTCGAGTGTTCCTCTGTACCGATTCCCGGGTGTCCCGGAGGGGATGTCACAGCCATGCCATGAGTGGCGAGCTCCTCGGCACACCGAGGGATGTCATGGAGGCGGGCAACCATGGTGTCACCCCGTGCGTTGACCGCTACGGTGGTGACGGAGGTGGCTTGGAGCACCTCGTGGAGCTAGGTCGACAGTCGTTGTAAGAAGAGAAGAGACATGTCGGGGATGAAAACCAAATTATCGGAAAAGGGATTTTTAAGGAGGAAGCTGAAAAGTTACCTACGACATCGCCATCGAATACCGTGAGCCGGTCCCGCGCTACCTTGGTCTCCTTCTCTATCGCGGTGAGGAGCGTACGCCGTTGTCGGCACATTGGAGGTGGGCGGCCCCGGATCCGGCAACGGAAGAGACAACGGAGGAGGAGGAGATGCGGGGCGGAGTCATGTGCCATCTCTCGTAAGGAAGAAAATAAATTAGAAAAAGGGAGAATGAAGAGAGAGATGAGATCCTACGGAGTAGGAAGTGGCCACACCCCTAGTGATGGCAGTATGGACGGGAGCAGCGAGGCAGCCCTTCATCGGTGGAGCGCGACTAGCCATGGGAGTTGGTGTGCTAGGGTTGGAGAGAAAACAATGAACGGCATGAGAGGATTGAGATGAAAGGAGGCCCCTGTATTTATAGGCACGGAAGAACGTGCGAAAAGAAGGGAGTGGGAGTGAATTGAGCTAGAAGAGCAAGTGTCCCGCATTGTGATTGATAGCTAGTGGCGTGGGTGGTTGCATTGAATATGCTAGGAGTTTAGGAGTTGAGCTAGGGTTTCACCACGAGAAGTTGGAATGACCCGGAGCATGGATTCCATACGCCGGCTCGGGGGGGGGATGTTTTGACTCCAAATTCTAGATCCGGGTCCAGCTATCGGTGGATCGGGAGGTTGTTACCTGGAGCACCTACGAAAGAATATAAAAGGGGAAGTGCACGATGACAGAAAAGAGGAAGGATTGAGCAATGAATAATAAGGAGGGCACATGGAGCAAGAAAAGGTGGATATGAGTCCTAGTTTATTTCTCGAGTTGAGATGGTCGTGTAAAATAAGGGAACATATCGGGGTCGCTTACGACCCAATATAAATATTAGAATAGGTGATGAGGACGTCACATCCTCGGATACAATCAAGAATCCTCCACTGCACATACATGGTTCAAGGATGAAAATTAGGGTGAAAATTAGAGCATGACAATCTAAATTATGGGTCAGCTCGTTTCAAATGATTTATTTATTTATATTTGAGAATATATTACTACCTAATGAGTTAATTATTGTTAGAAACCATGGATATGATGATGATATGCTTGAGGAGGAGGTTGGAGGTGTCGCAGGCCAGCAAGAGGCTTCCATGTCAAGTTGGAGGCCCAAACAAAGTCGACTTCGAGTCTGTTTTGGAACCCAGAAACACCACACACTAAAATGGATGCCACAGTCGAAGTCCCTTATTAACGTTCTTATATGGATGGAAGCATAATTTGATCACCTTTCTAATGGAACTGGTGTAATGTCAAAATGCAGCCGGGTCGTCGGAAATAGCCGAAATAAAAAGACGTCTAGAAACTATCTAGGTATTGCTTACCATGTTAACATCTATCTTGCATGAACCTTTACTTGTGGAATCTATCAGTTAAGATTATATTTAAACCATGTTACCTTGCTAATTCCATAATTTTTATATGCTTTACTTGTTCTACATACTTTGTTTCATGGGTTAGACTAAGTGTTACATAAATTGGCAGATTTACTTCGAATATCTTCATAAGAAGCCTCTGCCTCTTCATTAGGGTTTGGGTTTTGCTTACATTATTCTACCAAGAACAGTTTCGTCGTTTTATCGGTTTCTAGGACCCCAGCTCATGAGTTTAATCATATATTTGCAATTTGGTTGCTTCTATCTTGTTTTTCCTTGTGTTTTTCGATTCGTAGGCAAGGATTAGCCTTCTTGGTGAGGTCAATTGTGCTTACACGGTTGATAACCTAAGGAGATATGGTGCTACGATTGCGGGGTTTGGAACGTGTTGTTCGAAGCTATATCGATTTCTGTCTCACCTCTACCAAATCTTTGTTTATCGAACCTTTTGGAAGATCGGGACACCCCGTATAGATCAATAGGGCCATGGTAAAAGAACGACCAATCATTGAAATACAACTCTCGGGGCTCGGCATCGGCAAGGATTTCGTCATGTAAGTGCATCGAATCTTTCATGTTGACTTGTACTTGTTAGAAATGATGTAACTGCTAGTTATCCGGTAGTTTTAGTCAATGGGAAGCTTTAGTTCGAATATCGATGACTTGGGGTAGTTGCCGTGTCCTATGATTTTTGATTTTGTAGATTTGTCTTGTTTCTTTCGAGTTGTTGGTGCTAGTGCTCTAGTCGATGGTCGATTGGGATACTCGAGTCATGGTTAAGATGTTTTGCCGATTTAATCTATTCCGTAGCGATCGTATACGATTGATGTGTCCTGTATAGCTCGTTTGAGTTGACTTGTCCTACGATAGAGCAGCTTGCTAGGGTTTAGGTTAAGTTAATAGAATATCTCGGATTGCTATCATCGATTATATCTTGTACCTACCGCATAGTTGACTTGTCCTGTGTTGCTTTGAATTTACTTAGTTGACTTGTCCTAGGTGAGGAATAATTGGTAGAATATGGGCTATAATTTGTGATAGTGATTCAACCATTCAATCGGGGTGTTTAGCCGATTGCTTACCATGTTAACATCTATCTTGCATGAACCTTTACTTGTGGAATCTATCGGTTAAGATTATATTTAAACCATGTTACCTTGCTAATTCCATAATTTTTATATGCTTTACTTGTTCTACATACTTTGTTTCATGGGTTAGACTAAGTGTTACATAAATTGGCAGATTTACTTCGAATATCTTTACTTGTCGATTTATACATGTTCGAGTGCCAATTCACATGACTAAGTGCTATTGTCACACCCCTATCCCGAAAGATAGTTAAGTGTGGTACGGATCGCCTTGGGAGATGATTGACGAAGCAACCATACATAGCATCACATTAACAAACATACACGATTTGCAAGTTTACATAATTAAGTCTCGATTACAATATAGAGTTTCGAATAAAGGATACATTAGGTTCAAATTTAAGTTTACATAACCGTGATCTTTGTTCGAAATAAAGTGCGGAAGCGATTACATAACACGACGATACATAGATAACTTATGCGAACCGTGCCGGCCTAGGCCACGGCTCACTCATCATGGGTCGGAGAGCTAGGAACCCATTCAATGGTCCACTCTTTGGGCTCTTCTCCATCCCACACAACCTTACCACAACAATCGCAAAACCCGGCTTGCGGGAAACCTGTGAATACACATGTAGTGGCAAAGCCTCGAGTATCTAGCATACTCCGCAAGTCTTACCCGTCAAATTGGCCATCTAAGACCGACTCCTAGATGCATGGGGTTTGACCGGTTTAACTTGGCATTTTGCATAAAACGGCGCCTATGCTACTTAGGTTGTCACTTTTATCACTTAGCCAAAATTAATAAGGTTGTTGCATAAAGGAAACTTTAGTGAGCATACTAGCAATACAAGAATTTGCAATACAATTTATATCATTATAAAACAGCAAGCTATTCATCCTCTTTCCATTACTACACATTGCGAACTGCTCGAATCAAGTGGTACTCATTAACCGAGAGGAAACGGCGATAATTATCGAATTATTAATCCTGCAGGAAAGAACCCAAATGCATGACATACGCATCATTTAAGAACACGTATGGCCACCGTTTGCGAGTTCATCATAAAGTAAAACACAGGGCCACCGACCCCGAGTACACGTCCCCTTGCGACCGTTCAACAACGCGCCCAAGGCTTAACCCGTGTACTCTCCAACGGTCCTCAACCCGTGCAACCACCGTGCCATACACATCACCTCCGGGTCGGTGAGATATCCGGCTCACTTTACAACTTACAAGCTACATAGGTTTACCAATCCCCATAAGAAAGGTATGCAAGTGGTACACAACTCAAACTTGTTCGCGGAGCCACAATGGGGTGTTCTCAATTTTAACCAAATTCATCATGTTCACATTTAATCATAGCCATAGGTAAGATTCCTATTCTATCGTTGACTCCATAGGCATAGCATAGCATTTCTAACGAGGATATGACACATAATGAACATAGGACATATAGGAATTTTATGCACGTGGATTTCCAATCAATTCCTAGAACTTAAATGCACATTCATCATCCTTAATATAGTGATAAAAGAAAGACATTTCAAATAATAGGAATGCACCGGGCTTGCCTTGAGAGTGATCGAAGTTAGCACTAGCCTCACAAGCGTTGAGTGTTGCAACCGTCTCTTCCGGCGGAATCAATTCGGCGTCGTCACCTAGAGAATGAAATGCAATGCATAAGTAAAATGATTACAAGGTCGATGATGATGGTAATGCATGTGTGCTGTTTGAAGGAGTGCATATGAATAGGTTTAGTAACATTTAGTTTTTTTGTGAAACCTACTAAGCATAAACACACAACTTGCTCTCTTTTAGAGAAGTTAATTACCTTAACAAGTATAACCTTAATACATGAGCAAAGACTAAATTACATGGACATGAGTACTAGGGTTAACATGTGGGTTCAGAATCTAAGGATTAGCAAGGTTTTAATGCAAACCGATGAACTTAGGGTTAAAGGCTTATAACCACATGCGATGACGATGCAACTCTAAAACTAAGAACTTGATTACAAATTTAATACATGCGGGATTTACATGAAACCTTTTTCCTAATCCTGCCATGAAGTTCTATGTGACATTCTGGAAAGTGAAAATTACATAAACATGCAAAAACATATTTTTTTTGAAGCATAAGCCTATTTATACACATGCTGAAATTTAACCTTTCATGGAATTAGAACTAGGGTAGCAAAAATACTTACTTAACATGCTAAAAAATTAACATGGGATTTTCTACACATGAACAGTACCGGGAGGGAATTAATTACCAAGTTTCATGCAAAAGTAATTTACACAGATTTAGTTAAAAATTAAATACGAGAGAATGCAGGAAATGCAATAACTTGAAAAATATGTAATGAAATGCGGATCTTCCAGTGCCAAACATTCATGTATGCTTAGGTGAAGGATTTGGCCAAGTGGCATCCCTTGATTTATAGTTTTAAAGTTATGACTTAGTTAAGTTTTCAGGGTTGACTTTTATCATTTTTGTAAAAATATGAAAACATTCAAATCTGACCAGCTCATGTTACTTTTATGCAATTACAGATCTTCTAGTTTCTAAAACATTTTAGTTTGTAATTTTTGGACATTTCAAACGCAAGATATGAATTTTTCAAACTTGAACAAAGTACGGATCTAATTACGGATTTGCCACCCGGGGAATTTTTAAATGGGGCTGGGCCCACGCGGCGGGACCTCGCCGGAGGCGGCCCGAGCTCGCCGGTGTTCACGCCGTGGGGCGCTGTGGTGGCCCGGAGAGGGCGGGAGGGGGTCTAGCGACGCCGGGCGACGTGAGAAACACGAGCGTGGCGAAGAGGGGCCCGCGCGACGGCCGGAGCACCGGCGGCCACGCGCGCGGCGGCAGGGCGGCACTTCGGCACCGTCGTGCGCGGCGCATGGAGGACGAGAGGGGCTGGGTTTCGGGCAGGAGCTCCGCCTCACCTTGGGGACGGGCGGCGTGGGCTTGCTTGGCGCGAGAGGATACCGGGCGGGGGCTCGACGGAGGTGAGGCGACGGCGGCGGCGGCGGCAGCGGCTTGTCCCCAAAATTCGCGAGATGGACTGCACTTGAGGGGAAACCAAGTCGGGGAACAACCCAGGGAAGTGCCGGCGTGCTTGATTGGGGGGGGGGAGGGGAGAAACAAGCTTGTCTAGACGCAGGAGCTTGAGGCGGCGTCCATGGCGGCGGCGGCCCGATTTCTTGCTCCGGTGCGCGCTAGGGGAGGGGAATGGAGCTGGGGGTGGCGCTGGGAGATGAGGCAGGTATTGCTGGTGCTTCGGGAGGCGCGAGTGGGATCGATTCTTGGCCTCTCGTGCCGTTTTTCTAAGGGCGGCCGGACGGACGACGCACGGCCGGCAGAGCGAGGCGCGGCGCCTTCAATTCGGGTCGTCGCGGGGTGGGCGTCGGGTACGGGACAGTTGGGGAGGTGCGCGGCGACGTGACGGGGCAGGCGGGGCGCGTGCGCGGCCTGGCGGCTCGCCGGACCGGCGGTCGGGCCACCATTGCCCGGTGGGCAACAAGGTGTCGAGCTGGATTTTTTGAAATTCGAATCTATGGTTTGAAACTTTGGACGAAATTCATACTTCTGTTGCTCCAATTTTCGAAATAAATTATGTAGATCTTCAGCACGACGTGCTTGAATTTTCATCTTATAGTTTGAACTTCTAAAAATTCTTCCAAAAATTCATGCAAAAATCACAAACAGAGACGTTTCAGGTTTGAATTTGAATTTTTGGGCATTCAAAACCTTGTTCAAAAAATTTGTAAAAATGCTGTAAATTCATCTTTTTACATGAGCAATCCAGTGGTGCAAAAATATTTGGGTAGTGTTTTTATAATTTTTTGCATTTTCCTTAGGCGTTGGGTTAGGGTTAGGGTTTAGTTAGGTTTTTCCTTTTCTCATTTATTTTTCTTATTTTTCCTTTTGGGTAATTAGCATGGATGCTCTATTAGTGCTGTGATTAGTGTGCTAATTACTTAGTTGACCTTAATTGTGACATGGGATGTCACAGCCCTCCCCCTTAAAGAAATTCTCGTCCCGAGAATCGCTACGAATTAAGGAGAGGGAGTGCGAAAAATTTACCGATTTGTGTGACACGAGGAACTCGGGAAAGTTCTTCTCTAGAAAGTCCTCTTGTTCCCATGTTGCTTCTTCTTTGGTGTGATTACTCCATTGCACTTTGTAGAAAGTGATGGTGCGATTGCGAGTTACTCGGTCGCTTTGATCAATAATCCGGACGGGGCATTCGGGGTAGGAGAGATCTTCTTCTAGTTGATCGGTGTCGGAAATGACCACATCAATCGGAGGCTTCAAGCATTTCTTAAGTTGAGAGACATGGAACACATTGTGCACACGAGCAAGACTTTCCGGTAGTTGCAATCGGTAAGCAACCGCGCTATGCTTTTCCACAATCGGATAGGGTTCAATATAGCGGGGTGCTAAGTTTCCCTTAATTTCAAACCGAGATACGCCCTTATTCGGAGAGACACGAAGATAGACATGATCTCCTTTCTCAAATTCCAATGGACGTCTCCTCTTATTAGAGTAACTCACTTGACGAGATTGTGGGGCTTTCATGTTGGCTTGGATCTGTCGAACCTTTTCTTCGCCTTGAGTGACAAGATCGGGACCAGAATTGGTTCTTTCTCCCGCTTCCGACCAATTTAAGGGTGTACGACAAGAATGACCGTACAACGCTTCAAATGGTGACATTCCC
Source organism: Chloris gayana (assembly GCA_031894775.1). Taxonomy (NCBI): domain Eukaryota; kingdom Viridiplantae; phylum Streptophyta; class Magnoliopsida; order Poales; family Poaceae; genus Chloris; species Chloris gayana. Next base: position 1,020,460 of record JAUNZO010001841.1, on the reverse strand, counting down.
GAACTCTCTTGATAGCTATTGTTGTACGAGAATTCGGCGAATGAAAGACAATCATCCCAATTCCCTCTATTTTCCATAGCACATGCTCTCAAGATATCCTCCAAATATTGATTCAATCTTTCGGTTTGTCCATCCGTTTGAGGGTGATATGCGGAGCTTCTAATGAGAGTGGTACCAAGACAAGAATGCAATTGCTCCCAAAAGCGAGATACAAATTGCGAACCTCGATCGGAAACAATGGTTTTAGGTACTCCATGCAAACATAACACTCTTGAGATGTATAGCTCGACATACTTCTTGGTATTATAGGTAGTATGGACGGGGATGAAATGCGCGGACTTGGTCAATCTATCCACAATAACCCAAATTGAATCATGCTTCTTTGAGGTGAGAGGCAATCCAACGATAAAATTCATAGCAATGTCCTCCCACTTCCAAACGGGAATCTTCAATGGGTTCAATAATCCGGCTTTTCTCAAGTGGTCGGCTTTCACTCGTTGACAAGTATCGCACTCGGCCACATACCGTGCAATTTCACGTTTCATGCGTGTCCACCAAAACTTTTCTCTTAGGCCGCGATACATTTTATTGCTACCGGGGTGTATGGAATATTTAGACAAATGTGCCTCATCCATTATTTTCTTCCGTAATTCCATATTCTTCGGAACCACGAGACGTTGGTTGAACCATAATACACCATCGGCATCTTGTCCGAAACATGTAGCTTCATCTTTCTCAATCTTTTGCCGAATAAATTTCATTCCTTCATCCTTCTTTTGTGCCTCAATAATTTCCTCACGAAGGGTAGGAATGAGAGCTAGATTATATAACGAACCATAGGGAATGACTCGAAGACTCGGTTCGCTAGAATCTGAAATTTCCGAATTTTCCATAGAACAACCGGTAATATGATTCCATTGATCCTTGCGACTCAAGGCGTCGGCAACCACATTAGCTTTACCCGGATGGTAATGAATTTCCAACTCATAATCCTTGATTAATTCCAACCATCTACATTGCCTCATATTCAACTCTTGTTGGGTGAAGATGTACTTGAGGCTCTTATGGTCGGTGTAAAGATTGACAAGATTTCCAAGTAAATAATACCTCCAAGTTTTCAAAGCAAGGACAACCGAGGCTAGCTCCAAGTCATGGGTAGGGTAGTGTTGTTCATGCTTGCGGAGTTGACGAGAAGCATAAGCAATGACACGACCTTCTTCCATTAGCACACATCCTAGACCGGTGCCGGACGCATGACAATACACGTCAAACGGCTTGGTGATGTCGGCTTGGGCTAACACCGGAGCGGATGTTAAATGCTTCTTGAGAGTTTGGAAAGCTTCTTCACATTCACGGCTCCATTTAAACTTAGCATCTTTCTCCAATAACTTTGTCATAGGCTTGGCTATGCTTGAAAAATTGGGAATGAATTTCCGATAATAACCAGGCAAGACCAAGAAAGCTTCGGATTTGTCTCACCGATCTTGGGGATTTCCAAGTAAGCACTTCTCCAACTTTACTTGGGTCAACGGTGACACCTTCCGCGAATATGATATGACCCAAGAAAGGAACTTGTTTCAACCAAAATTCACATTTGCTAAACTTGGCATACAATTGATGATCACGAAGCCGTTGGAGAACAATGCGAAGATGTTCGGCATGCTCTTCTTCGGAGTTTGAATAAATAAGAATGTCGTCAATAAAGACCACGACAAACTTATCCAACTCGGGCATGAAGACCGAATTCATCAAGTACATGAAATGAGCCGGAGCATTTGTAAGCCCAAAAGACATGACGAGATACTCAAAGAGACCATACCGCGTAGAGAATGCGGTTTTGGGAATATCTTCGGCTCGGATCTTGATTTGGTGGTAACCGGATCGGAGATCAATCTTAGAGAAGACCTTAGCACCAACTAATTGGTCAAAGAGAATATCAATCCGAGGGAGCGGGTATTTATTCTTGATAGTTACCGCATTGAGAGGGTGATAATTCACACATAGGTGTAGCGTCTTGTCCTTCTTCTTCACAAAGAGAGCGGGGCATCCCCACGGAGATGAACTAGGGCGAATGTATCCTTTGTCCATAAGCTCACCCAATTGTTCCTTCCAGATTGCTAGCTCATTGGGAGCCATTTTGTACGGCCTACGGGAAATTGGTGCCGTACCGGGTTGGAGCACAATTTTAAACTCAACATCCCGATCGGGTGGCATGCCCGGTAAGTCATCCGGGAACACATCGGGAAACTCACATACCACGGGAATATCCTCAATCCTTTTTCCCTCAAGATGGTAGATTTTTGAGGTGGAAGGCTTTGGGTGGGGTAATCGGAGAATAGATGAACCATGGAGTGGTGAGTTTAGGTGAACTTCTCGGGAATCAATGTGCAAAACGGCTTTATGGAGCTTCATCCATCTCATACCTAGAATTATGTCTATTCCTTGCCCACCTAAAATTATGAGAGAGGAGGGGTATACTTTCCTTTCTAGGTTTAGGAGTACTTACCTCAACTCTAGGTTTGTTTTTATTTTTCCACCGGGTGATGTGATGATATAGGGAATATCCAAAACGGTAGGAGTGAGTTGTAATGTTTTTGCACATGCTTGACTAATGAAATCATGAGTTGCACCCGAATCAAAAAGAACCAAAGTGGAGTGGTTGTTGACCGAAAACATACCCGAGAGTACCGGTTCTCCCGCTTGAATCTCTTCGGCCGTGGTATAGTTGACTCGGCCATTCTTAGCATTTGGAGTGGAGGATTGATTGCGGTTCCCATTTCCATTATTCCCATTGCGGTTTTGATTGTTGTTGCCACTTCCGGAACCATTGTTGGTGTTGTTGTTGTTGTGTGCCCGGGTTGCGTGTCGGAACACGGCATTCCTTTGCGAAACGACCCGGACGTCCACAATTAAAGCACGGACCTTGAGGACCGGGCCTAGCACCTTGGTATTGCTGCTGTGGAGGGCGGGATGAAATGTTGTGCTGCTGATTTCCACCGTGAGAGTGATGGTGTTGTTGCGGCACAAATTGACGTGATCCCCCGTCGGCGGCAATGCGGCCCAAAACTTCGTCCGGACGGGGAAGTGATGGCTAACTTGTACTTGGGCGGAGCGGAGCCGGATGGATTTCCTACGGCACGCTTCCTCTTCTTGTCCTCTTGGTGAGCACGGATAGCATCTTCTTGCACAATTGCGGCACTCATCAAGTCATTGAACGTGCCGGTAGTGACTTGAGCCAAGCGATCTTGCAACTTTGGGCTTAGCCCCAAACGAAAGCAATCCTTTTTCTTGTCATCCGTGTCGGCATGATAGGATGCATATTGAGCCAAGTAGTTGAACTTCCGTGCATACTCTTGCACGGTTCCGGTTCCTTGCTTCAAATTGAGGAACTCTTGCAACTTGCGCTTCATGATACCGGCGGGAATGTGATGCGCGCGAAACGCGGTGCAAAAGTCCGGCCAATTCACTTGAGTACCGGCGGGAAGAGCGGCGGTGAAACTGGCCCACCATGCACTAGCGGAGCCACGGAGTTGTTGAGCCGCAAAGAGAACCTTTTGCTCCGATGTGCAATTGAGGAGAGCAAACTTCGACTCAATGATACGGAGGAAATTATCCGCTTCCAAAGGATCGGTAGTAGCTTCACCAAACTTGGGCGGTTGAGTTGCCCAAAAGTCGGCATAGGTGGAATTCCTCGGCCCTTGGGGTGGCGGTCCTTGGCCTTGTCCTTTGTTGGTTTGGCTCGCGAAGAACAAGCAGAACATCTCGTTTTGGTTGGACACGAGTTGCTCCAACGGCGTGAGAGGTGGAGGGTTAGGGAGTTGCTCATCCCTCCCACCATGACCACTTCCGGAAGCTTCACCACGACGGGTATTCACCATCTGTCATATATGAAAAATTTTCTCATGTTAGCTCATTAGTTTTGGAGCTAAAATGGCAAGAAAACATGACATTGGACATAAGGGATCAAAAATTTCAGATTGCATGTACGAAAGAAATAGTGATGAAATAAGCATAATGCATTGGCAACACACATATTCCATAGATTCCAACATAGCTAGCAACATGATAGAAATTTTTGATACACAGGAACCCACGAATCCGATACAACACGGTCTTAGGTTACATTACATGTGACCCATAAACAAACACAAATCTCCGAGAGCTTAATTAACAACACACGGATAGTTTTCCATACACGGTTACATGCCTCACGAGATTTCAAATCCTACAACACATAGAGCTATGACCACCGGTCGTGACAACTACTCGACGTCGGAAGCATCCTCACCATCACCCATCTCCACGTCATCCTCGGGTGGGATGATCTCAAGTGGCTCGGGAGGTCCGCCATTAAGGATGGCGTGCAGGGCATCGTTGGTGGCCTGGAGATGCTCAATGGTGGCGTTGTTATGCGTGATGGTCGCCTGGACGTTCCGGAGGTCTCCCTCCAAAGCATCCCTAGCGCCCTGAGTCTCCGGAAGAGTAACCTCCAACTCATCCTTCTCTTCGAGAAGGGCATCCACCTGGCCGGAGAGGATGTAGTTCTCCTCATTCGCGGCGGTGAGCTGGGCCTCACGCTCATCGAGTGTGGCCTGCAGAGCGGCGGCTCCATTGCCCTCAAGGGCAAGGTTGGCGTCGTGGAGCTGCTCGAAGAAACTCCAACGCTCCGTCTCGCTATACTCGAGCTGCGTATGGAGGGTGTCCACCTTAGTAGTGCGCTCGGCTAGCTCGGCGGTGCGGGCAGCAAGCTCGGCGGCGCGAGCGGTGAGCTCGGCGTCGCGGGTGGTGAGGGTGGCCTGCAGGGCAGCACGCTCCTGCTCCAACTCGAGGACCCGCCTCGCGAGGTTCTCACGATCCAACATGAGCTTGCCGGAGGCCATCTGACAGAGAATTTTGAAACACAAGTCAAAACTCAATATCCAACAACATAACATGCGAAATAAGTAGAGCATGAATGATGGAATGGCACCAACTTAGCAAAAGAATGCAACAAAACTTTTCGCACACGACCTAACACGGTTCAGCTTTCTGGACAGATACGACCTGCTACAGAAACTCGATCTGTACTCCTGCTTATGGACAGAATTAAACTTTACTTTGTTACAAAAGTTTTAGACAATTTCTTAAGCTTTCTAACGCATCCTAGAACAGCTCAATCCGACTTGTCGTTTGAAAGTTATGAGCGATCTACGACAGGGACAGAACCGGAGCACATTCTGGAATTCCAGAATAGCTCTCTGGAATGGGCAATTCTAGCTACGTTCCAGATTTTTGAAAGACCTGAGATTAGAAATTTGTTGAAGGGCATAACACAATCTTTCCAGAAAGTCCTCAGTCGCCTTATTTGGATAAGTAATTTGGGAGTTATGCTCGTTTTCGTGAAACCTAACAATTCTGCCATGTTTTGTTTTTGGTTTTCAAACTTTTGTAGAAATGAAGCTAGGTGATCGAATTTTTATGATTATTGTAATTAGATAAGTTCACACGCATATGCTTGATATGATGACATGATATGCAAGGATGATCGATGGTCAATATGTCGTTTCGTACGTCCTCACAAAATTAAAAGACCACGCCCGCCGATACGAATATCGGACAAGCGTATCGGTGGCACTCACACACCTCTCACACGATACTACACGAACTAAAACGTTGTTATGTACCTGCAAGAGATGGATTCCAGAAACATTACATCAAATTCAAAAGAAACAAGCCAAAAATAAATCCATGTCACCTCGCCTCACATGGAGAGCTCTCGAATAAGAGTGTATTCGAGTCACACCAATAATATTATGCGAAAATTGACCACACACATTTGCATACCTTTGCTCAAGCCGTAGTTGCAAAATGTGTAAACAATCATAACACAGGGTTAGTTTTGCCACCATTCTATATAGTCCTTATATTGGCCTTTCTATCTAGACTCGTACCTCACCGTGACACAAAAACGGCTTTAAGATTTTTAGAATGAGTGTTAGCGTGACGCAAATCCCAAGTTGGCTCGATACCACGTGTCACACCTCTATCCCGAAAGATAGTTGAGTGTGGTACGGATCGCCTTGGGAGATGATTGACGAAGCAACCATACATAGCATCACATTAACAAACATACACGATTTGCAAGTTTACATAATTAAGTCTCGATTACAATATAGAGTTCCGAATAAAGGATACATTAGGTTCAAATTTAAGTTTACATAACCATGATCTTTGTTCGGAATAAAGTGCGGAAGCGATTACATAACACGACGATACATAGATAACCTATGCGAACCGTGCCGGCCTAGGCCACGGCTCGCTCATCATGGGTCGGAGAGCTAGGAACCCATTGAATGGTCCACTCTTTGCGCTCTTCTCCATCCCACACAACCTTACCACAACAATCGCAAAACCCGGCTTGCGGGAAACCCGTGAATACACATGTAGTGGCAAAGCCCGAGTATCTAGCATACTCCGCAAGTCTTACCCGTCAAATTGGCCATCTAAGACGGACTCCTAGATGCATGGGGGTTGTGACATCCCATGTCACGATTAAGGTCAACTAAGTAATTAGCACACTAATCACAGCACTAACAGAGCATCCATGCTAATTACCCAAAAGGAAAAATAAGAAAAATATATGAGAAAAGGAAAAACCTAACTAAACCCTAACCCTAACCCAACCCCTAAGGAAAATGCAAAAAAAATTATAAAAACACTACCCAAATATTTTTGCACCACTGCATTGCTCATGTAAAAAGATGAATTTACAGCATTTTTACAAAATTTTTGAACAAGGTTTTGAATGCCCAAAAATTCAAATTCAAACCTGAAACGTCTCTGTTTGTGTTTTTTGCATGAATTTTTGGAAGCATTTTTAGAAGTTCAAACTATAAGATGCAAATTCAAGCACGTCGTGCTGAAGCTCTACATATTTTATTTCGAAAATTGGAGCAACAGAAGTATGAATTTCGTCCAAAGTTTCAAACCACAGATTCGAATTTCAAAAATCCAGCTCGACATCTGTTGCCCACCGGGCAATGGTGGCCCGACCGCCGGTCCGGTGAGCCGCCAGGCCGCGCACGCGCCCCGCCTGCCCCGTGACGTCGCCGCGCACCTCCCCAACTGTCCCGTACCCGACGCCCAACCCGCGACGACCCGAATTGAAGGCGCCGCGCCTCGCTCTGCCGGTCGTGCGTCGTCCGTCCGGCCGCCCTTAGAAAAACAGCACGAGAGGCCAAGAATCGATCCCACTCGCGCCTCCCCAAGCACCAGCAATACCTGCCTCATCTCCCAGTGCCACCCCCAGCTCCATTCCCCTCCCCTAGCACGCACTAGAGCAAGAAATCGGGCCGCCACCGCCATGGACGCCGCCTCAAGCTCCTACATCTAGGCAAGCTAGTTTCTCCCCTTTTTCCCCCCAATCAAGTGCGCCGACACTTCCCTGGGTTGTTCCCTGACTTGGTTTCCCCTCAAGTGCAGTCCATCTCACGAATTTTGGGGACAAGCTGCTGCCGCCGCCGCCGCCGTCGCCTCACCTCCGTCGAGCCCCCGCCCGGTATCCCTCTGCGCCAAGCAAGCCCACACCGCCCGTCCCCAAGGTGAGGCGGAGCTCCTGCCCGAAACCCAGCCCCTCTCGTCCTCCGTGCGCCGCGCACGACGGTGCCGAAGTGCCGCCCCTGCCGCCGCGCCGTGGCCGCCGGTGCTCCGGCCGTCACGCGGGCCCCTCTTCGCCACGCTCGTGTTTCCCACGTCGCCCGGCGTCGCTAGACCCCCTCCCGCCCTCTCCGGGCCACCACAGCGCCCCACGGCGTGAACGCCGGCGAGCTCGGGCCGCCTCCGGCGAGGTCCCGCCGCGCGGGCCCAGCCCTATTTAAAAATTCCCCGGGTGGCAAATCCGTAATTAGATCCGAACTTTGTTCAAGTTTGAAAAATTCATATCTTGCGTTTGAAATGTCCAAAAATTACAAACTAAAATGTTTTGGAAACTAGAAGATCTGTACTTTCATAAAAGTAACATGAGCTGGCCAGATTTGAATGTTTACATATTTTTACAAAAATGATAAAAGTCAACCCCTGAAAACTTAACTAAGTCATAACTTTAAAACTATAAATCAAAAAGGGATGCCACTTGGCCAAAACCTTCACCTGATCATACATGAATTTTTGGCACTGGAAGATCTGCATTTCATGACATATGTTTCATGTGATTGCATTTCTTGCATTCTCTGTATTTCATTTTTAATTAAATCTGTGTAAATTAATTTTGCATGAAACTTGGTAATTAATTCCCTCCTGGTACTGTTCATGTGTAGAAAATCCCATGTTAATTTTTGAGCATGTTAAGTATGTATTTTTGCTACCCTAGATCTAATTCCATGAAAGGTTAAATTTCAGCATGTGTATAAATAGGCTTATGCTTCAAAAAAATATATGTTTTTGCATGTTTATGTAATTTTCACTTTCCACAATGTCACATAGAACTTCATGGCAGGATTAGTAAAAAGGTTTCATGTAAATCCCGCATGTATTAAATTTGTAATCAAGTTCTTAGTTTTAGAGTTGCATCGTCATCGCATGTGGTTATAAGCCTTTAACCCTAAGTTCATCGGTTTGCATTAAAACCTTGCTAATCCTTAGATTCTGAACCCACATGTTAACCCTAGTACTCATGTCCATGTAATTTAGTCTTTGCTCATGTATTAAGGTTATACTTGTTAAGGTAATTAACTTCTCTAAAAGAGAGCAAGTTGTGTGTTTATGCTTAGTAGGTTTCACAAAAAAAAACTAAATGTTACTAAACCTATTCATATGCACTCCTTCAAACAGCACACATGCATTACCATCATCATCGACCTTGTAATCATTTTACTTATGCATTGCATTTCATTCTCTAGGTGACGACGCCGAATTGATTCCGCCGGAAGAGGCGGTTGCAACACTCAACGCTTGTGAGGCTAGTGCTAACTTCGATCACTCTCAAGGCAAGCCCGGTGCATTCCTATTATTTGAAATGTCTTTCTTTTATCACTATATTAAGGATGATGAATGTGCATTTAAGTTCTAGGAATTGATTGGAAATCCACGTGCATAAAATTCCTATATGTCCTATGTTCATTATGTGTCATATCCTCGTTAGAAATGCTATGCTATGCCTATGGAGTCAACGATAGAATGGGAATCTTACCTATGGCTATGATTAAATGTGAACATGATGAATTTGGTTAAAATTGAGAACACCCCATTGTGGCTCCGCGAACAAGTTTGAGTTGTGTACCACTTGCATACCTTTCTTATGGGGATTGGTAAACCTATGTAGCTTGTAAGTTGTAAAGTGAGCCGGATATCTCACCGACCCGGAGGTGATGTGTATGGCACGATGGTTGCACGGGTTGAGGACCGTTGGAGAGTACACGGGTTAAGCCTTGGGCGCGTTGTTGAACGGTCGCAAGGGGACGTGTACTCGGGGTCGGTGGCCCCGTGTTTTACTTTATGATGAACTCGCGAACGGTGGCCATACGTGTTCTTAAATGATGCGTATGTCGTGCATTTGGGTTCTTTCCTGCAGGATTAGTAATTCGATAATTATCGCCATTTCCTCTCGGTTAATGAGTACCACTTGATTCGAGCAGTTCGCAATGTGTAGTAATGGAAAGAGGATGAATAGCTTGCTGTTTTATATTGATATAAATTGTATTGCAAATTCTTGTATTGCTAGTATGCTCACTAAAGTTTCCTTTATGCAACAACCTTATTAATTTTGGCTAAGTGATAAAAGTGACAACCTAAGTAGCATAGGCGCCGTTTTATGCAAAATGCCAAGTTAAACCGGTCAAGCCCCATGCATCTAGGAGTCGGTCTTAGATGGCCAATTTGACGGGTAAAACTTGCGGAGTATGCTAGATACTCGAGGCTTTGCCACTACATGTGTATTCACGGGTTTTCCTCAAGCCGGGTTTTGCGATTGTTGTGGTAAGGTTGTGTGGGATGGAGAAGAGCCCAAAGAGTGGACCATTCAATGGGTTCCTAGCTCTCCGACCCATGATGAGTGAGCCGTGGCCTAGGCCGGCACGGTTCGCATAAGTTATCTATGTATCGTCGTGTTATGTAATCGCTTCCGCACTTTATTTCGAACAAAGATCATGGTTATGTAAACTTAAATTTGAACCTAATGTATCCTTTATTCGGAACTCTATATTGTAATCGAGACTTAATTATGTAAACTTGCAAATCGTGTATGTTTGTTAATGTGATGCTATGTATGGTTGCTTCGTCAATCATCTCCCAAGGCAATCCGTACCACACTTAACTATCTTTCGGGATAGGGGTGTGACAGGTATCGGGATCAATTTTCCAAGATGAATGTGAATGTCTAGTTCATGCCCTGTCTAATTTGAGTTTTGTGTTGAGGAACCGAGTAACCGATAGCTGCTTCACTTCACGTTATGTTTATTTTCAATGTCCGGTTTCGGTTATATATCGGCTCTGTCCGGACCGATAACCCAGAAATTTTACACGTTCTACTTGTCATTGTTGGTTTGCGGGGAAAACCAACCGGCACGACCTGTGAATTCCTCACCGCGTTCCAAGATTTGGTCCTGCTTGAAGTGAAGCAAATCTCCCCGAGCCGAGTGTGTGTTCTCGACGGGCGAGTCGTCACTCAGCATGCTTTTTTCGTATTAACTATGGTCACTATTGGCATAGTGTCCACGGTGTTTTGACTGCCTAGTGTTGGCCAAGCAAGTTGGTGGGAATGGTCGGTGAAGGATAGTGGGTGAAATTGAGTGAAAAATTTTCCCAAGCAATTGTTGAAGCTTATTTTTCCATCATGTCCTACCCCTGCACAAAAAAAAAAGATGGGGCCAAGCGGCAAGGGCAGTCGGGGTGGCTGCCCGGGTTGGCACCCGAGTTGGGCAGCGACCCTAGGCCCGGCGGCCTAAGGTGCCGGGTGGTGCCAAAACTAGCTAATTTTTATTTTCTAGTTTTTCAAATGTTTTTGTTCTTTTTGTTTATGTTTTTGCATGCAAAAGTGACAGAAAGAAAACTACACTAAGAATTATTTAGAGGGGTAAGTATCGGGTACCTTCCGACGAGGGTTTGAATTTTTACGTCCCAATCAAGACATCCTCCATAGTTCATTTGAGCTCGGTACCATCCGTGGATGGAGAATTTTCCGCGGTAGGTATGATGAGTGTCGTATACTTTCCTTACGGGTATACATCGGTCGGAAGAATGATTCGTCAAGGACATGGTGGCATATTGAATACATACGGCCGGTCGGGAGTGCCCACAAGGTAGTGTCCGATCGATACAAGATAACGAAGGCTCCATACACCGGTATGGAAATGGACTTGGACGATTATACCAACTTAGGCTTAGCGCAATCCTCAAGAAAAGTACAAGACCAATCGTAAAGGACTCGAATAGATAATAAGCTCGGAGATAGAATTTCTATGTTTGTAAACATTGTAACCGACTAGGATTTTGCATATAACCCTGTCTCCTCGGATATTTAAGGTGGAGCAGGGAGCCCTTGAAAACGATCTACACAATAGCAATTTGCGTACGGGGCGGAACCTGTCTAAACTCCCTGTGTGTTCTTGTGTTGCCCCATCGAGTTCCTGGTTCATACGGGGCTATGTAGTTTATTGCCGAGATAAAGACTCGACATTTGGCGCGCCAAGTAGGGGCCCCGGCGAGTTTTTGGTGAATTCAATGGCATCATCTTTTGACTTCACTTTTGCTCTCGGCTTTGCAATCCGCTTCGGGTCTTAGGTCTTTGAGGATGATTCTATCGGAAAGCTTCAGCTAATGTATCGTAAGCACAATCTGGTCGCTGTTGCTGAAGCGCGATGACGAGATGCAATCTCGATCTTTACTTCGGCTTCCGTCGAGTCTAACGCAGCCGATCTTGTGGCGCGATCAATCGACCGGTCGAGTTTACCTTCGGTTTGGCTAATCAGGTTGCGACCATGATCGCCACCTAGTTTGTAGCGTTGAGCAGCTCTTCGAGCTCGTAGGCGACTTTGAAGAGGGTCCTCAAACCTTCTTCAACTGTTCATGACCAGTCCGATCCTCACCCAGCTTGCCCCTAAGGTGGCTATTGCTGAGCCAGCTAGATTGGATCCTCTAGGTGATGAGCAGCGTGAACGTGAGCTTGCGGCCGAGGAAGTAGAGGAAGCAAACAGTCAACAACCTCCGGCTGCCATACCAATCAGTAACCCTCGTATCAACGCCAATGCACCTAGAACTAGTCAGGATGGAGCCCTCGATGCTGGAGTACCAACAACAAGAGCCGTTGCGAGATGGAGCTCGAGTCAACAACAATCATTCGACATCTCACAGTCGAGGGAATCGTGGAGGTACCCGAAGGAATCGCTCCCGATCTGCAAGAGCACGCAACATGAATGCACTAGAAGCCGAGCTTAATGGGCAATGGGTCTTTACATGTCCGCTTGACAATATTGCGGGTGTCAAGAACATCTTGGAGCGCGTCACACATGGTGAACGCAGCTACGCTACAAACTCAAGAGCGCGAGCGAGAGGAGTACTTGAGACGGTGTGACATCCCTCCGGGACACCCAGGGATCGGAACAGAGGGACACTCGACGAAGCGAGTTACAACAGAAACATCATCTCATACAAGCCGAATATATACATCATGGTATAATACAACCAGGTTTTCGAAATACAAACATTCGTGCAGCGCAAATATACATTATTGAAGTTTAACATTCTACGAGTACTCAGCGGAAAGTCATTCCATTACAACTCCAAAAGACTTAACGATCAACGCGATGCACCGAGCCCTTCGTACATCGCGCTCCTCTCTCTTCATGGCGTGGGGATACGCTCCCATTGAAGGGAACCTCCTCTCGGACATTGCTCCTCTTCGGGAAACCGCCATACAAGTCGTGGTAGTACGACTCGTTCCCTGAAAGGTAAACGAACAAACCCCGAGTATTCTAATACTCAGCAAGACTGACCCGTCAACATGGCACGCTAAGGCCGACGCCTAGTATGCAAAGGCTTTCCGGTCGTGGGGTTTACTCCTTTGTGAAAAAGCAGCATTAAAGGGTGGGTCCTTACTTTCAGTATTTTAGCTCGGTATTAAGTTCATTAGCCTTGTTATTTGCAACCTATCACTTTTTCAATCAAGTTTGCAAGACAAGATAATATAGATCATTTATCCTTTCATCCCTCATCTTCATCTTTCAGTTGTTACTACGATGTGACGAGCTAAACAAGCGGTACTCATTACTCGCGAGGGACAGCGATTCGAATCGATTTATACCAGCTGGCAAAACCCGACTACACGACGTATACGCATCACACCGATCGTATACGACAACCTTTCCCGCTAGCACCTGACAGCAGACTAGCCATTTCCAACTCCCCGGAAGTATGGTGACGCCACGACTTCCCTCGTGGTCGACCCATCTCCCTCCCGTGAGACTATCCTCTCACCGACAGCCGAGAAAGAGAGCCGGCTACGCTACATCTCTCGGGGCGATAGGGTACATCAGCTTGCTGGGCCCATGATACCAGCATGTAGTGCGATACGTTCAAACTTGTTCAACTAAGCCGACAACGGTACGGTCCTTGACCGACTCGGACGGGGCTACCACCTTGCAAGACCTCATCTCCGTCTTGCCCTTTCTCCTACGGGGCCCGTCCGGTCTCAACTTCATTAACACTCTATTCATTTTAGTGTCAACACAAAAACCCTTAAAGCCTCCATGCTTTAAGATTCCCTAAAACACCTGCCGTTGCCACTATGAATTAAGCTTAGCCTCTAGTGAGCTACCTGTACCAAGTATAGAATAAACAAAAAGGAATCCTACCATAATGCAACTAGGGTGTCAATCATTCCCTAACACCTAATGCACAAACATACTCGTACTATGTGATAAAGTAAAATATTTAGAAACATAGGTAGGATGCACCGGGGCTTGCCTTGATTCCGTTCGAAGTTAGCTTCCTCGGCGGCTGGGTCGACTTCGAGATTCCCCGCTCCCGACTCGACTTCGGTGGAACCTCGATCACTTCGGAACCTAAGCCGACCAGCAATGCGTTGCGAATCACAATCATGTATGCATGAATGCGCATGATAAAATTATGCAAAGCTTCATTAATTAACTTCAAGTAATTATTAAGTAAAATCTAAAGCTTAATCACCTTAATTAATTAATAAATTAGGGATAAGCACGTTCATTAAGCAATAATTAACCATTGATTATGTTGATTAACAAATGTTTAATCATGGTCATTAAGTATTAATGAGTTCTGTTCTTAATTACTTAGGTTTAACATTTTACAAATTATTCTCGGTTTATTAAGCAATAAATAAATTATTCCTTAAAGGACATGTGACAATAGGTTAATAAATTGGAATCACATAAAATAATAAAGTTTAAGTTTAATTTTGGAAAAATAATTTTCATACTTAATTTCGTCTGCAGATATCTCCTTCATCTAATTAAATTATTTTCCTTAATTAAACATTTAATTAGCATAAAATAATAGCTTTCTTTAACCCAAGAAAGTGATTAACTACTATTTATGAAATAAAATTACTCAAAATAGATATTTTATTTCATAAACAAATAGATCTTATTTTTCTGCGTTTAACAAACTTGGTTTGGCATTTTTTCGATTTTTAATGAATTTTCTACGAATTTTTGAAAATTGACCAATTGTGACATCCTCCGGGACACCCAGGGATCGGAACAGAGGGACACTCGACGAAGCGAGTTACAATAGAAACATCTTCTCATACAAGCCGAATATATACATCATGGTATAATACAACCAGGTTTTCGAAATACAAACATTCGTGCAGCGGAAATATACATTATTGAAGTTTAACATTCTACGAGTACTCAGCGGAAACTCATTCCATTACAACTCCAAAAGACTTAACGATCAACGCGATGCACTCGAGCCCTTCGTACATCGCGGTCCTCTCTCTTCATGGCGTGGGGATACGCTCCCATTGAAGGGAACCTCCCTCTAGACATTGCTCCTCTTCGGGAAACCGCCATACAAGTCGTGGTAGTACGACTCGTTCCTCGAAAGGTAAACGAACAAACCCCGAGTATTCTAATACTCAGCAAGACTGACCCGTCAACATGGCACGCTAAGGCCGACGCCTAGTATGCAAAGGCTTTCCGGATGTGGGGTTTACTCCTTTGCAAAAAACAGCATTAAAGGGTGGGTCCTTACTTTCAGTATTTTAGCTCGGTATTAAGTTCATTAGCCTTGTTATTTGCAACCTATCACTTTTTCAATCAAGTTTGCAAGACAAGATAATATAGATCATTTATTCTTTCATCCCTCATCTTCATCTTTCGAGTAGTTACTACGATGTGACGAGCTAAACAAGCGGTACTCATTACTGCGAGGGACAGCGATTCGAATCGATTTATACCAGCTGGCAAAACCCGACTACACGACGTATACGCATCACACCGATCGTATACGACAACCTTTCCCGCTAGCACCGACAGCAGACTAGCCATTTCCAACTCCCCGGAAGTATGGTGACGCCACGACTTCCCTTGTGGTCGACCCATCTCCCTCCCGTGAGACTATCCTCTCACCGACGACCAGTAAAAGAGAGCCGGCTACGCTACATCTCCGGGGCGATAGGGTACATCAGCTTGCTGGGCCCATGATACCAGCATGTAGTGCGGTACGTTCAAACTTGTTCAACTAAGCCGACAACGGTACGGTCCTTGACCGACTCGGACGGGCCTACCACCTTGCAAGACCTCATCTCCGTCTTGCCCTTTCTCCTACGGGGCCCGTCCGGTCTCAACTTCATTAACACTCTATTCATTTTAGTGTCAACACAAAAACCCTTAAAGCCTCCATGCTTTAAGATTCCCTAAAACACCTGCCGTTGCCACTATGAATTAAGCTTAGCCTCTAGTGAGCTACCTGTACCAAGTATAGAATAAACAAAAAGGAATCCTACCATAATGCAACTAGGGTGTCAATCATTCCCTAACACCTAATGCACAAACATACTTGTACTATGTGATAAAGTAAAATATTTAAAAACATAGGTAGGATGCACCGGGGCTTGCCTTGATTCTCGTTCGAAGTTAGCTTCCTCGGCGGCTGGGTCGACTTCGAGATTCCCCGCTCCGACTCGACTTCGGGTGGAACCTCGATCACTTGAAACTAAGCCGACCAGCAATGCGTTGCGAATCACAATCATGTATGCATGAATGCGCATGATAAAATTATGCAAAGCTTCATTAATTAACTTCGAGTAATTATTAAGTAAAATCTAAAGCTTAATCACCTTAATTAATAAATAAATTAGGGATAAGCACGTTCATTAAGCAATAATTAACCATTGATTATGTTGATTAACAAATGTTTAATCATGGTCATTAAGTATTAATGAGTTCTGTTCTTAATTACTTAGGTTTAACATTTTACAAATTATTCTGGTTTATTAAGCAATAAATAAATTATTCCTTAAAGGACATGTGATAATATGTTAATAAATTGGAATCACATAAAATAATAAAGTTTAAGTTTAATTTTGGAAAAATAATTTTCATACTTAATTTCGTCTGCAAGTATCTCCTTCATCTAATTAAATTATTTTCCTTAATTAAACATTTAATTAGCATAAAATAATAGCTTTCCTGAACCCAAGAAAGTGATTAACTACTATTTATGAAATAAAATTACTCAAAATAGATATTTTATTTCATAAACAAATAGATCTTATTTTTCTACGTTTAACAAACTTGGTTTGGCATCTTTTCCGATTTTTAATGAATTTTCTACGAATTTTTGAAAATTGAAATTGATTCTCGGGCCACACACTCGGGCCACGGGGTGGCCACACCAAATCCCCGCGTGGCCACACGCGATCCCGCGCGTGTGGCCCGCGGTGTGGCGCCACCGCGGCTACTGAGAGGACGGCGGCGCGCTCACCGGACTTGGCCGGCGTTGAGCCACACCTCGTAGCGATGCTACCCTTCTACTCTACGGCGCACTGGCGAACCTAGTGTTGGTAACCAAGTGACATGAGCTCGCCCCGCAGCATGCCGGCGGCGAGAGGCGGCCATGGCAGAGGCTCCGGCCATGATGTGAGCTCGCCACACTTCATGAAATTTGCGAAAACTTGAACGGAGCGTTACTACGGGGAACGCACAAGCTTGGCGGAGGCTACTAGGAGCTTGAGCACTGCCGGGGAGTATAGCTCACCGTGAGTGGCGGAGGTGGCGGCGGCGGGTGTGGAGAAGATGAAGAATTACGCGGCAACCTGCAGAGCAAGAAGGGTCCTGAACTGCACGGGGCTTAAGCAACAAGTTGCGCACACATGGAAGCAAAGAAGAGACTTGCTAGCTCACCGGACCGTGAGGATTTCAACTTGCGGCGGAGGAACACGGCCGGGAGCCCGGGGAAGAAGACGGCTCGATTCTCCGGATTCAAGGGGATTTGGGGACGAGCGACGGCTCGGGGAGTAGCAGAGGGTTCCGGCGGAGCTTGCGGCGGGGTTAATTCGGACGAGGGGTCGCCGGAGTGGCCCGGCGACGGTGGGGCGGGGTGCGGCAATGGCGGTTGAGAGAAAATGCGAGGGAGAGAGATAAGGTCGGGCGGAGGGGGTCTTATCCCGCGGCAGAGGCGGTTCAAGCAAGCAGCTGCGTGGCGGGGTCGTGGCGGCCCGGCCGGAGGCGGTGCAGGGCGCGAGGCGGTGGTGAGGCGCGGGAGAGGGGAGAGAGGAAGAAGAGATCGGCTCGTAGGCCGGTCTTGGCTATTTTGCAAAAACGCCCTCGGGCTTTCGCATAATTAAAAAGTAGCCTTCCTGAGCTCTAAAAATTCCCAAATTTTTCAGGGGTTCAAATGAAAACATTTTAGGCATATTTCCTATTAAGTCCAGGGTAAGTTTCCAAATTATTTTTGAATTAAAAATTCATAGCTAAAATAATAAAAGAAGCTTTGTTTATTTCTTGTAAATATTTTCACAAAGCAAAAATGCTTTCAGGAAACTTTCATAAATCTTTATTTATAATATTTGAGCCATGGAAAATATTAAACATGAATTTTCTGCTTAATTTATTTCTTTTTAAACACTTCCTTTCTTCTTTATCTATTTTGATATTTTATGTGCTTGTTATTAACATAAAATTTAATATCTTTAAAAATGCAACAATATGATGACATGCTCATGATGACATGAACTGCATTACTTTTTAGGAGTTGTTACAGCCCTCCCCCTTACAGGAATCTCGTCCCGAGATTCACGATCGAAACGACTAGACGATAGTGCTAAAGAACTCGGGGTAGTTTAATCGAAGAAACTCTTCTTTTTCCCAAGTAGCTTCAGCTTCCGAGTGATTACTCCACTGGATCTTGTAGAACTTTATAGTCCGATGTCGAGTCACCCTATCCTTGGTGTCGAGGACTTTAACCGGTCGTTCGTCGTATGTCAAGTCTCGTCTGTAATCGTTCCACCTTGGTCTGTCGGTATATCCATTGGTGGTTTTAAACACTTCTTCGGTTGAGATACGTGGAATATGTTGTGTATACCCGACAAGTGTGAGGGTAATTCCAATCGATACGCCACAGCTCCACATCTTTCCGGGATTGGAAACGGTCCAATATATCGTGGGGCTAACTTGCCCTTGATTCCAAACCTTTGGACACCTTTGGTAGGAGATACTCAAAGATAGACTTGGTCTCCAACCTTGAATATCAACTCTCGACGTCTTTTATCGGCATAGCCGATCCGTCGAGATTTAGCTCTCTTGAGATTCTGTTGAATTAGACGGACTTGTTCTTCTCGCATCTTTTACTAGGTCTGGTCCGAAGATTACTCTTTCTCCGCTCTCGGACCGATTCGGAGGAGTGCGACAGCTACGTCCATATAGAATTTTCTACGAATGATTGACACCCTAGTTGCATTATGGTAGGATTCTTTTTTGTTTATTCTATACTTGGTACAGGTAGCTCAATAGAGGCTAAGCTTAATTCATAGTGGCAACGGTAGGTGTTTTAGGGAATCTTAAAGCATGGAGGCTTTAAGGGTTTTTGTGTTGACACTAAAATGAAGAGAGTGTTAATGAAGTTGAGACCGGACGGGCCCCGTAGGAGAAAGGGCAAGACGGAGATGAGGTCTTGCAAGGTGGTAGCCCCTTCCGAGTCGGTCAAGGACCGTACCGTTGTCGACTTAGTTGAACAAGTTTGAACGTACCGCACTACATGCTGGTATCATGGGCCCAGCAAGCTGATGTACCCTATCGCCCCGGAGATGTAGCGTAGCCGGCTCTCTTTTATCGGCTGTCGGTGAGAGGATAGTCTCACGGGAGGGAGATGGGTCGACCACGAGGGAAGTCGTGGCGTCACCATACTTCCGGGGAGTTGGAAATGGCTAGTCTGCTGTCGAGTGCTAGCGGGAAAGGTTGTCGTATACGATCGGTGTGATGCGTATACGTCGTGTAGTCGGGTTTTGCCAGCTGGTATAAATCGATTCGAATCGCTGTCCCTCGCAGTAATGAGTACCGCGTTTTTAGCTCGTCACATCGTAGTAACTACTCGAAAGATGAAGATGAGGGATGAAAGGATAAATGATCTATATTATCTTGTCTTGCAAACTTGATTGAAAAAGTGATAGGTTGCAAATAACAAGGCTAATGAACTTAATACTGAGCTAAAATACTGAAAGTAAGGACCCACCCTTTAATGCTGTTTTTCGCAAAGGAGTAAACCCCACGATCAGAAAGCCTTTGCATACTAGGCGTCGGCCTTAGCGTGCCATGTTGATGGGTCAGTCTTGCTGAGTATTAGAATACTCGGGGTTTGTTCGTTTAGCTTTCAGGGAACGAGTCGTACTACCACGACTTGTATGACGGTTTCCCGAAGGGGAGCAATGTCCGAGAGGGACGTTCCCTTCAATGGGAGCGTATCCCCACGCCATGAAGAGAGAGGACCACGATGTACAAAGGGCTCGGTGCATCGCGTTGATCGTTAAGTCTTTTGGAGTTGTAATGGAATGAGTTTCCGCTGAGTACTCGTAGAATGTTAAACTTCAATAATGTATATTTCCGCTGCACGAATGTTTGTATTTCGAAAACCTGGTTGTATTATACCATGATGTATATATTCTGGCTTGTATGAGATGATGTTTCTGTTGTAACTCGCTTCGTCGAGTGTCCCTCCGTTCCGATCCCCGGGTGTCCCGGAGGGGATGTCACAGCTGGTATCGGAGCGGTTCGGAGGCAACGATCATCATTGCAAGCTTGTTTTCAAAAACTTAACACGTTAGTACGTTAGAATCTGCGAGAGTGCGGAGCCCCATAAGGATGTAGAAGAGTTAGGACTTTTACTAACTGTTCGAAGTTCGGGTTTTGAGAAGTGCTAATTATCCGTCATAGTTTTATATACTATAGTACGTATAGTAAGATACGAGCATGCAACATGTCATATTTGGGTGCTAATAAATATTGGAGTATATACTCGGCTCGTCTTATAGTACTCGTATAGGTTACTTTTGTTCGTTTTCTTCGTGGGAAGAAGTGTTTAACTTGTTTAAACATGTTCCCTGCAGATGCCGGTGACTCGCGGTGGGAAGCGCGCTCAGGACGAGGAGGACGCACGGGCTGCACGTATCGCAGAGCTGGAGCAGCGGGTCCACAGCCTGGGGTTGCGGACGCAGAGTCGGGACCGACGGTTGGGTTCTTGGAAGAACCGTTGTCGCGTGGACTGCCGGGAGATTCGGAGGTCCCACGCCGGGATCACCGAGTTGGAGGAGCCGCTCGTGGAGGTGACACAGGACCGTGACGGGTTTCACGGAGCCGCCATAGCTTTGGACGCACAGCTGACTACGGTTACCGAGGAGCGAGACGCCGCTCGCGAGGCGGACGACGTGCACGCGATTGAGCTGGCAGCGATGATAGCTCAGCGTAACCACGTGGCGGAGAACCCGATGGCGAGGGAGCTCGAGTTGGGTCAGCTTGAGGGACCGTACGACGGGCTGGCCACCGCACACCACGCACCGATCCACGACCACGAGGACCTACTCGAGCAGTTCTAGCAGTTGCAGCAGCAGTAGCAGCAGCAGCAGGGTCCACCGGACGACGCCCGGGAGGTCTATGGGATGGACTATGAGCCACCACCCGCTTCACCCGCCGAGGACGTCGAGTCGGACGCCGGCAGCCACGCGCCGTCAGCCTAGATGTGTTGTGACTTCACCGATGTAGGAGGATAGTCATATTTTGCCGACGTAGGTCAGATGTAGATAGGGTACTAGCAGATGTGGGGCAGTTGAGAGTGTATGAAAAGTGGGTTTGAGTTGTACAAACAATAAATAATGAAAAAGAAGTGATAGTAATGTATATATGCATTTGCTAGAATAAAAGATTTGCTGAAATATTAGGATTAGTTCTACATGTATCCGATACTCTTACTTCTCCACAGAGATGGACAGCACGAGTACTGGTGTGAGTGAAGTAAGAGGACCAAGGGAGGATGTTCGGGTAGCAAGGCTGGAAAGACAGCTGCAGGAAAAGGAGGAGTTGTTAGCACTTACGAGAGGCGCAGTTGTTAAATAAGGAGCAGCAGGTGCAATTCAAGGATCAACAGCTGGCAAATGCGCATGCCCCGATTGCTCGGTTGGAGCAAGATCTACTGCAGGCACACAATGCGATGCTGGACGCGGCAATAGGACAGCAACCTCCCGAGGATGCACCGGTAGTGCAGGAAAATCCTATAGAGGCTGAATCGAAGAAGAAGAGGAGGATCCTGAAGAGATAATGGATGTGGATTCCGTCATAGACTTCACGAAAATTCCACGACTAGAGGATGCGAGAATCCGAGACAGAGCAGTTCCGTGAGCCGGAAGTAACCTCCGGGCTTCGTGACAAGGAGTAGAGTGCTAGCTAGTAGCAAGTGAGAAAACTAGTATGTAAATTAGACGCGAGCTAAATAACGAGCGTGTTGTAATCACGCATGAGTGTATCCTAGGACTCGTTGTAACGTGGACGTATGAGTATGTACTTGTGGATTTGGTGGTTGTTCTAATAAAGATGGGTGTTGCATAAGTTTCATTGGAATTCTTCATTCATGTACTCTTGTTTCTTCCATTAGTATGTTAGAATGAAGATGTCTAACGTAAACTTTTCTTGGACAGAATGGTTGGAACAAGGAGACGTGATGAGCCGGAGAGTTCTCAACGTGGGGCGGAAACACCACCACCACCCCGACATCGGCTCGAGCTAT
The DNA here is from genome assembly GCA_031894775.1 of Chloris gayana. Lineage (NCBI taxonomy): Eukaryota > Viridiplantae > Streptophyta > Magnoliopsida > Poales > Poaceae > Chloris > Chloris gayana. The sequence continues at coordinate 998,236 of JAUNZO010001841.1, read as the reverse complement.
CGCAGCTGTATCTGGATTCTCGCGCGGAGCAGCGAGAATTATTGGAGCAATTGGTTCACAACATCTGCTCCGCCGGAACGTCACCAAGGCCGTAATGCACCGGAAGAAAGGGTGACCTTCTCGGATTTCTTGTCGGTTCGCCCTCCGACCTTCTCGGATGCGGGGGAACCATTGCAAGCTGATCATTGGCTTCGCACCATCGAGTCGAAGCTTGAACTGTTCCCATGCACGGATCATCGAAGACCCTCTTCGCTTCCCAAGCAATTGCAAGGATTTGTTGGAGCCTCGGTGGGCCAATTACAAAGCAATGTTCCCTCCAGGACATCAAATTTCATGGGCTGAATTCACCAAAGCCTTCCGAGAGCACCATATTCTAGAAGGTTTAATGAATCGAAGAGGAAGGAGTTCTTATCCCTGAAGCAAGGCGACATGAATCTGCATACCTACTAAGGTATTTAACCGTCTGACTCGGTATGCTCCTGAACATGTGGACACGAGATACCAAGAAGAAGAATCTGTTCAAGGAGGGAATGAGTACCAAGCTGCAGTCTCGCTTGGTGTTAAACAAGACGATAGCTTCACCGACTTTGTGAGTGACGTTATCGCCCTGGAAGATTCTATCCGTCCGCATCGGACGGAGAAAAACAAGAAGAGGCCGGCTCCTAGACAAGGAAGCGGCGGACCATCAAAGTACAGGCTGGTCTAAACTGCACCGTCAGGTCAGCGTTATCAGCATATGCCTTCTCGTCCAAACTACTATCGGCAGTCTCAACCACCCCAGCAGCCTCAGCAGCAGCGGCCGAATCAATATCGTCCGCCCTACCAGCAGCAGAATAATCGGAATCCCAGGACGGTGAGTCAAGCACCGCAGCAGAATGGACCGCCATGTTTTAATTGTGGCCGTCCGGGACATTATTACAGCAGTTGTCCATATCCTCGAAGGCACCATATCCACCAAGACCGCAAGGACAACCGCAGAACCAATCAAGGGCACCTGCCAAGAAAACACAAGTGAAGACTGGCCGTGCCAACTTTACTACGGCTGAGGAGCTACCCGAAGGAGGACAAATCCTAGCGGGTATGTTTTCTATCGCTGATCATCCTGCTATGGTTTTATTTGATTCGGGAGCTACGCATAATTTCATCAGCAAGTCATATATTGCTAAGCATTGCATCACACCATCTAAGTTGACATGGACACATATTATTTCAACACCTGGGGTAGAATTCTTACCAATGAAGCAGCTGCTAATATGCCATTAAAGTTGGGTAGCAAGATTTATTCCACTTCATTAATCATACTTGGATGGGCAAGGGTTAGATGCAATTATTGGCATGCAATGGATGGATTTTCATAAGGCAAGTATTGGATATAGCATCTCGAGCCGTATATCTGAACTCTCCTGTTCATGGTCGAGATTGCTTACTCTTAACTTCTCCCCGAGCTATGCTGCCAATGGTTAATAAGGTGGTAGGTAAAAGTCTGGAAGATATACCCATAGTTTGTGAATACCCGGATGTCTTTCCGGACGACTTACCGGGACTACCGCCGTACAGAGCGGTAGAGTTTAAGATAGAGTTACAGCCTGGAACAGCACCGATATCAAGGAGACCATATCGAATGCCGCCAAATGAGTTGGCCGAATTCAAGGTGCAACTACAGGAGTTATTGGATAAAGGATATATACGACCAATTTCATCACCATGGGGATGCCCAGCCTTGTTCGTGAAAAAGAAAGATGAGACATTAAGGCTATGTGTGGATTATAGGCCTTTGAATGCCGTCACCATCAAGAACAAGTACCCTCTCCCGAGAATTGATATCTTGTTTGATCAACTAATGGGAGCCAAAATGTTCTCCAAGATAGATCTCCGCTCAGGATATCACCGGATTAAGATAAGAGCGGAAGACATACCAAAGACCGTATTCTCCACAAGATATGGACTCTATGAGTATCCGGTAATGTCTTTTGGATTGACTAATGCACCAAGCACACTTCATGTACCTCATGAATTCTGTATTCATGCTCGAGCAGGACAAGTTTGTCGTAGTGTTCATTGACGACATCCTGATCTACTCTAAGTCGAAGAGGAACATGCTAACCACTTACGAGTAGTGTTACAACGCCTAAGGGATCATCGACTTTATGCTAAGTTCAGCAAGTGTGAGTTTTGGCTAAAGGAAGTGCCGTTCCTAGGTCATGTGATATCAGCCGAAGGAGTGGCAGTTGATCCCGGCAAAGTTAAGGAAGTAATGGATTGGCAGCCGCCGAAGTCGGTTTCGCAAATTCGAAGCTTCTTAGGATTGGTCGGTTACTACGGAAGGTTTATTCCTAACTTCTCGAAGATCGCCAAGCCAATGACCAAACTATTGGAAAAGGATAAGAAGTATGTATGGAGCCAAGAGTGTGAAGAAGCTTTCCGAACCTTAAGGAAATTGCTAACAACAGCTCCAGATTTGCTCAACCAGATCCGGCAAAGCCTTTTGATGTATACTGCGATGCATCGGGAACAGGACTTGGATGTGTTCTAATGCAGGAAGGACGAGTGATTGCCTATGCATCACGACAACTAAGGCGTCATGAAGAACACTATCCTACCCATGATTTGGAACTAGCCGCAGTGGTACTTGCATTGAAGAGTCGGAGACATTACCTCTTGGGCAATCTAGTACATCTATATACACACCATAAGAGTCTCAAGTACATTTTCACCCAAGCAGATCTGAATATGCGCCAACGAAGATGGTTGGAATTAATCAAGGATTATGAGCTAGAGATTCACTATCACCCGGGCAAGGCAAACGTGGTAGCCGATGCCTTAAGTCGTAAAGTTCATTGCAATAATCTTATGGCTCAAATCGTGACTCAAGCATCTTCACCCAAAAGTAATGAGCCAAATCTTCGGATTGTTCCGTATGGTGCATTGACAAATCTAGCTCTTATCCGTACCCTTCGTGAAGAAGTAATAGCAGCTCAGCAAAAGAGTGTTGGTATGGGACATATAAGAAGACGACTCGAAGAAAGGCGAAGTCAAATGCTTCAGAGAAGATAACGAGGGAGTTATTTGGTTCAAGAATCAATTGGTTGTACCAAAGGACATATCCCTTCGCAAGAAGATCATGGATGAAGCTCACATGTCCAAGTATTCTATTCACCCCGAAACTAATAAGATGTATCAAGATCTGAAGTAGAGATTTTGGTGGACACGTATGAAGCGAGAAATAGCCAAGTATGTCAATGAATGTGATGTCCGTCGACGAGTCAAAGATGAGCACTTGAAGCAAGCAGGACCCTTACAACCTCCGAGAATTCCTGAATGGAAGTGGGAAGACATCAGCATGGATTTCATTGTGGGGTTACCACTAAGCCCACGGAAGCATGACTCAATCTGGGTTATTGTGGATAGGTTGACGAAGTCAGCTCACTTCATACCTGTACATACTAGGTACACCGCCGAGAGGTATGCGGAGCTGTACATAGCTCGAATTCTCTGTCTGCATAGAGTGCCAAAGACCATTATATCGGATAGAGGAACGCAATTTGTCTCCCGATTTTGGGAGCAACTACATGAATCATTGGGGACAAGATTGATACGAAGTTCCGCATATCATCCTCAAACGGATGGACAGACAGAAAGGATCAATCAATATCTCGGAGGATATGCTCCGAGCATGTGTCTTAACCTATGGTAAAGATTGGGAGAAATGTTTACCGTTAGCGGAGTTCTCCTACAATAACAGCTATGAAGAGAGTGCCGGCATGTCACCGTTCCAAGCTCTATACGGACGTAGCTGTCGCACTCCTCCGAATTGGTCCGAGAGCGGAGAAAGAGTAATCTTCGGACCAGACCTAGTAAAAGATGCAGAAGAACAAGTCCGTCTAATTCAACAGAATCTCAAGAGAGCTAAATCTCGACGGATCAGCTATGCCGATAATAGACGTTGAGAGTTGATATTCAAGGTTGGAGACCAAGTCTATCTTCGAGTATCTCGCTACCAAAGGTGTCCAAAGGTTTGGAATCAAGGGCAAGTTAGCCCCACGATATATTGGACCGTTTCCAATCCTGGAAAGATGTGGAGCCGTGGCGTATCGAGTGGAATTACCCTCACACTTGTCAGGTATACACAACATATTCCACGTATCTCAACCGAAGAAGTGTTTAAAACCACCAATGGATATACCGACAGCCGAGGTGGAACGATTCATGACCAGACTTGACATACGACGAACGACCGGTTAAAGTCCTCGACACCAAGGATAGGGTGACTCGACATCGGACTATAAAGTTCTACAAGATCCAGTGGAGTAATCACTCGGAAGCTGAAGCTACTTGGGAAAAAGAAGAGTTTCTTCGATTAAACTACCCCGAGTTCTTTAGCACTATCGTCTAGTCGTTTCGATCGTGAATCTCGAGACGAGATTCCTGTAAGGGGGAGGGCTGTAACAACTCCTGAAAAGTAATGCAGTTCATGTCATCATGAGCATATCATCATATTGTTGCATTTTTAAAGATATTAAATTTTGTGTTAATAACAAGCACATAAAATATCAAAATAGATAAAGAAGAAAGGAAGTGTTTAAAAAGAAATAAATTAAGCAGAAAATTCATGTTTAATATTTTCCATGGCTCAAATATTATAAATAAAGATTTATGAAAGTTTCTGAAAGCATTTTTGCTTTGTGAAAATATTTACAAGAAATAAACAAAGCTTCTTTTATTATTTTAGCTATGAATTTTTAATTCAAAAATAATTTGGAAACTTACCCTGGACTTAATAGGAAATATGCCTAAAATGTTTTCATTTGAACCCCTGAAAAATTTGGGAATTTTTAGAGCTCGGGAAGGCTACTTTTTAATTATGCGAAAGCCGAGGGCGTTTTGCAAAATAGCCGGGACTGGCCTACGGGCCGATCTCTTCTTCCTCTCTCCCTCTCCCGCGCCTCACCACCGCCTGCGCCTGCACCGCCTCCGGCCGGGCCGCCACGACCCCGCCACCACGGCTACTTACGCAGCTGCTTGCTTGAACCGCCTCTGCAGCGGGATAAGACCCCCTCTGCCGGCCTTATCTCTCTCTCTCGCATTTTCTCTCAACTGCCATTGCCGCACCCCTGCCCCACCGTCGCCGGGCCACTCCGGCGACCCCTCGTCCGAGTTAACCCCGCCGCAAGCTCCGCCGGAACCCTCTGCTACTCCCCGAGCCGTCGCTCGTCCCCAAATCCCCTTGAATCCGGAGAATCGAGCCGTCTTCTTCCCCGGCTCCCGGCCGTGTTCCTCCGCCGCAAGTTGAAATCCTGACAGTCCGGTGAGCTAGCAAGTCTCTTCTTTGCTTCCATGTGTGTGCAACTTGTTACTTAAGCCCGAGCGAGTTCGGGACCCTTCTTGCTCTGCGAGGTTGCCGCGTAATTCTTCATCTTCTCCACGCCGGCCGCCGCCACCTCCGCCACTCACGGTGAGCTATACTCCCCGGCTGTGCTCAAGCTCCTAGTAGCCTCCGCCAAGCTTGTGCGTTCCCTGTAGTAACTCTCCGTTCAAGTTTTCCCAAATTTCATGAAGTGTGGCGAGCTAACATCATGGCCGGAGCCTCCGCCATGGCCGCCTCTCGCCGCCGGCATGCTCTCGGGCGAGCTCATGTCACTTGGTTACCACCACTAGGTTCGCCGGGCGCTGTAGAGTAGAAGGGTAGCATCGCGACGAGGTGTGGCTCAACGCCGGCCAAGTCCGGTGAGCGCGCCGCCGTCCTCCGGTAGCCGCGGTGGCGCCACACCGCGGGCCAAGATCTATTTGTTTATGAAATAAAATATCTATTTTGAGTAATATCAACGCAGAAAAATAAGATCTATTTGTTTATGAAATAAAATTACTCAAAATAGATATTTTATTTCATAAACAAATAGATCTTGGCCCGCGGTGTGGCGCCACCGCGGCTACCAGAGGACGGCGGCGCGCTCACCGGACTTGGTCGGCGTTGAGCCACACCTCGTCGCGATGCTACCCTTCTACTCTACGGCGCTCGGCGAACCTAGTGGTGGTAACCAAGTGACATTAGCTCGCCCCGAGCATGCCGGCAGCGAGAGGCGGCCATGGCGAGGCTCCGGCCATGATGTGAGCTCGCCACACTTCATGAAATTTGGCAAAACTTGAACGGAGAGTTACTACGGGAACGCACAAGCTTGGCGAGGCTACTAGGAGCTTGAGCACAGCCGGGAGTATAGCTCACCGTGAGTGGCGGAGGTGGCGGCGCCGGCGTGGAGAAGATGAAGAATTACGCGGCAACCTGCGAGCAAGAAGGGTCCTGAACTGCACGGGCTTAAGCAACAAGTTGCGCACACATGGAAGCAAAGAAGAGACTTGCTAGCTCACCGGATCGTGAGGATTTCAACTTGCGGCGAGGAACACGGCCGGAGCCCGGGAAGAAGACGGCTCGATTCTCCGGATTCAAGGGATTTGAGGACGAGCGACGGCTCTGGGAGTAGCGAGGGTTCCGGCGGAGCTTGCGCAGGGTTAACTCGGACGAGGGTCGCCGAGTGGCTCGGCGACGGTGGGCAGGTGCGGCAATGGCGGTTGAGAGAAAATTCGAGAGAGAGAGATAAGGCCGGGCAGAGGGGTCTTATCCCGCGAGCAGGCGGTTCAAGCAAGCAGCTGCGTAAGTAGCTGCGTGGCGGGTCGTGGCGGCCCGCCGGAGGCTGCAGGCGCAGCGTGGTGAGGCGCGGAGAGGGAGAGAGGAAGAAGAGACGACTCGTAGGCCGATCCTGGCTATTTTGCAAAAACGCCCTCGAGCTTCGCATAATTAAAAAGTAGCTTTCCTGAGCTCTAAAAATTCCCAAATTTTTCGGGGTTCAAATGAAAACATTTTAGGCATATTTCCTATTAAGTCTAGGGTAAGTTTCCAAATTATTTTTGAATTAAAAATTTATAGCTAAAATAATAAAAGAAGCTTTGTTTATTTCTTGTAAATATTTTCACAAAGCAAAAATGCTTTCAGAAACTTTCATAAATCTTTATTTATAATATTTGAGCCATGGAACATATTAAACATGAATTTTCTGCTTAATTTATTTCTTTTTAAACACTTCCTTTCTTCTTTATCTATTTTGATATTTTATGTGCTTGTTATTAACACAAAATTTAATATCTTTAAAAATGCAACAATATGATGACATGCTCATGATGACATGAACTGCATTACTTTTCAGGAGTTGTTACGGACGGTCGAGATCAGGTCGGTCTACCGGAACCCGTTTTGAGGAGGCATCTTCTTGGCATGCCAACCGACAAAGACAGGACTACGAGCCGATGCGCGTGATCAAGCTTCCGGTTGGGATCTACGGGGCCCGATCAATGACAATTGTGATCCTAGTAACACCCCGATCAATTGTCTTGTCGAACATGTGAGCGATCAGCGTCAACATGAAGAAGATGAGCGTTGTAGGACTAGTCATGTTGACCCCCATCCGATCATTCCGTCGTCGCCAACAGGAAGCCATGCAAGGAATCAAGATCATACGGGAGGCAACCGTGGCATGCGGGATGCCGATTGGCATCGGCGCGACGATCATGGCAGGTGGAGCCTCGACAACCGGCGGAACGATGGCAATCATGGCAGGAACCATCAACGCAACGATGACAACGACAACAACAATCGGTGCGATGATGACCGCAACAACGACAACCTACACAATGATGCCGGCAACAACCAGGAGCAGCCGCAACAAGAAGATCATGATCAATAATGCCGGCACTATCGGTACGATGATAGCGACGAAGATGATGGTGCCCGCAACTACCTCCATTACCGACGCCGCACTCCACCGCTGGCCTTCACCGACTTCGACGATGACTACTCGGCATTGCGGATTTCACAAGGATTTACGCCTATGCGTATATCCGAGGACATTCAAGCCCGTCGGCATTCACAAGTATGACGGGAAGACCCCGCCTGCAGAGTGGCTTCGTATGTACTCGAGTGCCATCCGATCTGCTGGTGGTGATATGTTTGTTATGGCCAACTATCTCCAAATGTGCTTGGAGCAAGCTGGTCGCCTCCGGTTAAGTTCTCATCCTAAAGAATCTATTTATATTCGGGGTGAACTAACCAAAAAATTTGTGGAGAATTTTCATGCTACTTGTCGAAATCGAGAGAACTTCATCGAGCTCAACAAGATCAAGCGAAGCCCGATGAATCGCTTACAACATAACTCGGGCGATTTTGTGCTAAGAAGGCCCCGATCCCCGATGTCCTAGATCAGCAAGTGATTTACGCTTTTCAAGCTGGCATCCGGAGCGGAGGCTTGATTTACAAGATAGGTCGACGCAATCGTAATCTTACGTTAACGGCATCATAGTGCTTCAAGAAGGTGGACAATTCCATTGCCCATTTTCCTACTATGCTTGACGCATCCCTGTTTCCAAAGATATCATTCGGAGGCTGATTTGTGAGGATCCTTATCTTATGAGCTTCGAAGTTGTGCCTCAATGTTCTTGCTTGTCATCACTCTCTGCGTAGCAATTTTTTTCCATTTCTGAGTAAAAAAGCTTTGAACCCAGGAGTGCTTCGCTTACGAAGTAAACTAAGTTTGGCTGGAAAAGCTCTTTCTCTTTTCTGTTTTTGTTGATGATGCTTCGAGTTTTCTTTTCTTGCACTAAGGCGGCGCCGACTACGAAGTGGTTAGGTAAGACGTAGAGTAGGAGCACTTCACCTTGCTTTGGGGTTGCCATCCTTACTGACGTCGTGACATGCTCTTTCAGCTCTTCGAATGCCTTCTGCTGCTCATCACCCTATTCAAAATTTCCGGATCCCTTGAGTATCTTGAAGAAGGGTAGGCTTTTCTCTACCGATTTAGATATGAATCTGTTGAGTGCTGCCATTCTTCCTGTCGGTTCTGCACCTCTTTCATGCTGCAAGGTGGATGCATGTTTAATATCGCATTCACCTTGTCCGGGTTTGCTTCGATGCCCTTCGAATTAACTAAGCACCCTAGTACTTTTTTTGGGTTCAGCTTTAGCTTCGCCGCTGTGAGATTGGCGGAAGTTTCTCCGAGGTCGTTGGTATGATTTTCCCTTTTGCAGCTTGTGACTATCACATGGTCCACATATGCGTCAACATTCCTACCGATTTGTGATTCAAATACCTCTCTTGACATTCTACGGAATGTTGGTCCCGCGTTCTTGAGGCCCTCCGGCATTCTTACTAAGCAACATGTGTCGACCGGTATGATGAAACTTGTTTTCTCTCCGTTTTCCTTTTTGACCCGGACCTGATGGTACCTTGAGAAACAGTCAAGTAGTGACAGCATTTCACTTCCGGGTGCTACGTCGACAACCTTGTCTATCCTTGGCAGTGGGAAGTCGTCTTTAGGGCATGTCTTGTTGAGGTCTGTGAAATCTATACACATTCTCCATTTTCCACATTTTTTCTTAACCATGACTACATTTGCTAACCATTTGGGTACTTGACCTCTCTTATTATTTGGGTGTCAAGCAACGTCTTCGCACTTCGGCTCTTGCGGCTTCCACTTTTTCTTCGACATTTTTCTTAGATTTTGCTTCTTCGAGTTTGTACTTGGGTCTATGTCTAGCTTGTGCTCTGTTACTTCTCTGCTTATGCCTCCGAGGTCCCTGGAGGACCATATGAAGACATCTTTGTTTTTTAGCAAGAATCGGAGTAATTTTTCTTCTCATTCTGGGTTACACCTGCTCCTATGATGACTGACTGTCCCAACACCAATTTTCCAAGCAGCATTGATTTTGTTTCCTCATCGGACTGTATCAATATTGCTTCGTTGTCTGCTTGCTTTCTTTCATGCTTCGCCATTTTTCTGTCCTGTTCTTGCATTGTTTTCCTTCTTTCTTCTTTGTCGATAAGCTCTTTTGAGAGTACTCCGACGACACGGATGCTCGCCACTTATGGGGTGAATCCCTTTTCTATGTTCCTCGTGAGCTGCTAGTCTCCTTTTACTGTAACGATTCCCTCTTTTGCAGGCATTTTCATGCGGAGGTACGAGCTTTGGATCACTGCTTTGAACATGTTGATTGCAACCCTTCCCAGTATTGCGAAGTAAGGGTAGCTCAAGCTGATTACTTGGAAAGTGATGAAATCTATCCTTCGAGTTGCTTGTGTCACCGAAAGACAACGACAACTTTATCTTTCTGTCTGGCTCTTTTCTTTTGCTTCCAAAGCCGTACAAAGCCATGATGGGTGGTTGCAAGTCTTCGTCCTTATATCCCATTCTCGGGAATGTGTTGTAGAATATTATGTCTGCTTGATTGCTGTTGTCTACGAGCACCCTACTGATTTGCCAATTGTCAATATTAGCCTCGATCATGAAAGCGTACGTGTGCGGGAAGCTCTTGAGCTCTAAACCGGCTTCCGAGAAAGTTATCGGTAAGTGCGACCACTTCGATTTATTTTCATTGCCTTCACGTCCTTGGTGGCCTTGGATGCCCCGGGTGTGTGCGAAGGTACTTGAAATCATGCTGACAAAGCTTTTTGCGTTGTGTTCTTTGTTTCTTATGCCCCTATTGCCTTGCTTCGCCGCTGCCAGCAAGCGCTTTACTTCATTTGACAGCTCTTTCTGCTTACGCTTTTTTTCGACCAACTAGTGCATTGCATTAGGCTTTGGCTTGTTTCTGATGTTGCGCCAGTTATAGCTAGCTTCTGGTCGCGATCTTGGAGTAGTTCCGGCTTCTAACCTCGTAGCGAAGTTGGATCTTGAATCGGTTGAGCTGCTCCCGCGGTTCTTGTGGATGCCATCGTCGTGTGCTTGGACATCGAGCTCACACATAGTGGGTGCCAATGTTGCTGTACTAAGTGGCGAGGTAAGTGCACACTTTGCACACCGAACACAAGATACAAAATATGCAAAGTGTAAAGGAACAATTGGCGAGATAACAACTCTTAACAGCAAAGTTAACTCGGTGATAACATGTGTTTTTACAGGTGACTCTTGGTCTTCTTTTATAGTCGTGGGGAACCACAACTTTACATGACCATTCTACCCCTGGCCAAATGCCCCGGTACTACTGAAAGGCAATATCTCATGAGGGCAATTCGGACACCGTACCCGGCACGTGTGGTCCGTGGCTTAGCCGACGCCGGGCTCGAGAGAACTGCAGAGCGATGCTTCGCCTAAACCTGTTGTTTAGCTCGGGTTCCGCTCGGACCGGCTCAATGACTTCGCCACCAGGCCACGCCTTGCTTTGCGTCATATGGCTGGTTTTGGCGCTTCACGCCATCGCCTTGCCTTCACCCCGTCGAGTTACATGTACATTCGTTAAGCTTGTTGGGATTAGTGTTAAGGAAAAACGAGTGGCTTGGGTCCGTCCTACGAGGCGAAAAACAACGGGGAGGAAGTGTGTGTTCTGCGTGAAGTGAACCAGGTGCTAGGCCCCAACGAAGTCTATGTGACTCGATAATCACGGAGGATCTTTTGCAAATTGTAATGACCGGTCCGAGTGTTTGACACTCGGTTCGTTAAGCATTTTTGACCCGAAATAGATAATATCCGGAGTGATTTCTATACCAAACTAATCTGGTTGAGGATGATGGTCCGACAGATTGGTTAATATCGATTTGACTAAGCCCTAGGTGTTAAGCATTCGGCTAATAATAGGCTTGAAAAACTCGAGTTTAATATGGGAATTTTGGCGACTGATTAGATCAGTCAAGAATTTGGATTGTAGCGACATTACGTTAGCGAGATATCAAATCCGACCTATTTTAGTGGTCCGGTATTAGTTCCCGGTGCTAATCTCTAGGAGTATAAGACTATGATCGGTCTCGACCGATCCGGAGATATGTTCTTGGTGGAAACTGCTGAGAGGTATGCAATTGGTGGCCAGATTTAGTTGAAAATTCTTGGAAGTAAGCATAGATCGTTTCAAAAGACTCTTACATTATTTGCGGATACTCAAATGATACGAGAGTCGGAGGCTATATCTAATTAGGTGCACTTGACCGAGTGCACCACGTTCAAGAGCGGACTCGTAGAGATTGCGAGAATCAAAAAAATCACGAGGTATAAAAAGTGCGGTTTGTTGAGATTGTGGGAGACGAGAGAATAATGAAGATTCAACCGAGTAGACTCTTGATTTATTTGAAAGCACTCAAATGATACAAGAGTCGGGGCTATACCCAATTGGGGGGGGGCGCGCACCTCGCCGGTGCACTAGTGGGAAAATAGTTCAATTTTTGCACACCTACTAAGGTGGTATGGAGGATAAAAGACCAATTATTTTGGCTTTTTGAAGCCAAATCACAAGAAGAAGTTTTCCGGAAGATGGAATTCTTTTTCATTTCACGCTAGAATCAAACCAACATGCGGAAGACTGGTCGGTCATATTCAAGGAAAAATAAAAAATTACTCGAGGGTCGATGTCGTATACACTACTGGAATAAAGCCATATTCGGGCAAAAACGCCTCGTAATATCGGGCAAATCGCCCGATGTTACATGAACGTTATTAAAAATGGAGGGATTACAGTAGTGTTCTTTGTGCCCGATACTTCGGGAAATAGGAAAAATAAAAAAAACAAAACAGGACAGGCCGAGCCAAACCACTTGCCGCCACCGCCCGCTTGTCCGATGCCCGCTTGCCGCCGGCCCCTGTCGAGCGGATCCGCCACTCGGTGAGGGGCAGCGTGGCGGACGTCGAATCCAGTCACCTCGTCACCGGATCCAACACCGGGGAGGGGCGTTGGATCCAGCCACATCCTCGACGGATCCGACGCTTGTGATGGGTGCGATGTAGTGGCACATCGGATCCGGCCACGTCCTCGCCGGACCGGTGCCGGAGGGAGTCGGGGAGGAGGCCGACGTGGCGGTGCGTCGAGAGGGATGCAGCCCATTTGCCATCGCCGGAGGGGTCCAATGCGGGGGTGGGTCATCGGGGAGGGGTCATTGGCGGGAGGGTCGCCGATGACGGGCGCGGTGGGGGGAGGGTTCGCCGGGAGGTGGGTCACAAGGGAGGGCCACCGAGTCGGGCGCGACGGGGGATGTCGGTGCACGGCTCGGTTGGAGATGCGGTAGGGAAGAGAGAGAGAGAGAGAGAGAGAGAGAGAGAGAGAGAGAGAGAGAGAGAGAGAGGTGAGGGACTTAGTGAAAGATGAAACCCTAGGTAGTCAATTAATTTAACAGTGGGTTGAAATGGCCATTGACATGGGCTAGGGTAAACAATAATATCAGGCTTGTGATGATGTCACCATGCCTGATATTATTGTGATATTTTTAATATCGGGCCATTGATGATGTCACCATGCTCGATATTGCTGGGTATTTCTAATATTGGGCATGTGATGGTGTCACCATTCCCGTTATTATAGTGGACCTCTGCAATAGCGTCACTTGTGATGACGTCAGCAATGTCACCTACCAATAACGTTTTTTTGGAGCCCGTTATTACTAGAAAATAACCCCTAATATTGCAGGCTCGAATTGTAGTAGTGATAGTTACCTTACGAGTACACATTGATCGGAAGAATGATACGCCAAGGACATGGTCGCTTATTGTAGCATACGACCGGTCGGGAGGGCCCACAAGGTGGTCTCCAATCGATACAAGATAATCGAAGGTTCCAAACACCGGTATAGAAATAGAGATGGATGATTATACCGACTTAGGCTTGGCGTAATCCTCAAGAATAGTACAAGACTAGTCGTAAAGGACTCGAATAGATAAGAAAGCTTGGAGATTGAGTTTCCAAGTTTGTAAACATTGTAACCGACTAGGATTCTGCATGTAACCCTATCTCCCCCATATATTAGGCAGAGTAGGGACCCCTCGAAAATGATCTATGCAATAGCAATCTGCTAAGGCAATACAACTCATGAAGGATGTAGGGTATTACTCTCGATTGAGGGGCCTAAACTATCTAAAATCCCTGTGTTGTTGTGTTGCACCATCGAGTTCCTGGTTCGTACGGGGCTAGGTAGCTTATTGCTCGAGATAAAGAGTTGACAATGAGGACATCACACTCTCGGTTACAATCCAGAATCCTCCGCTGCACATACATGGTTCAAGGATGAAAATTAGGGTGAATATTAGAGAACGACAATTGAACTTATGGATGAACTCATTTCTAGTGATTTATTTATTTATATTTGAGAATATATTACTACCTAATGAGTTAATTATTGTTAGAAACCATGGAGATGATGATGGCATGCTTGAGGAGGAGGTTGGAGGCATCGCAGGCCAGCAAAGGGCGTCCATGTCAAGTTGGAGTCCCAAACAAAGTCGACTTCAACTCGTTTTGGAGCCCGGAAACATCCCGCACTAAAAAGGACGCCATAATCGCATACGGAGTTGGTATTTTGTGACACTCCGTGCCCTAATTTTGCGAGTTAGCATTTTTAAAACTAATTCCAGGTCTAGATCAACCTACCCAAGAAATTTCATTGACATGCAAAGTGTTTTGGGCACCAAATAAATTCAAAAACACTTTGGTTTGTACTACAACCCAAATTTCTACAACTCAAGTATGGTCAACCAAAAATATATTTTGTAGGGCATGTCAAATGAAAAATCTAGGACAAGACCCCACTGGATTTCATCAAGGTTTGATACCCCAAATAAATCACACAAACTTAGCATTTAAGCCTTTTCTCTGAATTTTCAGAATTTGTCTAGAAAGGATTTTTGAGTGAACTCAACGTGCATGTCACTTTCTAGAGTGATACGTTTCAGCAAAATTTTCCTCTTTAATTTTTGAGCTCGGGAAGGCCTTGCTTTGGATTTTGCAAAATCAGTTCAGGCCACATTTGGAAATTGGAGGAAAAAGAAAAGATGCCAGGGGAATATACCTGCGGGCCCGCCTGTTAGCGAGCCAGGGCCGTGCCTCGCGCTCGACCGGCGCCGTACGCCGACGCCCCGTGGCGGCCGCCCTCCGGCTCGACCCCACCCGATCGAAGGGACAAAGGGAGGCTCCCTCCCGGTCGCACGGGCCGTCACAAGGGCCCCGTGGACCGTGGGCGAAGAATCGAGCTCCTCTTCCCGCACCGGCCGCCGTGACCTCCCCGCCAAATTCACCCCCCCCGGTGAGCTACTCCTCCCCATTCCCAAGCCGGGTGCGTGCGCACGGTGATGGGGCGTGTTCCCAAACCCTAATCCTCCCTAGTCACCTCACTAGGTCGCCGGTTTTCTCATTCTTCCCCATCACGGAGCTCAGGCCGCCGCCACCCCCACACCGACGGCCACCGACGGTCGTGCTCATCCCCAACCAAGGTCGTGCCGGTGAAGCCCACGCTCCGGTGAAGCTCCATGGCCAAGCCAATCCTCCATCCACCCCTCCTCCGCAACGAGCGCCCCCGCCGGACCACCTCGCTCCGCCACCCGCCGTCGCACCCCATCTTCGGTGAGGCCTCCTCCAACCGGACCCCACCCAAAGATGTGTCACTTCATGCCGCGCCTAGAGGACCCCCTCCCCCTGTCCGCAACGCGCCGGCGTTGCTCCGCCACCGCGCCGCCGCCTCCCGGCCGAGCGCCGGTGAGGCCACACGGCCCGGATCCCGTGTGGCCACAGCCACACGCGGATCCGGAACCCCGTGGTCCGCGGTGTGGCAAAGAGCGCGGGTTATTTAAATTAAATCCTGGATGGCATTTTCGTAAATAGTCCCGAAATTCATTTAAAATTAGAAAATTCATATCTAGAGTTCTAGACCACGAAAAATTGCAAACTAAATTTTGTTGGACTCCTTGAGACATGTACTATTTTATAGTGCATTTAGTTTGGCATAACCAGAAGCAATTTATTTAGGTTAAATTCTTTTTAAGAGACTTAAGTTAAATTATGAAGCTTAGTTTAGTTATTATCTATAACATGTGCCTAAGGACCAGGAGCAATTTAATTGCTATTTTACCTATTTTTTCTAGGCTTATTGAGTTATTTTCTTGCACATGTGATAATGATTTAAATGCTTCATGGGAGTTGATGAAGGAGATTAAATTAAATAATCACCTTAAATCATTTCCACCTCGCTGGACACCAAGTTAATTTATACTCATTAATTAAATGTAATTGATGAAATTCGCACGTATTTCATAAAATATTTAATATCATGTTTTCATCAAAATTTACACATCACCTTTGCATCACGTAGCTGCGGTGGTGAACGTGGTAACCGGCGAGGAGGAGCCCGAAGCTACATCGTTGTTGACCCAGCTACTCGGGGTCAAGCTCAAGGCAAGCCCCGGTGCACAACCTTTTAATTTAAGCATTTTAATTTCATCACTATGTTTGTAGGTTTGTAATGTGCATTAGGTCTACAGGAGTTGTGATGAAACCCTAGCATGCAGTAGGACCCCGTTATCCTCGGTTCGATCACCCTACGCTAGATGCTTGCATAACTAGGGCGAGGATCCGTCGAGTGGTACGGAGACCACTCGTAGATAGGACAATCACTTTTGGACACGATGCTAAGTTTTGAGAAGAGAATGGAAATGGAGGTCGGACGGGCAACTATGTGAAAAGTGAAGGACCGAAAGAGTCTTCAAGGTTGTAGCCCCATCCGTGCACACAAGGACCGCGTCGTGTCCGGCCCATGTGGATAAGTTTGAACGTACTCGCTTGCATGCTGGATTTGTTGGGCCCAGTAAACCGACGTACCGATGGTTGCTGTATGTTAGAGAGATACCCTACTCCCTTGGTTACTTGGCACGAATTTGGGAGGAGAGAAGGGAGCACTCTACTCACGGATGACGTCCGGGACGGCATCGCTTGGGGACCCTTCTCGGGGAGCTAGGCCCGACTAACACCACAGTGCCGACCGGGAAAGGTTGTCTCATGCGGCTTCGGGAAGCGCGTATGTGACGTGCAGTCAGGTTGCTCCTGCAGGATGTAAATCGATTCGAATCGCTGCCCCTCACGATGAACGAGTACCACTTATCTCGTCCACCGGAACGTTGTCAGAAGAGAAACATTGATGATGACGATTATGGTTAATTTGCTGTATTGCTTAATTACTTGTTTGGAAACATGTAATGCAGTAGCTTAGTGCAAATTAAATTTATCCTTTCTTGCAACTTAATTAAATTGCTAAAAGTTGAAAGTAAGGATTCACTTGTAGGCCAGCTTAGTGCTTAATGTATCCTATCTCCCTGGCCTTTGCATGTCTAGGAGTCGGTCGTAGATGGCCACCTTGACGGGTCGATCTTGCTGAGCTCTAGTTGCTCGGGGCTTTGCTCTATGTGGTTTTCGAGAGGACACCGTTGTGCATGACGCCTCGGCAGGATCGGACCCGGACAGCGGCCACTACACTTGGAAGTGGTGCGGTCCGGACGAGTAGAGGAGTTGATGTGCCGGTAAGATGTTCTAGGGCAAGAACATCTGTCTCTGCCGGTGCCCGTGATGTATCGCCGAGAGAGCGATTGTATCTTATTTGCTTCCGTTGTTTAGTTTATTTTTCCAAACTTATTAGCTTCGATGCTTATGAGACTCGATGTACGTTTTTACTCGTGATGAATGTAAGACTTGTATTTATATTCATTGCGCTATGCTTATGTTTGTATGTTGTAATATCGGGTATCACAGCGCGTGATGCCACCCATGATGATCTTGGAGACGGAAACGCCTCTTCGTGAGGTGGGTCTGTCACGGCGTGGTATCGAGCCGTCTTGGGGATATTACAACACGTTAAGCAGCCTATTTTCGAAAACTAGGACGTTATCGTGTGAGGACGTGCCCGTAAGGACTTTATTAGTTGTAACAGTGGCAAAGCTAACCCTGGGTTATGATTGTTTATTTACCTGCATCTACGGCTGTGGCTCGGGTATGTTTACATTTAAATTAGCGGTCCGTGCCCGCGGACGGAGAATACGGGACAATGTTGGCTCGTGGCATACCACGGGGCGATCCTTTCTATGGATCGTTACTTGTAGAGCTGTGCTTATTTTTGTAGTTTCTTTTGAATTTGATGTACTGTTTCTGGAATGAATCTTCTGCAGGTACATAACAACGCTAGTAGGTGTGAGTCGATAATCTAGACTGACTCACGTGGTTGAGTGCGGGTCGCCACCCCGAAATCCGTACATCATTGAGACGGTATTATTATTTTGTTTCTTTTCGTTGGTGAGGACGGATAGGGAGAATAAGGTGCATTCATGATAAAAATGACAACCCTTAAAGTCTGAATTTTTATAACCTCAGGAAATTTCAGAAACTCGCTAAGCAAAGAAAATCCATAGCTTTTTGCTCGAATCTCGGATTCGAGTAATTTTAAATGTTATGGAAATCTTAAGAAGTCAACTAATTTATGGACGTGGTTTTGTGATATTTGGATCCAGAGAGAGGGAGTTATGCTCTGCCTTGTTCAGAGGTGCTGTTTCTGTTTTTCAGAACGACAGCCTGGTTGGTTTTTCCCGTAACTCCCAGCTCAATTTCCGGCATGGGGCAAATGAGCAGTTTTTGGAAAGCTTGATTCACGAGCTACAACTTTGGTAGTCTGAGGAAAGACTGGTTTTGAGGTTGCAGGGTCGAAAATCTCAGATCCCTCCCTCTGGTCTGAAACTGCCTCAGCTTTGTTTTCAGAATCGTATGTCTATACCGTTTTGACCATATCCTGGTGCTCATGAGCTGGATACTGGTGATCTTGTACTCGTTGGAAAGGTAGAAACATGGGCCACAATTGTTGTATTCATTGGGAAGGCCAGTTCCGAATCGATCTGGCCCAGTTTGGTCAATCTCACTCGCTGTACAGGTTGATGTGCAGAATGGGCAGTCTGTCGAGTAAAGCTCATAACTTTTCGCTCGCTTAGCGGAAGGGGTGGATCAAATACTCGATGGAAAGCTGAGATGACGATCTAAAATGTTGTTAGGATGAGGAAGGACCAATTCTGTCATTTTCTGGGATAAAATGCACAGTTTTGTTGACTGTACGACGTTGGACCGTCGGTACAGAACCTGATTTAGTAGGGGAAAATACCGTTCGATAATCCTTACCAAATATTTGCTCACATGATGCTTTTGGCTTAACATCCTTATTCAGTGCGTCATGCTTACATGGTAAAAACGTTTCCGATCCTTCGCAGATGCCGTCCGACAGCGAGTCCGACCGCGGTCACGCCGACGTGAAGTGGTCCGCTGGGGAGGAGGCTTTGACAGAGGCTCTCCCTGGTATGCTGTGGGCACTGTTGGAGACTTTTGAACACACCCAGCCCCCGCTGTACTTCATACAGCGCGTCCGAGTTTCTGGGGTCCTCCTTCACAAGGTGAAGGCGGAGGTTGCTAACCACCCCGACGAGGAGGCAGGGTGCACGGAGTACCACGTGTTCTCTAGGGACACCTACGAGGGCCGAGCTAAGGTAGCTCAGCTCATTTTGACGGAGTTTGTGAGCTCTCACAAGGACTCTTTGTCAGGCACCCCTTTGAGCTGATCCCGACACTCGACTACTTTGACGAGGTAGTCAAACGACGTCTCAGGAGGATTGCCCGTACGGAGTTGGGCTATCACGGCGTCGCTCGCTACGCTCGCGAGGCTTTCTGGATACACCGGGACGCGGACGTGATGGCTTCGCGCCTCCGGGACCGTGTTACCCAGCTTGTCACTGGTCTATCGCGAGCTGAGGGAGCGCATGGACACTCTCGCGCAGGATCACTCCGACACGGTCCGGAGTCTGCAGAGCAAGACTCGATAGGCCGCGAGTGTCACGGACGAGCGTGACGACCTTGTTCGCGAGAGGGATGCCCAGTTGGTTCAGCGTAACCTCCTGCTGGAGGAGCGAGACGAGCTCCGGCAGGAGAGGGACGACTGAACCAGGGAGCGCGACGAGGCACGCCAGCAGCTGGCGGGCCGCCACGCGCGAGTGGCTCAGCAGGAGCACTACATCCACCATCTCCGGACCAACTTGATGGTCACCCAGCAGATGGAGCAGGAGCAGCTCCACGACATTCAGACATTGGAGCAGCAGGTCGCACAGTTGCAGCAGCAATTGCAGGCTGTCCTGGCACCTCCCCTGCCACACGACGACGCGTCCGACGTCGACGACCCGTAGGAGTGACCTCCTTCGGCAGGAGGATGCTAGGAGTAGATTGACTGGCAGCTAGCAGCAGGTTATTTTGATGCTCGATTGTTGGACTAAATCGAGTAGTACCCATCTAGTGAGGGATATTTGGAGGTGTGAGTGAATTGTATGGTTAGTGACGATGGATGTATGAACTATGAATGTTATGGAAATTGTGGCACCTTGTGCTAGTTTGTGAAATTGTGATTGCATTTAATTTCCATATGAGGCATTCCTTTACCTGTTCGTACCATAATCGCAAGTCTTTTATTGATTTTGGAAATCTTATCTCGTTACGGATGGGTGATGACGTTGAGGTTTTGGACAACGGATGGATATGGTCCGATTGCTTGCACCGCGGGGTTTACCCGTGATGCTGTGGCAGGCGATGCAGACCCTAGGATACACCGAGCCCCCTGCCTACGTAGGGAAGGAGTTTGTGGAGCGAGGGATGATCACTCGTACTATGCACGTGGCTGTGCCGGGCAAGGCGATACCCCCACGCCAGGAGTCGTGGATGGTAACCACGACGAGTCTCGCGCTTTACAGCGCTCGGGACGCAACAGCATTGGAGGCTTTCACCAGGTTTTGTGAGCTTCACGCCGCTGACCTTGTAGGGACGCCATACCTGTACTTACCGGTCGGTGATCCCTACGATAGCCGCTGGAGACGCCGCATGGCAGTGTTGTGTAACCCCACCACGTCTCACTACAACCCCATGTTGGCGAATACCGCGTGCTAAGCTGACGAGCTGTACCGTCGGCACGAGTTCCGGAGCAGAGAGGTGAACATCCTCGTAGGGGCCATGCGAGGGAATGAGGCTAGAGTCGTCCGGAGGGACCAGCAGGTCACCTCGCTCACCGCGGAGAACGCAGCACTCCGTGAGCAACTCCAACAGCAGCAGACCCTCGTGGCAAACCTGCAGCAGGAGTTGCAGACCACCGCTCGGGCCCGAGATGAGGCAGCGGCATCGCGAGATGCATCCAACGCCCGCTACTTGCGTTTCCTCACCGAGTACGGCCCACGTGGACCAGGTCGTCGGGTGACTTTGTTTCTCCGTCGGGAGAGCAGCTAGAGGATCCCGATGACGCAGAGGAGGACCGAGCGGCATCTAGTATGTTGTAGGGATTGTAGCCAACCCCCTACTTGTATCTTGTTTCTCTTATGATGTAATTGGAATTTATTTTTAGCTGGATCGTGATCGTATCTGTGATGTCGGTGAATTATGTACTAAACTTTGGTGTAGCATGGGAACTCTGTTAAATGCAGTATGATGAGTGGGATGATGATGTTTATCATTCTATAACTTCTGCATCGCATTGGTTTTACTACTGTTGTTGGTTATTAATTATGCATCTGTTTATTCCTATGTCAAGAATGTTTATTCCTTCTGCGGATCAAATGGATTAACGGGTTCGCAATTTTGCTTGACAGAATGGTGAGAACGCGCAACACCAACGATCTCCATGGCGATGGGCCCGAAAGCTCGGCCCAGGGTGCTAGAAATGAAGCACCACCGCCGCCACCTGTCCCTAACCCTATGGACATGATGGCCTAGTTTCTCGCAGCCATGAGAGATAACCAGCAGCAGCAGAACGAGTTCCTCGCGGGAGCTCCGCCAGCAGGTGCCTGCCGGGGACGGCAACCGCGGGTGCCGGAACCGCGATGCGGCGCCGCGGGAGGCCTCATACCAGGAGTTCCTGGGAACCCAGCCCCCGAGGTACGACGGCTCCAGCGAGCCGATGAGGGCGAAGGACTTCATCCGCCTCACCGAGTCCAAATTTGGATCGCTCCACCGCACCGACGTGCAGAAGACGCTCTTTGCAGCGCAGCAGCTGGAGGGCGCCGCTAGTGCTTGGTGGGCTACCCGCCCGGCCACTCTGCCTGCAGGTGCGCAGACCACCCGGGAGGACTTCAAGAGGGTCTTCCGCGCTCACTTCATACCGGCGGGTGTGATGCGCCGGAAGGCTAGGGAGTTCATGGCTCTCACCCAAGGAGGCCGCAGCGTCCATGAGTACACCCAGCAGTTCAACCGGCCGGCACTCTATGCCCCCGAGTTGGTGGACACCGATCGAAGCGCAAGGACCGCTTCATGGAGGGACTCGGCGCCGAGTTGCAGGACCGCCTCACCCTCAACATGGGGGTAGCTTCTGGAGTTCGTGAACAACGCCATCCTCACCGAGGAGGGCTACCGCAGGGTCCAGGCGGAGAAGAAGAGATCCGCGAGTGCTACGGGGCCATCCAACCCACCCCCGGCTAAGTACCGCATGATCTACACCGACCCCTCCGGACAGCGCTACCGCTGTCAGCCTATGGTGGCGCCGCGCCGGTCGGCACCCCCACGGAGGCCCCCACAGCAGCAGAGGCCGCCGCAGCAGCAGCAGATGGAACAGCGTGCTCCAGCAGCCCGTCCCGCTCGTAATGCTGCAGGGAACCGTCCGCCGCCACCGGAGCCCCTTGCTTTGGTTGTGGCTGCCCAGGACACTTCGTTAGGGATTGCCCCTATCGGCAGCGGGGCAATGCTCCTAACCAGCAGCGCGGGAACAACAACAGGGCCCCAGCAAAGACAGGGCGTGTGAACTACATGTCCACCGAGGAGATCCCGGACAACGCTCCGGTGATGGCTGGTATGTTTTCTGTTCGAGACCATCCTGCCCTCATATTATTTAATTCTGGAGCATCACATAACTTCATCGGTAGCATGTTTGTGGAGAAGTTTGGGTTATGCCGTAGCACGACGAGATCATCGTACTTGATAAAGTCAGCTAGTGGACAGATCACCGCTAGAGATGAGGTTAGATGGGCACCAGTCACCCTACGAGACTAAGGTATATCCCACGGATTGCATCGTTCTTCCTGGCAGTAATATTGATGTGATATTGGGCATGATGTGGATGAAATACCACAAGGCAAGTATTGGACATAGATGCTTTCACTGTCAGCTTGAATTCCCCATTGCATGGTCGGGACGTTCTTCGACTGCACCTATCCCAAGAATTGTACTCCCGCAGTACATCAAGCTATTGTTGAGGGCCCGACCGATATTCCAGCTTGTCCGTGAGTTTCCGACGTGTTTCCCGAGGATCTTCCGGGAATGCCTCCGGACAGGGATATTGAGTTCAAGATTGAGTTGCAGCCAGGCACGGCTCCTATCTCAAAAAGACCGTACAAAATGGCACCCAAGGAATTAGCAGAGTTGAAGGAGCAATTGAAGGAGCTATTGGACAAAGGTTACATTAGACCTATTTCCTCGCCTTGGGGCTGTCCGGCTCTCTTTGTCAAGAAGAAGGACAAATCATTGCGCTTATGTGTGGATGACCGACCTCTCAATGCGGTCACTATCAAGAACAAGTATCCATTGCCTCGCATTGATATCTTGTTTGATCAGTTGATGGGAGCCAAGGTATTCTCAAAGATTGATTTGCGCTCAGGTTATCACCAGATCAAGATCAGGGCAGAGGATGTGCCTAAGACCGCCTTCTCTACACGGTACGGCCTGTATGAGTATTTGGTGATGTCCGTTGGGTTGACAAATGCACCGGCACACTTCATGTACCTTATGAATTCAGTATTCATGCCCGAGCTTGACAAGTTTGTGGTGGTCTTCATTGATGACATCTTGGTATACTCCAAATCCGAGGAAGAGCATGCCGAGCATCTTCGCATTGTTCTCCAAAGATTGCGAGACCACCAGCTTGTATGCTAAATTCAGCAAATGTGAGTTCTGGCTTAAGGAAGTTCCATTATTGGGTCACATCATTTCTAAGGAGGGCATATCCGTTGATCCAAGCAAAGTGCAGGACGTACTTAATTGGGAAGCTTCGAAGTCGGTACCACGGATTAGCGGCTTCCTAGGCTTGGCTAGTTATTATCGGAGGTTCATTCCAAATTTCTCCGGAATTGCCAAACCTATGACCGAGCTCCCGAAGAAGGAAAAGAAGTTTGAGTGGAGTCGGGCTTGTCGAGAAGCCTTTGAGACTTTGAAGAAATTGTTGACATCTCGCCCTAGTGCTAGCGCAGCCGGACCTTGAGAAGCTCTTTGATGTTTTCTCGCGACGCATCGTGCAAAGGTTTGGGTGGAGTTCTCATGCAGGAGGGTCGAGTTGTTGCTTATACCTCCCGGCAGCTCCGAAGCACGAGCAGAACCACCCTACTCATGATCTCGAGTTAGCGGCAGTTGTACTCGCTCCGAAGGTGTGGAGACATTATCTCGTTGGGCAATCTCGTTCGCATCTACACCGATCACAAGAGCTTGAAGTACATCTTCACTCAAGAAGATCTGAATATGAGGCAGCGCCGTTGGTTGGAATTGATTAAGGACTATGAGTTGGAAGTGCACTACCACCCTGGGAAAGCAAATGTCGTTCCGGATGCACTTAGCAGGAAGGCACATTGCAACCTCCTTCAAGCCACTCGATCAGTCAAGGATGGGCACTACATCCAGGTTGTACCCCATGGGTCACTCTACAACTTGGCTTTGATACCCACCTTGCGAGAAGAAGTGGTGGAAGCGCAGAAAGCGGATACTTGCATTGCTCACCTCAAGAAGAGGATAAAAGAGGGATATAAGCAAGTGGCATGTTTCTGTCACACCCCTATCCCGAAAGATAGTTAAGTGTGGTACGGATCGCCTTGGGAGATGATTGACGAAGCAACCATACATAGCATCACATTAACAAACATACACGATTTGCAAGGTTATACAATTAAGTCTTGATTACAACATAGAGTTCGAATAAAAGTCTTTCATAACCATGATCTTTGTTCGAAATAAAGTGCGGAAGCAAAATACACAACTCGACGATACATAGATAACTTAAATGAACCGTGCCGGCCTAGGCCATGGCTCACTCATCATGGGTCGGAGAGCTAGGGACCCATTCAATGGTCCATTCTTTAGGCTCTTCTCCATCCCAAACAACCTTACCACAACAATCGCAAAACCCGGCTTGCGGAAACCCGTAAATCAACATGTAGTGGCAAAGCCCGAGTATCTAACATACTCCACAAGTCTTACCCGTCAAATTGGCCATCTAAGACCGACTCCTAGATGCATGGGCTTGACCGGTTTAACTTGGCCTTTTTGCATAAATAGCACCTATGCTAATTAAGTTGGCAATTTTATTACTTAGCCAAATTAATAGGGTTGTTGCATAAAAGGAATTTTAGTGAGCATGCTAACAATACAAAAGTTTGCAATACAATTTAATATCAATATAAAACAGCAAGCTCCTCATCCTCTTTCCATTACTACACATTGCGAACTGCTTGAATCAAGTGGTACTCATTAACCGAGAGGAAACGGCGATAATTATCGAATTATTGATCCTGTAGGAAGGAACCCAAATGCACGACATACGCATCATTTAAGAACACGTATGGCCACCGTTCGCGAGTTCATCGTAAAGTAAAACACGGGGCCACCGACCCCGAGTACACGTCCCCTTGCGACCGTTCAACAACGTGCCCAAGGCTTAACCCATGTACTCTGCAACGGTCCTCAACCCGTGCAACCACCGTGCCAAACACATCACCTCCGGGTCGGTGAGATATCCGGCTCACTTTACAACTTGCAAGCTACATAGGTTTACCAATCCCCATAAGAAAGGTATGCAAGTGGTACACAACTCAAACTTGTTCGCGGAGCCACAATGAGGTGTTCTCAATTTTTAACCAATTCATCATGTTCACATTTAATCATGAGCCATAAGTGAGATCCCCAACCTATCGTTGACTCCATAAACATAGCATAGCAATTCTAACGAGGGTATGACACATAAACGACATAGGACATATAGGAATTTATGCATGTGGATTTCCAATCAACTCCTAGAACTTTAAATGCACAATCATCCTCCTTAAATAAATGACAAAGAAAGACATTTCAAAACAATAGGAATGCACCGGGCTTGCCTTGAGAGTGATCGAAGTTAGCACTAGCCTCACAAGCGTTGAGCGTTGCAATTGTCTCTTCCGGCGGGTTCAATTCGACGTCGTTACCTAGAGGATGAAATGCAATGCATAAGTAACATGAATACAAGGTCGATGAGAATGGCAATGCATGTGTGCTGTTTCGTATGGGTGCATTTGCATATGTTAATCAAAAGTTTCGTTTGCTCAAACCCTAGCAATCATAAGCATGCCTCTTGTTTTCTTTTAAGGAATCAAATCATATGAACAAGCATAATCCTACTAATACATGAGTAAGGATTTAAACATGGACATGGGTGCTGTGCTGCTTGTAGGTTCAGCACTAAGATTTAGCAAGTTCTTAAAATACAACTCGAAGAAACTTAGCTTAAGTGTTTAACATCACATGCGATGACGATTTTACTTTATATAAGAATTCGATCTCAAAAATTAACGCATACGTGAAATACATGAAATCTTTTGACTAAACCTGCCATGAAGTTCTAGGGAACATAGTGAACAGTGAAAATTACATAACCATGCAGAAATATAATTTTTAGAAACATAAAACTATTTATACATGTGCTGAAAATAGCCTTTTTGGAATTTTAGATCTAGGGTTTGCCAAATTAATTATTTAACATGCTCAAAAATTAACATGGACTTTTCTACACATGAACAGTACTAAGAGGAAATCAATTACCAAGTTTCATGCAAAATTAATTTACACAGATTTAATTAAAAATTAAATACAGAGAATGCAAGAAATGCAATAACTTGAAAAATATGCGATGAAATGCAGATCTTCTTGTGCCAAAAATTTATGTATGCCAGAGTGAAGGTTTTGGCCAAGTGGCATCTCTTTTGGATTTATGGTTTTAAAGTTATGGCTTAGTTAAGTTTTCAGGGGTTGACTTTTGTCATTTTTGTAAAAATATGAAAACTTGTAGATCTAGCCAGCTCATGTTACTTTTAGGAAAGTACAGATCTTCTAGTTTCTAAAACATTTTAGTTTGTAATTGTTGGACAATTTAAACGCGAGATATGAATTTTTCAAACTTGAATGAAGTTCGGGCCTAATTACAAGATTGCCACTAGGGCAGATTTAAAAAGGGGCGGCGCGGGCTCCGACGAGCGGTGGCCGGCGCCGGCGAACTCGGGCGCGGCGGCGCCCTGGGGCAGCTCATGGGCTGGGCTTGGGCCAGGGGAGAGCTCGCGCGACAGCGAGTCCGTGGGTTAGGTTTTCGGGGTCCCGCGGCGGCCGGAGGGGCGGCGCGACGAGCGGCGGCGCTTGCGGGAGGTTCGATGGTGGCGCGCGCACGGCTCGAGGCGCGAGAGGGGAGGGGCATGGTCCACGAGCATCACCCGGGGGTGGGGGTCGTCGGCGTGCGGTCGGCCGGTGACGAGGAGGGCCGGAGGTGAACGCGCGTCGTGAGGGTGCGGACGGCCGGCGGCGGTGACCTTCGAATCCGCGAGAATCCGGCGACCCGGACGGGGAGCAAGGCGGGGCGGTCAGTGCGGAGGCAGGGACGTGTCGTGGCGCCGCCAATTGCGCAGGCTTACGAGGGGAGGGCGCACCTAGCTCGAGTTTGAGGTGGCGGCGCCCATGGCGGACGGGTGGTACCGGCGGCGGCAATTCGCTCTTGTTCTCGCGCCGAGGAGGGTGGGGGAGTGAGCTGGTGGTACTGGGAGCTGCAGAGGAGAGCGGGCAAGTGCTTTGAGGTGAAGGGAGCGATGGGGACTTGGCATTCGTGCCGAATTTCGGAGGAAAAGGGAGGGGCGGCCGAGGCGTGGGCGGCGGCGGGGAGGAGTAACTCCGGCTCCCTACTGTTGGCCGGCGGGTACGCAAGGTGGTTGGGGGATGGGCAGGGCCTGCGTGGTGATGGGACAGGGCGGAGCGGGGCGCGTGCGCGGCTCGGCGGCTCGCCGGACCGGCGGTCGGGCCGCCATTGTCCGGTGGGCAACAAGTGCCAGGTTTGGATTTTTGAAATTTGAATCTGCCGTTTGGAAATTCGGTTAAAATTCATAGTTCTGGTGCTCCAAAAATAGGACCAAAAATATGTAGAGCTTCAGTACGACGTGCTTTAATTTTCATCTAATAGTTTGAACTTCTAAAAACGTCTCCAAAAATTCATGCAAAATTCTTAAACAGGAATGTTTCAGATTTGAATTTGAATTTTTGGGCATTCAAAACTTTGTTCAAAAATTTTGTAAAAATGCTGTAAATTTATCTTTTTACATGAGCAATCCAGTGGTGCAAAAAGAATATGTGGGTAGTGTTTTTATAATATTTGCACTTCTCTTATGGGTTGGGTTAGGGCTAGGGTTTAGTTTAGGTTTTCCCTTTTCTCTTTTTATTTTTCTTCTTTTCCTTTGGGTAATTAGCATGAGTGCTCCATTAGTGATGTGATTAGGGTGCTAATTACTTGGTTGACCTTAATCGTGATATGGGATGTCACAGTTTCCGAGAGGACGATGCGGGAGTCGTTTGGTTCAAAGATCGCATTGTGGTGCCGAAAGTTCCTGGCCTACGTAAGAAGATACTCGGATGAGGCTCACTTAGCCAAATATGCTATGCATCCCGGCAGCGAGTAAGATGGACCATGATCTCGGGACGAGATATTGGTGGACGAGGATGAAAAGAGAGATTGCTCGCTACGTCGCCGAGTGTGACACTTGTCGTCGGGTCAAGGCCGATCATTGGAAACCCGCCGGACCGTTGCAGCCACTCGGTGTTCCATCTTGGAAGTAGGATGACATCAGCATGGACTTCATTGTTGGCTTGCCCGCCACAGTTCGGAAGTTTGATTCTATTTGGGTGATCGTCGATCGATTGACCAAAGTGGCACACTTCATACCCGTGAGCACACGCTACCGAACACCTAAGTATGCTCGGTTGTACATCGAGCGGATCTTGTGTTTGCACATTGTACCAAGGACAATCATTTCGATCGAGGAACACAGCTTGTGGGACGTTTCGGGAGCAACTTCACGCCTCCCTAGGAACGAAATTAATTCGGAGCTCAGCTTACCACCCACGGACCGACGGGCAAACAGAGAGAGTAAATCGGATAGTGGAAGACATGTTGAGAGCGTATGTCCTAGATCACGACAAGAGATGGGATGAATGCTTACCCTTGGCAGAGTTTGCTTACAACAATAGTTACCAAGAAAGCATTAAGATGGCACCGTTTGAGGCCCTCTATGGTCGCCGATGCCGTACTCCACTCAGCTGGTCCGAGTCCGGAGAGAGGACCATCTTTGGGCCGGAGCTTGTCCAACAAGCCGAGAAACGAGTACTGGAAATCCAAGCAAACCTCAAGGCAGCGAAATCAAGGCAAAAGAGTTATGCGGATAAGAGGCGCCGACCACTTGAGTTCAAAGTGGGTGACCTTGTGTACCTTCGACTCTCGCCGACTAAGGGTGTACAAAGGTTTAGCGTGAGAGGCAAGCTGTCACCTCGCTACATCGGACCCTACCCCATTGTGGCCGGATGTGGTACGGTTGCTTACAAGCTTGAGCTGCCCGACACTCTTGCCGGCGTGCACGACGTTTTCCATGTCTCGCAACCGAAGAAGTGTCTCAAAGCACCCGTTGATCGAGTGTTGGATGAAGTGGTACCATTGCAACCCGATTTGTCATACTCCGAGCGACCGGTCAAGATTGTCGATACGAAGGAAAGAGTTACCCGACATGGCACTCGAAGTTTTTCAAGATTCAGTGGAGTCACCACTCCGCAAGGGAGGCTACGTGGGAGTCCGAAGATTTTCTTCGCACCCACTACCCGAAATTTCCGCTCCAACCTAGAGGTACGT
Organism: Chloris gayana; assembly: GCA_031894775.1. Classification (NCBI taxonomy): domain Eukaryota; kingdom Viridiplantae; phylum Streptophyta; class Magnoliopsida; order Poales; family Poaceae; genus Chloris; species Chloris gayana. The sequence goes on along the minus strand of JAUNZO010001841.1, from coordinate 968,517 downwards.
AACCCACCTCCTCCTTACTTGGACTTTATCTCGGGACGAGATTTCTTTAAGGGGAGGGCTGTGACACTCCGTGCCCTAATTTAGCGAGTTAGCATTTTTAAAACTAATTCCAGGTCTGGATCAACCTACCCAAGAAATTTCATTGACATGCAAAGTGTTTTGGGCACCAAATAAATTCAAAAACACTTTGGTTTGTACTACAACTCAAATTTCTACAACACAAGTATGGTCAACCAAAAATATATGTTGTAGGGCATGTCAAATGAAAAATCTAGGACAAGACCCCACTGGATTTCATCAAGGTTTGATACCCCAAATAAATCGGACGAACTTAGCATTTAAGCCTTTTCTCTGAATTTTCAGAATTTGTCTAGAAAGGATTTTTGAGTGAACTCAACGTGCATGTCACTTTCTAGAGTTATACATTTCAGCAAAATTTTCCCCTTTAATTTTTGAGCTCGGGAAGGCCTTGCTTTGGATTTTTCAAAATCGGTTCAGACCACATTTGGAAATTAGAGGAAAAAGAAAAGATGTCGGGGAATATACCCACGGGCCCGCCCGTCGGCGAGCCGGGGCCGCGCCTCGGGCCCGATCGGCGCTGTACGCCGGCGCCGCGTGGCGGCCGCCCTCTAGCTCGACCCCACCTGGTCGGAGGGACAAAGGGGAGGCTCCCTCCCGGTCGGAACCCCCTCCCATTTCTCTGTCTCTCCCGAGCTCCCCCACCCGCCACTACCGCCGCCCCCGGAAGCTCGCCGCCCGCCGCCGTGGGCCACCTCCCGCGCGCGCATCCACTTAGAGCTTCGCCTCAACCCCTCCAGCTACCGGAGCCGTCGCAAGGGCCCCCGTGGACCGTGGGCGAAGAATCGAGCTCCTCTTCCCGCACCGGCCGCCGCGACCTCCCCGCCAAATTCACCCCCCCGCCCCCGGTGAGCTACTCCTCCCCATTCCCGAGCTGGTGCGTGCGCACGGTGATGGGGCGTGTTCCCAAACCCTAACCCTCCGTTGTCACCTCACTAGGTCGCCGATTTTCTCATTCTTCCCCATCGCGAAGCTCCGCCGCCGCCACCTCCACACCGACGGCCACCCACGGTCGTGCTCATCCCCAACCAAGGTCGTGCCGGTGAAGCCCACGCTCCGGTGAAGCTCCACGGCCAAGCCAATCCTCCATCCACCCCTCCTCCGCGACGAGCGCCCCGCCGGACCACCTCGCTCCGCCACCCGCCGTCGCACCCCATCTCCGGTGAGGCTTCCTCCAACCCGACACCACCTAAAGATGCGCCACTTCATGCCGCGACTAGAGGACCCCCTCCCCCGGCTCGCGACGCGCCGGCGTTGCTCCGGCCACCGCGCCGCCGCTCTCCCGGCCGCGCGCGGTGAGGCCACAAGGCGGGCGATACGGCCCGGATCCCGTGTGGCCACAGCCACACGCGGATCCGGAACCCCGTGGTCCGCGGTGTGGCACGGAGCGCGGGTTATTTAAATTAAATCCTGGATGGCATTTTCGTAAATAGTCCCGAAATTCATTTAAACTTAGAAAATTCATATCTAGAGTTCTAGACCTTGAAAAATTGCAAACTAAATTTTGTTGGACTCCTTGAGACATGTACTATTTTATAGTGCATTTAGTTTGGCATAACCAGAAGCAATTTATTTAGGTTAAATTCTTTTAAGGGACTTAAGTTAAATGCTTAATTAAATTGTTTAATTACCCCAAATTATGAAGCTTAGTTTAGTTATTATCTATAACATGTGCCTAAGGACCAGGAGCAATTTAATTGCTATTTTACCTAGTTTTTCTAGGATTATTGAGTTATTTTCTTGCACATGTGATAATGATTTAAATGCTTCATGGGAGTTGATGAAGGAGATTAAATTAAATAATCACCTTAAATCGTTTCCACCTCGCTGGACACCAAGTTAATTTATACTTATGAATTAAATGCATTTGATGAAATTCACACGTATTCCATAAAATATTTAATATCATGTTTTCATCAAAATTTACACATCACCTTTGCATCATGTAGCTGCGGTGGTGAACGTGGTAACCGGCGAGGAGCCCGAAGCTATCACTGTTGTTGACCCAACTACTCGGGTCAAGCTCAAGGCAAGCCCCGGTGCACAACCTTTTAATTTAAGCATTTTAATTTCATCACTATGTCTCGTAGGTTTGTAATGTGTATTAGGTCTACAGGAGTTGTGATGAAACCCTAGCATGCAGTAGGACCCCGTTATCCTGGTTCGATCACCCTACGCTAGATGCTTGCATAACTAGGGCGAGGATCCGTCGAGTGGTACGGAGACCACTCGTAGATAGAACAATCACTTTTGGACACGATGCTAAGTTTCGAGAAGAGAATGGAAATTGGAGGCCGGACGGGCAACTAGGTGGAAAGTGAAGGATTGAAAGAGTCTTCAAGGTTGTAGCCCCGTTCGTGCACACAAGGACCGTGTCGTGTCCGGCCCATGTGGATAAGTTTGAACGTACTGTTTGCATGCTGGATTTATTGGGCCCGAGTAAACCGATGTACCGATGGTTGTTGTATGTTAGAGAAATACCCTACTCCCTTGGTTACTTGGCAGGAAATTGGGAGGAGAGAAGGGTGCACTCTACTCACGGATGACGTCCGGGACGACATCGCGTTGGGGATCCCTCTCGGGGAGCTAGGCCCGACTAACACCACAGGTCTGGCTGGGAAAGGTTGTCTCATGCGGCTTCGGGAAGCGCGTATGTGACGTGCAGTCGAGTTGCTCCTGCAGGATGTAAATCGATTTGAATCGCTGCCCCTCACAGAACGAGTACCACTTATCTCGTCCGCCGAAACGTAGTAAGAAGAGAAACATTGATGATGATGATTATGGTTAATTTTCTGTATTGCTTAATTACTTGTTTGGAAACATGTAATGCAGTAGCTTAGTGCAAATTAAATTTATCCTTTCTTGCAACTTAATTAAATTGCTAAAAGTTGAAAGTAAGGATTCACTTGTAGGCCAGACTTAGTGCTTAATGTATCCTATCCCCCTGGCCTTTGCATGTCGAGGAGTCGATCGTAGATGGCCACCTTGACGGGTCGGTCTTGCCGAGCTCTAGTTGCTCAGGGCTTTGCTCTATGTGGTTTTCGGTGGACACCGTCGTACATGACTTCGACGCCGGAGACGACGTCGGGCAGGACCGGACCCTGGACGGCGGCCACTACACTTGGGAGTGGTGCGGTCCGGACGAGTAGAGGAGTTGATGTGCCGGTAAGATGTTCTAGGGCAAGAACATCTGTCTCTGCCGGGTCCCCGTGATGTATCGTCGAGAGAGCGATTGTATCTTATTTGCTTCCGCTGTTTAGTTTATTTTTCCAAACTTATTAGCTCCTGATGCTTATGAGACTCGATGTACGTTTGTACTCGTGATGAATGTAAGACTTGTCTTTATATTCATTGCGCTATGCTTATGTTTGTATGTTGTAATATCGGGCATCACGGCGCGTGATGCCACCCATGATGATCCTGGAGACGGAAACGTCTCTTCGTGAGGTGGGTCCGTCACATATTTGATGTTCTTTATATGGATGGAAAGATAATTTGATCAACTTTCCAATGGCACTGTTCTCATGTCAAAATTCGTCCCGAGTCATTAGGTCTCCGAAATAAGAAGACGTCCGTAAACCGTCCCGGTATTGGAACACCATCTTTTGGCCTTTGGGCCATGTATTTTGTTGAGCCCACTTAGGACTACATAGAGGGGGGGGGTGGAGGACCCTAGGGTCCTCATAAAAAGCCGCCACCCCTTCCTTAGGGTTTGGGTTTTGCTTAGATTATTCCGTCAAGAACAGTTTTACCGTTTTATCACGTTGTGAGCCCCCAACTCGTGAGTTTAATCATATATTTGCAATTTGATTGCTTCTATTTTGTTCTTGAATGTGTTCTTAGGTTCGTAGGCAAGGATTAGCCTTCTTGGCGAGGTCAATCATGCTTGCTCGGTTGATAACCGGAGGAGACGTGTTGCTGCGATTGCAGGGTTCAGAACGTGTTATTCAAAAGCCGAATCGATATGTGTCTCGATCGGAACCTTTCGGAAGATCGGGACATCAAGTCGTAATCAGAGTTTCAGGTGCACCGTCGCATTCCCCTTATCCTTGTCATTTTGTTTAGTCCTAAACTCTAGAAAATTGCGCTATAAAAATATTTATTCGTCTTGTTTCCGCTGTCCTATATTCACTTTATGCCTTGCAATTTTCAGTTTGGTTCGCGTTTCTGAATTCTAGTCCATCCGTTAGTCATTGTGTTGCTGGTTTAGTTGTTTAATCACCTAGTTTCGAGTTGTGCGTGCCCTAGTTTGCTGACAGTGAAGGAGAAAATAAATCATTTGGGTCACGCGTGGATAAAATAGGAAAACCGAGATTCATAGTTACAAAATATTTTCATAGTTTACTTTTGACCCTGCATAAGGACTTTCCTTCGTTGGAATCTATATAGAACAAAGAAATCAGGTTTGCTACTGCAATCGTGTGCTCACACAATTTTTCTTTTTCCCACACGGTGTAGAAAAAAGAAAGAAACAAGACTGCAATTTTTTTACGCCAAAGAAAAGTCCAGATCGTTGCATGTTGCAAACTACATTAACATAGCTGTCATATGTGTTTGTGGCTATATATTGCTAGTACAGGGTAGCTTCTATGCTTGTCGGATTGCACATACATATCTGAGTTATATCCTTTCTAGAGTTTTGTTGTTGTCGTAGTTTTCCAACAAAAGCCAGCCATCATGATTGTTCTTATTACGTAGTCCTTGGAGCATGTTAGGTTGGAATATTTTATGTTTGCTGCACTCTTTGGTATATAAGAAACAAAAGGCAAGGAGGTGTTGAAAAGAAAAAGAAGAGAAAGAGCCGTACCTAAAAGAAAGATAGAAAAAAAAATCAGAGTTGCTTGTATCCTTTGTGTCCTTTGTTGAGTCATTGTTTCTTGCTTGCTTGAACTAGGTGAGAGACAAGTTTAGGCTAGTGACATTGACTTACTTGGGACTATTATTCAGTTTTGCAATTCTGAATTGAACTTTTGCTACTCCTTGCTAATAAATATTGCCTATCCAAGCTCCACATATATCCTTCTGAACACGCAGAAGTTTTTGACCCTCGCAATCATTGGATCACGCTCTTCGGGTATCCTTTGCTTTGCTCATAGTAAGAACCTTGTAAGAGCTTGATTAGAAACTTCCTTTTTGTATATTGAGAGTTTCCACTTTCACTACTACCTAGTAGTTGCTAATTGATAGGGATAATACTTTTGTGTTGTCCTTTGCGGTCTTCTAAAAATGACAGATTGTTCGTATCCACCAAAATATGACTATTTGGGTGCCGATGAGTACATTGATGGTGAGGTCAACCGCTGTCGGTGTTCGAATCACCGGCTGTAGAATTTGTCCCGGGATGCGCGTTTTAGGCCGGATGGTACTTAAGGGAAGATACGAAAGATTTAGGCTGGTTCGGGAAAGCTCCCTACATCCAGCGGGGGTGGTGTCGCGGCGTTCGTGTTCCTTGCGTCAAGCGAGAAAACGGGGTACGGAGGTGGCGGGAGAGGAGCGTGCTCCAAGTCCCGTGCGGGTGTGAGTGGGTGTGAAAACTCGAGAGTGTGAGAGCGTGTAAGCTTGTCAGCCTGTAAGCTTGTCCTAGAAGTGGGAGACTCTACCCCTTTATAGTTGCAGCGGCGAGACTCGAGTTACAGGAGAGAGGGAGAAAGAAGGCAGCCGTGGACTCGGCCGAATGTCCGTGCCGTCCCGTCGGTCTTCTTCCTTGCGCGTGCTTGAGTGGTTGATCGGGCGGTCGCATCGTCCCTATAGCTTGCTGCGTCAGGGTCGAGTATTCCGCATCCGACGGAGTCATGGGCAGCGTCATGGCAGAGTGGTTGTTGGTGACATGCCATTCCCGTCCTTCTCTCGTTATATGCATTGATGGCTGGGTCAAGGTCGAGGTATGGGGCAGCTCGTTCGAACCTCGAGCTTGCTAGCGAAGGTCGTGTGGGACGGAGCGTAACTCGAGCTCGACCTCGAGTTACACCCGTTCGACGGGTATGACGGGAGGGGTCGTACGGTCGTACGTCGGTGGATGATGGTTTTCCCCGGAGACTTCGGTCCACGCCAACTCGTCGAGCAACGAGGGCGGCACGTCCCGTCGGCGTGGCTCGACGGGATCTAGTGGTGGCAGGAGGGATGGGGTGCGAACCCCCGCCAATGATTTCCGAGTAATGCCCACGTGGGCACCGGGGTGGGTGGAGTTAATGCGGTTGGCGGTCGAGTTTCAAGGTCGCGGTCGGAGGTCGAGCACGTTGGTCGAGCGGGGAGGTCGAGGGGAGGTTGAGCGGGCAAGGTCGTGTGAGGCGGAACCTCCTCGAGTAAGGCGGTCAAGGTCGTGCGAGGCGGGCCTCCTCGACTTTGGCGGACAAGGCCGATCTCGCCATCTCGCCGACCTATCTTTCTCGGTGGGGTCGCACGGACGTGGGCCCGGTCTCATCCTACCGACGTGGTTTTGCCAATCCATTGTTAAGTGGGCTTGGCCGCTGCTACATGGCCGTGTTAATCTTTCTCCCCGACAGTAGCCCCGAGCCCCCGAGTGAGTAGAGGACTCGCCCGAGGGATCCATTGAAGATGCGGGAGTCGCGTTCGCGTAGTTTTTGTGGGAGTTGTTTATCCGTCGGATGCGAGGCGAGCGCGTCCGGTGGACGGTAGCCCCGAGCCGGAGGATAAGTCGAAGACTCGTGCTTGTGATGCCAGCCCCCGAGCCCCCGCGCGGTGCGGACGGCAGGTCGTGAGGCGGTTCGTCTTAGTCAATTTCCCCGTCCGCGTCGCATTCGTATGACGGAGGGTAGAGCAGATCCGCGAATTGCCCGGAAAGGCCGACACGCGGGGCTCAATGAGCTCAATAACGGTAAAAGTTCGAGTGAAGTTGTGGTTTCCCGTCGAGGGATTCCGTCCGGCCCGCCGGGGACAACTTCATTAATCCGTGCGGTCACCCTCGATTGGGACCCGAAACCATTCGATAAGTTTCGGGGGCTCGATGCCTCTCTACGGTGAGACTCCCCTTAGTCGAGGTCGATGCGGACTCGAACGTGTCCGGTCGATGCCCATTGCTCTTGCGCGCGTGGGTTGCGATCGCTAGGTGGACCCATCGATGTCACTCCCCGGCTCGATTTTGCATGCTCGAGGCGGCCGTCGAACCCTTTCGATTTGGCCAGCCTTGGAACCTCGGCTGGGTGGGGCCATCGAGGCAGTTTTCAGCCTCTTATCCCCGCTTACCTTCGAGGCCAAGCCTCGATCCGGTCGAGCTTTGAGGTCGAGCGGTCGACCTTGAAGTGGGTAGGTAGGAGGTCGAGGGTCCCCCTCGAGATGCGTGCCTTTCCTCACCCGTGTCAACATGTGAGAGAATTTGAATTGACAGGGAGCACGAGAGGGGAGCGTGGCAGTTTTACCGTCTCGGCTTCCATGGTTCAGGGGATCGAGACGCGTCCCGATCCGTTGTCTGGCGTGTAGTGGTGGGCCGGCGCGGCGTGGATTCAGTTTTCCATCGGTAGTGGCGGGCCCCCGCAGTATGCACGGGCGGTGGAACGGCGGACCCGGAGATAGTGGCGTAAAAATCGGGGAGGAGGAGTTAAGAAACTTTACCCAAGGGGTGGCGATCGTGGGGCCCGCAGCCGAACCGAGGGGACGCGCCTGCCCGACGTAGCCGCCTATTTAAGCCGATCCCGTCGTGGCCTTCCGCCTTCACGCGCCATCGCCTCCCTTGATTTCGTCCTTCCAAGCCCTAGCTTTCATCCGTCCAAGCCCTAGTCTTCGTCTTGCTCCTCGCACAACCCCGAGCCTTTCCGTCCCTGCTTTGCCATGTCGACCTGGACCCGCTCCACGACGACAAAGGCCGACCGTGAGCGGCCGGTGGCTCAGGGCTTGTTGCGAGAGCGCGGCGCGGAGAGGTGGTGGATGCTTCCCGGCAACGAGTCGCGCCCCCATCCCCCGGCGGGTTACGTCGTCTCCTTCCTGCACTTCCACGAGCGCGGCTTGGGGATGCGGGGGAACAACTTCTTGCGGGCCATGATGTTCCGGAACAAGTTGGAGCTGCACCATCCGAACCCCAACGGGATCCAGCAGCTGAACACCTTCGTGGCTCTCTGCGAGGGTTTCTTGGGCATGGCGCCCAACCTCGACTCCGTGGAGGTAGTACTTCCGCATCAACCTCTACCAGAGGCGGAGCTCCACGGGCAAGGATGTTCCTGCGCACGTCGGTTGCGTGGGGATGTCATGAAGAAGGACCGGGGAGGGACTACATTCCGGTGACCATCTCCTCGTCGAACCGGGGTGGCACCCAAAGTGGTTCTACCTGCACCAGGACCCGGCGCATCCGTTCCCGGCCTTCGAGGGCCGAGTCTTCGAGGAAGTCCCGGAAGAGTGGAAGTGGGGCTGCCCCCGCACCAATCGGGACCAGGTCGATCCGATGATCGAGGCGATCCGGCACCTAAGCCGGTTCGACGTCGACGTGACGGTGGTGGTGGGGTCCTACCACAAGCGGAGATTCGCGCCGCGCTAGATGCCGATGCATCGGGTCTCGAGCAACGACCGCGTCGTCCCGGACACGGTGATGGCGCTGCAGCAGCTCGACGACGACACCGTCGCGCAGCGCGTCCGGAGTGCCTCGGGTACGGCCGCGCGAGCTTGGCCCGTCCGGGGGCCCCGAAGATGAAGCCGCACCCCCAAGCGCTCGATGTGGTGAGTCACTTCGACCTTCGTCGTCTTGCTCGTTATTCGTGTTTTCGTTACCGTTCGCTAAGTTGTTCTTTTCTCCGCGAGTCCACCTTGATCTCGCTCACCGGGCGTCCCAAACTGCGGCTCCCCGAAGGAGCGGGCGAGAGGGAGGCTAACCATCGGTGGACCGCGGAGGAGCAAGCTGAAAGGAAGGCGGCCAAGGACTTGGACGCGCGGCTCAAGGTGGAGAAGGCGGTGCGAGACGCCGAGCGTCAAAGGAAGAGGGATGCGTACACGGCGGCGGGGTTAAACCCCCACACTCGCCTCGGCTGCCTCGACCCCCATTCCCACGGATTCCGAGGATGACGGCGGAGCCGGTGAGTTCGAGACCGACGGGGAGACCCCGTATGTCCGCTCCCGCCGAGCCGTCACCTCGGCCCTCGAGACCTCCGCCCCTTCGTCCTCGACCTTCGCGGCCGGGCCCTCGAGGCAGCTCGCGACCTACGGAGGTAGGTCGAGCTCCCTAACCATTGAGGCGTCTCTCGTGGAGGGGACGGGGACTAGCGGGGACCCGCCGCTTGGGTCGGAGGTCGTGGACCTCACGGGGGATCCCGCGGCCGATGCAAGAGAGGCGGCGGAGATGATCACCGAGTTAGTTGAAGGCTAGACGGACCTCAACCCCGCGCCAACGGCGCCCGGAGATGGATCTCGCGAGGTCTTCCCTCCGCCACTTCCGTGGACGTGGTGCCCGCGCAAGGTTCCCGACCTCGGGCGCCGCGAGCCCAAGAGTCCGGCGGGGCCGTTCCCGAGCCCGTGGGGAGCGGCGAGGAAGGTCGACGTGCGGACGCGCATGTCGATGTCCTTAAACCTGCTGCGGCCGGCGAGCCGGCCTCGCGACACGCGGACGCGCGTGTCGATGTCTTTGAACCTGCTGCGCCCGGCGGAGGAGGCACCGCGGGGTCCTTACTCGACCTTGAGGTCCCCGCGGAACCCGTCGAGGAGGATGCACGGGAGGTGGTCGACCCGGCGGCCGCTATCGGGAAGTGTGCTCGCGAGGGCGAGCCTCGGCGATGGTGGGCCCGCGCCCAGCGCGCGGTGCCGCCGAGGAGGGCTCTAGCGACGACTCTTCGTAAGTCGTTAACCTCTTCGGCGGCGCAAGCCACGAAGGTGAGGGGTGCCGGCGTCGAGGTGGCGGCTACGTCGGCCACCACCGGGACGGGAGGGGCGTCGGCGGAGTACGGCCCGCGCTCCGCAGTCGCTTCGGATCGAAGCCGTCGGACTTCGTGGGCGGGCTCACGTCGGTGGTGCGCGAGTTCCCGTCCCGACTCCGGCCGAGGGCGGACGAGCTCGTGGAGGCGGCCGGTCAAGCCCGCACCAGCTTGGAGAAGCGCTCGCGCGGGCGGAGTCGCTTCGAGGCGGCGAAGGAGGCGGCGGAGTGCGAAGCGTCGGAGGCGCGCCGCGCGAAGGAGGCGGCCCCGGCATCCTTGGCCAAGGCCGAAGAAGCCGCCTCGGCGGTGGAGAAGGTCAAGGAAGCGCTTCGAGCGAGCGTGAGCCGAGGCAAAGGCCAAGGCCGCGGCGGAGGTCTCCCACCGGACCGCGGCCGGCTATCTCGGGAGCTCCGGGAGCAGCGGGCCGAGAAGGAAGGTAATAACTTAGAGCTTTTTCCATTCGACCTCCGAAATTCCTTGACATTTTCTTAGCTTCTCAAGCTCGAGTCTCTAATGTCGAATTCCGTCGATGGTGTAGGGATGGAGCAAAGGCTGGTCACGGCGGAGGCGTCCCGGAGGGAGCTCGACGCCGTCTTGGGCCACACCTTCACCGATGTCGAGGTCGAGCGGAGTGTCGAGGTTGCCCCGCCGGAGCGGATCGACGCGGTGGTCCGAGGAGCGAGGCGCTCCGGTGTGTGCGCGACCTTCACGGTGCCGGCGTCACACTACGAGGACCTTGACTTCGGGGCCGTCGGCTCGGGGCTTGTTCCCGGCTTCGTTAGCGCCGAGCTGGAGGCGTTGCGGACCGAGACCCGCGCGCACAACGATTCCCTCGCTGCAAAGCTCGAGGAGGAGCCCCTCCCCAAGATGTAGATGAGCTAGGGAGTTAGTTTTTGTTTTCGTTTTGTTATGAACAATAGGGCGTTGTCCCCTTGCATGTAAATAACTTTAAGTTTTTAACTCGTTCTGCGCTCGACCCTTCAAGGTCTTGCTCTTTGTTAATTATTTTAAGTTCGACTTAAATCTATCTTGGTGTAACAACCCCGACAAAATAAACATGCATTTCATGTCGGTTATAATCATGTCATCATTTGCATTTGAGAAAATGTTGAATATTGTGTTAAGAAATACACATGAAATGACAAATTAACTTAGGTTAAATTAAGAACTTAAAAAGATAAATTAATTACAAGTAAACTATGGAGTTTAACATTTTCTCTTGGCTAAACACGAAAATAAAAGATTTTTGAAGTTGCTACGAAATTATTTTAGTTTGTGAAAATGTTTACAAGAAATAATGAAATTTTCTCTTCTTAATTTCAACTTGAATTTTTAGTTCGAAATTTATTTGTAATTTGAACTCCGGCCAAAAAAGAAAAAAGATCCAGAATATTCCCAAATGTATCCCTGAATTTTCGCTTAATTTTTCGAGCCTTGGAAGTATGTTTTTCAATTAAGAATGGAAGGACGTTTTTGCAAAATTCCAAACCAGCCCCATCCAATCTCTCTTTCTCTCGCTCTCCCGAACCGACGCACCACCACCGCCTCTCGGCGCCACCGCGGCAGCCCCGGACGCGCGTCTTCGGGAGTCCGTGCCACGCAGCGGTGGTACGCCACCTCACTCCGGCCGTGGGGATAAAAGCTCCAGCCGCTCTCGCTTTCCCTCTCTCTCTTCGAACTCACACCGAAGCACCCGTCCGCCCTCCTGCCGTTTCGCCGCCCGGTCACCCCCGGCCATCTCCGCGTGAGCCGCCAACCCCAAAAGGATGCACCACCCTCTCGCTGAACCTCCGGGCGCAAGCCGTTCCCGGATGACCTCCCGGGCCGAGCGAATTTCGGAGATTTGCCGAATAACTTCTAAATTGCCATTTTGCCTTCGAATTGTGCCGGTTCGCCCGGGCGCTTCTCAAAGTCAAACATGAGCGATGTGGAGATGCATACTCTATTTCGAAACTAGAAGAGAATCCAAATACAATGTTCTTCCGAACGGATGGCGTATAACCTAGGGTACGCAACCGGAAAGAAGAGTACTGTCTTGAAAACTCATCGGTGCAATTATCCTTATAAATATCTTAAGCTTATATTTCCTTCAACACCAAGACAGACGAAAGCACCTGTCGCATCTTTTGGCAATCCATGTTGTTCTTAATCTCAACCACTCCAGTTAAATCTTTCATTCGTCATTGACTTTCACCAACCCCTTATAAATCTCGTGACTCCTGATCCCGGCATGAAAGTGATAGATATTGACAACAAACACCTTGACATTCTAATTTTGGGTCGAGGAGTTAGTATCAATGAGTTGTAAGTGAAGCTATACTCATGGAGGATGCTCTTCGTGCTCATCGAGAAGCGAAGACTAACAAGAGAGCACCCGAGTGAACAAGGAAGTGAGGTACCTTCTAAGTATCATCTAGATTACACTTCGCAGCAGATCGGAGGTTCGAGTCTCAGCCACCAGATTCCATTTCTTACCGGCCACCTCGGTATCAACAACGGGTGTTCTCCAATTCGGTGGTTTAACAATCGGACCTATCGAGTATACGCCCCTTATACCGGACTCCATAAACCGCTGATCATCCATGCTATAACGGTGGTTGTCTTGAACACTTGGCTCAAGGAGGTGTCGCACCAATAAAGCAGAATCATGCAAGTAAAAATAAGATGACGACTGGTCGTGTCACCTTTACCACATCCGAGGAGATTCTGAAAGGGTCACAAGTCATGACTGATCGAGGTACTACAGAGACACCATTGAAGTTGAGTCGTAAGGATTATCCCACCTCCTTTATAGTCATAGACGGACAAGGATTGGATGCGATTCTTGGCGTAAGATAGAGGAAGTACCGTAAGGCGATCTGGATATAGATGATTTTGCGATCACATGAACTCTCCTTCTTCACGGACGAGATTGTTTTCCGTTGACTTCTTCCCAAGCTATTTTTCCGGTGATCTATAAAACTATCGGTAAAAGTTTGGAAGACATTCCTGCAGTTTGCGAATACCTTGATGTTCTCCGGAAGACTTACCGGGTTTACCACCTGATCGGGCGAGTAGAGTTCAAGAGAGAACTTCAACCAAGGACTCGCATCTATATCAAAACCGTATAGGATGCCACCCTATGGGCTGGCAGAAGTAAAGGTACAAGTAAAGGAATTACTGAATAAGAGATATATTTGCCCAGTCCATCACCTTGAGGATGACAGACATTGATCGTCAAGAAGAAGAATCAAACTTTTAGGTTATGTGCAGCTCATCGAACTTGAGTGCAGAGACCATTAAGGACAAGTATTCCCTTCCTCGAATTGACATCTTGTGTGATCGGTAGATGAGAGCAAAAGTGTTTACCAAGATAGATCTTCGCTCCGGATATCATCAAATCGGGATTTGAGCGAAAGATATACCAAAGACAGTTCCTCTACCATACATGGACTTTAGGAGTACCTGGTGATGTCCTTTGGTCTAATCAACGCGCCAGACACACTTCATGTACCTCATGAACTGGGTGTTTATGCCGGAATTCGATAAGTTTGTCGTTGGTTTCATAGACGACATCATGATCCATTCCCAAGTCGGAAGAGGAACACGTCGAGCATTTAAGGACCGTGCTCCAACGTCTAAGGGATCACCGGTTAGATGCCCAACTCGGTAAGAGTGAGTTATGGCTGAAGGAAGTACCATTCTTATGTCAAGTGATATCAGCAGAAGAAATGGCCGTTGATCCAAGTAAAGTTAAGGAGGTATTGAATCGGAAGCCACCTAAGTCGGTCATACGGATCCGAAGCTTCTTAGGGTTAGCTGGTTATTACGGAAGATTCATTCACAATTATTGCCAAGCCAATGACAAAATTTCCGAAGAAGGATGAGAAGTATGAATGGAACACCGAATGTGAGGAAGTCTTTCGGACGCTGAAGAAGTTACTCACAACCGCACCCGTATTCGCTCGATCGGATTTGACCAAGCCATTTGAGGTGTACTATGATGCCTCGAGCACTCGGACTTGGATGTGCTCTAAAGCAAGAGGGTCGAGGGATTACCTATGTGTCTCGACCGCCGAGGCGACGGAAGAAACAATAACCAACACAGGAGCTGTGGTTCTAGCGTTGAAGAGCTGAAGATACCCTCTCGTGGAAAGTGGGCACAGCTATGCACACGCCATAAGGATCTCAAATATATCACTTAAGCGGATCCGAACAGGTGCCAACGAAGGTGGTTTGAATTAAGGGTTATGAGATCGAGATCCAAGCACACTTATCAAGAATCCACAATGTGTTCCACGGGTCTCAAACCATCGGTGGACATACCGATAGCCAAGGTGGAACAGATTACGACCGGACGATGAATACCCCATCGGAGTTCTCAACACCAAGGATCGAGTGATTCGACATCGAACCACAAAGTTCTCCGAGATTCAATGGAGTAATCGCTCGGAAGCTGAAAGCTACTTAGGAGCGAGAGGAGTTTCTCCGATTCAAGTACCGAGAGATCTTTAGTACCATCGTCTAGTCGCTTCGAATCGTGAATCTCGGGACGAGATTCCTGTAAGGGGAGGGCTGTAACAACCCCGACAAAATAAACATGCATTTCATGTCGGTTATAATCATGTCATCATTTGCATTTGAGAAAATGTTGAATATTGTGTTAAGAAATACACATGAAATGACAAATTAACTTAGGTTAAATTAAGAACTTAAAAAGATAAATTAATTACAAGTAAACTATGGAGTTTAACATTTTCTCTTGGCTAAACACGAAAATAAAAGATTTTTGAAGTTGCTACGAAATTATTTTAGTTTGTGAAAATGTTTACAAGAAATAATGAAATTTTCTCTTCTTAATTTCAACTTGAATTTTTAGTTCGAAATTTATTTGTAATTTGAACTCCGGCCAAAAAAGAAAAAAGATCCAGAATATTCCCAAATGTATCCCTGAATTTTCGCTTAATTTTTCGAGCCTTGGAAGTATGTTTTTCAATTAAGTAAAAATGGAAGGACGTTTTTGCAAAATTCCAAACCAGCCCCATCCAATCTCTCTTTCTCTGCTCTCCCGAACCGACGCACCACCACCGCCTCTCGGCGCCACCGCGGCAGCCCCGGACGCGCGTCTTCGGAGTCCGTGCCACGCAGCGGTGGTTCGCCACCTCACTCCGGCCGTGGGGATAAAAGCTCCGGCCGCCCTCGCTTTCCCTCTCTCTCTTCGAACTCACACCGAAGCACCCGTCCGCCCTCCTGCCGTTTCGCCGCCCGGTCACCCCCGGCCATCTCCGCGTGAGCCGCCAACCCCAAAAGGATGCACCACCCTCTCGCTGAACCTCCGAGCGCAAGCCGTTCCCGGATGACCTCCCGGCCGAGGCGAATTTCGGAGATTTGCCGAATAACGCCGCCGGCTCTACCTCGCCGGTGAAGTCCACTTTCCGGCCATCCCACCGGTAAATCCCCACCGTGCCGGTGTTGTCCTTCACCCAAGAAAGCTTACGGAGGAGACGGTTCCCCATTTGGTCGACTACCACGCCGCCGGTGCCCCGCCGAACCTTTTCTTCCGCCCGCCTCTCACCGTTGACGTGTTTCCGGCTGGTTTTCGGGAAAGTGGACCCCACCAACCGCTTCCTCGTGTCGCGTTGGCCTCGTAGGAGAGATCCCGTCGCCGTTGGTCGCCGTCCGGCCCAACTCCGACGACCCGCCGCCGCCGTCCGGCCGCTCGGCGCCATGGCCGGCCGAGGATGAGCTCGGGTTGGGCCGCGCCCTGTCCGGGCCGCACGCGCGCGCTCGTGGACCGCTTGCCCATGGGCCCGGCCAGATTCGGCCCAAGTGAGCTCCCTGTTTTCTTTTGAAATTATTCAATTTTCTAGATTCATTAAAACTTCAAATATTCGTAGAATATTCATACAAATTCAGAAAAATGCCAAACCAAGTTCATTAGATTCATAAAATTATTCTCTATTTAATGATGAATTCAAATACCTATTTTGAGAAATTATAATTTCATAGTTTAATTAAGTACCTTTCTTTAGTTATTGTGACCTATTATTTTATGCTAATTATAATTTGTTTTTGAAAAATAAATTTCTTTAAAAATTAGAGATACTGCAGACGAAAGTGTTGGTGAAAACTGTTTTCCAAAATTCAACATAAACATCGTCATTCATGTGATCCCAATTTAGTACCCTATGTATCATTGATTAATGATTAATCATGAATTGTTAAACTAATGCACATGATTAATGGTTAATTAATGAACATGAGTATTGGTTAATTAATAAACGAGATTAATTGTTAATTAATGACCTTGATTAAGCAATAATTAATGAGCATGATCAATTATTACTTATTGCTTAACGAACATGATTAATTGTTAATTACTAATTGCAAAGTAATAAGCTTAAGTAAGGAGTAATTGCTAATTAACGATCTTGGTTAATACAATCATTGCACGTCATGTCATATCCATTCATGCATGCATGATCAGTAAGTCGCAACGTATTGTTGGTCGACCTAGGTTCCGGCGTGACCGAGGTTCCGTCCGAGGTCGAGGCGAAGACGGGAAATCTCGAAGTCGACCAACACACGAGAAAGCTAACTCCGACGCGAATCCGGGCAAGCCCGGTGCATCCTACCTATGTTTTAAATATTTTCTTTTATCACATAGTACGGTTATGCTTGTGCATTAGGTGTTAGGGTTTGGTTGACACCCTAGATGCATTATGGTAGGTTTCCATCTGTCTATATCCTATACTTGGTACAGGTAGCTCGATAGAGGCTAAGCTTAATTCATAGTGGCAACGGTAGCTACTTAGGGCACTTAAAGCATGGAGGCTTTAAGCGTTTTTTTGTGTTGACACCGAAGATGATGAGATGAGAGTGTTAACGAAGTTGAGACCGGACGGGCCCCGTAGGAGAAAGGGCAAGACGGAGATGAGGTCTTGCAAGGTTGTAGCCCCGTCCGTGTCGGTCAAGGACCGTACCGTTGTCGGCTTAGTTGAACAAGTTTGAACGTACCGCACTACATGCTGGTATCATGGGCCCGAGCAAGCTGATGTACGCTATCGCCCCGAGAGATGTAGCGTAGCCGGCTCTCTTTTCTGGTCTGTCGGTGAGAGGATAGTCTCACGGGAGGGAGATGGGTCGACCACGAGGATAGTCGTGGAGTCGCCATACTTCCGGGGAGTTGGAAATGGCTAGTCTGCTGTCAGGTGATAGCGGGAAAGGTTGTCGTATACGATCGGTGGGATGCGTATACGTCGTGTAGTCGGGTTTTGCCGACTGGTATAAATCGATTCGAATCGCTGTCCCTCGCAGTAATGAGTACCGCTTGTTTTGCTCGTCACATCGTAGTAAATACTGGAAGATGAAGATGAGGGTTGAAAGGATAAGCTGATCTATATGATCTTGTCTTGCAAACTTGTTTGCAATAGTGATAGGTGCAAACATCCAAGCTAATGAACTTAATACCGAGCTAAAATACTGAAAGTAAGGACCCACCCTCTAATGCTGTTTTTCGCAAAGGAGTAAACCCCACAGCCAAAAAGCCTTTGCATACTAGGCGTCGGCCTTAGCGTGCCTGTTGACGGGTCGGTCTTGCTGAGTATTAGAATACTCAAGGTTTGTTCGTTATGTTTTTCGAGACCGAGTCTTTCTTCCACGACCGTCACGGTAGTTGTCCGGAAGAGGAGCCGTGTTTCGAGGGTGGTTCCCTCAAGTGGGAACAGATCCCGACGTCCTGAGCGAGGAGTATCGTGATGTACGACGGGCTCGGTGCATCACGCTAGTGGTCTTTCGTTGTAAAGTACAAGTTTCCGCTGCAAGACTCGTAGGTTGTTAAACTTCATTAATGTATTATGCTTCCGCTGTACAATGTTTGTATTTCGAAAAACCTGGTTGTATTATACCATGATATATATATTCGGCTTGTATGAGATGATGAACTCGTTGTAACTCGCTGCGTCGAGTGTCCCCTCGTACCGAGTCCCGGGTATCCCGGAGGGGATGTCACACTTGGCCCTTTCACTTATCGTTTTGACTCGCAAAGTTAGAGCCTCCGAGCCTCGTTGGACTTAGTGGTTTTTGGTGAGCGTCCGCTAGGACCGCTGGGGTACTCGAGCTTAATCCTTCCGACCAACTTAGATAGTGAGTCCGTTTGCTCGCGACTTACTTTGTTTGTCGCAGAGATTCAAATCCAAGGTCAAGTAAAACTTAACAGATTTTGTTCGCGAAAAAGAGCTAAGTGCGGCGATTTTTGTTTTGAAAAATCGTAGGTATCGCCCGCCTTCCGGGCCCCAAGTGAGGCTCGACCTCGCAGCGGAGGTCGAGGGTCACCGTACCGAGCGGGCGATTGTTAAAGAGTAAAGGAACAAATGCGAGTTTAAGGGTAGAATTTACGTAAGCTGCGCGATGTTCCAGCCGTTAGTCAACTCTCGACCTTCCACCGTCTTGTGCTTGTCGGAGCCGGGTCCGATGACGCGTGCGACAATGTAGGGTCCTTCCCAAGGAGGGGAGAGCTTGTGGCGGTCCTTGTTGCTCTACACTCTACATAACACCATGTCCCCGACGTTGAAGCCTCGACTTTTGATGTTGCGATCGTGGTATCGTCGAAGCGCCTGTTGATACTTGGCGGAGTGCGGGAGTGCGGCGTCACGCGCTTCGTCGAACCGATCGGCGGTGTCCTCGTGCGTCGTGTCGTTTCCTTGCTCGTCTAAAGCACGAACCCCGGGAGCGCCATAGTCGAGGTTGGTCGGAAGAATTTCTTCCGAGCCGTAGACCATGAAGAGTGGCATGTAGCCGGTTGCCCGGCTTGGAGTCGTTCGGAGACTCCGGAGAACGGCCGGTAGTTCTGCCGCCCATCGACCGCTAAAACGCTTCTAGCGATCGTAGATGCGAAGCTTGAGCCCTTGTAGGATCTTGTCGTTGGCTCGCTCGACCTGCCCATCGGTTTCGGGGTGAGCTACAGCTGCCCGATCTACTCGAATGTGGTAGTCGTCGCAAAACGTGAGGAATTTCTTCCCCGTGAACTGCGTGCCATTGTCCGTGATTATCGAGTTGGGAACACCAAATCGATGAACAATGTCGAGGAAGAACTCAACTGCCTCGTCGGACCGGATTTTACCGATGGCTCGAGCTTCAATCCACTTCGTGAACTTCTCAACCGCGACGAGCAAGTGGGTGAAGCCCCGGGTGCTTTTTTAGTCGCCCGACCAAATCCAATACCCGGACCGCGACGGGCCAAGTGATGGGTATGGTTTGGAGGGCCCGAGCGGGCTGATGTGTTTGCGGAGCGTAGTGCGGCAACCCTTGCACGTGTGCACGACGGAGTCGCGTCGGCCACGGCGATTGGCCAATAGAAGCCTTGTCGGAAGGCGTTACCCACGAGGGTCCGCGGCGCTGCGTGATACCCACGGACGCCCGCGTGGATGTCGTTAAGGAGCTTCACGCCTTCCTCGATTGGAATGCAGCGCTGCAGGATTCCGGACGCGCTGCGTATGTGGAGCTCGCCGTCGATTAGGACGAAAGACTTAGAGCGCTCGTGCAGGCGCCTTGCTTCGGTTTGGTTGGCCGGAAGCTTGCCATGGAGGAGGTACTCGATGTACTGCGTCCTCCAATCGGAGTGTGATGCCTCGCCGGATGCCCGAGCGTCGATTTCCATGACCTCTTTGCCCGACGGCGGAGGATCAGCCCCCGAGTCCTTGTTAGGGCTCGAGTGTTCCTCGGGGTCGAGGTCGGCGCT
The DNA here is from genome assembly GCA_031894775.1 of Chloris gayana. Taxonomy (NCBI): domain Eukaryota; kingdom Viridiplantae; phylum Streptophyta; class Magnoliopsida; order Poales; family Poaceae; genus Chloris; species Chloris gayana. The sequence goes on along the minus strand of JAUNZO010001841.1, from coordinate 948,873 downwards.
CGTGGCAGCCCCGAGTTTGCTGCGATGGGTCCCCCATCATCCTTAGGAGGATCGGGAGAGCGAATCGACGGTTGGAACCGATCGTTGGCGAAGACGCCCGACAGGATAGGTTCCGGCTGGATGCCGGCTTAGCCAACGGGTCCGCCGCCTCATTGAGCCGTCGCGGTAGGTGCTTGAGCTCGAGGCCGTCGAACTTCTCCTCGAGCTTTCGCACCTCTTGATGATAGAGCATCGGCGTGTCGTTCGACAGCTTGACTCTTTCATCACCCGATCGATGACGAGCTGCGAGTCCCCGCGGATCTCGCGCCGTCCGATCCGGAGCTCTATGACGATCTTGAGGCCGTTGACTAAAGCCTCGTACTCGGCTACATTATTCGAAGCTGAAAAGTGTAACCGAATGGCATACCTCATATGTACCCCTTGGGGGAGACGAAGACGAGTCCAACGCCCGCTCCGCTGCGCATCGGTGACCCGTCGAAGTACATGACCCAGTACTCTTAGTCCACCGGTGTGGGTGGCAAGCGAGTCTCCGTCCACTTCATGATGAAGTCGACGAGCACCTTGGACTTTATCGCCGTTTGGGGCACATAGGTGATGTCGTGCCCCATCGGCTCGAGAGCCCATTTGGCGACTTTGCCTGCGGACACCCTGTTTTCAATGATGTCGCGCAAAGGAAACGAGCTTACCACCGTTATCGAGTGCACGTCGAAGTAGTGGCGTAGCTTGCGCCTGGCGACCATCACGGCGTAGAGGATCTTGAGGACCCGGAGATACCTCGTCTTCGAATTGGAGAGCACCTCGCTAACGTAGTAAACGGGGTGTTGTACCTTAAGCACGTGTCCCTCTTTCTCCCGCTCGACCACGACGGTAGCGCCGACAACCTGAGTGGTTGCCGCGACGTAGAGGAGGAGTCGCTCGCCCGGAGATGGTGGAGTTAGGACCGGAGGGTTGGCCGGGATACGCTTCACGTCATCCAGCGCGACCTGGACCTCGGCATCGACTCGAAGCGCTCGGACGGGAGGGCTCTTTCCCCAAGGCGTGAGATAAAGCGGCTGAGTGCTGCTAGGCATCCTGCAAGTCGCTACACTCCCTTCGGGTTCCGGATCGGACCCATGCGCTCGATGGCGAGAGATCTTCTCCGGATTCGCTTCGATGCCGCGCTGCGAGACAATGAAGCCCAATAGCATCCCCACGGGACCCCAAAGACGCACTTCTCGGGGTTGAGCTTGACACCATTCTCGCATAGCTTGGCGAACACGCGCTCAAGGTCGACCACGAGTTGGTCGGCCTTCTTAGACTTGACGACGATGTCGTCTACGTAGGCCTCGACAATATCTCCGATGAGATAGTCGAAGCATTTCTGGATGAACCTCCGGTACGTGGCACCGGCGTTCTTGAGTCCGAATGGCATCGTGGTGTAGCGATGACGAGCCGAAGGGCGTGATGAAGGAGGTCCGCGAGTTGGTCGGATTCGTCGAGCGCTATCCGATAGTACCCGGAGTACGTATCTAGAAAGCAAAGAGTTTCGCATCCGGAGGTCAAGTCAACTATTTGATCGATGCGTGGCAAAGGAAAAGGATCCTTGGGACAAGCCTTATTCGAGCTAGTATAATCAACACACATTCTCCATTTCCCATTCTTTTTTTGTACAAGAACAGGATTAGCTAACCACTCCGGATGATACACCTCCTTGATGAACCCGGCCGCCAAAAGCTTCGCGATCTCCTCTCCAATTGCCTTGCGCTTCTCCTCATCGAAGCGGCACAAGCGTTGCTTCACCGGCTTGGAGCCCGGCCCGATGTGCAAGGAGCGCTCGACGACTTCCCTCGGTATGCCCGGCATGTTCGAGGGTTTCCACGCGAAGACATCTGCGTTCGCGCGGAGGAAGTCCACGAGCGCGCTTTCCTATTTGGGGAGAGGGAGGTGCCGATGCGCAACGTCTTCTTCTCGTCGCCCTCAAGGTCGAGGACGACCTCCTTGGTGCCCTCCGCCGGCTCGAACGAGGCCGCCTTGCGGCTCGCTTGCGGTGGGTCTTCGACGACCTGCTCCACGATAACCGCCAACTCGGTGGTGGAGGCCGGGTGTGCCAACGCCGAGTCACGGTTGTCGATGTTGTACTCGGTAGGCGTGCTGGAACGACGCGCCAACGGTGATGACTCCCTTCGGCCCGGGCATCTTGAGCTTCGGGTAGACGTAATTCGGGACGGCCATGAACTTCGCGTAACACGGCCGCCCGAGGATGGCGTGGTAGACTCCAGGGAATCCAACCACCTCAAACGTGAGGGTCTCCGTTCGGAAGTTCGAAGGAGTACCGAATGTGACGGGCAAGTCGATCTGCCGGATGGGAACGGCTTGCGTTCTTGGAATGACGCCGTGGAATGGCGAACCATTGGGGTGAATGCGCGAGCGCTCGATGCCCATGGCGTCAAGGACATCGGCGTACAAAATGTTGAGGCCGCTGCCTCCGTCCATTAGCACCTTGGAGAGGCGCGTCTTGGCGATTATTTTGTTCCCATTGTAAACCTTCTTCCAATACCTAAGGCGGTGGCTTCTACGATATCCTCACCTCACCCGACAGCCGCCGTACCCGTACTCCACCATGACCTGTGGTGCCTTCCATCGGGCATCTTCGAACAGGCATCTTAGCGTCGAATTGCGGATACCCTAGCGACCCTTTGGATGCACTCCGAATGTTCCAGCAGGTTTTGCTTTCAAACCATGTTGACTCTTCTTCATGTGGTGTTGAATTCCAACAGCGGGATCTCCATCCTCCAATTGAGCTCCTGATTCTCCATTCTCAGCTGTGGACTAATTGAACTTGGTGCTTGGACAGTCATGAGAAGAATCATGTGAATCAGATCCTAACCAAGATATGCAATAGAGAGACTACCCCATAGAGGCAAATCTGGTGCATGGGAACGGCGACTAGAGCCCTGCGTAAGGCCAGGAGAAGCAATCCATCAACAGCAGTATACTGGGACATGTTGGCAAAAATTAATCACTGATGACGGCAGCAAGGACGATCTAAAAACGAAAGTTCCAGTTCAGTAGCAAAATAACCACATGCAAGGTACGCGAGCGTCAAGAATAATACTTTTGTAACTTTATTAACTGAGCCTATTGATGGATGAATGTTGTGCTTATGTAGTTGCAAAATAAACTCTGTTTCAATGTGATACACAGCAAAATATTTTATTGCGAATATTATACTGTGTAGTTCACCATGTAGAAATGAATGCAATTTTATTATTTTGCGATATGCACATTACCTCACCTGTTTTCCATGTTGTTGCAACTCTTTTGTTCTATATGATGACTATGGTACAATATCCTTAAGAAGAAAGAATTCAACTCTTCTAAAATAGTTGGTATACATTTTATTTTACAGAGATACCTGTCCGTGGAAACAACCTTAGACCTTATTGAGCCATTGAAAGAAAGTTTAAGGAGCAGCTAATTTGGACGTTCTTTTCACATAAATCAATGAAGATGTTTGAAAATGTATATTTAAAATGACTGAATAATATATTCTCGTTATTGAAAAGATTAAATTTCATCATCGTACAAAGCAGATGGATATATTGCATAAGAGACCTTAAGTCTACTGAAAAGAAATTTATTATTACTTGCAGAAAAGAGATCACAATATTTGTAAGATATTACACTAATTTTGGTAGTAAATAATTAGTTGGAACTTTAGAAACGGTTTACCTTTATCATGGGGTAAAGGGGGCAGCTAAACATAATTCTAGACTTCTTTTTTAATGTTGGGACAAATAAACATAATTCTCTCAGCACCAAGAGAAGACAATATGACATATTTCGCCAGCAAAAACCTGGATAAAAGCTGCATCCTTATGAACCATCTGCATCTTGAACACCATCTAATGCAAACTCTATTTTTAAATCTATTTTAGTAGGCAAGCTGTGCAATTGTGGAGGTTTTAAATCATAATTGGTTTTAGTTTATATTTTTTCTTGTCTTTTTTGTATTGTACAAAAGAGTCTAAAAAATAGCATGCTTCATTTTAATTAGCATGGAAGCATATGATTTAAAATATTAGATAGTCTGTTTGGTTCTTCTATAATGTATTTTTATTAGTATTTCAATATAATCACCATATCCTACATTTATTTGAGTTAAAGTACACAATTTAGAAATGTTGAAGGTAGAATGTCATTAGAATTGAAGTGTCTAGCCTGCGCAACTGCGCGGGCCACACAATCTAGTTAGTGTAAAAAACAAGTGACACGTACACGTAGGCTCGTTTTTGTATAGTAGTGTGTTACAGACTAGAGCAAGACAAAAGAAAACATAAGTTTTTCTGATTTGGATTTGTAGGGTCATCAATTCAAAAAATTCACGTTTTAATTGGGTAGATAAAGTCCACGTTATTCCTGTTAAGTTAGCCAATTTCAATTAAGCCACCCAACTGTCAAGTCTCACTATTCTTGTTTGCTAAACAATTATATTTGTAAAATTTGATGGTCATTTGTAACTTGAATATATTGACGTGAACCGTGATTAAGTGTGTTGCTACGTCATCCTCATACACGCATGCGTTTAGCATAGCAAATGGATCAATAGGACACACTACATCATATTTGAACCCATCATGCATATGTACCACGTTCTTGTGCCCTGTAGCCTTGTTTCCATTCCTTCACATCTGGGACGGACAGCCGCTAGGAGCTCATGCCTCGCACACCGTGCACTACAAGAATGAAACAATATAGCCGCGGGCCAAAACCCAAGGTAGGAGCGGGTGAAATGGCCCAGGCTATATTTGCGAGACTAATAATAAAACAAAATAAAGATGTAAGCATGTTCACCAGCATCTATTAAGAAACATTATAGCGGCGGGTGACAACTTTACCCAGCACTATTAGGCATAGCCCGCGCCCCGGACACCGGACCGGACTTGCTGCTCGGACCCGGTTGGCATTGCCCACGCTGCCGGAGAGGGGGCCTAGCTTGGACCGCACCGCCTGCGAGAAGCCGGAGAGGGGCCGGCTTGGATTCGGCAGCCTACGCCACCTATGAACCGTTTGAGAGGTGCGGGCCACCCTGTGCTCGCTGAAGAGGGGGCCACCGCGTGCTCGTTGGAGCCGTCTCACCGCGGCTCGCCAAATCGGCGCCGGGAGGGGTAGGCCGCCATGAAGAACTACGACTACCATGGCCTCCTATCACACCCCTATTTCAAAAAATAGATAGTGTGGTACGGATCACCTCGGGAGTGAGTTGATGAAGCAACCCTTCATAGGATCACACATACAAGAATACACAATTTGTGTGGTTGCAACATTTAAGTCCCGAATTACAACTTAAGCTCGAAATAAAAGATACAATAAGTTCTGAAATTTAAGTTACTTAACCCATGTACTCTCTAACGGTCCACAAACCCGTGCAACCACCATGTCATACACATCACCTCTGAATCGGCAAGGTATCCGACCCACTTCATAACTTGCAAGCTAAATAGGTTTACCAATCTCCATAAGAAAGGTATGCACTTGGTACACAACTCAAACTTCTTCGCGGGTCACAATGATGGGTTCTCAATTTTACCAAGTTTCACATTTCAAGTGTAGCATAAATATAGATGAGTATCTAGTCTGATGGTCGACTCCATAGTTATAAGCATAGCATTTCTAATGGAAGGTTGACTCTAGAAACTACATAGGGTATATGGGGGAATATGCAGGTGGGGTTTCCATTCAATTCCATATAATGTAATGCACAAACAACATCCTTAACATTGTGATAAAAGAAAGACTTTAAAATAATAGGAATGGGGCTTGCCTTGGGAGTGATCAAAGTTAGTAGCTTCACAAGAGTTGAGGTCAGCACCGGTCTCCTCCGGAATGGTCACTTGAACGTCGTTGCCTAATGGAATGAAGTGCAATGCATAAGCATAAAGGAATACAAGGAGAACATGCACATGACTTCACTCATAGCAAAAAGAATTATGTGATGCTCATGCTCATGTCATGCTCACGGATGAATGAATGTTTATAATTGTGCATGAGATGATGAGTAGTAATGTAACAACATTGCCTCTTTATCTACTCGCAACTAGCAAGGTAAAGCATGATAATAGAAGGCAACAATAATTGTCATGACAAAGTCATCATGCATGCTGTGGTCAAATTGCTATCAAATTTCATAGGCAACCATCTACGAGAATTAAGCAAGAGCATTTTTAAACTTAGGGCATAAAGATGATATACACTTATTATCACATGCAAAAGATACTTAAGTGACATAATTAAGCAATACTAGTTAAACAAGGGACATAAGTATATGAAGCTAATCATTCAACATTTCTGACAATAAAGAACTACACATGCTAGATGAACAGTATTATTGAGGGATTTAAACATAACCCATTAATTATATGCATACAAAGTATTAAGTCCTTTCATGCCAAAACTATTCAAATGTATTTAACGAATCGATAGGGAAAATGATACTTTTGGTGCTCAAAATTAAACATGGGATTTTATATGAATGTAGCAAGTACTAAACAGTAGACATGCCATGTTTCATGCAAAAATTCCTTGTACATAAATAATATAAATTCAGTTACTAAAAATACAAACAATGCAATAACTTTAAAAATATGCAACAAAAATGGATGTTCTTGTGCAGAGAGTTCATGTATGCTAGGGTGAACATTCTGGCCCACTTTTATGTACGTAAGATTTTATAGATTTAGTTACTGATTTTTAAAGCTTACAAAGGTTCTCGGTTTAGGGATTTTTACAAATATGAAAACATCAGAAACTAAAGAGCTCATCATACTTTTTGAAAAGAGCACATTTTTCTGAATCTAAAGAAATTTAGTGTGGGATTGTTCGGCCTTTAAATCGCGAGATATGGAATTTTAAAGATCTAACTAAGTTTGGACTTATTTACGCTTTTGCCATTGCCCTAATTTGAATGGAGCTGTGGCCGGCGCCGGCGAGGTCAGCCTAGAGGCCAAACGGCAGTGAGTTAAGGGCTAAAATTTGTTGGGTTGTGGCCTGGGAGGAGGGTTGGTGGAGTCTACGGGGCGATGGGCCACCGGAGGTGGCCGGCGACGAGCGATGGAGCAGGGGCGGGGTTCGGCGGCGTGGATCGTGTAGCACATGGCGAGAGAGGGGGGAGGGGCATTCTTGGCCAGAGAGCTTCACCCGAGGATGGAGAACGATGGTGTGGGGTTGGACGGCGGTGAGGACGTCCGGAGAGGGGAGCTCGATAGTGGGGTGGCGGCGGCAGCGGTTTTCGTCTCGAAATCGGGCGAGCACTCTGCACGGGGAGGGGAGCTGATCAGTGGGGAGGTGTGGAGGATCCTCGCGCGTCAATTTGGATGGAGAGAAGAGGATGAGCAGCTGCCTAGAGAGGGCATGGGGCGGAGGCATCCATGGCGGGCAGCAATAGAGCGGCGGACGGGAATTCCTCTCTATTGCACGCTGGAGTGGAGAAGAGGGAGATACTGTGGTTTGGGGAGCTGGAGAGGGAGCTCCTAATGCATGTGGAGGCGAGAGTGAGATGGGACATTAGCCGTTGTGCAGTTTTCTAGGGTGGAGATAGAGAGGGAGCGTCGGGGGTGGCTGGCCGAGAGGGTGAGGCGCCTAATTCCGACCAACTCCTGTTGGCCAGCGGGTACATGAGCGGTTGGGGACGTGGCTTGGGTAAAGGGCGACGTGACAGGGCGGGGCGCATGTGCGTGGGCAACCGGGGGTCGCCGGACCGGCGGTCACGGTGCCATTGTCCGGTGGACAATGATCTGTTCCAGCTGGCAAGTACTGTTTCAGAATTTTAAGAAAATTCCAGACCAAGCATTGTTTCAGATTTAAATTTGAATTTTTACGGCATGAATTACTTTACCAGAAATTTGGTAAAAGTGCCTTAAATTCCTTATTTTGGATGGCCAACATTCCTCTAAAAATATATGGGCACATCACTGTTGTAATTTTTTATTTTTGGGGAGGTTAGGGTTTTGCTCCATTTAAATGGGGCAATTAATTTAGCCTTCACGTAAATGGTGATTAGCAATGGCCATTAACATAATTTACCCCTTTTGTGACATGGGATGTCACACCTCCCTAGCCAGATCCGCCCCTGGAGGGGCCGCCACCCGAACACTTCCCACGTCGGATCCACTGCCGGTTGGGGCCGAAGGGGAGGGGCAGTGCTGGTATATCTTCCATCATCAGTCGGGGCCGAAGCGGAGGGGCTGAAGGTGAGGGGCAGTGCTCAAGAGAGGCGAGCGCGCGTGCATGCGAGAGAGAGAGAGAGAGAGAGAGAGCGGGGGGGGGGGGGATGTGAGGTGGGGAGTTGGTGGAGCTGCCCATGTTTTATAGCCAGTGGTGGGAGAGCGGGGTTAATAGGCTGGACATGAGGGGAAAACAAAAAAAGAAATGGGCCTCTGTGTCATGGGTTGGGCCTTGATTGATTTTTTTAGCCATGGTTCACAACATGGTCCATCTCTATAAATAGAGGTACTCAACAAGGGTGGCCCATATTATGAACCGTGGCTAAAAATTGATTTTTAATCATGGTTCATAATTTGGGTCGCCGCTAAAAATCATTTAGATCTGTCACCATGACTCGTTTTGCCTGCTGCAACTACGAGCTTTTGAGATGTGTGGCTATAGTGTGTGATACTTATAGTGTTATTTTGGTCCTAGACCACTGCGATTTTGTCGATCTCACCTACCATCAGCAATGGCGCAACCGTACATCTCAATGTGTCATTGTGCTAGAGTGGAGGAATATGACATGCAAAAGTTTTGTGTATTGATGACACTGTATGGCCCATTTGTTCCATTGTCCTGTTGGAGAACATATGTGAGGTCGAGAAAGTATGCTCAGCGCTTAATCCCTGTTCATGGCACCAAATCAAGATGAAAATATGGGTTGAAGTTGGGAAAATGGGTGGATTGAACTTAGGAGGTCGGTAAAATTAATCAATAGAAAGTGAAGTTATCTAGATGTCGAGCATAGTGCCTTTTATTAACTTGATCAAGAGAAAAAAACATAAGAAGTTATGATGTGGATATCCAGTCCACCAGGCAAGTATAGTTCCATGGAAACAAAAATTCAGCAGGACCAACAATACTTATTGACATTATAATCGGAAATTGTAACAGTGATCCACCCAACCAGCCAATCACAAGAAAAAAAGTACAAAAGGACAAAAGAATGTGCACCGCAAAAAAACATTACTAGAATACAGGTGCTCCAGATCACACAGTGACCCAACACATGCGTACCGGGCATAGATGGGGAACAAAACACCCTCTTTATGAAATAGTTGCATCATAGGTGGATTGAGCTGACAAGAATTACCAAGGAATTGCTGGATCAGTCGTTACGCTTCCGGTGGACAACCGAGGGACCAGATTCGTCATATTCGGATTTGGGAATCCACATCTGTTGTTGCATGTATAGAAAATAATTCAGACGCTGTTCAAAAGAAGGGGTAGGTGCTAAATTATTACTAGAAAGTGAAGTTGAATAAGGAAGTTTCCTCTTGGAAAGTGCGGAGTGAGGCAAGGATGGATCCTCCAATCCAGGTGCTCAACTTGCGTTCGGGTGGAGCGATGACATTTACCGTCACATCGCTTGGAGCAAGAGCAGTTATCTCCTTGCTCAAACGTTCTGTGATTCCTGAGAGCATAGTCGATCCCCCACTTAGAAAAATATTGTGATATAACTCCCTCCAGATGTCACAATCACACTTCAAGATGGCCTGATTGGTCATCTTATGGATTCCACCAGAACGCAGGCCAGCAATGGATGGATCGAACAGAATTTCGGTGCATCTGAACCTCTCCGTATCAACGGTTACTATTTCCCCATCAGGCAGCTCGTATTGCCTTTCAAACGAGGATGTGTGTTTTGCTTTTCGAATTTCTTCCTCGCAGTTAAGTGCTACGTAAGCAAACCTCTCCTTTATTTCCCTTACGGTTTCCTTCTCACCTGAGGTTTGGAAAGAGTAGCCTGTCTCAGTAAGAATTCTCGTCAGGTAGTCCGTGATATCCCGACCGGCAAGGTTCAAGCGAACAGCAGGAGAAACTGCGCATCCTTCAAAGATAGGCATAACGCTAGTCACGCCATCACCAGAGCACACAACAGTACCTGAGATGGCGAAATTAAACAAGTTAAGACAAATACTACCACACCTAATAAATCATTATTTAACCTATGTATCACAATAATGTACAGCACTGTAATTAACAAAACACGGAATATTAGTATTTTCTTTGCAAAAAAGCACCCGTTGGAGAACCAATAGGAGTGTAGGGGTTATACCAGTAAGAGATCCAGTTGAATAGAGGGAAAGCACCGCATCAGTCTCAATATACATGGCCGGAACATCAAAAGACTCGAATAGAATTTCTGCTATATGCTCTCTATTCCCTTTTGGGTTTAGAACTGCTTCGCTAAGCAACACAGGATGCTCTTCAGGTGCAACACGAAGCTCATTGTGAAATGTGTGAAACCAGATTTTCTCCATTTGATCCCAATTCGTCACGATACCACGCTCTATCGGATACTTTAGAGTGAGTATCCCCCTCTTGGACAGTGCCTCATCACCGATATATGCATCCTTCTGTCCCGTCCTTTCTCTTATAGGGCGGCCAAATATGGGAAGGAAGACAGAATCTGGCCGGTCATCCCCAGCGAAACCGGCCTAATGGACAGTAAGTGATTTGATTGAGACTACAGAAACATCAAGGGTACTAATAATAAAGAAATTTCCTTACCTTTATCATTCCACTACCGTTGTCAATAACAATTGGTTGGATGTCTTCAGTATCAGCCATTTCTCCAAGAATAACTGGTTCATGGTGAATATATACAAACATTAGATCACTCATCAGGTAGCAACCGGACAGGTTTCAAACAACAGATGCGGTTTATATACGAACTATGTACTAATGGTAAAACTGTTTTGTTACTGAGGAATCTCCTGTAAACTCAAACCATGGCAACAACACTTGAATTCCTACGCATAATTTCAGTGCTAGAAAATTAATTTATAGCTATTCACAAAAAAAGATAATTTGTAGCTGGGATATGTTTGGTACAGTCGTCAGTATTGTTTGGTTTCCCAGGTTTTGCATCTTAGCTTACTCTGTAATGTTAACAAACCTACTTGTTTCCTTTTCTCATTTCCTTAATTACGAAATTCTCAATAAGGTAGCTGAGCATAATTGTAGTTTTGGTATTGCGCTTAGTGCTTAATCACTAGGCGCTTGAGCAACATGCCGGTGTAACACGGCAAGTTTGAGAATATTGATTCCTTCGGTAATATGACGCTTTCGAAGATAATATGGAGGTTGTAATATTAGAAAGCATAAACTAGAAAGCTTTACCTGTTGATACTGGAGAAAGAGAGTCGAAGTGGTTCTCGCTTTATCTTGAGACAATCGGTCTGGTTCCTATCTGTTTGCGAATTCTCATACGGAAATGCTCGTGAATATATCGACTGATGAGCTGCCCAATGATTGCTACCGAGGGGGTTGACTTGACGTAGCCTATAGGGTATCTAGATCCAGACTGATATAGATGTAGACACTCATTTTCATTTTCAAATGTTTATCAGACTACCATTACCAATTAATCAAATAAATATATTCACTTAAAAATATTATAATTACAAATTTATCACTTCTGCCAATACCAGCGTTAATCTAGTAAAATACTAGCAAATTGTAGTGGACAGTAAAATTGCTGTAACTTGAGTGGTGCTGAAGTTCTTGGGTGCATCTATCGTTTTTTAATTCTTCGTTTCTTAAAAACCAAAGGTAGACTTCTGATGTTGACCTTGGGTTTTGCATTTTTTGGGAATGATAAGAACGTTCTAAGTAGTGAAGCTGTTTGGATGTCCAGAATGAGATTTGGGAAGTGGGAAGGTGACCCCATTTCTTGTAATACGCATGCAAGCACCGGAACGGAAAGCGCCTCAGCTTATGCTGCAAAACGCGTTGTTTTCAAAAACTTTGTTGTGATTTTGGCAACATGGAGACTTTAGTCACTGAATAGTGATGAAATGATCAACCTATAGGTAAAGTCGTGCAACCTCCACGGAGTGTAAAACTGTTATAACGACCATGCTTACAGAGCGGCTTGAATCCTCAGAATAATTAGGTTGCATGGACTTGGTTGAATCTAGTGTGGTAACTAAATTTGTGTAGTGTAACCCATTGTTTAATAGAGGAAGGGTAACTTGTATGTTTGTTTGGGTATTATTTTCTAGAGGTAGAGTAGCCTGTAGTAAGGCAACACGTAAAGTAACCTATGGGTCAAAATCACTTACTCCTCCATTCTGAAAATCTTGACGTTTCAGACAAGGAGAATGAACTAAAAATGAACTACCAAAATTTGTCCGCGCGACAGTAATAAAAGAACAGAGGAGTAGCAAATATGAATGCTTTTCAAATAGTTTTAGGTATAGTTGTTGTTTTATGTAAATGAGCCATATGTTAGCCTTTCTTCTATTAAGATTGCCTATCATACATTCTCCTACTATAGTTGAGTATGTAATATACTCAATCACTACTTTCCTATTTTTTTGGGTACATCAAACTGTTGCTCCAAAGACGAAGGAGGTATGGACTTCATCGACGAGGATTACTATTAGGCTACAAGGTGTGCGATCCGACGGTTGACTTATGGAGGTATGGAGTTTTTGATGCGCTGTGTTTTATCTTTTTTGAGGCATGTAATAATTTCAAGTATTGTAAGGTACTTTATGATGATATATAACTATGCTGATTTTACTGATTATGTCACTATTGTCCCTATATGTGTGGAATTTGATTGTGACACACATATAGCTATGCATTTAGTTTTAGCCTTAAAATTGGGTGTAACAATCTCGTGGTTTATTGCCTTGATAAATTTGTTTTTTTTTCTTTTTACCTATTAGGAAATTTCAAAATATTCCAATATTCTTCAATTGCAATTTTGTCCATGGTTTCACCTCATTTGCCATGTACTTCACCTGCACCAAAGAAACTCCATGGACATGCAGAAATACATTCTTTTAAAACAAGAGGTGTTCATGATAGTTCTCCTTTATTCTGAGATAAGTGACGAATAAATATTTTTACTTAGTGGTCATCAACAATATGCCACCTGCTTGCAAAAATTCCATGTACTGCTGGAACTACATTATTCATAACAGCTGCGTTTTACTCCTACCATTCTCAAATCATTGGTGTCATTGACTTTTGTGTTATGTTTGACTATTCATCTTATTTAGAATACTTTTTCAACTATGTAAAATAATAAGTTGTGTTACAACCTCATTTTTATAACACAAATAATAATGAAATATTTTATAATAATTAATTTTAATAAGAGGAATAATCAAACTTAATGAAAAAGTCAACAATATCAACAATTTAATAACGGAGAGAATACATCTTGTCTTTCTTTAGAATTGAGCATAATTGGTGGTCACAATAGGTGTTTAATGACCGTCAAAAAATTATATGGCATTACGTATCCAAGGTTTTATTAGACGCATTAGAGCCGATTGTTTTATAGTCGAGATACCTTCCAAGTGTGGCTATTGGCAAATCATACGTTTGTGTCGCATGTGCATGCAGCTAGTGCAATTTTATAGTCGAGATAAGTGATCTTATTTTCTTATCGAGTTGGTTGATTCTATTTTGATTTATTCAATGATATAGATTGTTCAAGGTAATACTATAGATCATATGAACTCCTTTTCTACCATTTAGAGAGTTGGAGTGCATTTTTGTTTGATCAATATTAGTCGGTTATCCTTGGAGTATTATCTTCAATTAATGGGATCGATTAACTACACATCAAGAATTCATCCAAGGGAATTGTTTTAGGGCTAATCTGAATGTCCAACTTTGTTCCAACATTTAAAGTTTCTAAATGAATCCAGTGTTTAAAGTTTCTAAATGATGATATTAGTATATATAATAGCTTAAGTTATATAAGAGTAGGACATTCGGGTTAGACCTATAGTATACTCTTCAAATACATCTGTCTTGAGTAGTAATTCAGAGGAAAACCCTAATATAATATAATATATGTTGCCTTGAAAAAAAAACAACTAGGTGAGTGGTCACCCCTAAAATAAATTAAAAAGGTTTAGTCAACTGGAAATGGAAATGGTAATTATAGCTGGCTAGCACGTTCTTTGATGCTCAAACAGCAAAGCAACAGTTTGAAATCCAATCTATTCATGAGAACGGTTCGTCAACGGGAAACGGTAATTACAGCTGGCGAGCACGTTCTTTTATTCCCAAACAGCAAAGCAACAGTTGGAAACCAATCTACCTACCAGCTCTTATTAGACACCTACCTTGATCCCCTCCGGCTCGGAAGGTGCGATGATAGAAGGCTCGGAATTAGAAGAGGAGTCAGAGCAGCCCATCTAATGTATGTATCCTGTGCTACGATTGAAGGCCGAACCTAATCATTTATCACATAGTGTATTGTCCGTGCTAACGCAACAGTAATATTTACTAACATGAATTAGGCAATCCAAAATCTTTCACGTGTTTAACTTATACATAGACCGAAAAACAAACATAGAGTAAAGATATAATTAGAGATAATATGTTTATCTCCCCACTTCTAGGCTTTAATATACTCCTTAAACAACACTTAAACATGTGTTTTGACAATCCTTTACATATCTAGTCTACTTGTTATAACCCCAAAATTTTAACCCTCTGGGTATCAAGCATTTGCATAAGCTTCTAAGGCATGTATATATTGAAAGTAATACGAACAGAAATAATACTAAAAGCATTGGGTTCAAATTTAATTAACAATTGGTTCCTAACATTAAACTAAACACCTGAAGAGATTTTTTTTAAAAAAAATATGATTGATTCATATCTATATTCATTTAGAAAATTGGTAATGGCAAGTTCTCCTCAAACTGATTGCATTTTTGAACAAACTAAATTTTCAGAGGAATCATAATACAGTTCTGTGAACAAACTGCTTAAGTTAACAGAATTTGTAGTCCATTTTCATCTCCCTTAAAGACTTAAAATATCATAATACAGTTCTGTGAACAATCAAATGCAGAAGACACAAGAGATTAAAAGAACGTTGTAACAACGGTAGAAAGCACAAATATGTCCGACTCGATAGACAACATTCAACCTTGCTAATTCCATTGATAGGCTTAGATTAGCTTCATAGGTCAATCCATCTCAATACCAACCTCCACTGCAAAAACTCCTAAGGTGCAAAATCGTCCAGCAAACCTGAAGTTTGACATATTGCACCATTATGTTCCAAAATCCAGCACGCATGACGACCTCCTCGTGCTTCTTGATCCACTGGAATGATATGGAATCTGAAATGTAGTCAATAAAAAAAAATACGACCTTACACCATACTGAATCAGCAGGAACACGAGGCAAGAAAACCAATTTTGTATCCAGCAACATATGTAGAGAAAAAGTCCATCAGAGAAATCAACTGGGATCAAGCAAGGTATGTAGAGCAATAACAAATGAAGTGACACTAAAAGTTTGTGCCTCAGGTGCTTATTAAGGCCAGACCTGGCCGTAGGACCAGCAGGGCTAATGATTGATACATTCAGAATAAAAAGGATACCCTCCTTATAGTGGAAACGGCCCTGCACAAGCATCTGTAATTTTGTTGCAGAGTTTTCAAGTTATTGCATTATTGACATTTTGTGTAAATACATTTATATTAATTATGTGCAAATTATTTTCGCATGAAACTTAGTAGATCCCCTGTTCAGTGCCCTGTACACTTGCATAAAATTCCATGTTTAATTTTGTGCACCCTAAGTAATTGTTTTGCTATCACTTTATTTAAATCAATAAAAGGTAAAATTTCAGCACATGAAAGTATAACTTTAGGCTTATCTTTTATTTCTCCTATATGCTCATTGTCATATGTGTGGTTCATACTGCTCATTAGTCCCTCATGGCCAGAAAAAGTAGTATGCTTTCATTGGTCCTACACTTGTGATGATTGTTTAATTACTCTACTAATTACATGCATAATTGTCATCACATGTGATAATAGGTGTGCACCTTTATGTCCTATATTTATTTGTCCTCACATATTTTTTGCTTATCCTTCCAAATCTTAACATTTGGTGTTGTACACAGCATGCAAGTTGCCTTGTCATGGTTATTGCTATTGCCTATGTTGTTGCTCATAGTTGTTAAGTTTATTAGCAAGAAAGGTAGGAATTCATGGGTGAATAAAAGTCACTAATATCATGAGCTTGATTCGTTCATCCATGCATATGGCATATGTATGAACAGCACACATGCATAATCATCACCATTGACCTTGTATTCTTTTGACTTATGCATTGCACTTCATTCCATATGTAACGACGCCGAAATAATCTCTCCGGAAGAAGCAGTTGCTGATCTCAACGCTTGTGAAGCTAATGCTAACTTGGATCACTCCCAAGGCAAGCCCCGGTGCATTCCTATTATTTTCAGTCTTTCTTTTATCAATATATTTAAGAATGTTGAATGTGAATTACGTTATAGGAGTTGGATGAAAACCCCTCTTGCATATTACCCTATATGTCCTATATAGTTATGTGAGTCAACCTATCGTTAGCAATGCTATGCTTAGGTTTTGGAATCATTGAATAGGGCTTGACACTATCATTATTTATGTTACACTCAACTATGGCAAATTTGATAAAAGTGAGAACCTCCCATTGTGTCTCCATGAACAAGTTCGAGTTGTATACCAAGTGCATACCTTTCTTATGGAGATTGGTAAACCGACATAGCTTTTGAGTTACGAAGTGGGCCGGATACCTTACCGACCCGCAGGTGATGTGTATGGCATGGTGGTTGCATCGGTATGAGGACTGTTGGAGAGTACACGGGTTATGCCTTGGGCACGTTGTTGAACGGTGTCGCGAGGGGACGTGTACTCGGAGTCCGTAGCCCCGCGCCTAACTTTGTGATGAACTCGCGAACGGTGGCCATACGTGTTCTTAACCGATGCGTATGTCGTGTGCTTGTGGTGTGGACGGGGTGTCCCGATCTTCCGAAAGGTTCCGATAAACAACGATTTGGCGGAGGCTTGACACAAATCGATCCGACTTCCAAACAACACGTTCCGAACCCCGCAATCGTAGCACCACGTCTCCTCCGGTTATCAATCGTGCAAGCACGATTGACCTTGCCAAGAAGGCTAAATCTTGCCTGCGAATCGAAGAACACAAGCAAGAACAAGATAGAAGCAACTAAATTGCAAATATATGATTAAACTCACGAGTTGGGGTCTCACAAACCGACAAAACGGCGAAACTTTTCTTGACGAGAATAATCTAAGCAAAACCCCAAACCCTAAGGAATGGGCGGCGGCTGCTTATGAGGTCCCTAGGGTCGTCCATCTCCCCCTGGACATAGCCCTAAGTGGGCTCCACTACTACGTAAAGAGCCGGCAATATCGGGGGCATTTTCCAAGCAATAGCGGGCACACGAAAAACGCTATTACAGGGTGCCATCGCCGACGTCATCATGGGGCGACGCTATTACGAGACCCTTGCAATAGCGGGCGCAGGTGACGTCATCGGAGGCAACGCTATTACGGATGGGGTTCACACATTAATAGCGGCCGCCGGTGACGTCACCGACGTCCGTTATTACCGGGTGGGCCGGTAATAGCGGGCCAACAATGACGTCACCGACGGCCGCTATTATCGGACCGAGACAGCAATAGCGGTCGCCGGTGACGTCACCTCGACCGTTATTATAGGGCTCTCGTAATATCGTCTTCAATGTGACGTCATGATGCCCGCTATTGAAGGCAACGAGTGTATAAATTTGTCCCCTTCCTCCCGACGAGAGCTCGCTTTCGCGAGCTCACGGACGAGCTGTCCGTACGGAGGGCGGAAAAAGCCAAAAAAGAAGGGAGGAAGGTTTTGAACCTGTTTTTTGGAAGGATATTGTTCTAGGAGATAAATCCATACCGTTCCATGTATTTTTTTTTGTGTTTAACCATAGTTTTAGTCTCTTTTTTTATGATTACTTTTCCTAGGGTTTGGATCTATTTTTTTACCTATAAATGGCATGATTAGTGGTCCTCATACATATCATAGGGTGTTTAGTACTTAAACTTATCCTCTCCATACAATATGTAGGCTTTTATATGAAGGGATCTAGTTTTGGATCTAGACCTAGCTTGGGATCTATGTTTTATTCATAAATCTTTTTTTAACAGTAATTTATGTTGAGATTTTATTATTAACTTTTAAATCACACGTAACTATAGTATGTAATATTCTTGTGTAACTACTTTTGCTTTTTAGCATATAATTCCATTTTGACTTAGTTTTTAATTAATATTCATTTCTTTATTTACGATACATGTCCGTAGAAAGATGGAAGATCGATCTTGGATGTACACCTGGTGGGGGTGGTGATGCTGTTGTGTATTTCCAAAAGGTCACGGGTTTCGTTGAAGAAGCGAAGCGACACGCAAGAAGAAGGGGTACACAATATATCTATTGTCCTTGTACCCGTTGCAAGAACATGTTTATGTTTGAGACACTCGAGACTATTCGTGAGCACTTGTTGGAGAAAGAATTTATCAAGGACTACTATATCCGGATAAAACACGGCGAAATAGGACCTCATGCACAAGGTGACCACGTTGAAGAGGTGATAAGAGAAAGAGCCGACCACGACGAGCGTAGGGTGAGGGGTGAAAGTAGCACGAGAATATGCAACGACATCGGGTCCCACGGATGGTCCGAACTTGTCAATGAAAGCGAGGACTTTGACGGCGGTCTCGACGTGGAAGAATTGTTGATGCACATTAACAATGAGAACCTGGTCCAAAAGAAAAGGCGAGCTTTGGATAACTTAGATGCATTGGAGAAGGCGTCAAAGGAGTTTTTGTACGAGGAATCCAAGGGGTGTCATAAGGATTGCACGGTCTTGCGGACGGTGCTAGAGCTTGTCACACTTAAGGCTAAGAATGGGTGGTCGGACACAAGCTTCAACCAACTTTTAGAGCTGTTAGCCAAAATTTTACCAAAACCAAACTCTTTGCCCACCAATACATACAATGCAAAGAAAGTGTTGGCACCGTTGACCCTAGGCGTACGGAAAATACACGCTTGTCCAAACCACTGCATATTGTACCGTAAAGAGCATGCCAATAAGACTAGATGTCCAACGTGCAACGCCCGTCGATACAAAACTAAAGATGGAACCGATGATACGGACATCATGGATAAGCCCGAAGTAGAAAGAAAGCTGGCCGAAGAGGAAGAAAACCAATACCGATCGTGTTCCTCATGATGTGCGGGAAGATGTGGTTGATGAAAGAAAAGTGCTAGCCCTTGTGATGTGGTACCTTCCGATAATCGATCGCTTGAAGCGTCTTTTTGCCAACGATAGAGACGCTAAACTCATGACATGGCACGATGATGTTGACGGGCGCAAGAAGGATGGGATGATTCGTCACCCTGCCGACGCTCGACAGTGGAAGAACTTCGACATTAACCATTCTAATTTTGCGTCGAAAAGAGGAATCTAAGAATGGCCTTAAGTACGAGATGGAATGAATCCTTTCGGAGAGATGACAAACCCGCACAGTACTTGCCCGGTGATTTGTTGCTTCTACAAT
This sequence comes from Chloris gayana, assembly GCA_031894775.1. Classification (NCBI taxonomy): domain Eukaryota; kingdom Viridiplantae; phylum Streptophyta; class Magnoliopsida; order Poales; family Poaceae; genus Chloris; species Chloris gayana. The sequence goes on along the minus strand of JAUNZO010001841.1, from coordinate 929,228 downwards.
ATTCCTTCATGGTTGTGCCACAAGAGGAAGTACCTTCTACTAACTACACCGATTTCCGGTCCGAAACAAACTGGAATTGATATTGATGTCTTTCTTGAACCACCGATGGAAGACATGAAGCTATTATGGGAACAAGGGGTGAAGGTTTATGATGCGTACGGACAGGAAGAGTTCACCCTGCACGCCATCTTTCTTTGCACCGTCGGTGATAACCCGGCACGATCGGATCTCAATGGGCAGATCAAAGGGAAGACAGACACGTTCAACATGTGTGGACCAGACCGCATCGTTGTACCTTCCTTTCTCGCGTAAGTTGGTGTATGTAAAACATCGAAGATGGTTAGCAAAAAGGCACCAATATCGTCAAAAGACAGATGAATTTGATGGAACAGTTGAGACAGAGTTAACTCCTAAACTTCGAGACGGTCAATTTGTTTTTGAAATGGTGAGATATATCAAATATACCTATGGGAAAAAGAAGAAGGGAAAGAAAGGAAACATTGCCGATACGGGCGTGCCGTTTAAAAAACAATCGATCTTTCATCGGTATTTAAGTTATTGGAAAGAATTGGAGATCGCCCATGCCACGGACCCTATGCTTGTCGGAAAGGGTGTCTTTGACAATTGCAATGGCACTTTTATGGACATTCCCGGTAAGACAAAGGATGGACTGCGGGCACGAAGAGACCTAGAGAAGTTAAATATAAAGCATGGGCTTCATCCTAAGCCAAGAGGGAATGGGAAGTATTACCTTCCACCAGCTTGTTGGAACCTAACCATCGAGGAGAAAACGGCATTTTGCAAGTGTCTGCGAGGGATAAAAGTCCCCACAGGTTTCTGTTCAAACATAAAGAAGCTCGTATCAATGAGTGACTTGAAGATAAGTGGCTACAACACACATCGGTGTCATATGATGCTTTCGCTGTTTCTCGCAATCGCAATTAGGGTTGTTAAGCAACCTCATATCAAGTTACCTATCATCCGGATGTGTCATTTTTGAAATTCCATATCTAAGAAGGTGATAAGCCTTCCTGAGCTTGACACGATACGTAAAGAGATGATAGAGACAATGTGCCAACTAGAGATGTGTATGCCACTTGTCTTTCTTTGATTTGATGGAGCACTACATGATTCACTTAGCTGATCAGATTGCTGTTCTTGGCCCCGCTTACTTGCATCATATGTTTCCGTATGAGCGCTTTATATCCATTATGAAGGGACATGTTCGCAATCGGGCTCACCCCGAGGGTTCCATGATAGAGGGATATACGATCGAAGAGGTTCTTGAGTTTTACAATGATTACAATCAAGATGGAAGAACAATTGGTCTACCGAAATCACGCCATGAAGGAAGAATTTTCGGTCAAGGAACCACAGGAAAGAAAACATATAACGACGAGAACTATCAATTGGTGAGTCAAGCACATTTCAGCCTCCTGCAGCAGTTACAACTTGTTGAACCATACATCCAGCAACACTTAGAGCAACTACGTGCAGAAAATGAAAATTGCACTCGACGATCGGATCATGAGAGAGCACAAAAAAACTTTTACCGGGTGGTTGAAGGATCAAAACATTCCAATTGGTGAAACAAGGGATGAAAAGACAATGCATCTATTGGCTAGAGGTCCATAACGATTAGTTACAACACGGCAAAGCTATGATATTAATGGCTTTACATTTTACACTAGAGAAAAGGAAAGGAAGAGTCGGAATCAAAATAGTGGTATTAGTGTAACAGACACAGGACAAGACCTTGAAAGAGAACACCTATTATGGGTATATTGAAGAAATTTGGGAACTCACCTATGTGACTACCGTATAGATACCCATATTTAAGTGTCAATGGATCAAGCATCCGCAAGGTGTTGAGGTAGATGAATATGGCTTCACTCTCGTTTCCCTCGATTATGTAGGCCACAAAGATGATCCTTGGGTACTCCTGAACGTGTTGCACAAGTGTTTTATGTAGTCGAGCCCGAGCATGACAAGAAGCATATTGTTCTCTCAGGGAAACAAAGAATTATTGGACTTCAAAATGTGAAAGATCCGGAAGAGCACAACCACTTTGACGAGGTCTCCCTCTTTGCGGACATGAAGAAGTTAAAACTCATTCAAACACAGCTCGGTTATACATCAATGGCACTATACATGCGTGTCGATGACGATGAACGCAACGGAAAGTTGGTTAATGGCTGATATATAGTATTGTGGTGTAATGTCTAATTGGTATTTGTGACATATCATGGAATTTTAATTAAATGCAATTTGTATTTTATTATCCACTTTATTGATATATTCATATAATATATGTGGGCCATCACTTAATTAAGATTGTTGGTTATTGTAATTAAAAAATTATTACGTAATTTAAATTTTTTACCCACTTTTATTCATATTAATATAATATTTTATTTAATCTTCCCATTATATTGATATGCATATAATCATTTTTTTATTATTTTTTATTTATTTTCTTACTATGTGTTCCTTGTTATATTTTTCTTATTATTTATATATTTTAACCTTATTAATTTTTCTTATTATTTATATATTTTATTTAATCTTCTCATCATTCGAAAATTAAAAAAAAATTGATTCCAAGCCCATAGCTGGGCTCAAACAGGTTCATAATTAAGTGGCCCAACTTCACGGGCCGAGGACCAACAAAGCCCAAAGCCCATCAAATCAAATAGGCCACAAACAAGTAGCCCAACAGGTTTCAAATGAGATCGATTGGGCTGGCGCGATGCCCCTTATAAACGGGACAACGCGCCGTTGTGTGGGCGATGTGGTACTAAACCACATTGGCTCGGGCGAGTGCAGACTGTAATAGCGGACGGCTGACGTCAGCGACCCGCTATTACAGAGTCGGTCCGAGCTAACTAAATTAAATTAGTTCCGAGTTATTTAAAATAAATTAAAAAATCAGAATAATTAAAAAATAATACAAAAATAAATAAAAATAAACTAAAAAATAATTCAGAAAAAAATAAAGAAAACTCGAATAATAAAAAAAATGAAAACAACTCGAATAATAAAAAATAAATCAAAATAAATGAAAATAATTCAGAATAATTCGAATAAATAAAAATAATTCAAAATAATTAATAATACACTAATTGAATTCAAAAGGTCCAAAAAAATAAATTAGTTAAAAATACTTAAAATAATAAAAATTAAAAAGTAAAAAAAAACTAAAATCTTGAAAATTAAAATTTAAAAATAATTTAATTTTTCTTAAAATATTTTGATTCATAATAACTCAAATGAATTCATAATAACTCGGATGAATTCCAAAACCACTGGCCCTTAGTTCAATGACACGTGGGCCCCGGATGTTGGCCCTAGTTCATGCAATCGGTTCGTCAGGATAAGTCTCTTTTCTTCTTTTGATTCGTATTTAATTTTTCAAACTTGTTTATATTAGTCAAATATTGTCCAAATTGAGCGATTTTTTTTTCTAAAATTTTCTAAACTTCATACCTATCACTTAGGACAGTTAGTTTTCCAAAGTTAATATTATTTTCTTTACGTACCTATGTACGAAATCATGGTCCAAGTTTAACATTTATTTAAAGATTTTTATTTTGAAAACCGTTGTGAATTTTATCGCAATTTTTTGTTTGAATGCCTAACTTGTTCCAATACACACATGTTATTTTTGGTTTTTTTTTTTGAAAAGTAGAAAAATGTTAGGAGTTGAACCAACAAGAATTTAAGTCTCGAAACTCATTTCACTTAGGACTACATGCCCCATTTGAATATGTTTTTTCATACAAATCTTTTAAAAAATATGTAAAAAATATATTTGGGTTGGAATGGTGTTGAAATAGTGTCATGCCAAAAATGAGGTCAAAATAACTTGTACTTTGCAAAAATAAAATGGTCAAATTAATTGAAAAACCGACCTTTCTTTTGTTTGTTTTCTATGTGTAGTTTTCTTATTAGTTTTGAACTAATATTTGACATACACAACTTATATGAAAATTACAAACTACTGTAATTTTTGTAGAATTATTTGAAATATTTAATTCATGTTAAACTCATAAAAGTTCATCTCCTACTTTAAATATATTAGTGAAATAATATGATAAAAATAAACAAAAAATATATTTGTGCTTGAAAACAATGGAAACAATTTCATGCCAAATTTCCGATCAAAAGACAATATAGCGTAGAAAATAAAAATGTAAGAAATAAAAGAAAAATGACATTCATCCGTGCCGACGTCATCCGAGCGATATTACGAGCTCCGATGACGTCAACACGACCGATATTATAGGGTTGCCCGTAATATCGGCCGGGAGTGACGTCACCTTTGCCCGATATTGCAGGCTCCGCCTATAAATATTGGGTCGTCCCTCCCGCGACTTAGTCATTTTAACGCCTCTCTCGCCCGCCAAACCCTAGCGCCGCCGTGTCCCGTCGCAGTCTCCGTCGTGCCCCATCACCAACGCTGCCGTCCTCGAGCTCCGAGCGCCACCGCGCCGCATCTTTGAGTCTCGGTCGGGCGCCGCCGTCGCCTCCTCGACCTCGCCGGCCCTCCCCGGACGCCGCCTCCCTCCTCGAGCTCGCCGGCCACCGCCGCCTCCTCGAGCTCGCCGGCTCCCTCCTCGTCGGCATTCCTCGCCGGCACCCTCCTTGCCCTCCCTCCTCGTCGGCCGTCCGTGCCCCGTCGCCGTCCGAGCGGCATCGCGCAGCCTCCGCTGGGCTCCACGGTCGGGCGCCACCGCCTCGTCGTCCTCGCCGCCCTCCTCGCGACCCTCCCACGACGCCGGGTCCCTCCTCGCCGCCGCCCTCCTCGCGGCCCTCCCACGACGCCGGTTGCCTCCTCTTCCCTTTCCCTTGGTACGCCTTCCCTCCCCCCCCCCTCCCCTTTCCCCTCCTCTTCCCCCTTCCCGACGGTGAGGCTTCGACCTCCTCGTCGGTCCTCCCCGGTACGCCCCTTCCCCCTCTCCCCCTCCCCCCTCCTCGTTTTGTGCCTCGCATGCTCGTGATGTTGAATCCATATCTGCTAGCTTAATTATTGTGCCTGCTCTATGATGGTGAATCCATATATGTTTTGTGCCTACTCCGTGAATGTAAGAAGGTAGCACACCGGATTCCCTAAACTTAATTATTGTTGCCCGTTCCGTGACGATGAAGAATTGTGCCCGGTAGCCCTACCATTTATCGATAATTAGCATTGAACATGTTTTGCCTATCAAACATGTTCAATGCTCTGAATGGTGATTTATGTTAGCTCCGAATTAACATTGTGTTGGAAGGCTGCCTAGAGCAAGCAACCCACTTTTGAGAGCAGAATGAACATTGTTTATATGCCATATTGATTTACATGCTCTATGTCTCATGATAGCTATTTCAGCTAGCTGTCAACCAGCTTGTTTTGAGCTTTCCTAATCTAGGCTCTGAATTGCCCGCTTGATTTATGTTAGCTCCGAATTCTTCCCGGTTTCGCTAAATGATCCTAGTGCTAACTGATTTATGTTAGCTCTAAATTAGCTGTGAATGGTGGTAATTTTGCCATGGTTTTGCTGAATTGTTTGAATGTGTTCAGCGTGGTCGTCGAGTCTTAAACTCGGCACTAGTACTACCCGGTCCCTCACGAGCGTGGAATTCGATGGTGCAACACACGAACACACGAGAACACGCGATTTTAGACAGGTTCAGGCCCCTCGAATCGAGAGTAATACCCTACGTCCTGTATGTTATGTATGGCCTTTAGCGATTTGCTAATTGCAAGATGTCGGAGAGTTTTCGGGGGTCCTCGCTCCGCCTTATATGTCCGGAAAAGCTAGGGTTACAAGCGAGTCCTAGTCGATTACACGAATTACATATATGGAATTCTATCTCTAACTTTCTTTATTGATTCAGAGTCCTAATAAGACTACAAATTGTTCAATATCTTGCTCCTCAAGTAATTGTACACTAGTCTTAATATCCGCCTTGTTTCCATACCGGTGTTCGGGATCTTCGTTATCCCGCACCGGTCAAGGACCGATCCGTTGCCTATCGCCATTGTCTTTATCTTTCTTAATTTGCCACCATGTCTCTGCGTATCCATTCCTTCATCATCTCGTATACCCATAAGGCAAGTATACGACAGCAGCTCCCGAGTAATTTTTGATTTAACCTTGAATAAGACTAACCAGTCTTCCGCCTCGTTGGTCTTTATTCATGGTAAAATTAAATAGAACTCCAATCTGCTGCAAACTCGTTCTTTTTTCTTCACAAGTGCTTTATAAGAAGCCCAAAAAATTATTGTTTTTCACCCTTCATATCACCTAATTAGGTAATCGTAGCTTATTCTTCTCACGGTGCGCCAACTAGGCGCACCCAATTGGGTATAGCCCCGACTCTTGGATCATTTGAACTCATTTCAAATAATGCAAGAGTCCACTAGTTGGTTCTTCATTATTTCCTTTAATATGCAATTTCTTCAGACCGCTCCTTTCATTTTCCATCTTTTCCTCTTCCACGATCTCTACGAGACCGCTCTTGAATACGGTGCACCGGTCAGGTGCACCTAATTAGGTATAGCCCCGACTCTTGTATCATTTGGGAATCACAAATAATGCAAGAGTCTTTCTTGAGAGACTATGCTGTATTATTTCCCATCAAATCACATGTCACACCCCTATCCCGAAAGATAGTTAAGTGTGGTACGGATCGCCTTGGGAGATGATTGACGAAGCAACCATACATAGCATCACATTAACAAACATACACGATTTGCAAGGTTACATAATTAAGTCTTGATTACAACATAGAGTTCGAATAAAAGATACATTAGGTTCGAAATTAAGTCTTACATAGCCATGATCTTTGTTCGAAATTAAAGTGCGGAAGCGAAATACATAACTCGACGATACATAGATAACTTAAAGGAACCATGCCGGCCTAGGCCATGGCTCACTCATCATGGGTCGGAGAGCTAGGGACCCATTCAATGGTCCACTCTTTGGGCTCTTCTCCGTCCCAAACCACCTTACCACAACAATCACAAAAACCGGCTTGCGGGAAACCTGTAAATAACATGTAGTGGCAAAGCCCGAGTATCTAACATACTCCGCAAGTCTTACCCGTCAAATTGGCCATCTAAGACCGACTCCTAGATGCATGGGGCTTGACCGGTTTAACTTGGCATTTTTGCATAAATAGCACCTATGCTACTTAGGTTGGCAATTTTACTACTTAGCCAAATTAATAGGGTTGTTGCATAAAAGAAACTTTTAGTGAGCATACTAGCAATACAAGAGTTTCCAATACAATTTAATATCAATATAAAACAGCAAGCTATTCAATCTCCTTCCATTACTACACATTGCGAACTGCTCGAATCAAGTGGTACTCATTAACCGAGAGGAAACGGCGATAATTATCGAATTATTAATCCTGCAGGAAAGAACCCAAATGCACGACATACGCATCATTTAAGAACACGTATGGCCACCGTTCGCGAGTTCATCATAAAGGAAAACACGGGGCCACCGACCCCGAGTACACGTCTCCCTTGCGACCGTTCAACAACGCGCCCAAGGCTTAACCCATGTACTCTCCAACGGTCCTCAACCCGTGCAACCACCGTGCCAAACACATCACCTCCGGGTCGGTGAGATATCCGGCTCACTTTACAACTTACAAGCTACATAGGTTTACCAATCCCCATAAGAAAGGTATGCAAGTGGTACACAACTCAAACTTGTTCGCGGAGCCACAATGGGGTGTTCTCAATTTTTAACCAAATCCATCATGTTCAAGTTTAATCATAAACCATAGGTGAGATTCCCCATTCTATCGTTGACTCCATAAACCGAGCATAGCATTTCTATCGGAGGTATGACTCATACTCTACATAGGACATATAGGAATTTATGCACGTGGATTTCCAAGCAATTCCTAGAACTTAAATGCACATTCATCATCCTTAATATAGTGATTAAAAGAAGACATTTCAAAATAATAGGAATGCACCGGGGCTTGCCTTGAGAGTGATCGAAGTTAGTACTAGCTTCACAAGCGTTGAGAGTAGCGACGGCTTCTTCCGGCGGAATCAATTCGACGTCGTCACCTAGAGGATGAAATGCAATGCATAAGTAATATGCATACAAGGGTGATGAATAGGGTAATGCATGTGTGCTGTTTTGTAAAGATGCCCATGAACATATTAATCACAAGTTTGTTTGCTCAAACCCTAACAAGCATGACATGTCTCTTGTTTTATTTAAGTGGGGTCTAAAGACATGACAAGCATGGTCATACTAATGTAATGAGTAATGACTTGGTGCATAGACATGAGTGCTGTGGTTAGTGTAGGTGTAGTACTAATATCTTAGCAAGTTTTTTATAGTACAATACGAAGAAATCTAGGCCTATGCATTTTGACATCACATGCGATGACGATTCCCTTTTAGAATAGAAATTTGATTTCAAAAAATTCATACATAGGTGAAATACATAAAACCTTTTGACTAAACCTGCCATGGGGTGCTAAAGGACATAATGAACAGTAGACATTACATAAACATGCATGAAATTTAATGACATAAAACCATTTATGTAGGTGCTGAAAATGACTTTTTAGAAATTTAGATCTAGGGTTTGCTAAAATCATTACTTAACATGCTCAAAATTTAACATGGGATTTTCTACATGTGTACAGTACCAAAATGAAATTAATTGCCAAGTTTCATGCAAAAATAATTTATACAGAATTAATTAAAAATTAAATACAGAGAATACAAGAAATGCAATAACTTGAAAAATATGAAATGAAATGCAGATCTTCCCGTGTCCGGGTGAAGACTTTGGCCAAGTGGCTTTTAATTTGGATTTATATTTTTAAAGTTATGGCTTAGTTAAGTTTTCAGGGGTTGACTTTTGTCATTTTTATAAAAATGTGAAAATGACCAGATCTGATGAGTTCATGTTACTTTTATGAAAGTACAGGTCTTCTAGTTTCCAAAACAATTTAGTTTGTAATTTTTGGACGATTCAAACGCTAGATATGAATTTTTCAAACTCAAACGAAGTTCGGACCTAATTACGAAAATGCCACCGGCCGATTTTTAAACGGAACGACGCGCGCGCTCCGGCGAGCGGCGGCCGGCGCCGGCGAGCTCGCTCGCGGCGGCGCTGCGCTGGAGCTCAAGCTCCGAGCTTTGGTGGGAACGATGCGCGCGGCATGGGGAGTCCTCCGGTGAGGTTGGCGGGGGCTCGCGGCGGCCGAGCACCGACGACCACGACGCGGCGGCGGGCGGCACTTCGGCGGCGTCGCGCGCCGTGCACGGAGGACGAGAGGAGTGGGGTTTGGGCGCAAAGCTCCGCCTTACCTTGGAGAAGGGCGGCGCGGGCTTGGACGGTGACGAGGAGGGCTCGAGGTGGGGGCTCGACGCGGAGGTGGCGCAGCCGGCGGCGGCGGCGGTCCGCTTTCTCCAAAATTCCGGTGGCCGGCTGCGGGGAAAGGGGAGCTGGTCGGGGGGAGAAGGCCAGGCTCTTGCGTGCAACTTGGCGGAAGAACTAGGGGCGCGCGTCCCGCCTAGCTTGTGCGCGACGCGGCGGCGTCCATGGCGGCCGAACGGAGGCGGCGACGGCTATTTCTCCGATTCACGCGCCGGCGAAGGGAGAGGAGGCAAGCTGGTGATGTGGTGAGGAGCAGAGGGAGTGGGTGCAATGATTTGAGGCGAAGGGGGCGATGGGGACTTGGCATTGGTGCCGTTTCTTCTAGGAGCGGCCGGACGGGAGCGGCGGCGGAGCGGGGGAATTTACTCCGGCGTTCTACTGTTGGCCGGCGGGTACCGAAACGGTTGGGAAGATGCTCTGGGAGGTGCTGCGGATGGGATGGGTCAGGCGCGTGCCCGGGCGGCGGCCAGGCTGGCCGGACCGCCGGTCCGGTCGCCATTGCCCGGGGGCAACCGTAGCTCGAGGTCCAAAATTCGAATTTGAATCAACAGTTTGGTGATTCGCCTAAATTTCATACTTTCGATGCTCCAAAAATAAAACCAAAAATATGGGGAGGTTCAGGGTGATTCACTTTAATTTTCATCTTTTAGTTTGAAGTTCCAAACTTGCTTCCAAAAATTCATATAAAATTCACAAGTAGCAGCGTTTCAGATTTGAATTTGAATTTTTGGGCTTTCAAAACTTTGTCCAAAAATTTGGCAAAAATATTGTAAATTCATCTTTTTACATGAGCAATCCAGTGGTGCAAAAATATGTGGGTAGTGTTTTTATAATTTTTGCATTTTGGTTAGGGCTAGGGTTTAGGAGTAGGTTTTTCCTTTTTTTTTATTTTTTTTTCTTCTTTGCCTTTGGGTAATTGGTATTAGTACTTCATTAGTGAAGTGATTAGGGTACTAACTACGGGATTAGCCTTAATCGTGACATGGGATGTCACATCACATTTCCCTCAGCAATTTTTGTCAAGAACATATTTACCGGACCGGTCATACGGGTCGAATTTCATATATCTCGTATATCTTTACCAGTTTCACATAACATACTGCCTAAATCAGTCCGAACTCATAATCCGTTTAGTGAAATTTCACTAAGTACCAAAGTTCTGGTTGATCAGACAAGTTTATTCCCTATATTCTCACAACGACTCGAGTCTCCAAAGCCTATAATCAGTCGGATGATTAACACCCATAGCCTAAGGCATCCTTTATCACCGAGTGATGTAAAATCTAACTCTCTCATACTACTAAATTATAACATTCAGCATGACTTTAATTTTCATCTGAAAATTTCCATATTTCAGACCGCTTTTTACAACAACAACAACAACAACAACAACAAAGCCTTTAATCCCAAGCAAGTTGGGGTAGGCTAGAGATGAAACCCATAAGACACAAAGTTAGAGCAACATAAAGGTCACGGTTCCGGCACGTCGATTGCTTGCCTCCAAGCGCTCCTATCCATAGCTAATTCTTTGGAGATATTCCACTCCTTAAGGTCTCTCTTGACCGATTCTTCCCAAGTCAAGTTAGGTCGACCTCTACCTCTCTTTATATTATCGGCCCGCCTTAGAGCCCCACTACGCACCGGTGCCTCCGGAGGCCTACGTTGGACATGTCCAAACCATCTCAATCGATGTTGAACCAATTTCTCCTCAATTGGAGCCACTCCTACCTTATCCCGAATAAAAGCACTTTGCTTTCATAAAAGCACGACGGCTTATTCTTATGACCGTTAAGTCACAATTAACGTAAATAACAGATCATTAACTTCCTTATGACCGTTAGGTCATAATTGCATGGTTACGACAATTCCTCGGGCATCTTAAAATGGCCCAATAACTTTTCAGCCCCGGGCCCATCCCGGTGTCTATAAAAGAAACGAAAGGTCGACCTAGGTCAACCCTGCTCCCAAAAGCTCATACCCGCCCACCATTTGCCTTCGTTCCGTTGCTCTCTCCTTCCTCATTGGCCAATCTCAAGCTTTCCTTTTCCATCTCTTAAGATGGGCAAGAAAAAATCCACCGCCGTCCCCTCATCTTCTTCCTCTCGTTCCTCGCGATCGGCTTCCTTTTGGCGTCCAAGATCTTGGCCACGAGCAAGGTCACGGAATCTTCCCTCAATAAAGCGAGTTAAAGATGGGTATCTTCCTCCTCAACCCATCTTAAACCGGAGCGTCCCTTCCCCTGGCCAAATTCCATGGGGTATAGATGAATCTCAGCAATTAGTCTTCAAGGCTTTTTTCCTCCGCGGCCTCGATCTCCCTTGCTGTTCTTTCTTTAGAGGACTTCTTTTCTTCTATGGATGGGAGTTAGTGAACCTTAACCCTAACTCCATCCTTCAAATTGCCTTTTTTATGTATTTGTGCGAAGCTTTCCTTGGAGTTCTCCCCCACTTCAAGCTGTTCCAATATTTGTTCCAAATTCGCCCGCTTCAGTCATCGGACCGCCGAGCTGCGGTTGGCGGTGTGGGAATCCAATGCTTGGAGCGTAGACGAATATTTCTCCTTATCCTTGAACAATAGCATAGCCCACTTGGAAAAAAAGGCTGGTTCTTCTACGACAATCCCCAACCAGCTCTCCCTGCCTTCAATGCTAAGATAGCCAAGAATTTTCCCACCTGCAGAAACCAGGAAAAAACTCAAAGAGGACGATGAAGTTCTTGCACTCCTAGCTTGCATCGGATACTTGAAGAATGTCAAAGGTGTCACCGCCGAGACAGTTCTATGGAGCTTCATAGTGCGGGGAGTTCAACCTCTCAAAAAGCAAGAGCACCCTGCCCGGCTCTTCAACGAAGACACCGCTATGCCTTTGGACGGAACCCTCCTCCCCGACAAGGAGCGGTTAGAAGTTCGCATCAAGCGGATGCTGCAGCCAAATCCGGATCTATCCGGATGCACAAGAGTGGGTCCGGCTTTCAGCTCATGCAATCCTCGCGACGCCGTAAGTACCTCTTCCTCCTGTTTCTTCAAATCTTTATTTCTTATTACCATCATTTACTTACAAAGACTCAATCTTTATAATTGCAGAAAATGGACAACTACAGGAGTCACCCTCCTCTTCCTCCCAATGACACTTGGGGAGAAGATTACGCCAACAATGCCGCTCCTCTAGCTGTTCGAGCCGGTCTAACTCAAAGGCCCTCGGACCGGTCTTTTCCTTTACCTCCCAGCCTAGTCCCAAAAATCACAAAGTCCGGGGCCGTGGTTCAAGCTCCTAGTACAAGAAAACGTACTACTTCCTTGACCATTGGCAGACCCACTACTTCCTCCACTGCTCCCGGCGATACTCGCTCCGAAGCGCAAAAACTTGAAGACCGACGGCGAGAAGAAGAAGCCATTGAAAGGGATCGCCGGGCGGCTCGGCTATCCTCGAAGCTTCATTAGGGCAAACCCAAGGTACCTCTGCCTCGGTTGACCCTTTATCGAAGGTTCCCAAAAGGTCCCGGTATGGTCACCGGACCAATCCTATTGACGCTCGGAGATTCTGCTCCAACTCCGCAAGTCAATCCAGCGGAGAAAAGAGCTGCGGACAGTAGTGGTGGGGTTACCCAAGGCCCACCCCAGAAGGTCAAAACCTCCACCGGCTTCAAGAAAGCTTCCACGTAAGTTTTCTAGATTACTAATTCTTTTTTGAATTATTCCATCCGCCAAAACTCCAGAGCAGCCGAAGCTCCTTACCCTAATCTTATTAACTTTATTTTTTCTCACAGGATCCCTTCTAACTTCCAAGCTAGCATAGCTAGCTTTCTAAGAAATAAATCTTCTTCAACAGCTCCTGCCAGCGAGGTTTCTGCTTCTTCTCCCGATGTGCCGCAGACTGGTTCCACTCCTGGTGCTTCCACTCATCGCTCCCGCCACTTCAAGCATAGAAGCTCAAAGTGCGGCTCCCACAAAGGAACTCCCTGCCGCCTCAAGCCTAGAAGCTGAAAAGCAAGCTACCAATGTCGAAAGCTCATCATCCGGCAACCCTCCTCCCCAAGCCACCTTGTTTCAAATCCCTCCGGAGCTCTCACCGGGACCGGTCCGGACGGAAGAAATTCCTCGCCGGGCCGGGACAACACGCAAATCTCCTGTAGAACCCAAACCGGCCAAAATGGTAGTCGGGGAGGTGGAGGTGGGCAGTTCCGGTGGAGCTAGAATTTTCACCGCAACAGCTCAATGGGACGCCCTCCAAGAAGAAGAGGCCCTAAAGAATTTCTCGAGAATCCGGCCGGGTACATCCCTATGTTTTAACAGTTCCTCCAAGCAATTTCCTTTTAATTATTAAATTTCTCACTCTCTTTTTTCCTTTTAGGTTCTCCTGAAAAGTTCTGAAGCCAAGACTGCTATAATCGCTCGCCTACGGAAAGAGCTCAGCACCAATCAAGAACGATTAGGTGAATCGGAGTCTCGGACCGCCGGTCCGAAGGCCAAGGAGAACGATCTCCGAAGAGAGAGGCCGGTCTGCAGAACACCCATCGGATGATGGAGGAGCGTCGGCAAGAAATCATTAGGCTCCGTCAAGTTAATCGGAGTAATATTCTCAATTTTTTCTCCATATTTTTCCCTGTTATCTTCTTTCTGATTAATCTCATTCTTGATCTCGGCGCTTGAGAGTCTTGTTGCTGCCCATAAAAAAGCTGAAGAGGTCCTTACCGAAAAGGCAGCAGCTCAAGAACAAGCACTTGAAGAAGGCTCCCGTGTCGAAGAACAACGAGCGGCGCGGATTGGAGAACTCGAAGGCGAGCTTACTGCTAAAGACAATATATTAGCTCAAGCACTTCGCTCCAACAAGATCCTAGAGACCGAGAATGCTAGCTTGAAAGCTGAACTTGCTGAAGCCTTAGAAGCTGCGAAATCAGCACAAGCGGATAAAGAGAGCGCCACGAAGACTGCCCAAGAGTCCGCCCGACTTGCTCTCCGGGCCAAAGATCGCGAGATTCAGCGTTTGCTGAAAATTGAAGCCAAGCTGAGAGCATCCAACACAAGCATCAAGGGCAGATTCAGAGCTGCCGAGATCGGACACGGGCGTAAGTCCCACCTTTCTTGTTTACTCTTGTGTCAACTTTTTGAAAATACCGGTCTTCAACAATGTCCCAGTCTTAAATTTGTACTTGTTGTTTCAGAACTTACTGCAGGCACGGTGCGTACTCCGGAGTATCTTAACGGCGGTCAAACTATTGATCCCAACGAGATAGATCTTGAATCCGCCATCCGGGCAATCCCGAGAAGGATCAAAGAGCATTCAAGGATAGTCGCTGCTTCAGGTGGGGGACACATCGCCGCCATAATCCGAGTCTTGGACTCCGGTCGAAGATTGTGATTTCAATTTCATCGGGGATGGTGCCCACCCCGACACCACCGAAGATCGGTTCAATGAGCTGAAGAACTCACTCATTGGTACCGTTTCCGAGTTAGTGGAAGATGTTCCTGTTGATCCGACGGGCGTCCCTCTCAACATAGCACCAGCAGCTTTCGCACTGGATCAAGATGCTCAAAATGCTGCAAGCGCCGCCGGACAAAGGATAAAAGATGCCTTTTAAGATCTTGATAGAGATTTGCCGATAACTTCTTCGATTCGAAGAAACATTGGATGATTGGCTCGAAGGAAATCCCAAGACCGGTGACACCGGTACTTCAAGCGGTCCTGCCTAGAAAACTTTGTAATAGGGCCATTTCGTAATCGAACATCTTGATCATTACTTTGTTTACTTTTGAATACCAGTCACTTTTCTTTTTATATGAATACTGGTTTCACCATCGTACTTACTAACTTATTTACTCAAGATATGATGGTTATTTCAACTAGATAATTATGATCAAATTCTGGCTCTTAATCAGCACATATCACAATTCATAATTATAGCTTACTTTAACAAGATCATGTAACATGAGCAAAAAAGCTAATTTGTAAGATTTTAAGATTTCTCAAACTGTCCTTAACACAAAAGCTTACCAATCGGTATTCATAAGAGAGAATGCTATACAATATCCTTTCCTGAATATACCAGTCTTAAACACAAACTTATAATTTAAGTAGACCGCTCTTATCATAGCAATCCATCAACTAAATGACTGGTCTTATTATTCAGGAATAGCAAAATATCACAGATTGCTCTTATCATAACGAGAATAGCAAAATATCACAGATCTGCTCTTATCATAGCAGAATAGCAAAATATCACAGACCGCTCTTATCATAGCAGCCCCTGGCTCAATAATTTAATCCACAATTAAAGTATGGAGACACAAAAAACAAACACATCATCATTAGATAAAATTACTTTATTATAATAAGAAAAACTTTACAATAAATACTCTTAAGTATAAAAACGACGAAGCTGATCAATATTCCAAGAATTTGGAATTTCTTCCTCCTCCAAGGTCATAAGCCTATAAGCCCCCGGTTTGGATACCGATTTAACCAAAAAAGGTCCCTCCAGGATCGGTGACAACTTATGCCTGTTCTTGTTAGATCGAATCTTCCGCAAAACCAAGTCTCCTACTTGGAATTCCCGTGTGCGAACATTACGATCATGATAGCGACGCAAGCCTTGATGATATTTGGCGGCTTGAATCGGAGCTTGATCTCTCAATTCTTCCACGAGCAACCAGTTCAACCTGACGTTGATCATCATACTTTTCTTCATCATAATACCGAACCCGAGCTGACACCATATTCACTTCGATAGGTAACATGGCTTCAGATCCATATACCAAAGAAAAAGGAGACTGTCCCGTAGCTCGCTAATATTAGTGCGCAACCCCCAAAGTACCCAGGGCAATTCCTTAACCCACTTTCCTGCATACGGCTTCAATCGGTCAAAAATTATTGGTTTAAGACCGGTCAAAATCATTCCATTAGCTCGTTCCACTTGTCCATTGCTTTGCGGGTGTGCCACCGACGCATATTGCACCTTGATCCCTAAACTCTCAGCATAGTCTTGGAAGAGCTCGAAGTGAATTGAGGCCCATTATCAGTAATAATACTGTATGGAACCCCAAAACGTACGAAAATGTTCTGCAAAAACTTGATTGCGTGGGCTGTAGTCGTACTAGTAAGCTGCTTTAGCCTCGATCCACTAGGAAAACTTGTCTACTGCTACAAAAATATGCGTAAATCCTCCTGGTGCCCGCTTAAAAGGTCCAACTATGTCCAGCCCTCAAGTAAAGAAAGGCCAAGTCATTGGAATCAATTGCAACTCTTGAGCCGGAGTATGAGGTCTGTCTTGCAAAAAACTAGCATCCTTGACAATTCTTAACCACTCTATGCGCATCATCCGTCGTTGTAGGCCAATAAAACCCTTGTCTGAATATCTTCGCAACCAATGTTTTTGAAGAAGCAACGATTTCCACAAATTCCCTTGTGTACGTCTTCAAGCAACTGAATGCCATCGAAACCGATACACATTTCATCAAGATATTAACTCCACGCTTATATAATTCTCCTTCGAGAATTAAATAATTACGGGCTCGAACTTCCAATCTTTGCTTCTCCACCTTATCTTCCGGAGTTTTGCCGGATTGCAAATAGTCAAGATACGGAGTACGCCAATCGGAATCAATAATCATAACATCCAATGGCTGAATATCACCGACATTGGACTCGCCTACTATCTTTCCTGGTAAGACCGCATTATCGGACCGATCCTTCAAGACCACTTTCTCCTCCCGACTTTTTGAGACCGCCTCGTCCGCGATTTCTGTAATAGTAACCTTAGGCTCCATCTTTATAGATGGTTTATCCAACACTTGAAGAAAAATGCCCGGAGGAACTGCCTATCGCGAAGACCCCGGTCCGGCCAACTCGTTCGCAGCAGAATTATTTCCGCGCGATATATGAGAAAATCGCAAACCATCAAATTTATCTTCAAGTTTCCGAACCTCTTGACGGTAAGCGATCATATGATCATCATGAGCATCCCACACCTTGTTAACTTGGCTTATCACCAACATCGAATCACCATAGATATCCAATCGTCGGACGCCTAGCGAAACGGCTACTACGAGCCCATGAAGCAAAGCTTCATACTCCGCCGTATTGTTGGAGGCTCGAAAGTGCGTTTGTAACACATATCCGAGCGGTTCCTTTTGCGGGGTGAGAAGTACCACCCCAGCCCCCACGCCCGAAAGCTGCAGGGACCCATCAAAGAACATCTCCAAATACTCCAATGCTTGAATCTCTCGCGGCACTTATGTCTCCAGCCATTCTGTTATGAAATCAGCTAATGCTTGACCCTTAATAGCCGTTCGCGAAGAAAACATAATTTCATACTGGCCAAGTTCTATAGCCCACTTAGCAACTTGACCAATCGCTTCTCGGTTGCGAACAATATCTCCAATGGCAAACCCAGTCTTAACCTCAATAGGATGCGCTTGGAAATAATGCTTCGACTTTCGAGAAGTTATCACTACAGACATATATTAACTTCTGCAATTGGAGATATCGTATCTTTGATTCAGTAAGAACTTCACTTACAAAATAAACCGGATGTTGCACCAATTGCAGGTGTCCTTCTTCCTTCCGATCAACCGCCAAAACCGTGCTCACCACATGGGTTGTTGCGGAGATATATAACCGAATAACCTCGTCGGGCTCCGGGGGACTAATACCGGAGGGTTACTTGAGATACTCTTTAAGTTGATCAAGCGCAGCTTGTGCTTCACTAGTCCACTCAAACTTATCTTGTTTTTTGAGCAACTTGAAGAACGGAAGTCCTCGTACTCCCAGTCTTGAAATGAAACGGCTAATAACCGCCATACTACCCGTCAACTTCGGACATCCTTCAAGCAACTCGGGGTTGCATGTCAACAATCGTCCGAATTTTTTCTGGATTGGCTTCAATACCTCTCCGTGATACCAAATAACCCGAGTAACTTCCCGGAACGAACTCCAAATACACACTTTCCAGGGTTTAACTTCATGGAAAAATTCCACAGATCATCGAAGGTCTCTGCCGGGTTAGAGAGAAGATCTTCGGTTTTCGAGATTTGACCACTATATCGTCAACATAAGCTTCTGCGTTCCTTCCCAATTGCGAATCCAAGCAACGTTGTATGCCACGCCGATACGTAGCTCCGGCATTTTTCAATCCAAATGGCATAGTTGTGTAGCAGTATGCTCCGAAGGGGTGATAAACGCGGTCTTTATCCGATCCTCAACCCTCGGCGGTATTTGATGATACCCTAAATAAGCATCAAGGAAACTAAGACGCTCATAGCCGGCGGTCGAATCAACAACTTGGTCAATTCGAGGCAGCGCGAAAGGGTCTTTGGGGCAAGCTTTGTTGAGATCAGTATAATCAACGCACATTCTTAATTCTTTAGTATTCTTTTTTGGTACAAGCACTCGGATTGGCAAGCCAATCTGGATGATACACCTCCCTAATGAACTTAGCTGCTAACAACCTAGTTATTTCTTTCTTGATAGCCTCCTTGCGGTCTTGAGCAAACCTCCGGAGCTTCGTTTCACCGGCTTCGCATCGGGACGCACCAACGGTGCGTGCTCAATCTTCTCCCTAGGAGCACCCGGCATGTCGGAAGGCTGCCATGCGAAGATATCCCTTATTTCCTGGAGGAAAAGAATGAGCGCGCTTTCCTATTTATCCCCCAAGTCAGCCCCTATATGGGTGACCTTGGAGGGGTCCGACTCATCAAGTCTGGACGGTCTTGGAGACCACCGCATCAGCTTTCAATTTCTCCTTTGCAATCTTCTTGACCGGAACTTCATCTTCTAGTCTTGCCTCGAACTTCCAAAGCTTCAGCTGCTTCCCCGATCTCTCGACGTTCAACTTCTGAATTGGCCCGAGAGGCCAACTCTGTGCTGTGTACCTCACAAGCATAAGCGGTCTTGATATCACCCCGGAATGACAGGACCCCACTTGGCCCAGGTATCTTCAACATCAAATATTGATAATTTGGGATGGCCATAAATTTTGCCGAGCCGGTCTTCCGAGGATAGCATGATACGCCGAGTCTATGTCAGCCACCCGAAAGATGATATTCTCCCTCCCGTAGTTTTCCTTCATCCCAAAAGTCACCGGCGGAGAGATCTGCCCCAAGGGGTAACTATTCCGCCCGGGTATTATACTCGTAACACCCCGAAATTTCAAATGTTGGTTTGTGGATAAATTTTACTAAAATTTAAAAAAATTTCAACCTATGTTGGAATATTTTTCTAAAATTATTTATAACGATGGTGTTATCTTTTTATGTGAGCAAAGGAGATATTTTCTAAAATTAAATAAATTAATTTAGAGTTTATAAAACTTGTTTGTTGCATTCATGCTGCCATAGTTGTATTAGGATTTTATTGAGTGTAAAATGAATTTTAATTATAAGATTAGGATTTCATTCGGAATGGTATAGAAAGTAAAAATAGAACAGAAAAGGAATAGAAAACAAAGAAAAGCATCCGGCCAATTTTGCTTGCTCCGGCCTTGTTTTCTTTCTTTATTTCTTTTTCTCCTTCTCGCTCTTTCCTTTTCTTTAATCTGGCGCAACCCACCAGCAGCTACAGGCCCATGCACGCAACTTGAGCAAGCCGCATCACGACTGCCCTAACCTAGCTCGCCTCGCTAAGCGTTACCTGCCTGGCTGCCTTCGCAAGCAACTCTACGGCTGCTATCGACCGAGTCCGGATCCACCTCACGTCCCTCACTACCGGAAATCACGTTGTTGCCGTGTGCCCGCGGCACACGGCGAAGAGTCTCTAGCACACGGCGAAGAGCTTTGCCGTAGGTGGCCTACGGCGAAAGCCCGACGGCGTCTGCGCCGACGGCAAACCCACCTTCGCCGTGTGCCGAGCACGGGCACACGGCGAAGTGTTTGCCGTGTGCCGCATCAAGCACACGGCAAACATAACAGTGCCGTCACGTCGGTTTTGCCGTGTGCCCGCCGTCCGGCACACGGCGACCTATTTTGTTCTTTGCCGTGTGCCCAGGGACGCGGCACACGGCGAAGATTATGAACTTCGCCGTGTGCCCAATGGCGCGGCACACGGCGAATCAGCTAGCTTTGCCGTGTGCCAAGAGCTCGGCACACGGCAAAGATTTGGTCACTTTGCCGTGTGCTGCATCCGGCACACGGCAAAGTGACCACTACGAATTCCCAGTATGGTCACTTTGCCGTGTGCCGGCCTCCGGCACACGGCAAAACGACCATCTCGTAGCCAAATTTTTTTCTTTTTTTAGCCCCGGATACCTCATTCAACATTTCAAATAGAACATATATCAAACACAGTAGAAATATATCACATCATCATCAATTCATCGCACATATTATTGCACATATCACCGCACAACACATATATCGCAAATAAAACACATATCATCCGTTTGTCTCACAACATCACAAATATCGTCACAAACAACACATAACATTCGTAGGCCGTCCAGGAGTACAACAAACCATGATTTCATAGATGTGGGTCGAAGGGTGGTGGCTCGAACGTCGGTGGGCCGAAGGGTGAGGGCTCGAACGGCGGCACTTGTGGGAACAACTGCTGCGGGGGCAACGTAGGTGACATGTTCACCGAGGCATTCGATGCCGCCGATAGGTTCTACAAAAAGTAGAAAAGTTTGCAAACCAGAGAATACTCATTTTAGTTAAGATTGTAAGTTTCTACAATATCTAATTCTCTAGGTTATCTTAGTCTCTAAGTAATTATAAATTGACCAATGTTTCTTGATTACCCGAGGAGTGACTGGAAACATATGAGACATAGTTGGAGGCAGTGGCGGTGGTCGTCCCGCTGCCAACTCAGCTTGCATTTGGGCAATGTAAGCAAACAAGTTGGCCATATCCCCTCGCTGTCGCGCCGATTCCTCCCGTCGCTGCCTTCTCTCTTCGACGAGCTCGGCCTACAAAAGTTTCCATTGAACTGTTACAATGCAGTGATAATACATGATTAGAAATTGAATAATTGTTTAGTGAAGCAGAAATAACCTCAAGTCTCTCGCACTTGCAGCTCTGCGACGGTCCGGCGTGGACGTATAGGCGGGGCAGTGGCCGGGTCCCTCGCTCGAATCCGTGAGAGGGTGGGGCAACCGCTCGTGTCCACGAGTGCCGTCGCCTATGATCAACCGGCCATGCTTCTTGCCTCCTCCCGCCCTCATGGCCACCTCAGCATCAATAGGGTGGGCGGTCGGATCCCACTCGAGCCATAGAGTTGCTTACCCACCTCCGTATATGCAAGTGATACGGGAGTAGACGGAGGGGTTGCTGTAAGCCGAAGGAGGGTTTTCGGGGTCGTAGCTGGCCCGAGTAGCCTTTTTCTGGTGGGCCATAGCCCAGCCCACGAACTCAGGACACTCGGCGCCTCCATGTGACCGGGACTGCAAACAAAATAACAAGTTCATTACTATTTATGCATAATTATGAGATAAAACAAATAAATGACTCCGCATACCCATCGAGCTCGTACTCCTCGTTGCTAAGGCTGCCCCGGTGGTGCGATGGACCAGGCATCAACGCACGCCGGGCTCGGCCAGCGTTATGCATCTCCTCCCACTCGGGTGAGAACCACTTGTCCACTATGCGTTCCCAGCACAAATCGTCATTACGGCACCACGGCGCCGGCACCTACACGGGACAAATGAGAGACGTAAAAAATCAAATGAAGCAATGCATTAAATCGAAGATAACTCTATATTTACCTCGTAAATATTGCTCCCGTGTGAGCTTCACAATCCTAGCCGCATCTTTGGTTATCTTCTTACGGAGGATATGGCCATAGTAGTTAATGACGCACCGAATTTGCGCCTCGTAGTGCATGTCCTTCACGAGCTTCCGACATCGATTGTTAGCCACAACCTTAGCCATCTCCTCGTACCCCGGCTCACAAGTGTAGAATTCCTGCATGTAGACATAATGTGTTTAGTTCTTATTGCATAAGTGTACAATGAATGGAATGAATGAAGTGTAGAGCGAGAAAGACTTACCCACAATTCTCGACACCACTCGATCCGCCTTGTTGACGGAGCACCCGTTGAATGCGTCGATTTGCTCGGTGGCGACGCGGTAGTGCTCCCAAGTCCACGCCGGCTCGTACCTTTCACCAATGTGAACCCGACCTCGGGAAGTGCTGCCCGACCAAAGCACCAAGGACGGCGTTCACCTTGCGTTTATGACTACCCGGGGTAATCAATTTCCAACTCCTGCGAAAAGTGATTATGAAAAAATATTAGTTAGATATTAATAAAGATTTTCACATTATCAAATGAAGGAAGTAGTTAGAAGTTACTTACGATGGCATTATCGGTCGAATAACCGGTCGCGTGGACAAAGGTATCGGCCCGTCGGGGAGTCTCGTAGGACCCCGCAGCCCACACGAGAGGCTGCTGCTCCGCCCGCTCCCCCTCTTGCTCCTCCCCACCCTCACCCTCATCCTCACCCTCCCGCCCGTCCCCCTCCTCCGACTCTCCCTCCTGCCCTCCCCCTCCTCCGAGCCCCCTCGTCCGAGTCCCCCTCCTCCTCCTCCTCCCCCTCCTCCTCCTCCCCTCCTCCTCCTCTCGCCTCCGGCGGGGAAGGTGGTGCTACGGACCTACTCCGAGTCACTCGACCCTTAGTGCCACCGCTCCCGGTGCACTTAGAGCGATCGCTCCCGCTGCCCTTGGGACCACCCTTCCCCGACCCAAGCCTCGTGTGGACCCGAGTGGTACATCCGAGTCCGGCATCTGTCTCCTCCAAACGGACGTGCACCGTCGCTGCGGCACACCTCCCACCATCTTTGTCCGGTCACCTGGAATTAAAAAGTCGGAAAAACAGCTTAGCACATATGAAATAAGTAAGACATAATTAGAAACATACATATAAAGAAATATATTATTTAAGACATAATAGTAGCTTACATTTATTAGAAATAATCATCCCAATCGGGATTAATTGGATCGTCCGACCGATCATCACTATCATACATGTCGAGATCACATTCTCGCACATGCTCCGCGGAGGAATGACCTCATGAATGCCTAATTGTAAATTCTCAAGTAATTTTAAGTCCTTCGGATTGGAAACTACATCTCCGATGTCCTCGTCATCACCTCTTTCATCATCCTCGACATCAACCCTTTCATTATCCTCGTCTACTTCCATTTCCATTGCTCCGGTTAGGTCTATCTCAAAACGCCCTTGTAACCCAACTTCTTGAAAGAATTCTCCGTCATATGTTTTAGGGTCCATATTGTAATCTTCATTATTTGGGACAGGTAGTCTACCGTGTGGCGATACCTCGTGCACAACGTCCCACCCTAGAAGACGTTCGTCGGTTTTGCACGGGTATGAGAGATAATACACTTGCGTTGCTTGTTGAGCCACGATATAGACATCGTCTCCTGCATAGACGGATGATTGTCGAATTTCAACTAGTCCAATACTAGGTGTCCGTCGTACTTGGTTAGGATCAAACCAATGACATTTGAATACGACAGTGCTTCGTAGGTTTGCGACCAATGAATGAGAGTTCGTATATTTCTTCAATTATTCCATAGTACTCGACCCCATCATCGGCTTTCGTACAAACTTGGAAATTTGTTGTCCTCCGATTGGGTCGACTTTCATCGTATCTTTTAGTGTGAAAGCGATATCCATTTACGTCATAGGCGTTGTACGACATTACCCTATATTCACATCCATTTGCTATCTGTCTCAACTCGGCAGTCATTGACGCATCATTTCGGCTCTTTTGTTTGAACCAAGAAATGAAATCCGGCATTCCACGACCCGCGCCCTTTTTAAGAAGGGCATCAACATCTTGAGGAGTCGGTGCCCTATTTCTCTCGCGTAATTGTTGAGTAAATTCTCTATACAAAAGAAAATCGAGAGAAGTTAGATGCATATTAGTGACTATCTCGTTATAAATACTATAGTGCAATATCAACTTACCGTAAGTATGGCTGCACTTCGTAAAGGTTGGTCAACACATACAACATGATAGTGCGGAACTCTTCATGTTTCAAGGTCTTAGGAGTCCCACCACTTGCACTTCCAAGTTGCCCTACGAATAGGCCGAGATTGCAATCATTTTCGTTAGCATTGTAACGAGGGGGTGGATTGTGCACGCTTGGAAGGGTCTCAAGATAGTATTTTGATGTGAAGTTTGACACCTCTTCACTACAATATGCCTCTGCCATGGAGGCTTCAATTTTGCACTTGTTTTTACATTTGGTTCGAAGAACCTTTAATTGTCTCTCAATTGAATAGCACCAACGACCATGCACAGGTCCACACATTCGTGCCTCATGCGGGAGATGCAAAATCATATGCTCCATCGGATTAAAAAGCCGGGGAAAGATCTTCTCCAGCTTACAAAGCAACACGGGAGCCATTTTTTCCATTTCTGCTATCACAGCTTCGAGATAACTCCTTAGCACAAAGGGTGCGAAAAAATAGCTTAACTCGCAAGCACTAGCCACACATGGTCGGGAAGGTAACCTCGAACCATGACCGGAAGAAGGCGTTCAATCCATATGTGGTAGTCATGACTCTTCATCCCATTGACTCGCATAGTACTTATGTTCACACCCCTCCTCAAATTCGCTGCATACCCGTCGGGGAACATTAAAGTTTTCATCCATTCTAATACTTCCTTTCTTTGGTACCTCTTTAATACAAAATCGGCTGCAGGCTTTTTCCATCTTTTGCCGTCTTTAGGAGACGGAATGTCGAGCTTTGGTCTATTGCATAAGCTAGCTTGATCCACTCTAGCCTTAACGTTGTCCTTAGTCTTACCAAGAATGTCCATGATTGTAACCCAAAGTGCCTCGGCGACATTCTTTTCAGTATGCATCATATCTAAAATATGTGGAAGAAGAATGTCAATCATATACGGCAGCCTCCACAGACCCGAAATCCGAGTCCATGCATGCTCCTCACCATATCCTTCAAAACCACCACCGACCTTTTCCTTGAGCGCGTTTAATTGCTCAAGAATTTCGGCACTGTCAATATATGTGGCGGGGGTTCTTCAACCACCACACCTTTTGTAAAGTTCTTTTTGTCCCGTCCGAATGGATGACCCATAGTAAGGAACTGTCGGTGTTTGTCAAAAGCAACGTACTTGCCACCATTCGTCAACCAAAAGAATTTGACAACCGACTTGCATACCGGACATGGAAACCTCCCGTGAACACACCAGCTCGGAAAAATTCCATATGCCGGATGGTCATGCATGGAGTACATGTACCACACTTTCATTTTGAAGTTCCTCTTTCTAGCCCCGTCGTATGTCCATACCCCAACATTCCAAGCATCAAGCAACTCATCGATCAAAGGCTCCATGTACACACTCATTTTAGTCCCTGGATGTCCAGGAATTATCAACGACAAGAATATGGTTTGTGCTTTAAACATGATGCCGGGAGGGAGATTGAGAGGGATAACAAACACCGGCCAACAAGTGTATGGGGCGGATGACATTCCATAAGGATTGAATCCATCTGTCGCCGCTGCAACCCGTACATTACGAGGATCCTCGCCTTCTTCAGGATGTTGCCTCGTCAAAATGCTTCCATGATTCACCATCGGCCGGATGTACCATATTCTCGGGACGGTATCGTTTGCCTTCTTTGTGCCATGTCATCTGTTTTGCGGTCTCCTCGGTCATGTAAAGGCGTTGAATCCTCGGTACGAATGGAAGGTACCATAGGATTTTCATGGGGATTTTGAGTTGCCTCTTATGACCATCACCGTAATCTACCTCAATGAACCCGGAGGAATTACATTTAGGACAATAATTTTTTTCCGAGTTATCTTTCCTGAATAAGACGCATCCGTTAGGACAGACATGTATCTCGCTCGTACGGCATCTTAAGTGCACGAAGGAGCTTTTGAGACTCATACATGTTGCGCGGCAGATTGTGACCACTCGGAAGCAGAGCTACCAAAAACCGTCAACATATTATCAAAGCCGTCTCGATCGATGCCAAGCTGAGATTTTAAAGCCATTAGTCATCCGACAAAGCATCCGGCTTGAGAAACATCCGTATGGTCGTGAAATGGTTTCTCGTGCCGAAGACAACATGTCGTAATAGGCTTTTGCGGTAGGCTCGGTGGCTCCTCCCCAACATGGCTAGGTCCTTCATCAAAGTGGGCGTGATGAAAATCATCTAACATGTCTCCACATCCGGCATCGGAATCATATTCTCGCGATGCGTTGCCTCACGACCTCGTCCCTAGCTCGATGGGCTTCACCATGGCAGATCCAACGGGTGTAGTTTGCCATAAATCCATTATTGCAAATGTGTTGACCCATTTTTAATTGTGTTTGATATGTCTTGTTCTCACACCGGCACATGGGCACATTGCTCTACCCCGTCCCGATTGAAATGCCTTTTTCAAGAATTCATGGACCTTGTAAATGAACTCATTCGTATAGTCACGCTTACCGCGCCATCCCGTGTACATCCAATCACGACTATCCATCCTTTAACATAGCGCAATAGGTGTTATAGAAATCATATATAGCTACGCGATATCTATCATGCCCTAATAGGTAAAGATAGGTCCTAATCCCACCCGAGGATGTGTAGATGGGTAAGCTTCCATGCTCCATCCCTATCCGAGACAAAATTTCGACAAGCACCTCCCGCTGTTCTCCAAATACACGTCCTATCAAGGAGATTGTGTATCCGGAGAACAACAGGGGTGATGCCGAAACTCGTCTCGGTTAGGGTGGAGCACGGAAACTAACCCCATCTACACATCCACGGGCTGTCCAAAAAATGTGGACAATTCGAAACAGATACGGTCGTACATATGCAAACAAATACATATTTTCAACCGTATCTCTTTCGAACGGGAGACGCCTAACTAGGTTACGTGACTTAAGAAAAAAAATGAAAGGAGGGGTCGTGTTGTCTCACCTTAGTATGCAGCGAAGCAACGAGTCAAGGACAACGCCTCTCCGGAAAGCTTCTCTGCAAAAAGTATGAAACAAATATGAATGATCAATAAAAATTTTGGCAGCACCTACCCTAAACATTGAGGGTTCCAAAACCTGCAAACAAAGCGACGGCACGATGGCCGACAACCACAACCAATTGACAACCACAACCTTAGACCAACCGCCCGATGTCGAGCACCCGCACAGCTGCCACGGGCTCTCCTCTCCGACGCTCGAGCCGGTGTGCAGATTAGCAGTCCTCGCCGGCGCGAGCGGTGGGCGGGGGTCGGACGGTGCGACGGTGCGGCGGGCGCGGCCGCGGAGGGCGGCGCGGCGGGCTCGGCCGCAGAGGCGCGGCGGCGCGGCTGGTGCGGCCGCGGCCCGAGGGCGGGCGGCGGGTGGCGCGGGCGGTGGGCGCGACCGGCGCGGCCGCGGCTCCAAGGGCGGGCGGCGGGTGGCGGGCGCGGCGGCGCGGGCGCAGAGGGCGGGCGGTGGGCTCGGCCGCGGAGGGCGGCGCGGCGGGCTCGGCTGCGGAGGCGCGGCGGCGCGGCCGGCACGGCCGCGGCCCGAGGGCGGGCGGCGGGTGGCGCGACGGGCGCGGCCGCGGCTCGAAGGCCGGAGGGCTCGGCCGCGGAGGGCGGCGCGGCGGCCGGCGCGGGCGGCCGGCGCGACGGCCGGAGGGCGGGCTCGGCCGCAGAGGGCGGGCGGCGGGCGACGGGCAGCGGGTGGCGTGGGAGTGAGTGAGTGAGAGGAGTGAGAGGAGAGAGGAGTGACCGTGCACAAGTCACGTTAATGGATATTCGCCGTGTGCCAAGATCTACGGCACACGGCAAAGCACAATTTTGCCGTGTGCCTAGATCTAAGACACACGGCAAAGCCCAATTTTGCCGTGTGCCACGCGTACGGCACACGGCAAACGATTTTCTTTTTTTTTTCTCCTCCCGTAGCATGCCGAGTGGATAAGAATATTCTCCACTTCGCCGTGTGCCCAGCACCAGCGCACACGGCAATAATTTTCTGTTTTTTTGTGCTCCTATTCGCCGTGTGCCTGGGTCTATCGCACACGGCAAACTACTTTCTTTTTTTTTGTGCTCCTATTCGCCGTGTGTCCCAGCAAGACACACGGCAAAGATGAAATTCACAATATGTTATGTCTTCAAAATATAATTTGAATTTTATTTTAAAACCAATATAAGACCATAATCAGATGAATATTAATGTAGGACACACAAAAATCTATTATTTCATGTAATTATAATTGAAATTCAATTTATAAAAGTTAAAATACTATAATTACATATTAATGCATTACAATTGTAAAACCATTGCCGAAAAATATCTAAATATCGATGTGAAGCGTTTTGTCATGTCTATTTTTTATATAAAAAAGTTTTAAACTGAACTCGCAATTCGAATGTGTCTCTGGATATATGAACTTACCTTATCCTTCTTAATCTACAAGGAACTTTAATGGGAATCCTTTTAGTTATAAACATCGTACATGATAAAATGCAGAAAAAGAGCTCAGGTATTTATCACATGCTTGGTACATGATATAATGAAGTTCCGACAAATTTTATGAATTTCAGACATCGTATGAATTTTGAAAAATTCAAATTCTATTTCACCCGACGGTCGTGGTAATGGTCTTTACATACGATATTAAAAATTTCATTCTAACAGTTCCATATTGTCTTACGCTAGGATAAATATCATGAATATCATTTTTTGACTGACTTTTGTCTATTATTTTATGTACTTGTAGTTCAAATTACACTTATTCTAAAGAAGTCTTTTAAAAGAAACAAATTAGATAAATATAGAAAAAATAGTGAAAAATGATCCAAATTGATACATACGTTACCAATGTTTGTAATGAAGTAGGAAAAAAATTGTAGAGGTGAAAATAAAAAAAGAAAGTATTAATTGCCGTGTGCCAGGAGAGTGGCACACGGCAAAGACAGCAAGCTGCCGTGTGCCTTCGCGGCAGCACACGGCAAAGAAGGAAAGCTACCGTGTGCCCTCGCGGCAGCACACGGCAAACGGGGGACATGCTAACGGTCGTTAGGGGAAACGGGGCGTTAGCTTCTTTGCCGTGTGCCGGCGCTGCCGCACACGGCAAACTGTTGTGTTTGCCGTGTGTTTCTTCCGTGGCACACGGCAAACATAGATATGCCGTGTGCGCGCTTGCTGTCGTGCGGTGTTTGTGGGGGCACACGGAAAAGGCTCTCTTCGCCGTGTGCCCGTCGTTTGGCACACGGCGAACACGTAGGCACACGACGGCTTCTCTGTTTCCGGTAGTGCCTCCACGGGAGCTTGCCCAGCTGTGGGCCAAGCACATATAAAACGGAGCCGCACCATCCACGATCTCGTTCCCCTGATCGCTAATTGCCGCCTCGTGTTTGCTGCGTGCAAATCCCCGTCTACGAGCCGCCTACGAGAGCAACGCCCGGCTCCTATAAAACGCCGCCTCTTGTGCCCTTGCCGCAGCTCATCTCACGCAGCCGTCGCCATTGGAGCTCCAACGCGGAATTCGTCAAGTTGCAGCCGGAGAGCCGTCCTCAAGAGACGCCATGACGCTTAGAAGAAAGTCTGGAGCAAGCGTCGCCGATTCCCCAAGTCGCTGCCAAGTTCCGCCGCTGTAGACACCTCGTTGACGATGCCTCTCAACCGCCGCCGCCAAACATCGTCGCTTATCGTCGTTCCATCATCCCGCAGCCCCGAATCGCGCTAGGTGAGTTCTCTCGTTCTCTCCTCTCTCTCTTCCAGAACGCGTGCGAAGAGTTTTGGTGACCCCTAGCCTGAAATCGAGAAAGTTCTAGACGTGTGCTGCCATGCGATAGCGCGAGAGTTGCCCAACAAGCTGCCTTGTTGTTTTGCAGTTAGGTCCTTCTGTTTAGCTTTAACCAAATCTGATCGCTGGTCTACTAAAATAATTCTAGTCCTTTCTGATTTTATATAACAATAAAATAAATATGTTGTTTTCCAAGTAAAATTTATTATTTTATGTTTGGTTAAATTAATTCTTTCTTTATTGTAAATATAATATAATATAGTTATTTTTGAAAAAGGGTTATTTTGCCTTTAGAACCCTAACCTTTATAGTTTTCAAAGAATAATGTAAAACATATGCTTTAGGATCTAAAATAAAATTTCCTTTCTGTTTATTTTGCAAAATAAATTATTCACTACGTCCATATTTATTACAAATGCAATAATCTTTTATTTCTTTCTGTTTCATAAATATAATTATTTATTTACGGCAAAAGATTATTTTACATTTTAAACCCTAGATCTTCAAATGCTCATAACTTTTTACTCTTAACTCCGATTAAGTCGATTCTTGCGCTCACGAGATCGTAGCGACGTGTACTATTTATTGGTATTGTTTTCATAGTTATTAGGTATTGTTTGGTGTACTGTTCTTAGTTTGCTTGTATGTTTGTTTCTAGCATGTTTTGTGTCGGTATGATGTTAAATAGAAGAACGTACTATTCGAAGAACTCAAGAGCAAGGATTGAAGACATGAGCAGCAGCAAAGGGAAACAGACAAGTGTCCTTGATGCACATTGAGCCTACTTCTTACTATCTGAATTTACTTTTATGCATTGCAATTAATTTGAATCCTATTGTGTCATATCATGTTCCATACTATTTCCTTGTCGCTTTGGTTTTGGGTATAGTGTTATAGTATGGGTACGTCATGGCTTAAATTGCTATTAATGGGGTTCAACTTGAACTAAATGCTAATCTTGACTAATTGTCCACTTGAACATAATGATCAATGAACTGGTAATGCTTTTTAGCAACATGGAACTTAGGTGATCCCGACAGGAGGATTGTCGATGATGGTGCCGGTGCACACCTGTTGGGTGTGGTGGTACCTGTTTGGGATCATAAGGACCGGTTCTTGGAGCGGCAACCTAGGACTTCCGCACAAAGTACAGGGCTCATAATGGGTAGGTAAGGTTTAGTACCAAGGTAACTTCCCGGCTTTGCGGGTGTCGAGGAAGGATGAAGGAAGAAGGTGTCTTCCGGATTCGGGCGAGGAAAGGCAGAGTACTTGAAGCCACGGTGCAAGAGGGGGCCTCCGGGTGATGCGTCACTTTTATGGCGGTGAAACCTTAGCATGGGCGTTTTGCAAGCTGGGAAGTCCTTAGAAAGACCTTGCGGTGATCTCTTGGCCTCACACCTAAGGAAGTGTGCTGGTATAATGGAGGTTTTAGTCACCGACGGGTGATGGAATCACCGACCTGTGGGTAAAGTTGTGCCATCTCTATAGAGTGTAAAACTGTTATAACAGCCGTGTTCACGGTCACGAACGGCCCGGATCCTCACGAGAACTAGAGGGATGGTTTGGGTGGAGTAACCCTTGGGTAGCTACAAGTGGGGTAACTTGTAGTGAGGTTGGCTACAGGCGGGGTAACCTGTAGTGTGGTTGGCTACGAGCGAGGTAACCTCGTAGTGTCGTTTGTTACAGAGCGGGGTAACTCTGTAGTATGGTTTTCTCGTAAGTGGAGTAGCTTACGGTGGTTGACAGGTGGGGTAACCTGTTGGTTCATATTCACTTAGTAAATAGGTTGCTTCAATTAACTTGACTAGTGTAGGTGCTTTCTATTGCAAACCATGTGTCAGCCTTCCTTTCATCCAGCTTACATGTCATATATTCCCACACTTGCTGAGTACGACATATACTCACTCTTGCTATTTCCTTTTTGCTACCAACTACTGCTGCTCGGAAGATGGAGAAGACCACCGATGAGAAAGGTATAGGCGTGCGAAACCCCGGTCGATTACCCGTGGTGTTATGGAGTCTTCCGCTAACGTATATTGTATTTAGTCCTTTGAGACAATATCGATGTAAGTATTCGATTTATTAAAGACATTGTTCTTTTATCACATTATTTGTCCCGTGTGCGTGAAAACTTGTTCCCGGGCACGCATACGGATGCATTCGGTTTTGGTCGTTAAAACCGGGTGTGACAAAGTGGTATCGTAGCCGTTTCGATCAGTAGGACGTACGCCTTGTCGACCGTAGGACGCAAGCCTAGGTAGAATGGCCGTGCCGTAGGTTATATTTTCAAAACTAGTAGTTGAGATATTTTATTTTCACTCCTTCCCTATGTTCTCTTGACTTTACTATTCTCAACTATGAAACAAATACTTCCTCTATTCTTTTCCCCTTTCAAATTGTTAGTGCTGTCGATATAGATGAAGAAAAAGATGAATGGTCCCGAGGATGTCACAAGTTGGATCTACTACCAATGAAGTAGCTCCACCAACTCAAGAATGGTCGTCAAGTCCCTCCCCTAGTGATTAGGAAGTTCACCCATCAAGCTTGATTCGTTAGTTAGAACAACGATGTGACTTGTTTGATTTGTATTGTGATGTGCCATGTTTGAGTTGGATCTTTGTTTGTGTGTCGGCGTGCTTGCAAAGCCTTAAGCCTTGTTATCACATCATCTATTATGTATAGTATTAGTTCTAGTTTAGTTGGGGTAAGTGTTCTCTCTACATCCTTTGTCTCGTACCTTCCTCCCATCATCTTTCTTTCTATTCTCCTTTTCTTAAACCATACAAGTTTGAAGCAATGGTGGTATAAGCAGAGCCTCTTGAGCAAGAGTAATTTCGAGACTCAAAAGGATGAGGCGTTGTCAGGTCTGTGTTTGATGAAGTTGCAAGAGGATATACGATCAACCAAGTCGAGTGGACCCATGGAGACAAAATTACCTTGACCTACCTCTCGCTAGCCACACCGAATCTCGGGACGAGATTCCTGTTAAGGGGGTAGTCTTGTAACACCCCGAAATTTCAAATGTTGGTTTGTGCATAAATTTTACTAAAATTTTAAAAAATTTCAACCTATGTTGGAATATTTTTCTAAAATTATTTATAACGATGGTGTTATCTTTTTATGTGAGCAAAGGAGATATTTTCTAAAATTAAATAAATTAATTTAGAGTTTATAAAACTTGTTTGTTGTATTCATGCTGCCATAGTTGTATTAGGATTTTATTGAGTGTAAAATGAATTTTAATTATAAGATTAGGATTTCATTCGGAATGGTATAGAAAGTAAAAATAGAACAGAAAAGGAATAGAAAACAAAGAAAAGCCTCGGCCAATTTTGCTTGCTCCGGCCTTGTTTTCTTTCTTTATTTCTTTTTCTCCTTCTCGCTCTTTCCTTTTCTTTAATCTGGCGCAACCCACCAGCAGCTACAGGCCCATGCACGCAACTTGAGCAAGCCGCATCACGACTGCCCTAACCTAGCTCGCCTCGCTAAGCGTTACCTGCCTGGCTGCCTTCGCAAGCAACTATACGGCTGCTATCGACCGAGTCCGGATCCACCTCACGTCCCTACACGGGAGCGTGCCCAGCTGTGGGCCAAGCACATATAAAACGGAGCCGCACCATCCACGATCTCGTTCCCCTGATCGCTAATCGCCGCCTCGTGTTTGCTGCGTGCAAATCCCCGTCTACGAGCCGCCTACGAGAGCAACGCCCGGCTCCTATAAAACGCCGCCTCTTGTGCCCTTGCCGCAGCTCATCTCACGCAGCCGTCGCCATTGGAGCTCTAACGCGGAATTCGTCAAGTTGCAGCCGGAGAGCCGTCCTCAAGAGACGCCGTGACGCTTAGAAGAAAGTCCGGAGCAAGCGTCGCCGATTCCCCAAGTCGCTGCCAAGTTCCGCCGCTGTAGACACCTCCTTGACGATGCCTCTCAACCGCCGCCGCCAAACATCGTCGCTTATCGCGCTAGGTGAGTTCTCTGTTCTCTCTCTCTCTCTCTCTTCCAGAACGCGTGCGAAGAGTTTTGGTGACCCCTAACCTGAAATCGAGGAAGTTCTAGACGTGTGCTGCCATGCGATAGCGCGAGAGTTGCCCAACAAGCTGCCTTGTTGTTTTGCAGTTAGGTCCTTCTGTTTAGCTTTAACCAAATCTGATCGCTGGTCTACTAAAATAATTCTAGTCTTTTCTGATTTTATATAACAATAAAATAAATATATTGTTTTCCGAGTAAAATTTATTATTTTATGTTTGGTTAAATTAATTCTTTCTTTATTGTAAATATAATATAATATAGTTATTTTCGAAAAAGGGTTATTTTGCCTTTAGAACCCTAACCTTTATAGTTTTCAAAGAATAATGTAAAACATATGCTTTAGGATCTAAAATAAAATTTCCTTTCTGTTTATTTTGCGAAATAAATTATTCATTACATCCATATTTATTACAAATGCAATAATCTTTTATTTCTTTCTGTTTCATAAATATAATTATTTATTTACGACAAAAGATTATTTTACATTTTAAACCCTAGATCTTCAAATGCTCATAACTTTTTACTCTTAACTACGATTAAGTCGATTCTTGCGCTCATGAGATCGTAGCGACGTGTACTATTTATTGGTATTGTTTTCATAGTTATTAGGTATTGTTTGGTGTACTGTTTCTTAGTTTGCTTGTATGTTTGTTTCTTGCATGTTTTGTGTCGGTATGACGTTAAATAGAAGAACGTACTATTCGAAGAACTCAAGAGCAAGGATTGAAGACATGAGCAGCAGCAAAGGGAAACAGGCAAGTGTCCTTGATGCACATTGAGCCTACTTCTTACTATCTGAATTTACTTTTATGCATTGCAATTAATTTGAATCCTATTGTGTCATATCATGTTCCATACTATTTCCTTGTCGCCTTGGTTTTAGGTGTAGTGTTATAGTATGGGTATGTCATGGCTTAAATTGCTATTAATGGGGTTCAACTTGAACTAAATGATAATCTTGACTAATTGTCCACTTGAACATAATGGTCAATGAACTGGTAATGCTTTTTAGCAACATGGAACTTAGGTGATCCCGACAGGAGGATTGTCGATGATGGTGCCGGTGCACACTCGTTGGGTGTGGTGGTACCTGTTTGGGATCATAAGGACCGGTTCTTGGAGCGGCAACCCAGGACTTCCGCACAAACCACAGGGCTGATAATGGGTAGGTAAGGTTTAGTACCAAGGTAACTTCCCGCTTTGCGGGCGTCGAGGAAGGATGAAGGAAGAAGGTGTCTTCCGGATTCGGGCGAGGAAAGGCGAGTACTTGAAGCCACGGTGCAAGAGGGGGCCTCCGAATGATGCGTCACTTTTACGGCGGTGAAACCTTAGCATGGGCGTTTTGCAAGCTGGAAAGTCCTTAGAAAGACCTTGCGGTGATCTCTTGGCCTCACACCTAAGGAAGTGTGTCTGGTATAATGGAGGTTTTAGTCACCGACGGGTGATGGAATCACCGACCCGTGGGTAAAGTTGTGCCACCTCTGCAGAGTGTAAAACTGTTATAACAGCCGTGTTCACGGTCACGAACGGCCCGGATCCTCACGAGAACTAGAGGGATGGTTTGGGTGGAGTAACCCTTGGGTAGCTACAAGTGGGGTAACTTGTAGTGAGGTTGGCTACGAGCGGGGTAACCTGTAGTGTGGTTGGCTACGAGCGGGGTAACCTGTAGTGTCGTTTGCTACAGTGCCGGGTAACCTCGTAGTATGGTTTTCTCGTAAGTGGAGTAGCTTACGGTGGTTGACGAGTGGGGTAACCTCGTTGGTTCATATTCACTTAGTAAATAGGTTGCTTCAATTAACTTGACTAGTGTAGGTGCTTTCTATTGCAAACCATGTGTCAGCCTTCCTTTCATCCAGCTTACATGTCATATATTCCCACACTTGCTGAGTACGACATGTACTCACTCTTGCTATTTTCTTTTTGCTACCAACTACTGCTGCTCGGAAGATGGAGAAGACCACCGATGAGAAAGGTATAGGCGTGCGAAACCCCGGTCGATTGCTCGTGGTGTTATGGAGTCTTCCGCTAGCGTATATTGTATTTAGTCCTTTGAGACAATATCGATGTAAGTATTTGATTTATTAAAGACATTGTTCTTTTATCACATTATTTGTCCCGTGTGCGTGAAAACTTGTTCCCGGGCACGCATACGGATGCATTCGGTTTTGGTCGTTAAAACCGGGTGTGACATATACCATGGAATGGTGAAACACTACGCTCTAAATCAGCCACGGTCAGGCCAAGCTCGGGCAGAGTCTTAGCAAACAAGATATCCAGGCAGCTTCCTCCATCAATGAAAGTTCTCTTCGACCGCACCTTCCGAACAATGGGGGCCGGGATGAGTGGATATTTACCGGCCTTCGGTAGTACCTCCGGATGATCTGCCCTACCGAATGTAATGGGGACCTCGGACCACCGGAGATACTCGGGAGTAGCGGGAGCAATAGCATTAACCTCCCGGAACGCTAATTTTTGCTTCCGCTTCGACTCATATGCATCCGGGCCTCCATAGATCATGTTCGCCTCTCGAGCTGGTTCTTGAAAGCCTTCGTCATCCTCATTGTCTTCACGATCCTTATCCTTGCCCTTGTCATCCTTCCGATTCCCGTAGGCGGACCGGGGTGCAACCTTCAAGGCAAACCGAGCAAACGGCCTTAACAGGAAGCACTTCTTAGCTTTGTGATTCCCGTTATGGATCATACAAGGGCCATCCGGAAGTGTTTCAAACGACAATTGTTCTCTTGGACCTCTCTTAGAAGGTGCCGGCCGATCTCCTCCATGAGACCGGTCGACAGCTGCAACAAGGTGATCAGCCTTGCGCTTCTTGTAGTTCTTGGATCCAGATCGGTTGCCTTGGTCATGCTTCGGTTCCTTCTCTTTGTTCCCGCGCAAATTGACTACATTCGATTCTCCAGCCAGCGTAATCGTCTGCTATCTTGAAGCACTCGACGCCGTCATGGTGAGGTTTCGGTTTCGTCTCCCAATCTTGTGAACCAATGCTTCACTTCGGACGCCAGCTTGAAATGCAGCAATTACTGCTGATCAGGAACATTGGGGATTAAGGCCTTCTTATTGCAGAATCGCTTGATGAAATCGGTGAGGGTCTCGTCGGGCTTCCGCTTCAGCCTATTGAGGTCGAAGTAATTCCTTGGCTCCTCACAAGTCGCCCGGAAGCTTTCTACGAACTTTTTGGTGAGGTCTCCCCAAGAAGAGATGGATCTCTCGGGCAGGGATTGCAACCATAAGCGTCCAGCCTGCTCTATGCACATCGGTAGATAATTAGCTAGCACGAACGTGTCTACTCCTGCTGATCGAATAGCGAGTGGTGTACATACGAAGCCACTCAGCTGGAGGTGCCTTGCCATCATACTTGTCAATGGCCCCAGGCTTAAATCCCCGGGGTATTTGCAGATGCGTAAATCTCGTGTGAAAGCGGGGATTACGGAGTATTCATCATCTTCTAGACCGGTCCGGACCGGTGACGGAGATCGACGGCTAGGGCGATGCCAATAATTACGATCCCTGTCATCGTCGGAATAGTCGTAATAACGGTCATCTTGGTATCTATCTCCCGAGCCACCCCTGTCCATCATTATTCACCGGCTCCGCGTGCCGTGAAGGAGGCGGAGGCGGAGGAGGTGCCGCTTGACGATCATTGCTCGCCGATTCTTCGTGTTGCGATGGAGGCGGAGGCGGAGGTGCAGCTTGATGATCATTGTTCGTGCGCCGGGGTTCAACGTCTCTGTCCCGGTTGTCTCGCCCTCTTCGGTCTCTAGTGTCACGGCGATCATCCCTTCCGGGTCGTTCATCCCGATGAGCATGCCTATTACTATGTCCTCGATGATCGTTGCGCGGATAATTTGCATTGGGAGGCGGCGCCGAAGCAGCCGGCCCGTGACGTGGAGAATTGTTCAAACGCAACCGGGCGGAGCAAGATCCCGTGGATGATCATCGACATGACCAGTCCGTCGCCTCTCATCTTCTTCATGTCTTGAACGCTCCTCCGCCCTCTCTCGCATGGCGATCGATCGGCACGTTCCGAGCGTCACGATTCCCATTGAGCGGTACACGCAAATCTTGATCCGGAGCTTGTTCATGTGCATCCGCAATCGGGGTGTGCTTGGGTCCAAGCCTTCCACCGTAGGAAGCTCCTTCGCACCGGGCCCTTACCGGCCGTTCCGAATGGGAACGCGAGCGACTAGAAGATTCCGCTCGATCATGAACGAGCTGATTTGTTTGTAGAGCCGCCACGTCAACCAGGTTCAGCGCACGCCGCAATCCTGGCGTAGCATTGAGGACTTCTTCCGGTATTGTCTCAAGAATTTGCTTCACTCCTACAATATTGTGGACAGAGCGACGTGAAGACTCGAGCGCCATTCATCTCTACTTCCATGGAATTTAAATCCAAAGCTCTGCCGGAAGATCGATGGCGTCTCCCGCTGCGGCATCCCCGTCGATTGTTGTATCCTCGGAGAATCATCCGGGTCTCCGGACCGGTCCGGCAGCGGGCCCGTGGCCGGGGAGCGGTTGCGGGAGCGCTTCCTCCGGCCAGGCCAGCGGCACTTGTGCGCGGATCCGCAGCTGAAGGTGGTGGAGGTTGTTCATCTCTATTTGCTTCTTCCGCTTCACGACGACTGCGTTCAGCTTCAACTCTCGCCATCCTTGCTTCTTCTTCGGCAGCTTCCTCGAAGTGAGTTGGCGAATAATCGGTCTCGTCATGAAGACTTGGAAGAAGACCGGAGCGTCTTCCTCGAAGTCATTACCCAGCTCGGTAGAACGGCTTATCGCCGCAGCCCGAGCACCGGTCCGAGGCGCAGGCGCAGGGAGTCCGATGTTTCGCGCTAAAGCTGCGTCGGATCCGCTACGTCCCGAATCGGAGGTACCAACCGTGGCAGGTGATCGCGCTTTAGAAGCAGCGGCCCGGCAACGAGTCGATTCATCAAAAGCAATTTCCCGGCCGAGTCGGCTTCAAAGTCGAGGGACTCGAAGCGAATCTTGAAGCCGGGCTCGAAGTCGACGACGAACGAAGTGGCCATCGAACTCGCTAGGAACTCGCCGGGACCCCTTCCTGGCGCGCCAAATGTCGAGTCTTAAACTCGACACTAGTACTACCCGGTCCCTCACGAGCGTGGAATTCGATGGTGCAACACACAGAACACACAGGAACACGCGATTTTAGACAGGTTCGGGCCCCTCGAATTGAGAGTAATAGCCTACGTCCTGTATGTTATGTATTGCCTTTAGCGATTTGCTAATTGCAAAATGTCGGAGAGTTTTCGGGGTCCCTGCTCCGCCTTATATGTCCGGGGAGCTAGGGTTACAAGCGGAGTCCTAGTCGATTACACGAATTACATATATGGAATTCTATCTCTAACTTTCTTTATTGATTCGTAGTCCTAATCGGACTACAAATTGTTCAATATCTTGCTCCTCAAGTAATTGTACACCGGTCTTAATATCCGCCTTGTTTCCATACCGGTATTCAGGA
Organism: Chloris gayana; assembly: GCA_031894775.1. Taxonomy (NCBI): domain Eukaryota; kingdom Viridiplantae; phylum Streptophyta; class Magnoliopsida; order Poales; family Poaceae; genus Chloris; species Chloris gayana. Next base: position 889,600 of record JAUNZO010001841.1, on the reverse strand, counting down.
TCTTCGTTATCCCGCACTGGTCAAGGACCAGTCCGTTGCCTATCGCCATTGTCTTTATCTTCCTTAATTTGCCACCATGTCTTTGCGTATCCATTCCTTCATCATCTCGTATACCCATAAGGCAAGTATACGACGAGTGGCCATCGGTATTCTGGGTGAGTGTGAACGGGCTGTGCAGGTGCAATTTGTTAGCACTCGTGTGCTTGGGTGTGATTGCGCTATTTGGTGGATTAAATTGCTCGATGATGATATGCGGTGTAGTGAGACTAGAACGTAACAGCCAATGTTCGTGGATTAAATTACTCGATGATAATGTGCTAGGTCTGGAATTGCTGGTTTATACGCTCGATGATAATCTGCATGGAATTGTTCTATCAGCTTGCTAGGCCCTTGATAATAATTGTTTTAAACCTTAAGTTTGTAAGTTTGGCTGTTACGTGTCTGGTCAGGGATCTTTGATCACCATAGTGTTGGAAGGCTGCCTAGAACAGCAACCCACTTTTGAGAGCATAATGAACATTGTTTATATACTATATATATCTTTGTCTTGTCATTGTTTAGCCAATTCTGAAAATTGGGAATGACTCTCCGATGCAACAATAATTGCTTGGTTACAATTGCCCGCTTAGCAGATCAATTGCTCCTGCTGCTTAGTGCTCCTGCTTGCTAGCCCTACTATTTATCGAACATGTTCAGTGCCATTTATCAAACATGTTCAGTGCTATATTTTGCCTGGTAGCCCTGCTATATTTTGCCTTGGGCATGATCCTTATCCTCTTAAGTCTTGATCATGTTGACTTCTAGTTATAATGGTGTAAACTCTAGCATTTTTATTCGGTATGATCATGGTAAAATCCTGGTAATTTATGAACCTTATTTAACACTACAGCTCATCCTCAGTACTTGTATGAGTTCAGATTATGCATTGGCCCTCATTTTTATTTTGCCTGGTAGCCCTGCTATATTCTGCCTGGTAGCCTGCTATTTATCGAAAGTGTTCAATGTTATATTTTGCCATGTAGCTCTGCTATATACTGCCTGGTAGCCCTGCTATTTGTCGAACATGTTTACTGCTTGCTTACAATTGCCCGCTTGCTTTTTTAAATGTAAGCTCAGAAGCAGATGAATTGCTCCTGCTTGCTTTTTTAAATGAGCAGCCTGATCTGATAGATGTGTGACCTCATTACTTCCTGCTCATGTTGTTCATCATGTAGCTATTTTTTCTTATAAGTCATCATGTAGCTATTATTTTCAGATAATCTGGTTGTGTGATGTGTCTTTTCTCATATGATATATCGTAGACCTATGAGGCCTCATATTATATATTGCCTCTATATATCTCCTGTCTTCCTCTCGTATTTTCATAAGCCCTCCCTTTCGTCCCTTTCCTCCATTTCCTCTCTTTTCTCCTGTCTTCCTCTCTCTCATGGCTAGACCACTTTTCTAAAATAAAAACTATTTTCTCTTTTCTCTCCTCTCTTCTCTTTTTCCCCTTTGTATCCTCTCTTTCCTTTTTTTTCTCATCTGTTTCCTCTCTCTCTCTCTCTCTCTCTCTCTCTCTCTCTCTCTCTCTCTCTCGTGTGTCTCTCTCCTTGGTCTAGCCATGCTCGATGATGAAAGCGGGCAAAGTGAGATGGGCGTGGTAGCATGGACCGCATCCTCGGATGTTGGAAACAAGTTGCCATACGAGTCGATGAACTTAATGATAGCGTTGGATGGCCGTTGATTCGGCAACCCGCACCGAGAGCATCTTTCCGGCGGATGATGACTTTTAATAGGAGACGAGGTAGATGGGGTGGAAGAATGTAGAATGTAGGGTGTGTTTCATTAGGAAGGTTGGTACAATAAAATGCAAGACATACCGCAATTCGTACAACCTGGGGTAGACATGGTCGGATGCTTGGGTATTCTCCGGATTACCTTTGTGATGTGTATGGCACATTATATTTGGTTTCCGGAGGATACCCAAGTATCCCGACCTGTCTATCCCGAGGCCGTATAAATTGTGGTATGCATTGCATAGTGTGCACCTGCCTTTCTTATGAAACTGTTCTACATTGTATGTCCTTCTATCTCGTCTACCTCCTCTACTATATGATTCCGATGCTATCCCTTCTTTCTTTTTTTTTCTTTTAATTGTCTCTGCCAATAATTGATGGCCTTTTTAAATAGTGAGAGCCGTTAATTGACGGCCTTTTTAAACACTTTTGTAGCGATATTCTTACGTGTTATCAACGTAAAGAAGCTTAACAATATGCGTATCTATTTTTTTCTTTTAGCAAGCTTAACAATGGATCAAGGCAAAGAAGCTGAACCTGTTCGAGCCCCGTGTCGGCGCATGAATCGGAGAACGGTTCCGATCATTCAACATCGTTTGAGGAACCTTCTCCTCTCGAGATTCCTTGCGGTAAAAGGCAACGGGTTGAGCAACCTGATCCTGATTACAACCCAAACGATGACGTAGATGATGAGGTATCGCATCGTCAACATCATATTTCATGGACAATAATTATTGTTTAATTAAAACGTCCTCGTAACTATATTTTCAATAGGTTGTTGAAACACGTCGTAGTGCTCGACGTTTATTTCTTGAAGATGCTCCTCCCACATCGTCGGAGGCCGCTGCTGCAACAGCGTCTACTGTAGAAAGACGGAACAAAGGGCAAAGAAATACAAACAAGCTACATACTGCCGTTCAAGCTGTTACGGCAATAGACAAGGATGGGGCTCCGGTTGAGCCTCAAGGCGTCAACGCGAACCGGCACAATGATTGCGGTGTATTAGTCCGAACCGCAATCAACATTAAGTACGACAGCTGGCTTGACGTGCCAACCAATGAAAAGGACACGTTATGGGAGAACTTGAGTAGAACCTACATTTTTCCACCCGAAGTCTCCGAGCGGGCCAAAAATGCTACTATGAAAACCATGGGGAGGTGCTTAAGGACATTCAGGAGAACCCTTAATACGAAGTTTGTCCAGTAAAGGTCTCACACCGTTCTAGAAGTGAAGAAATGGAGGATACAAGGCTAAAGTGAAGAAATGAAGGAGTATGGAAGAACAACGCCGACAAGCTAGAATCCCGGACCCGTTAGAAGGATGCAGTGAACGAACCCGAAATTGGGTGCTTGGGCATTCAAAGTCCACTGCCGATGGGCAGCTGGTGCCGAAAAGCTCTGGGGTTACCGAAGTCTTGCAAAAAGCAAAGCAAGTAGCCGCCCAACAGAAGGAAGGTACTCTCAATCCACGGACAGATGAGTTGATCGTTGCCATCGGGACCGATGAACATCGGGGTCATACAAGAGGGGTCTCTTCACCGGCACGATTGAAAGAAGTGTCGTCTGCTGCCACGAGTGAAGAATGTAGTAGGTGTGGGCCACGAGAGCAGCAGGGTATCGATCATGAATGGTGGGTAAAAAACTTCTACGAATTCATGAAGAATAATCCTCAAGCTGTCATCCAACCTATCGTGGTACCGGAATTTCAACTCAACATTGACAACCCAAGTCCGTATGCTCGGCCTCCAAGCAGTCATGGCTCGCGCCTGATGCAACCAGGTACCCTGTGGATGACATCACGGAGAATACACCTTGTGAGCTGCACATGACGCTCGACAAGAGAGGGAAGACCGTCAAGGTAGCGAGAGGGCATTGCGATCCCTGGACGTACATTTAACGATGTACCAATTCTACAGGAGTGTGCTAGAGTCCAAGTTATCAAGGTTCAGGACAACTATCTTGCTTGCAACCTTGATTATCCAGAGCGAGGATGATGGTATTGAGACACTCGAGGATGCGATTAATCATATCATCTTTTGGCTTCGACGCGAGATCGTCGTTCTTCTAGCGCATTCTTCGCCTCGCACCGATGCCTCCTCCTACTCAAGAAGCACCGGTTGACCCTGAGATTTCTTTTGAGCCACTACCTTCACCTCGGCCTTCTCCGACGCATGAGGACCAGATCCCTCCGGAAGATGGCTTCTCCACGCCGCCTCGTCCGGATGTTGGGAATGAGGCAGCTCTCCTTCGAACAACATCGACTCCGGCTCTAGCGACACCACGTGACAAAGGGGCTAGGGCGATTCGTAGCTCGTCCACCCCGCCTAATAACACCGAACCTTTGATCGAGCCTATTCCACCTCCGCCTCCGAGGAAGGAGTTATCTAGCGCGGAAATAAGTAAGTACACTTTTGTAGTACTTATGAATTCACGACTATGTATACAGTTATCGATATATTAACGACTTGGCATGCAGTCGCATCATGGCATAAAGGCGTGGCGGCAGCATATAGGAGCGAGAATAAGGAAGTGGTCCCACATGTTCTCGTTCCGCCTCCCGGCGTCCCGGAAGGAGGTTGGGATCTCACACAAGAAGACTTCCCTATCTATAAGCATGGCATGCCACTACTACCAGCAGATGTATTGAAAAAGAAGCCATGGATATTTAAGTACTTTCGTCCATGGTACTTAAATGCATGTAGTAAGGGTGTCCAAGTTATCGCGCCAAGGATCCCCGGTGAGGTTTTTGGACAAGAGGGATATTTTGACTTAAATGTGCCTTTTGAGGAGATCCATGCTCTGTACCGTCTCCAACGCATGGATGCCACTCTCATTACCGTCTCGGTGCCTGTAAGTGTTTTCCACCTTTATTATATTTCCAAGCAAATGGCACATGAATTCAACCGACTACCCTTTTTCATCGCTCGAATGTGTCATCACTCCGGTGCCTCAGATAAAGTCGGATATCTAAACCCAACCGCCATTAGCCAAAGCGCTATGAATCCAAAGATTACCGATAATCATCCCCTGTTGGTCGGAAAGAAGGTGACCAAGGCCAGAAGGCAACAAGTACATGTCCAAGCCGTTAAGGATGCAAGGAGATGTATAGCAACCTACATTGGGAGACGGATGTACGAATGGAAAGAGAGACGATGCATTATGGCTCCATATAACTTTGAGTAAGTTTTCGTAACCTGCTACTTCTTGTGCAAATCATTATTTCAATTAGATAATAACATAATGACATATTTTATAGTGACCATTGGATTGCTTTCATGATACATCCGAAACTCGCGGGAGTTTGGGTGTTTGACTCTCTGGATTATGATCCTAAGAGGTATAAGGATTTCATGGACACCCTTAATAGGTAATTTCAGATATTCAATGAACTATCATTTTTTATAGATTGCATTATGCTCGTTGCTCATTTACTTTTTTATATTAGTGCCTATAAATACTATCTCGAGCTTGGTGGTGACCCTCATCCCAAACGGACCAACCTTGGATACAAAACGCATTATCCGGTACTATTATCTCATATCATGGTCATTTCTTTTATTCAATTAATTAATGTCGCTATTTGTAAAGTAACTTAACCATTTCCTTGTTTTGTAAAGTGTTCAAAACAACATCCTGGGACCGTGACCTGTGGTTACTATGTGTGCAAATACATAAGCGTCGGAAATGGGGAATATACTACATTCCCTACGGAAGAACCGGCCCCATGGAAAGATGTAAGTATTTAGTGTGTATTTTCTTGCATTAGTATATTAGTTTTATATTACTTAACAAACATGTATTAATTCCATAATTTATTTGTGGCAGCAATGCTATGAAAAGCCAAAAACAGGTTCCTACTTAGAAGAAAGCACGCTCGAGCTCATTGCAGCCAAACTCCACCGCTTCATGATTCGCGAGTTTTGTAATGAAAGAGGCAAGTATTTTGATCCTCTAAGTGATGTTGCAATGCATGAAGACTTGTATAGCTATAACGGTCAAAAGGGCCACCAAGATGCAATTGTGCAAAATTCAAAGACAGAGGAGCAGAGATTGAAGGTACTAGAGCCGAAGTGGCCGGATAAATTGTAATTTTGTTGTGTTTTGATGGATGAATACTATGTATTAGAAACATGATGTATATGTATGTGGATATTATGAAATGAATGACAACTATGTTGTATGTACATATAAATGCTTTAATGATTATTTCTATTGTCTTGCGTATATAGTGTGAATGTATTTTCAGTTCTGTAAAAATATTTGAATTTGTCACCTGGAAAATAAAATAAATAGCAATAATTGTTTCAGTTCGGAAAATGCTAGTAATATCGGACAAGATGATGTCACTAGACGATATTGCTGTCTAGGACAACAATATCGGGCAGATGACATCATCGTGCTCGATTTTGGCAAAACCACAGCAAAATCGGGCACGATGATGTCATCTGCCCGTTATTGAAGGGTCACACAGCAATATCGGCCGTCGTGATGTCATATCGCCGCTATTGTAGGGTGGCCCTTCAATAGCGGACATGCTGATGTCAGCTGCCCGCTATTGCAGTAGCGGGCGGGTGACATCACCACGCCCGCTATTGAAAGGTTTCCTGCAATAGCGTGCGTCCGTGGGCGCTATTGCTGGTCGGACCCTGCAATACCGTGTGCCTAATAGCGCCCGGAATGGCCGCTATTGCAGGGCCAAAGCGCCCGCTATTGCAGGGCTCTTTTCTAGTAGTGCTCAACAAAATACACGGCCCAAAGGCCAAAAGACGGTGGTGCAACATCGGGACAGTATCCGGACGTCTTAGTATTTCGACAATTGCCGACGACTCGGACGAATTTGGATATGCGACTAGCGCCAATGGAAAGGTTATCAAATTATCTTTCCATCCATATAAAGAACGTCTCAAACGGACTTCGTATGCGACAAGGGCGTCCGTTTTGGTGCAGGCTGTTTCTGGACTCCGAAACAGAATCGAAGTCGACTTTGTTTGGGCCTCCAACTTTGATGTGTACTAGGGTTGTCCCGATCTTCCGAAAGGTTCCGATAAACAACGATTTGGCGGAGGCTTGACACAAATCGATCCGGCTTCCGAACAACACGTTCCGAACCCTGGACGTCTCCTCTAGTTATCAACCATGCAAGCACGATTGACCTCGCCAAGAAGGCTAATCCTTGCCTGCGAATCGAAGCACACAAGCAAGAACAAGATAGAAGCAACCAAATTGCAAATATATGATTAAACTCACGAGTTGGGGTCTCACAAACCGACAAAACGGCGAAATTGTTCTTGACAGAATAATCTAAGCAAAACCCAACCCTAACATGGGTGGCGGCTGCTGCAAATAAAGACTTTTAAACGTGCAAGAACCCCCTGGACGCTCCCCTAATGGGCTCACACGAGATACACGGCCCAAAGGCCAAAAACGGTGACGCAGCACCAAAAATAGATTCTGGACGTTCCAATGTTTCGACGATTTCCGGCGACTCCTGATGAAATTTGCCATGGAACTGGTTCCACTGGAAAGCTTATGAAATTATCTTTCCATCCATATGTAGAACGTCCAAATCTGACTCCGTATGCGATCTGGGCGTCTATTTTAATTCAGACTGTTCGTGTACTCCGAAACAGACTCGAAGTCGACTTGGTTTGGGCCTCCACAATGCCTTGCTGGACCTCCACGCCTCCAAGCCCTATTCCATTCATATTATGGTCCTCTCCTTGATTCCTAATCATAATAAAATCATTAGGTAGCAAACTATTCTCAAAATTATGAAAGGAAAGACTTAGGAACGAGCTCACCTTTAAATTTAATTGTCGGGCGCGAGCTCTAGTGATTGGTCCTTGAATGTTCAGCGGAGGAGTGTCATTTGTATCCAAAGGAGTGATGTCCTCATCATCCTCCCCCTCTTGAATCGGAGTCGTCCTCGACTCAAGCTCATGCTCCTCACCCAAATAAGGCTTCAAATCTGCAATGTTAAAAGTGGAACTAACCCCGAACTCGGGAGGCAACTCAAGTTTATATGCATTATCATTAATCTTCTCAATTATCTTGAAAGGACCAGCAGCTCTAGGCATTAACTTCGACTTTCTCAACTCAGGAAACCGATCCTTTCTCAAGTGCAACCATACTAAATCACCCGGTTCTAATGTAACTTCCCTTTTACCTTTACTACCAGCAATCCTATACTTTTCAGTCATCTTTTCAATGTTGTGCTTAGTTGTTTTATGCATTTTTAAAATAAACTCAGCACGTTCCTTAGCATCAAAGTGAACTCTCTCACTAGTAGGCAAAGGCAAAATATCAATAGGAGCACGGGGACTAAAACCATACACTACCTCAAAAGGACTTACCTTGGTGGTCGAATGTGTTGCACGATTGTATGCAAACTCCACATGAGGCAAAAATTCCTCCCACATCTTCAGATTTGCCTTTAAAATAGCTCTCAACATGGTGCCCAATGTGCGGTCCACTACCTCAGTTTGGCCATCAGTTTGTGGGTGACATGTTGTAGAGAACAACAACTTCGTTCCCAACTTAGTCCATAGAGTGCGCCAAAAATGACTCAAGAATTTGGCGTCACGATCTGAAACAATAGTAGAAGGCATACCATGCAAACGAACAATCTCTTTGATAAATAGATCACCAATATGAATAGCATCATCACTCTTATGACAAGGTATAAAGTGAGCCATCTTAGAAAATCTATCCACGACAACAAAAATACTATCCCTCCCCCTCTTAGTCCTAGGCAGTCCTAAAACAAAATCCATAGAAATATCCGCCCAAGGTATTGAAGGAACAGAAAGACACATATACAAACCATGTAGATTCAAGCGAGACTTCGCTTTTTGACAAGTAGTGCAGCGAGCCACAAAACGCTCAACATCTCTTCTCAACTGTGGCCAAAAGAAGTGTGTGGCCAACACATCCGCCGTCTTCTTTGCACCAAAATGTCCCATCAATCCGCCTCCATGCGCTTCCCGTAACAACAAAAGACGAACGGAACCAACTGGAATGCAAAGACGGTTAGCTCTAAACAAATATCCATCATTTATCACAAACTTGTTCCATGTACGACCCTCTCTACAATGCAGCAAAACATCTTTAAAATCAGCATCAAGAGCATATTGTTCTTTAATTGATTCAAGCCCAAAAATGCGACAATCAAGGTGTGACAACATAGTGTATCGTCTAGACAAAGCATCGGCAATCACATTATCCTTCCCTTTTTTATGCTTGATAATATAAGGAAAAGACTCAATAAACTCAACCCACTTAGCATGTCTACGGTTCAAATTACTTTAAGAACGAATATACTTAAGCGATTCATGATCAGAATGAATAACGAATTCCTTAGGCCATAAATAATGACGCCATGTTTGCAAAGAACGTACAAGAGCATATAATTCTTTATCATACGTAGAATAATTCAGAACAGGGCCAGTTATCTTTTCACTAAAATAAGCAATAGGTTTGCCATTTTGCATCAAAACACCACCAATGCCAAGACCACTAGCATCACACTCAAGTTCAAAAGTCTTACCGAAATCTGGTAGTTGCAGCAGCGGTGCATGTGTAAGCTTGTCCTTCAAAGAGCTAAAGGACTCGTCGTGTGCTTTGCTCCATTGAAACACAACACCCTTCTTTGTCAACTCATGCAACGGTGCAGCGATAGTGCTGAAATCTTTGACAAAGCGGCGATAGAAACCTGCAAGACCAAGAAAACTTCGAACCTGTGTGATGGTTTGGGGCTGGGGCCAGCTAGCAATAGCGTCAATTTTCTTGTCATCCACCTCTATACCCTGTGGAGTAACAACATAGCCAAGAAAAGAAACTCGATCGGTGCAAAAGGTGCACTTCTCAAGGTTAGCAAATAAACGTGCATTTCTTAAAGCAGTAAAAACAGCACGTAAATGATCCATATGTTCATCTAAAGACTTGCTGTAAATCAAGATATCATCAAAGTAAACCACCACAAAACGCCCAATAAAAGCCCTCAAAACCTCATTCATTAAGCGCATGAAAGTACTAGGTGCATTAGTTAACCCAAAAGGCATTACTAACCACTCATACAATCCGAATTTAGTTTTAAAAGCTGTTTTCCATTCATCTCCAAGTTTCATTCTAATTTGGTGGTAACCACTACGCAAGTCAATTTTAGTGAAAATTAGAGAACCGCATAACTCATCAAGCATGTCGTCTAGCCTAGGAATAGGATGACGATAGCGAATAGTAATATTGTTAATGGCTCTACAATCAACACACATGCGCCAGCTACCATCTTTCTTAGGAACCAAAAGTACAGGAACAGCACAAGGACTAAGGCTTTCTCGTACATACCCGCGGTCCAAAAGGTCTTGGACTTGTCGCTGAATTTCCTTTGTCTCCTCGGGGTTGGTCCTATAAGCAGCACGGTTTGGCAAGGTAGCTCCCGGAATCAAATCAATTTGATGTTCTATTCCTCTCAAAGGTGGTAATCCAGGAGGAATCTCAGCTGGAAAAATATCCTCATACTCCTGCAAAAGGTTAGTGATAGCAGAAGGCAAAGAGCTAGCAATATCATCAAAGGAATACAAGGCTTGTTTGCATATCAAAGCATAAAAAATATCATCATTAGAAATTTCAGCAAGGTCTGATTTTGTAGCAAGCATAACACGGCCTTTCAAATTAATCCCATCTCCCTTAGAAATAGGTGCAGACTTATCCTTTATAGGTGGGAAAACTGAATTAGCAACTTGCTGATTTTCAGATTTAGAATTATTCAAAGAAACAGCGCGTTCTCTATCAGCTTGTACAATTTCAGCAGGGGTCAAAGGTACTAAAGTAATTTTCTGTCCTTTATGCATAAAAATGTATTTATTACTTCTACCATGGTATGTAGCATCATTATCATGTTCCTAAGGACGACCCAATAAAAGTGAGCAAGCTTGCATAGGAACCACATCACAATCAGCATAATCCGAATAAACACCAATGGAAAAAGGAACTCGACAAGTTTGTGTTACCTTAGCTTTTCCCGAGTCGTTTAACCATTGAATGTGGTATGGATGAGGATGTGGTCGTGTGGCCAAACCAAGCTTCTCAACCAGATCTGAACTCACCAAGTTGTTGCAGCTTCCTCCATCAATGATCACACGTGCTCGTCGATTCTTGATGACGAAGAAAATCTGGAATAAGTTGTGGCGTTGTATCTTTTCAGAAGTCTGAATTTGCATGCTAAGTACACGCTGCACAATGATGTTCATGTAACCCGAAGTGTCTTCTCCACCAAGTACATGACCCTCGTTGGTGTCGTCGGCGACTTCGTCTTCATCATCATCTTCTATGTCGGAGGTGCTGATGTATCCTCCATGTTCAGTGGCCACGTATGCTCACTGACTTGGACAATCCTTCTGCACATGGCCCAGTCCATGGTAGCGGTGGCACTGAATGTTGGAAGTGCGTCCCGTCGAGGCGACCGATGAAGCACATTGAGCAGGACCCTGCACAGAATTTTTACCTGAATTTGCTGGGCGTGTAGGAGGTGCGTGTGGGGCTGCCATAACACCACTCGCGGACGCGGGAGGCCGTTTGCTTGCTGGTGGAGATGGCCGGGAAGAAAACCCCGAAGACGGCGTCGACCGTGGGGTGTAAGAAGGCCTGCTTGTACTGCTGCTCCTCGTGTTGCTTCTCCCGTCCCTGCAATTCTTTCTCTGCAAGCATAGCAAACTGGAACAACTGGTTGATGGTGTTAAACTCCTTATAATCAACAATGTCCTGTATATCACATCTCAAACCAGAGTAAAAACGAACAATAGAGCTCTCATTATCCTCTACTATCATGCAGCGTTGTAAACCCTTTTGAAGCTCACCATAATAGTCCTGCACAGATTTATCCCCTTGTTCTAAGCGCTGAAGTTTTTTGCGTAAATCTCTATGATAAGAAGGAGGGACAAAACGATCACGCATAGCTTCCTTAAGTTGAGTCCAAGTTACAGGAATATCATCAGCAGTTAGAGAATTCCACCAAATGATAGCAAAGTCTTTAAATTCACTAGTGGCTTGTCTAACTCTATGCTGCTCAGGAACTAGGTGCCCACTAAATTTTTGCTCTACTGTCATCTCCCAATCAAGGTAACCGTCCGCATCATATTGCCCCGAAAAAGGAGGAATAGTAAACTTAATCTTAGCATAAGGATCATCGAGGGCTCGATTATTGTTACCTTGTTGTCGATGTTGGCCACCCATACCTTGGGTATTCTGTTGTAGACGCCGGTGAAGCCTTTGTGCTCGTATAGTTGCGTCATCGACGTCGACAGTGGCATCATTCACCGTGTCATCTTTTCTGTTTCCACCGGCATTGCTACCGGCCTCATCTTCGTGGATCTTCACACGGTTCTCCACCTCGGTCAGCTTGCCAGCCAACGTTGTCGCCACTTCTGCGAGAGTATTACCCGTGTCTGTCATCTTGGACAACCGCTTATCGATCCGCTCAATCTGGTTGCCGAGATTGAGTTTGTTGATGCCGTCGGTAACGGCTTTGTTAACAGCTTCTGTCATCTCCTCACGTGCCCTGTCAAGAACAGATTGAAGCTGCCCTTGACTAACACACTCGTGGAAATCTTTAGGGGTGCCAACGTCTGCATCATCTCCTGCCATAGCAAATACCAAAACAGGAACAAACAGTGAAAGTTATCTCTAATAAACACTACTACTATGGTGGACAGTGGTGACTCTCACAAAAGCAAATAGAATGTCTTACCAAGTTCTTACAAGGGTCTTACCAAGCAAGGCAAAGGATACCTAGAAGGCGTGTACCACGATTGCAAGGGTCAAAAACCTGTGCTGTCCGAAGTAGTATGTGGAGCTAGGAGGGCCAAATATGTGAGTGGAACACAATTCAAAAACAGATAGTAATGCTGAATAAATGTCCAAAGCTACTTGTCCTTAGTTGCTGGTCTACACGTATCATAGGACAGTAGTGCAGGCAAAGCAAGGATGACAGGCACAAAGGAAACAAAGCAAAAGGTAACTAGCAAGGAAGAAACAGCAACTAGACACAAAAAACAGTGCCAAAACCCTGTTTTGTCTTTTAGCACTAGTAGAAATCACAAATTTTTCTTTTTTGATATTATTTTTTTGATAGTTTTCTTCCACTCGTAGGCAACAAAATAGGAACCACGCAAAGTTTCAGGTCAAATAGAGAAGGAATGTGACCTACAGATTTTCTCGTAAGATGCAGCGACGACGGGTTCCAAACTTTTTTCCTCGGATCGGTGGGCTTAACTATTTTTTTTTGATTTTTTTGAGATTTTTCCTGCCCGACGAAGCGGGGACGAGCAGATGCGAAATTTTTTTCTACCCAATTTCAAAAAAATTTTTTGCCTAATTTCGAGTCCGTATGCGAAAGTTATGGCTGTTTGAAGGAAGGGACTCCGAATTAGGGTTTCGGTGGACGGAATTGCAATCGGGTAGGATTTTTTTTTTGTTTTTTTTTTTGACGATTAATGTATGCAACGGAAACGAAGGTCTTGGTCGTGGGGTGTTGAGTCCTAGATGAAAAGGGTGGGAGTGTAGGGTGGGACTATGGTGGATGCAGCGGAGGTGACAAAAACTCCCGAGACAGAGTAAACTTGAGGGAATTCGGCTAGGGTTTCGAGGGGCACAAAACTGTCGACAAGAACACGAACTAAACCAGCAACAAAACAATCACTAGGACACAAACTCAACACTACGGACTCTGAAATTGAAACATGCAAAGGCTAAACACGGCTTGGACAGGATGAACCCTAAAACTAAAAATTGTTTTGGCTTTTTTGTGGATGATAGGATAATAAAGAAACAAACTAAACTAAAGGTAGGGCGAACCTGACGGTGCACCCGAAGCTCTGATTACCACTTGATGTGTACTACGGTTGTCCCGATCTTCCGAAAGGTTCCGATAAACAACGATTTGGCGGAGGCTTGACACAAATCGATCCGGCTTCCGAACAACACGTTCCGAACCCCGCAATCGCAGCACCACGTCTCCTCTGGTTATCAACCATGCAAGCACGATTGACCTCGCCAAGAAGGCTAATCCTTGCCTGCGAATCGAAGAACACAAGCAAGAACAAGATAGAAGCAACCAAATTGCAAATATATGATTAAACTCACGAGTTGGGGTCTCACAAACCGACAAAACGGCGAAATTGTTCTTGACAGAATAATCTGAGCAAAACCCAACCCTAACATGGGTGGCGGCTGCTGCTAATAAAGACTTGGGAATGTGCAAGAACCCCCTGGACGCTCCCCTAATGGGCTCACACGAGATACACGGCCCAAAGGCCAAAAACGGTGACGCAGCACCAAAAACAGATTCTGGACGTTCCAATGTTTCGACGATTCCTGGCGACTCCGGATGAAATTTGCCGTGGAACCAGTTCCACTGGAAAGCTTATGAAATTATCATTCCATCCATATGTAGAACGTCCAAATCCGACTTCGTATGCGATCTGGGCATCTATTTTAATTCAGACTGTTCCTGGACCCCGAAACAGACTCGAAGTCGACTTGGTTTGGGCCTCCACAATGCCTTGCTGGACCTCCACGCCTCCAAGCCCTATTCCATTCATATTATGGTCCTCTCCTTGATTCCTAATCATAATAAAATCATTAGGTAGAAAACTATTCTCAAAATTATGAAAGGAAAGACTTAGGAACGAGCTCACCTCTAAATTTAATTGTCGGGCGCGAGCTCTAGTGATTGGTCCTTGAATGTTCAGCGGAGGAGTGTCATTTGTATCCAAAGGAGTGATGTCCTTATCAAACTTGACATGGACGTCCTTGCTGGCCCTCCACGCCTCTAACCTCCTCCTTAACCATATTATCATCATCTCCATGGTTCCTAACAATAATTAACTCATTAGGTAGTAATATATTCTCAAATATAAATAAAGAGATCATTAGGAACATGCTCACCCGTAAATTCAATTGTCGTGCTCTAGTTTTTGTCCTTGAATTATGTATGTGTATTGGAGGAGTGTTGGTTATATCCGAGGGTGTGATGTCCTCATCAGCTTGGGTCTTCCTATAGGATTTATAATTCGATAATTATCGCCATTTACTCTTGGTTAATGAGTACCACTTGTTTCGGGCACATTACAAGGTTTAGTAATGGATGAAGAATATTGGATACTTGCTGTTTTTATTGATCAATATTATGTATTGCAACTCTTGTATGTTTAGATATGCTCACTAAAGTTCATTTATGCGACAACCCTATTGATGAGGCAAATTATAAAAATGCAAACATAAGTAAATCGCTGCTGTTTTTATGCAAATATCAAGTGAGCCCTGTCAACCCCCATGCATCTAGGTGTCGGTCCTAGATGGCCAATTTGACGGGTAAGGCTTGCGGAGTATGCTAGATACTCTGGCTTTGCCACTACATGTGTATTTTCAGGTTTCCCGCAAGCCGGGTTTTGTATTTGTTGTGGTAAGGTTGTGTGGGATGGAGAGGAGCCCAAAGAGTGGACCATCAAATGGGTTCCTAGCTCTCCGACCCATGATGAGTGTGCCATGGCCTAGGCCGGCATGGTTTACATAAGCTATCTATGTATCGTCGTGTTATGGAATCGCTTCCGCCCTTTATTTCGAACAAAGATCATGTTATGTAGCTTAAATTTGCGAACCTAATATATCTTTTATTTGGAACTCAAGTTATAATTCGAGACTTAAAGGTAATGACTTTGCAATCCATGTATGTTTGTAAGTGTGATGCTATGACGGGTTAATTCGTTAAACCTCTCCCGAGGCGATCCGTACTACACTAATCTATTCTCCGGAATAGGGGTGTGACATGTGGTATCGGAGCCGACTTGGGATTTGCGTCACACTAACAGTCATTCTAAAAATCCTAAACCCCGTTTTTGTGTCACGGTGAGGTACGAGTCTAGAAAGGCCGATATAAGGATTATATAGAATGGTGGCAAAACTAGCCCCGTGTTATGATTGTTTAAATACTTGCATCTACGGTTTTGGCTAAGGTATGGTTGCAATTTCAATTAGGGTTTTGTGCCCGCAGAAGTAATAATACGGGACACCAATGGCTCATGGCGATACCACGAGGCGGTCCTTTTCCATTGATCATAAGAGTAGAACTGTGATTTGTTTTGGTAATTTATTTTTACTTTGATGTATTGTTTCTAGAGTCAATTTCTTGCAGGTATATAATAATGTTTTAGTTCGTGTAGTTAACATGTGAGAGGTGTGTGTGCCACCGAGTCACTTGTCCGGTATTTATATCGACGAGCGTGGTCTTTTATTTTGTGAGGATGTACGAAAATAACATATTCAGCATTCATCATACTTGCATACCATTGCATTATATCATCCATACTTCCATAAACTCACTTTAATGGAACAGCCGTGAAAAGTTGGACACATAACTCAATTTTCACAAAAGCTGGAAAATCGAGAACAAAATCGTGACAGATTTGTAGGTTTCACGAAAATGAGCGTAACTTTCTCAATGCTTAACCAAATAGGGCAAATAAATACTTTTTGGAAAGCTTGTAATGTGTAATACAACAATATGCTAGGAACTTGGCTTGTAAAAAATCTGGAACGTGGTCAGAAATGGCCATTACAGATAGCAATTTCTGGATTTCCAGAATGTGTTCCGGTTCTGTCTCTGTCGAAGGTTGAGCGTATCTCTCAAACGACAAGTCAGATATAGCTCTTCTAGGATGAGTTGGAAAGCTTAAGAAATTCTACACAACTTTATTAACAATCCAAAAATTTTATTTTGCCCGGAACCTTGAGTAATTGTCGAATCTCCAGAATCTGTCAAACCTGTCAACATCGGTTAGTGGTGGAGCGTATGTGAAGAGCTTTATTGCATGTTTTTGCAATTTATTGCCATCCATCTTTTATGCTCTATTGCTTAGCATGTCTTTTGTTGGATATTGAGTTTTGACTTGTGTCTTTTCAAAATTCTCCGACAGATGGCCCGCGGCAAGCTCATGTTGGACCGCGAGCGCCTCGCGCTGTTTGTGCTCGAGTTGGAGCAGGAGCGCCGTGAACGAGGAGAACTACAACCTCTCCGGGCAAGTTGATGCCCTTCTTGAGGGGAAGGGCGAGCTCGAGGATAGTCTCTTGGAGGCTTAGTGCGCTAGGGTTGTTTTGGAGGGTAACCTCCGTAATGCCCAGGCGACCATCGTGGAGAGCAATGCCACCATAGAGCACCTTTAGGCTGCCAACAATTGCCTGCTCGCCATCCTTAATGGTGGACCTCCCGAGCCGATCGAGATGACCCCACCTAAGGACGTCGAGATGAGTGATGGTAAGGATGCTTCCGATGTTGAGAACGGAGCACCACCGTCACCTATGGGAGACGATGATGACTACGACGGTGATGACGATGCATAGTCATCGTGACCGGTTGTCATAGGTCGATGTGTTGTAGGATTGTATCTCATGAGGCATGTAGCCGTGTAAGGAACCTATCAACGTGATGTTAATTAAGCTCTCCGAGATTTATGTTTGTGTATGGGTAACGTGTGATGTAACCTATGACCGTCTTGTATCGGATTTGTGGTTTCCCTTTTGTCAAAAATTTCCATCATGTTGCTATCTATGTTGGAATCAATGAAATATGTGAGATGCCAATGCACTATGCCTATTTTGTCGATATTTCTTTCGTAGATGCAATCTGAAATTTTTAATCACTTATGTCTAATGTCATGTTTTCTTGCCATTTTCGCTCTTTTCCTAACGAGCTAACATGAGAAAAATTTTCATATATGACAGATGGTGAATACCCGCCGTGGTGAAGCTTCCGGTAGTGGGCAAGGTGGAATGGTCGAGCAACCACCTAACCCTCCGCTGATGACCCCGTTGAGGCAACTCGTGCACAACCAAAATGAGATGTTCCGTTTGTTCTTTGCAACCCAAACCAATCAAGGACAAGGCCAAGGACCACCACCACAAGGGTCGAGGAACTCCACCTATGCCGACTTTTGGGCAACTCAACCGCCCAAGTTTGGTGAAACAACCGATCCTTTGGAGGCGGATAACTTCCTCCGCATCATTGAGTCGAAGTTTGCTCTCCTTAATTGCACATCGGAGCAAAAGACCTTCTTTGCAGCGCAACAACTTCATGGCTCCACTTGTGCATGGTGGGCAAGTTTCACCGCTGCTCTTCCCGCCGGCCATCAAGTGACTTGGCCGGAGTTTTGTTCCACGTTTCGTGCGCACCATATTCCCCCGATCTCGTGAAGCAGAAATTGCAACAATTTCTCAACTTGAAGCAAGGCACCGGAACCGTGCAAGAGTATGCACGGAAGTTCAACTACTTGGATCAATATGCTTCCTATCACGCCAACACGGATGAGAATAATAAGGATTGCCTTCGTTCGGGGCTAAGCCCGAAGTTGCAAGATCGCTTGGCTCAAGTCACTACCGGCACATTCAATCACTTGATGAGTGCCGCAATTGTCGAAGAAGATGCTATCCGTGCTCACCAAGAAGACAAGAAGAGGAAGCGTGCGGTAGGAAATCCATCCGGCTCTGCTCTGCCTAAATACAAGTTGGCCATCACTTCCACATCCGGAAAGAAGTTTCGGGCCGCATTGCCGCCGACCGGGGGGGTCACGCCAATTTCTGCTGCAGCAGCAGTGCAGCATCACCACTCCATGGTGGAAATCAGCACCACAACAATGCTTCCCACCCTACGTAGCAGCAATTTCAAGGTCCATGCTATAATTATGGACGTCCGGGTCACTTCGCAAACGATTGTCGTGTTCCGACACGTAACCCGGGCAACAACAACAACAATGGGTCCAGAAGTGGCAACAACAACAACCAACACCGCAACGGAAATAATGGGAATGGGAACCGCAACCAATCATCGACTCCGAATGCTAAGAATGGCCGAAGAGATTCAAGCGAGAGAACCGGTACTTGCGGGTATGTTTTCGGTCAATAATCACTCCACATTGGTTCTTTTTTATTCCAGTGCAACTCATGATTTCATTAGTCAATCATGTGCAAAAACCCTACAACTCACCCCTACCGTTTTGGACATTCCTTACATTATCACATCACCCGGTGAAAAAATAAAAACAAACCTAGAGTTGAGGCATGTACCACTACACCTAGAGAGAAAAATATACCCCTTATCTTTCGTAATTTTAGGAGGGCAAGGAATAGACATAATCCTAGGTATGAGATGGATGAAACTCCATAAAGCCGTTTTGCACATCGATTCCCGAGAAGTTCACCTAAACTCACCACTTCATGGTTCATCTATTCTCCGATTGCCATATCCTAAAAACTCCACATAAAAAATATACCACCTTGAAGGGAAAAGGATTGATGATATTCCCGTGGTATCGAGTTTCCCGATGTGTTTCCGGATGACTTACCGGGCATGAAACCCGATCGGGATGTCGAGTTTAAATTGAGCTCCAACCCGGTACAACGCCAATTTCCCGAAGGCCGTACAAGATGGCTCCTAATGAGTTAGCGGAGTCAAAAGAGCAATTGAATGAGCTCATGGACAAAGGGTATATTTGACCTAGTTCATCTCTCGTGGGGATGTCCCGCTCTCTTTATAAAGAAGACAACAAGAGGTTACGTCTATGTGTGGATTATCGCCCTCTCAATGCGGTGAGTATCAAGAATAAGTATCCACTCCCTCGGATTGATCTTCTATTTGATCAATTAGTTGGTGCTAAGGTCTTCTCCAAGATTGATCTCTCGTTCCGGCTGATGATATTCCAAAAACTGCATTCTCTATGCGGTATGGCCGTACGATTCTAATCCGCGCATGCGCTCTCGGAAACAATCGAGCAAACCTTCGGATAGGGGGCCATTTCCTTTTTTGGAAAGTTTCACATCTCGCATCTTACCATTTTATGAAAGTTTTCGATGTGAACTAGGGAGTCCCGATCTTCCGAAAGGTTCGGATAACTCTTGATTTGGCGAAGATGTGACACACGTCGATCCGGCTTCCGAACAACACGTTCGAACCCCGCAATCGCAGCACCACGTCCTCTATGGTTATCAACCGGCGTTGCACGGTTGACCTCGCCAAGAAGGCTAATCCCTGCCTGCGAATCAAGAACACAAGCAAGAACAAGAAAGAACGCAGCCAAATTTACAGATCTATGATTAATCTCACGAGTTGGGGTCTCACAAACCGATGAACGGCGAAACTGTCTAAGCAGAATAATCTAAGCAAAACCCAACCCTAACATGGGTGGCGGCTACTGCTAATAAAGACTTGGGGACGTGCAAGAACCCCCTGGATGCTCCCCTAATGTGCTCACATGACATACACGGCCCAAAGGCCAAAAACGGTGACGCAGCACCAAAACAGATTCTGGACGTTCCAATATTTCGATGATTCCCGTCGACTCCGGACGAATTTTGACATGAGACCGGTTCCACTGGAAAGTTTATGAAATTATCTTTCCATCCATATGTATAACGTCCACATCCGACATATTATGCGATATGTGGGTCTATTTTAATTCGGACTGTTCTTGTACTCCGAAACAGACTCGAAGTCGACTTGATTTGGGCCTCTTGCACCCTCTTGCTGGACCTCCACGCCTCCAAGCCCTCTTCCATTCATATTATGGTCCTCTCCTTGATTCCTAATCATAATAAAATCATCAGGTAGCAAACTATTCTCAAAATTATGAAAGGAAAGACTTAGGAACGAGCTCACCTCTAAATTCAATTGTCGGGCGCGAGCTCTAGTGATTGGCCCTTGAATGTTCAGCGCAGGAGTGTCATTTGTATCCAAAGGAGTGATGTCCTCATCATCCTCCCCTCTTGAATTAGAGTCGTCCTCGACTCTAGGTCATGCTCCTCACCCAAATAAGGCTTCAAATCTGCAATGTTAAAAGTGGAACTAACCCCGAACTCGGAAGGCAACTCAAGTTTATATGCATTATCATTAATCTTCTCGATAATCTTGAAAGGACCATCAGCTCTATGCATTAACTTAGACTTTCTCAACTCAGGAAACTGATCCTTTCTCAAGTGCAACCATACTAAATCACCCGGTTCTAATTTAACTTCCCTTTTACCTTTACTACCAGCAATCCTATACTTTTCAGTCATCTTTTCAATGTTATGCTTAGTTGTTTCATGCATTTTTAAAATAAACTCAGCACGTTCCTTAGCATCAAAGTAAACTCTCTCACTAGTAGGCAAAGGCAAAATATCAATAGGAGCACGGGGATTAAAACCATACACTACCTCAAAATGACTTACCTTGGTTGTCGAATGTGTTGCACGATTACATGCAAACTCCACATGAGCCAAACATTCCTCCCACATCTTCAGATTTGTCTTTAAAATAGCTCTCAACATGGTGCCCAATGTGCGGTTCACTACCTCAGTTTGGCCATCAGTTTGTGGGTGACATGTTGTAGAGAACAACAACTTTGTTCCTAACTTATTCCATAGGGTGCGCCAAAAATGACTCAAGAATTTGGCGTCATGATCTGAAACAATAGTAGAAGGCATACCATGCAAGCGAACAATCTCTTTGAAAAATAGATCAGCAATATGAATAGCATCATCACTCTTATGACAAGGTATAAAGTGAGCCATCTTAGAAAATCTATCCACCACAACAAAAATACTATCCCTCTCCCTCTTACTCCTAGGCAGTCCTAAAACAAAATCCATAGAAATATCTGCCCAAGGTATTGAAGGAACGGGAAGAGGCATATACAAACCATGTGGATTCAAGCGAGACTTCGCTTTTTGACAAGTAGTGCAGCGAGCCACAAAACGCTCAACATCTCTTCTCAACTGTGGCCAAAAGAAGTGTGTGGCCAACACATCCGCCGTCTTCTTTGCACCAAAATGTCCCATCAATCCGCCTCCATGCGCTTCCTGTAACAACAAAAGACGAACGGAACCAATCTGGAATGCAAAGGCGGTTAGCTCTAAACAAATATCCATCATTTATCACAAACTTGTTCCATGTAGACCCTCTCTACAATGCAGCAAAACATCTTTAAAGTCAGCATCAAGAGCATATTGCTCTTTAATTGATTCAATACAAAAATGCGACAATCAAGGTGTGACAACATAGTGTATCGTCTAGACAAAGCATCAGCAATCACATTATCCTTCCCTTTTTTATGCTTGATAATATAAGGAAAAGACTCAATAAACTCAACCCACTTAGCATGTTTACGGTTCAAATTACTTTGAGAGCAAATATACTTAAGCGATTCATGATCAGAATGAATAACGAATTCCTTAGGCCATAAATAATGACACCACGTTTGCAAAGAACGTACAAGAGAATACAATTCTTTATCATACGTAGAATAATTCAAAACAGGGCCAGTTATCTTTTCACTAAAATAAGCAATAGGTTTGCCATTTTGCATCAAAACACCACCAATGCCAATACCACTAGCATCACACTCAAGTTCAAAAGTCTTACCGAAATCTGAAAGTTGCAGCAGCGGTGTATGTGTAAGCTTGTCCTTCAAAGAGCTAAAGGACTCTTCTTGTGCTTTGCTCCATTGAAACACAACACCCTTCTTTGTCAACTCATGCAACGGTGCAGCGATAGTGCTGAAATCTTTGACAAAGCGGCGATAGAAACCTGCAAAACCAAGAAAACTTCGAACCTGTGTGATGGTTTGGGGCTGCGGCCAGCTAGCAATAGAGTCAATTTTCTTGTCCACTGCTATACCCTGTGGACTAACAACATAGCCAAGAAAAAAAACTCGATCGGTGCAAAAGGTGCACTTCTCAAGGTTAGCATATAAATGTGCATTTTTTAAAGCAGTAAAAACAATACGTAAATGATCCATATGTTCATCTAAAGACTTGCTGTAAATCAAGATATCATCAAAGTAAACCACCACAAAGCGCCCAATAAAAGCCCTCAAAACCACATTCATTAAGCGCATGATAGTCTTAGGTGCATTAGTTAACCCAAAAGGCATTACTAACCACTCATACAATCCGAATTTAGTTTTAAAAGTTGTTTTCCATTCATCTCCAAGTTTCATTCTAATTTGGTGGTAACCACTACGCAAGTCAATTTTAGTGAAAATTAGAGAACCACATAACTCATCAAGCGTGTCGTCTAGCCTAGGAATAGGATGACGATACCGAATAGTAATATTGTTAATGGCTCTACAATCAACACACATGCGCCAACTACCATCTTTCTTAGGAACCAAAAGTACAGGAACAACACAAGGACTAAGGCTTTCTCGTACATGCACGCGATCCAAAAGGTCTTGGACTTGTCGCTGAATTTCCTTTGTCTCCTCGGGGTTGGTCCTATAAGTAGCACGGTTTGGCAAGGTAGCTCCCGGAATCAAATCGATTTGACGTTCTATTCCTCTCAAATGTGGTAATCCAGGAGGAATCTCAGCTGGAAAAATATCCTCAAACTCCTGCAAAAGGTCAGTGATAGCAGAAGGCAAAGAGCTAGCAATATCATCAAAGGAATACAAGGCATGTTTGCATATCAAAGCATAAAAAATACCATCATTAGAAATGTCAGCAAGGTCTGATTCTGTAGCAAGCATAACACGACCTTTCAAATTAATCCCATCTCCCTTAGAAATAGGTGCAGACTTATCCTTTATAGGTGGGAAAACAGAATTAGCAACTTGCTGATTTTCAGATTTAGAATTATTCAAAGAAGCGGCTCGTTCTCTATCAGCTTGTACAATTTCAGCAAGGGTCAAAGGTACTAAAGTAATTTTTTGTCCTTTATGCATAAAAGTGTATTTATTACTTCTACCATGGTGTGTAGCATCATTATCATGTTCCCAAGGACGACCCAATAAAAGTGAACAAGCTTGCATAGGAACCATCAGCATAATCCGAATAAACACCAATGGAAAAAGGAACTCTACAAGTTTGTGTTATCTTAGCTTTTCCCGAGTCATTTAACCATTGAATGTGGTATGGATGAGGATGTGGTCGTGTGGCCAAACCAAGCTTCTCAACCAGATCTGAACTCACCAAGTTGTTGCAACTTCCTCCATCAATGATCACACGTGCTCGTCGATTCTTGATGACGAAGAAAATCTGGAACAAGTTGTGGCGTTGTATCTTTTTAGAAGTCTGAATTTGCGTGCTAAGTACACGCTGTACAATGATGTTCATGAAACCCGAAGTGTCTTCTCCACCAAGTACATGGCCCTTGTTGGTGTCGTCGGCAACTTTGTCTTCATCATCATCTACTTTGTCGGAGGTTATGATGTATCCTCCATCTTTAGTGGCCACGTATGCCCGCTGACTTGGGCAATCCTTCTGCACATGGTCGAGGCCATGGCAGCGGTGGCACTGAATGTTGGAAGTGCGTCCCGTCGAGGCGACCGATGAAGCACTTTGAGCAGGACCCTGCACAGAATTTTTACCTGAATTTGCATAGCATGTAGGAGGTGCGTGTGGGGCTGCAGTAACACCACTCGCAGATGCGGGAGGTCGTTTGCTTGCTGGTGGAGATGGCCGGGAAGAAAACCCCGAAGACGGCGTCGACCGTGGGGTGTAAGATGGCCTGCTTGTACTGCTGCTCCTCTGTTGCTTCTCCCGTCCCTGCAATTCTTTCTCTGCAAGCATAGCAAACTGGAACAACTGGTTGATGGTGTTGAGCTTCTTATAATCAACAATGTCCTGTATATCACGTCTCAAACTAGAGTAAAAATGAACAATAGAGCTCTCATTATCCTCTAGTATCTTGCAGCGTTGTAAATCCTTTTGAAGCTCACCATAATAGTCCTTTTTGATATTTTTCTTCCACTCGGAGGCAACAAAATAGGAACCACGCAAAGTTTCAGGTCAAACAGAGAAGGAATGTGACCGACAGATTTTCTGTAAGATGCAGCGGCGACGGGTTCCAAACTTTTTTCCTCGGATCAGTGGGCTTAACTATTTTTTTTTTGATATTTTCGAGAAGATGCGAAATTTTTTTCTACCCAATGTGACACTCCGTGTCCTATTTTTGCATGTTAACAATTTTAAAACTAACCTCAGGACTGGATTTGCCCACCCAAGAAAATTCATTGACATGCAAAGTGTTTTGGGCAGTAAATAAATTCAAAAACACTTTGGCTTGAACTACAACTCAAATTTCCACAACACAAGTATGGTCAACCAAAAATATATGTTGTAGGGCATGTCAAGAGAAAAATCTAGGACAAAACCCCACTGGATTTCATCAAGGGTTGATGCCTCACATAAATCAGAGAAACTTAGCTTTTAGGCCTTTTCTCTGAATTTTCAGAATTAATCTAAAAAGGATTTTTGGGTAAACTCAACGTGCATGTCACTTTCTAGAGTTGTACTACCCAGCAAAATTCTCCCTCTTAATTTTCGAGCTTGGGAAGGCCTTGCATTTGATTTTTCAAATTCGGGACAAGCCACATTTGGAAAATGACGGAAAAAGAAAAAGATGCTGGAGAATATTCCGTGGGCCCCGCCTGTCAGCCACCCAGGGCCGCGCCCGCGCCCGACCGGCGCCGTACGCAGGCGTCGCGTGGTGCCAGCGCCCTGGCCCGTCCCCACCTGGTCGGAGGGACAAAGGGGAGGTCCCCGTCCGGTCGGAACCCCCTCTCCATTTCCTCTCCCTCTCTCTCCCGAGCTCCGACCCACCCGCCATTGCCGCCGCATAGAAGCTCGCGCCCCCCCCCACCCCCGCCGCCGTGAGCCACCTCCCTGCATGTGCATCCGCCCGGGGCTTCGCCTCGACCCCCTCTAGCTCCACGAGCCTCCGCGAAGACCCCCATGGGCCGTGGGTGAAGAATCGTGCATTTCTCCCCGCACCGGCCGCCGGGACCTCGCCGCGAAATTGCGCCTCTCCGGTGAGCTCCTTCACCCCTTTTGCCGTCGCGCACGTGCGGAACCTTTCCCCGGATCTCCCCGACAAGTTTCCTTGTGATTCGTCCCCGTGAGGTGAAGTCGGCCCGTGTTTTCCTCCTCACCGCCGCCGATCATCTCCGCCTCCCCGTCGAGCCACCACCCCGGGTGGTGCTCATTCTCAACCCAGGCCACAACGGTGAAGCGCACACTCCGGTGAAGCTCCACGGCCCAGCCAATCCTCCATCCACCCCTCCTCCACGACGAGCGCCCCCGCCGGAGCCCGCGCACCGCCGCCGCTCGCCGCGCCACCCCTTCCGGTGAGGTCCACGCTCGCCCGACCCCACGACAAGGCCCCACGCACCGCGCCGCGTCCAGGGGACCCCTCGCCTTGAACCGAAAGCCCCCGGCGCCACTCCGCCGCCGCGCCGCCGCTTCTCCGGTCATGCACTATTTTATAGTGCATTTAGTTTAGCATTTAGTTTATAGTGCTAGACCTCGAAAAATTGCAAACTAAATTTTGTTGGACTCCTTAAGACATGTACTATTTTATAGTGCATTTAGTTTAGCAATATCGGAGGCCATTTATTTGGGTTAATTTCTTTTTAGGAAATTAGCAGGGCTTAATTAATTATTTAGTTACCCCAAATTATGAAGCTTAATTTAATTATTATCCATAACATGTGCTTAAGGACCAGAGGCAATTTAATTGCTATTTTACCTAGTTTTACTAGGATTATTAGATTATTTTCTTGCACATGCAATAATGATTTAAATGCTTCATGGGAGTTGATGAAGTAAAATAATTTGGGTTAATCACTATTAAACCATCTTCACCTCGCTAGACAACCAGTTATTTTATACTCACAAATTAAATGTATTTGATAAAATTCGTACGTATTCCATAAAATATTCCATATCATGTTTTCATCAAAATTTACAGCTCACCTTTGGATCATGTAGCTGCGGTGGTGAACGCGGTAACCGGCGAGGAGGAGCCGAAGCTACTCGCTGTTGCTGACCCCGCTGCTCGGGGTGAAGCTCAAGGCAAGCCCCGGTGCACAACCTATTTAATTAAGTATTTTAATTTCATCACCGTGTTTGTAGGTCTCGTATTGTGCATTAGGTATACAGGAGTTGTGATGAAAACCCTAGCATGCGATAGGACCCTATTTATCCTGGTTCGATCACCCTATGCTAGATGCTTGCATAAATAGGGCGATGATCCGTCGAGTGGTACGGAGACCACTCGTAGATAGGACAATCACCTTTTTGGGACACGATGCTAAGTATTGAGAAGAGAATGGAAATTGGAGGCTGGACGGGCAACTTAGGTGGAAAGTGAAGGACTGAAAGAGTCTTCAAGGTGGTAGCCCCGTCTCGTGCACACAAGGACCGCGTCGTGTTCAGCCCATGTGGATAAGTTTGAACGTACTGCTTGCATGCTGGAGTTAATGGGCCCAGTAAACCGACGTACCGATGGTTGCTGTATGTTAGAGAGATACCCTACTGCCTTGGTTACTTGGCAGGAATTCGGGAGGAGAGAAGGGAGCACTCTACTCACGGAGGACGTCCGGGGACGGCATCGCGTGGGGGACCCTTCTCGGGGAGCTAGGCCCGACTAACACTACAGTACCGGCTGGGAAAGGTTGTCTCATGTGACTTCCGGGAAGCGCGTATCCGACGTGCAGTCAGGTTTCTCCTACAGGATGTAAATCGATTCGAATCGCTGCCCCTCACAATGAACGAGTACCACTTGTCCCGTCGACCGGAACGTAGTAAAAAGAGAAAGATGATGATGGTTATGATTAATGTGCTGCATTGCTTAATTACTCGTTTGGAAACATGTAATGCAGTAGATTAGTGCAAATTAAATTTATTCTTTCGCTCAACTTATTTAATCTGCTAAAAGTTGAAAGTAAGGATTCACTCGTAGGCCAGCTTAGTGCTTATTAATGCATCCTACTCCCTGGCCTTTGCATGTCTAGGAGTCGGCTGTAGATGGCCACTTTGACGGGTCGGTCTTGCTGAGCTCTAGTTGCTCGTAGCTTTGCTCTATGTGGTTTTCGGAGGACCTCGTGGGACAGGACTTCGACGCCGAAGATGACGTCCGACAGGATCGGACTCCGGGTGACGGCCACTACACTTGGGAGTGGTGCGGCCCGGAGGAGTAGTGTTGATGATGTGCCGGTAAGGTGTCCTAGGGCAAGAACATCTGTCTCTGCCGGATGCCCGTGATATATCGCCGAGAGAGCGATTGTACCTTAATGCTTCCGCTATTTAGTTTATTTTCCGAACTTATTTGCTTCCGGTGCTTATGAAACTCTCATGTACTAATGCACCTGGGATGAATGTAAGAGACTTGTACTTATATTCATTGTATCATGCTTATGTTTGTATGTTGTAATATCGGGTATCACAGCGCGTGATGCCACCTAGGATGATCCCGGAGACGGAAACACCTCTTCGTGAGGTGGGTCTGTCACAGCATGATATCGGAGCCGTCTTGGGGATATTACAACACCTTAAGCAGCCTATTTTCGAAAACTAGGACGTTATCGTGTGAGGACGTGCCCGTAAGGACTATAGTAGTTGTAACAGTGGCAATGCTAACCCTAGGTTATAATTGTTTAATTACTTGCATCTACGGCTGTGGCTCAGGTATGTCTACATTTAAATTAGCGGTCCGTGCCCGTGGACGGAGAATACGGGACAATGATGGCTCGTGGCTTACCACGGGGCAATCCTTTCTATGGGTCGTTACTTGTAGAACTGTGCTTATTTTTGTAGTTTCTTTTGAATTTATGTACTATTTCTGGAATGAATCTTCTGCAGGTACATAACAACGCTAGTAGGTGTGAGTCGATAATATAGACTGACTTACGTGATTGAGTGCGGGTCGCCACCCCGAAATCCGTACACCGTTGAGACGGTATTATTAGTATTATTATTATTATTATTATTATCATTTTCTTTTCGTTGGGTGAGGACGAATAGGATGAATAAGATGCATTCATGATAAAAATGGCAACCCTAAAAGGTCTGAAATTTTATAACCTGAAAATTTTCGGAAACTCGCTAAGTGAAGAAAATTCATAAATTTTTGCTCGAATCTTGGATTTGAATGTTTCCAAGTGCTCTGGAAACCTAAAGAAGTCGATTAAATTGTCGATTTGGTTTTGTGATGTTTGAAGCCAGGATGAGAGAGTTATGCTCTGTTTTATGAGAGGTGTTGGTTCTGTTTTTCAGAATTGACAAACTGGTTGGTTTTCCCCATAACTCTCATCTCGATTGTCGGAATAAGGCAAATGAGCACTTTATGGAAAGCTTGAATCACGAGCTACAACTTTGGTATTCTGAGGAAGGACTGGTTCTGGGTTTGTATGGGTGAAAATTTCCTACCCCTCCCTCTGAACCGAAATTGCCTCAGTACTGTTTCTAGAATTTTTCGCCGGTACCTTTTCAGTCATATCTTTGTGCTCATGAACTAGACACTGATGATTTTGTACTCGTTGGAAAGGTTGGAACATGGGCTACCATTGTTGTATGCATTTGGAGGACCGGATCCGAATCTATCTGGCTCATTCTGGTCAATCTATATTACTGTACCGTACTACCGTTGCTGTGCAGAATGGACAGTCTGTCAAGAAATGATCATAACTTTTCGCTCGTGCAGCGGAATGAGTTGATCAATTACTTGATGGAAAGCTTAGATGACGGTCTAAAATGTTGTTAGTATGAGGAAAGACCAATTCTGTCATTTTCTTGGATAAAATGTACAGCCTTGTTGGCTGTACGACATGGGTCTGTCGGTACAGAAAAACCTGATTTATTGGGGGAACATACCGTTTCAATAATTTTTACCGAATACTTGTTTACATGGTGCTTTGGCATAACGTCCATCATTCAGTGCGTCATGCTACGTGGTAAAAATATTTTCCTATCCTTCACAGATGCCGTCCGACAGTGAGTCCGATCGCGGTCACGCCGACGTGACATGGTCCACTAGGGAGGAGGCTTTGACAGAGGCTCTCCCTGGCATGCTGTGGGCACTGTTGGAGACTTTCGGACACACCCAGCCCCCGCTGTACTTCATACAGCGCGTCAGAGTTTCTGGGGTCCTCCTTCACAAGGTGAAGGCGGAAGTTGCTAACCACCCTAACGAAGAGGCAGGGTACAAGGAGTACCACGTGTTCGCCAGGAGCAGGTACGAGGGCCGAGCTAAGATGGCTCAGCTCGTGATGGCGGAGTTCGTGAGCTCTCACAAGGACTCCTTGTCGGGCACCCCTTTGAGCTGATCCCGACCGTCGACTACTTTGACGAGGTGATCGAGCGATGTCTCAGGAGGATTGCTCGCACGGTGCTGGGCTATCACGGCGTCGCTCGCTACGCTCGTGAGGCTTTCTCGGATACATCGGGACGCGGACGTGATGGCATCGCGCCTCCGGGACCGTGTTACCCAGCTGTCCACAGTCTATCGTGAGCTGAGGGAGCGCATGGACACTCTAGCGCAGACCCACTCCGACACTGTCCGGAGTCTGCAGAGCAAGACTCAGGAGGCTGCGAGAGTCACGGACGAGCGTGATGACGTTTTCCGTGAGAGGGATACCTTGCTGGTTCAGCGTAACCTCTTGCTGGAGGGACGACCGGACCCGAGAGCGCGATGAGGCACGCCAGCAGCTGGCGGGCCGCAACGCGCGAGTGGCTCAGCAGGAGCACTACATCCGCCACCTCCGGACCAACTTGCTGGTTGCCCAGCAGATGGGGCAGGAGCAGCACCACGACATTCAGACGTTGGAGCAACAAGTCACGCAGTTGCAGCAGCAATTGCAGGCTGTCCTGGCACCTCCCCCGCCACACGACGACGCGTCCGACGTCGACGACCCGTAGGAGTGACCTCCCTTGGCAGGAGAGTGTTAGTAGTAGGTTGACTGGCAGCTAGCAGCAAGGATTATTTTGATGCTCGATAGCTGGACTAAATCGAGTAGTACCCATCTAGTGAGGGATATTTGGAAGTGTGAGTGCATTTTTATGGCTAGTCGATGATGGATGTATGAACTATGAATGTTATGGAAATTTGTGGCATATTGTGCTAGATTGAGAAAATTGCGTTGCATTTGATTTCCATACGAGGCATTCCTTTACATGTTCATACTTTAAATCACAAGTCATTTATTGATTTCGGGAATCTTATCTCCTTACGGATGGCTGAGAGCGTTGAGATTTTGGACAACGGATGGATGTGGTCCGATTGCTTGCACCGCGGTGGTTTACCCGTGATGTTGTGGCAGGCTATGCAGACCCTAGGATACACCGAGCCCCCTGCCTATGTAGGGAAAGAGTTTGTGGAGCGAGGGCTGATCACTTGTACCATGCACGTGGCAGTGCCGGGCAAGGCGATACCCCCGCGACAGGAGTCGTGGATGGTGACCATGACAAGTCTCGCGCTCCACAACGCATGGGACGCAGCAGCGTTGGAGGCTTTCACCAGGTTTTGTGAGCTTCACGCCCCGACCTCGTAGGGTCACCGTACCTGTACTTGCCGGTTGGTGATCCCTACGATCACAGTTGGAGACGCCGCATGGCAGTGTTGTGTGACCCCACCACGCCTCACTACAACCCCATGCTGGCGAATATCGCATGCTATGCCGACGAGCTGTACCGTCGGCACGAGTTCTAGAGCAGAGAGGTGAACATCCTCGTAGGGGCCATGCGAGGGAACGACGCCGGAGTTGCCCGGAGGGACCAGCAGGTCACCTCACTCACCGCGGAGAACGCGACACTCCGTGAACAGCTCCAGCAGCAGCAGACCCTCGTGGCGAACCTGCAGCAGGAGGTGCAGATGACAGCTCATGCCGGAGACGAGGCAGCGGCAGCGCGAGACGCAGCCGACGCCCATTACCTGCATTTCCTTACCGTCTACGGTCCCCGTGGACCAGGTCCTCGTGTGACATTGTTTCTCCGTCGGGGAGAACAGCTTGAGGATCCTAACGACGCGGAGGAGGACCGAGCAGCGCCGTTATACGCGTTGCAGGGATTGTGGTCGACTTCCCGCTTGTATCTTGCTTTATCACATGATGTAACCAGAACTTGCATTAGCTGGATCATGATCGTACTCGTGATGTTAGTGAATTATGTACTAAATTATGGTACATCGTTGGAACTCTGTTAATGCAGTATGATGTGTGGGATAATGATGTTTCTCATTCTGTAATTTTTATTATTGCTGTTGGTTATTTAATTGAGCGCTCTGTTTACTTTCGTGTCGAAAGTTTGTTTTGTTGCGGATCGATTGAATTAATGGGTTTCGCAATTTTGCTTGACAGAGTGGTGAGAACCCGCAACACCAACGACCTCCATGGTGATGGGCCCGAGAGCTCGTCCCAGGGTCCGAGGAACGAGCACCGCCGCCGCCACCTGTCCCTAATCCCATGGACATGATGGCTCGGTTCCTGGCGGCGATGCGGGACAACCAGCAGCAGCAGAACGAGTTCCTAAGGGAGGTCCGCCGGCAGGTACCGTTGGGGACGGAAACCGCGGCGTCGGAACCGCGATGCGGCGCCGCGGGAGACCAGGTACCAGGAGTTCCCGGGCACTCAGCCCCGAGGAACGACAGCTCCGGCGAGCCGATCGTGGCGGAGGACTTCATTCGCCTCACCGAGTCCAAGTTTGGATCTGCTCCACCGCACCGACGTGCAAAAGACGCTCTTTGCTGCGCAGCAGCCTAGAGGGCGCCGCTAGTGCTTGGTGGGCTACCCACCTAGCCACTCGCCCGCCGGCGCGCGGACCACCCGGGAGGAGTTCAAGAGGGTTTTCCGCGCTCACTTCATACGGGCAGGTGTGATGCGCCGGAAGGCCGGGGAGTTCATGGCTCTTACCCGGGGAGGCCGCAGGTGTACACGAGTACACCCAGCATTTCAACCGGCCGGCACTCTATGCCCCCGAGCTAGTGGACACGGATCGAAGCGCAAGGACCGCTTCATGGAGGGACTACATCCCGGCTTGTACCTCACGGGTCGCTCTACAACTTGGCTTTGATACCCACCTTGCGGGAAGAAGTGGTGAAAGCGCAGAAGACGGATGCTTGCATTACTCACCTCGGGAGGAGGATAAAAGAAGGAGATAGGCAAGTGGCATGTTTCCGTGAGGACGATGCGGGAGTCGTTTGGTTCAAGACCCGCATTGTGGTGCCAAAGGTCCCCGAGCTTCGTAAGAAGATACTCGGATGAGGCTCATGTCGCCAAGTACGCTTTGCATCCGGGAAGCGATAAGATGTATCATGATCTAAGGACGAGGTATTGGTGGACCAGGATGAAAAGAGATATCGCTCGCTATGTCGCTGAGTGCGATACTTGTCGCCGGGTCAAGGCCGATCATTTGAGACCCGCCGGACCGTTGCAGCCACTCGGTGTCCCATCTTGGAAGTGGGATGATATCAGCATGGATTTCATTGTTGGCTTGCCCACCACCGTTCGGAAGTTTGATTCTATTTGGGTAATTGTCGATCGCTTGACAAAGGTGGCACACTTCATACCGGTGAGAACTTGCTATAGGATGCCCAAATATGCCCAGCTTGTACATTGGGCGGATTCTATGTTTGCATGGTGTGCCAAGGACAATCGTTTCGATTGAGGGTCACAATTTGTGGGACGTTTCGGGAGCAACTTCATGCTTCCCTAGGAACAAAATTGATTCGGAGCTCAGCTTACCAACCACAGATCGACGGTCAAACAGAGAGAGTAAATCAGATATTGGAGGACATGTTGAGAGCATATGTTCTAGATCATGACAAGAAATGGGATGAATGCTTGCCCTTGGCGAGTTTGCTTACAACAATAGTTACCAGGAGAGCATTAAGATGGCACCGTTTGAGGCTCTCTATGGTCGCCGATGCCATAGTCCACTCGGTTGGTCCGAGTCCGGAGAGAGAACCGTCTTTAGGCCGGAACTTGTGCAACAAGTCGAGGAGCGAGTGTTGGAAATACAAGCAAACCTCAAGGCAGCGAAATCAAGGCAAAAGAGCTATGTGGATAAAAGACGCCGACCACTTGAGTTCAAAGTGGGTGACCTTGTGTACCTTCGAGTCTCACCGACCAAGGGTGCACAAAGGTTTGGCGTAAGAGGCAAGCTTTCACCCCGCTACATCGGGCCCTATCCCATTGTGGCCGGATGTGGTGCAGCTTGCTTACAAGCTTGAGCTGCGTGACACTCTTGCCGGCGTGCATGACGTTTTCCATGTCTCACAGCTGAAGAAGTGTCTCACGGCACCCGTTGACCGAGTGCTAGATGAAGTGGTACCCTTCCAGCCCGATTTGACCTACTCCGAGTGGCCGATCAAGATTGTGGATACAAAGGAGAGAGTTACCCGACATGGCACGCAAAAGTTCTTCAAGGTCCAGTGGAGTCATCACTCCGTGAGGGAAGCTACGTGGGAGTCCGAAGACTTTCTTCGTACTCACTACCCAAAGTTTTCGCTCAAGCCTAGAGGTACACAAATCACCTCCTCCTTGCTTAATCTTAATCTCGGGACGAGATTTCTTTAAGGGGAGGGCTGTGACACTCCGTGTCCTATTTTTGCAAGTTAGCAATTTTAAAACTAACCTCAGGACTGGATTAGCCCACCCAAGAAAATTCATTGACATGCAAAGTGTTTTGGGCAGTAAATAAATTCAAAAACACTTTGGTTTGAACTACAACTCAAATATCCACAACACAAGTATGGTCAACCAAAAATATATGTTGTAGGGCATGTCAAGAGAAAAATCTAGGACAAAACCCACTGGATTTCATCAAGGGTTGATGCCTCACATAAATCGGAGAAACTTAGCTTTTAGGCCTTTTCTCTGAATTTTTAAAATTAATCTGGAAAGGATTTTTGAGTAAACTCAACGTGCATGTCACTTTCTAGAGTTGTACTACCTAGCAAAATTCTCCCTCTTAATTTTCGAGCTTGGGAACAAGCCACATTTGGAAAATGAGGGAAAAAGAAAAAGATGCTCGGAGAATATTCCGTGGGCCCCGCTCGTCGGACACCTAGGGCCGCGCCCCGCGCCCGACCGGCGCCGTACGTCGGCGCCGCGTGGCACCAGCGCCCTGGCCCGTCCCCACCTGGTCGGAGGGACAAAGGGGAGGTCCCCCGTCCGGTCGGAACCTCCCTCTCCATTTCCTCTCCCTCTCTCTCCCGAGGTCCCACCCACCCGCCATTGCCGCCGCCTAGAAGCTCGCCGCCCGCCGCCGTGAGCCACCTCCCCGCGTGTGCATCCTCCCGGGGCTTCGCCTCGACTCCCTCTAGCTCCACGAGCCGCCGCGAAGACCCCCATGGGTCGTGGATGAAGAAGGTGCATTTCTCCCCGCACCGGCTGCCGGGACCTCGCCGCGAAATTGCGCCTCTCCGGTGAGCTCCTTCACCCCTTTTGCCGTCGCGCACGTGCGGAACCTTTCCCCGGACCTCCCTAACAAGTTTCCTTGTGATTCGTCCCCGCGTGGTGAAGCCGGCCCGTGTTTTCCTCCTCACCGCCACCGGTCATCTCCGCCTCCCCGTCGAGCGACCACCCCGAGTGGTGCTCATTCTCAACCCAGGCCACAACGGTGAAGCCCACACTCCGGTGAAGCACCACGGCCCGGCCAATCCTCCATCCACCCCTCCTCCACGACGAGCGCCCCGCCGGAGCCCGCGCACCGCCGCGCCACCCCCTCCGGTGAGGTCCTCGTTCGCCCGACCCCACCACAAGGCCCCACGCACCACGTCGCGTCCGGGGAACCCCTCGCCTTGGACCGCGAGCCCCGGCGCCACTCCGGCCGCCGCGCCGCCGCCTCCCGGTCATGCGCCGGTGAGGCCACGAGGCGGGCCACACGGCCCGGGATCCCGTGTGGCCACAGCCACACGCGGATCCGGAATCCTGTGGTCCTCGGTGTGGCACGAGCGCGAAATATTTGAATTAATCCCGGATGGCATTTTTGTAAATAGTGCCGAAAGCCATTTAAACTTAGAAAATTCATATCTAGAGTTCTAGACCTCAAAAAATTGCAAACTAAATTTTGTTGGACTCCTTAAGACGTGTACTATTTTATAGTGTATTTAGTTTAGCATTATCAGAGGCCATTTATTTAGGTTAATTTCTTTTTAGGAAATTCAAGAGCAGGGCTTAATTAATTATTTAATTACCCCAAATTATGAAGCTTAATTTAACTATTATCCATAACATGTGCTTAAGGACCAGAGGCAATTTAATTGCTATTTTACCTAGTTTTACTAGGATTATTGGATTATTTTCTTGCACATGCAATCATGATTTAAATGCTTCATGGGAGTTGATGAAGTAAAATAATTTGGGTTAATCACTATTAAACCATCTTCACCTCGCTGGACACCCAGTTATTTTATACTCACAAATTAAATGTATTTGATGAAATTTGCACGTATTCCATAAAATATTCCATATCATGTTTTCATCAAAATTTACACCTCACCTTTGCATCATGTAGATGCGGTGGTGAACGCGGTAACCGGCGAGGAGGAGCCGAAGCTACTGCTGTTGCTGACCCCGCTGCTCAGGGTCAAGCTCAAGGCAAGCCCCGGTGCACAACCTATTTAATTAAGTATTTTAATTTCATCACCGTGTTTGTAGGTCTACAGGAGTTGTGATAAAAACCCTAGCATGCAGTAGGACCCTATTTTTCCTTGTTCGATCATCCTACGCTAGATGCTTGCATAAATAGGGCAATGATCCGTCGAGTGGTACGGAGACCACTCGTAGATAGGACAATCACCTTTTTGGGACATGATGCTAAGTATTGAGAAGAGAATGGAAATTGGAGGGCGGACGGGCAACTTAGGTGGAAAGTGAAGGACTGAAAGAGTCTTCAAGATGGTAGCCCCGTCCGTGCACACAAGGATCGCGTCGTGTTCGGTCCATGTGGATAAGTTTGAACGTACTGCTTGCATGCTGGAATTAATGGGCCCCGTAAACCGACGTACCGATGGTTGCTCGTATGTTAGAGAGATACCCTACTCCCTTGGTTACTTGGCAGGAATTCAGGAGGAGAGAAGGGAGCACTCCACTCACGGATGACGTCCGGGACGACATCGCGTGGGGGACCCTTCTCGGGGAGCTAGGCCCGACTAACACTACAGTACCGGCTGGGAAAGGTTGTCTCATGCGGCTTCCGGGAAGCGCGTATGTGACGTGTCTGTCAGGTTTCTCCTGCAGGATGTAAATCGATTCGAATCGCTGCCCCTCACGAGTAGCGAGTACCACTTGTCCCGTCGACCGGAACGTAGTAGAAAGATGATGATGATTATGATTAATGTGTTGCATTGCTTAATTACTTGTTTGGAAACATGTAATGCAGTAGATTAGTGCAAATTAAATTTATTCTTTCGCTCAACTTAATTAATCTGCTAAAAGTTGAAAGTAAGGATTCACTCGTAGGCTAGCTTAGTGCTTATTAATGCATCCTACCCCCGGCCTTTGCAT
Source organism: Chloris gayana (assembly GCA_031894775.1). NCBI lineage: Eukaryota > Viridiplantae > Streptophyta > Magnoliopsida > Poales > Poaceae > Chloris > Chloris gayana. The sequence continues at coordinate 852,520 of JAUNZO010001841.1, read as the reverse complement.
GTCCAGGAGTCGGCTGTAGATGGCCACTTTGACGGGTCGGTCTTGCCGAGCTCTAGTTGCTCGGAACTTTGCTCTATGTGGTTTTCGGATGACCTCGTGGGACAGGACTTCGACGCCGGAGATGACGTCCGACAGGATCGGACTCCGGGTGATGGCCACTAAACTTGGGAGTGGTGCGGCCTGGAGGAGTAGTGTTGATGATGTGCCGGTAAGGTGTCCTAGGGCAAGAACATCTGTCTCCGCCGGATGCCCGTGATATATCGCGGAGAGAGCGATTGTACCTTAATGCTACCGCTATTTAGTTTATTTTCCAAACTTATTTGCTTCGGTGCTTATGAAACTCGATGTACTAATGCACCTGGGATGAATGTAAGAGACTTGTACTTATATTCATTGTATCATGCTGATGTTTGTATGTTGTAATATCGGGTATCACAGCGCGTGATGCCACCCGGGATGATCCCGGAGACGGAAACGCCTCTTCGTGAGGTGGGTCCGTCGGACCCAATTTCAAAAAAAAAAATTTGCCTAATTTCGAGTCCGTATGCGGAAGTTATGGCTGTTAGAAGGAAGGGACTCCGAATTAGGGTTTCGGTGGATGGAATTGCAATCGGGTAGGATTTTTTTTTGTTTTAGCGACGATTAATGCATGCAACGTTAAATAGCAGGAGGTCTCGGTTTTGGGGTGTTGAGTTCGAGATGGAAACGGTGGGAGTGTAGGGTGGGACTATGGTAGATGCAGCGGAGGTGAGAAAACTCCCGAGACAAAGCAAACTTGAGGAAACTTGGCTAGGGTTTCAAGGGGGCACAAAACCGAAAGGTTCAGATAACTCTTGATTTGGCGAAGATGTGACACACGTCGATCCGGCTCCTGAACAACACGTTCGAACCCCGCAATCGCAGCACCACGTCCTCTATGGTTATCAACCGGCGTTGCACGGTTGACCTCGCCCGAAGGCTAATCCCTGCCTGCGAATCAAGAACACAAGCAAGAACAAGAAAGATCGCAACCAAATTTGCAGATGTATGATTAATCTCACAAGTTGGGGTCTCACAAACCGATGAACGGCGAAACTGTCTAAGCAGAATAATCTAAGCAAAACCCAACCCTAACATGGGTGGCGGCTCTGCTAATAAAGACTTGGGAACGTGCAAGAACCCCCTGGACGCTCCCCTAATGGGCTCACACGAGATACACGGCCCAAAGGCCAAAAACGGTGACGCAGCACCAAAAACAGATTCTGGACGTTCCAATGTTTCGATGATTCCTGGCGACTCAGGATGAAATTTAACGTGGGACCAGTTCCACAGGAAAGCTTATGAAATTATCTTTTCATCCATATGTAGAACGTCCAAATCTGACTTTGTATGCGATCTGGGCATCCGTTTTAATTCAGACTGTTCCTGGACTCCGAAACAGACTCGAAGTCGACTTGGTTTGGGCCTCCACAATGCCTTGCGCCTCTTGCTGGACCTCCACACCTCCAAGCCCTATTCCATTCATGTTATGGTCCTCTCCTTGATTCCTAATCATAATAAAATCATTAGGTAGCAAACTATTCTCAAAATTATGAAAGGAAAGACTTAGGAACGAGCTCACCTCTAAATTTAATTGTCGGGCGCGAGCTCTAGTGATTGGTCCTTGAATGTTCAACGGAGGAGTGTCATTTGTATCCAAAGGAGTGATGTCCTCATCATCCTCCCCCTCTTGAATCGGAGTCGTCCTCGACTCAAGCTCATGCTCCTCACCCAAAAAAAGCTTCAAATCTGCAATGTTAAAAGTGGAACTAACCCCGAACTCGGGAGGCAACTCAAGTTTATATGCATTATCATTAATCTTCTCAATTATCTTGAAAGGACCAGCAGCTCTAGGCATTAACTTAGACTTTCTCAACTCAGAAAATTGATCCTTTCTCAAATGCAACCATACTAAATCACCCGGTTCTAATTTAACTTCCCTTTTACCTTTACTACCAGCAATCCTATACTTTTCAGTCATCATTTCAATGTTGTGCTTAGTTGTTTCATGCATTTTTAAAATAAACTCAGCACGTTCCTTAGCATCAAAGTGAACTCTCTCACTAGTAGGCAAAGGCAAAATATCAATAGGAGCACGGGGATTAAAACCATACACTACCTCAAAAGGACTTACCTTGGTGGTCGAATGTGTTGCACGATTGTATGCAAACTCCACATGAGGCAAACATTCCTCCCACATCTTCAGATTTGTCTTTAAAATAGCTCTTAACATGGTGCCCAATGTGCGGTTCACTACCTCGGTTTGGCCATCAATTTGTGGGATGACATGTTGTAGAGAACAACAACTTCGTTCCCAGCTTATTCCATAGAGTGCGCCAAAAATGACTCAAGAATTTAGCGTCACGATCTGAAACAATAGTAGAAGGCATACCATGCAAACAAACAATCTCTTTGAAAAATAGATCAGCAATATGAATAGCATCATCACTCTTATGACAAGGTATAAAGTGAGCCATCTTAGAAAATCTATCCACGACAACAAAAATACTATCCCTCCCCTCTTAGTCCTAGGCAGTCCTAAAACAAAATCCATAGAAATATCCGCCCAAGGTATTGAAGGAACGGGAAGAGGCATATACAAACCATGTGGATTCAAGCGAGACTTCGCTTTTTGACAAGTAGTGCAGCGAGCCACAAAGCGCTCAACATCTCTTCTCAACTGTGGCCAAAAGAAGTGTGTGGCCAACACATCCGCCGTCTTCTTTGCACCAAAATGTCCCATCAATCCGCCTCCATGCGCTTCCTGTAACAACAAAAGACGAACGGAACCAACTAGAATGCAAAGACAGTTAGCTCTAAACAAATATCCATCATTTATCACAAACTTGTTCCATGTACGACCCTCTCTACAATGCAGCAAAACATCTTTAAAATCAGCATCAAGAGCATATTGTTCTTTAATTGATTCAAGCCCAAAAATGCGACAATCAAGGTGTGACAACATAGTGTATCGTCTAGACAAAGCATCGGCAATCACATTATCCTTCCCTTTCTTATGCTTGATAATATAAGGAAAAGACTCAATAAACTCAACCCACTTAGCATGTCTACGATTCAAATTACTTTGAGAACGAATATACTTAAGCGATTCATGATCAGAATGAATAACGAATTCCTTAGGCCATAAATAATGACGCCATGTTTGCAAAGAACGTACAAGAGCATATAATTCTTTATCATACGTAGAATAATTCAGAACAGGGCCAGTTATCTTTTCACTAAAATAAGCAATAGGCTTCCCATTTTGCATCAAAACACCACCAATGCCAATACCACTAGCATCACACTCAAGTTCAAAAGTCTTACCGAAATCTGGTAGTTGCAGCAGCGGTGCATGTGTAAGCTTGTCCTTCATAGAGCTAAAGGACTCGTCGTGTGCTTTGCTCCATTGAAACACAACACCCTTCTTTGTCAACTCATGCAACAGTGCAGCGATAGTGCTGAAATCTTTGACAAAGCGGCGATAGAAACCTGCAAGACCAAGAAAACTCCGAACCTGTGTGATGGTTTGGGGCTGCGGCCAGCTAGCAATAGCGTCAATTTTCTTGTGATCCACCTCTATACCCTGTGGAGTAACAACATGGCCAAGAAAAGAAACTCGATCGGTGCAAAAGGTGCACTTCTCAAGGTTAGCAAGTAAACGTGCATTTCTTAAAGCAGTAAAAACAGCACGTAAATGATCCATATGTTCATCCAAAGACTTGCTGTAAATCAAGATATCATCAAAGTAAACCACCACAAAATGCCCAATAACAGCCCTCAAAACCTCATTCATTAAGCGCATGAAAGTACTAGGTGCATTAGTTAACCCAAAAGGCATTACTAACCACTCATACAATCCGAATTTAGTTTTAAAAGCTATTTTCCATTCATCTCTAAGTTTCATTCTAATTTGGTGGTAACCACTACGCAAGTCAATTTTAGTGAAAATTAGAGAACCGCATAACTCATCAAGCATGTCGTCTAGCCTAGGAATACGATGACGATATCGAATAGTAATATTGTTAATGGCTCTACAATCAACACACATGCGCCAACTACCATCTTTCTTTGGAACCAAAAGTACAGGAACAGCACAAGGACTAAGGCTTTCTCGTACATACCCGTGGTCCAAAAGGTCTTGGACTTGTCGCTGAATTTCCTTTGTCTCCTCGGGGTTGGTCCTATAAGCAGCGCGGTTTGGCAAGGTAGCTCCCGGAATCAAATCAATTTGATGGTCTATTCCTCTCAAAGGTGGTAATCCGGGAGGAATCTCAGCTGGAAAAATATCCTCAACTCCCGCAAAAGGTCAGTGATAGCAGAAGGCAAAGAGCTAGCAATATCATCAAAGGAATACAAGGCTTGTTTGCATATCAAAGCATAAAAAATATCATCATTAGAAATTTCAGCAAGGTCTGATTTTGTAGCAAGCATAACACAACCTTTCAAATTAATTCCATCTCCCTTAGAAATAGGTGCAGACTTATCCTTTATAGGTGGGAAAACAGAATTAGCAACTTGCTGATTTTCAGATTTAGAATTATTCAAAGAAGCAGCTCGTTCTCTATCAGCTTCTACAATTTCAGCAGGGGTCAAAGGTACTAAAGTAATTTTCTGTCCTTTATGCATAAAAGTGTATTTATTACTTCTACCATGGTGTGTAGCATCATTATCATGTTCCCAAGGACGACCCAATAAAAGGGAACAAGCTTGCATAGGAACCACATCACAATCAGCATAATCCGAATAAACACCAATGGAAAAAGGAACTCGGCAAGTTTGTGTTACCTTAGCTTTTCCCGAGTCATTTAACCATTGAATGTAGTATGGATGAGGATGTGGTCGTTTGGCCAAACCAAGCTTCTCAACCAGATCTGAACTCACCAAGTTATTGCAGCTTCCTCCATCAATGATCACACGTGCTCGTCGATTCCTGATGACGAAGAAAATCTGGAACAAGTTGTGGCGCTGTATCTTTTCAGAAGTCTGAATTTGCGTGCTAAGTACACGCTGCACAATGATGTTCATGAAACCCGAAGTGTCTTCGCCACCAAGTACATGGCCCTCGTTGGTGTCGTCGGCGACTTCGTCTTCATCATCATCTTCTATGTCGGACGTGCTGATGTATCCTCCATCTTCAGTGGCCACGTATGCCCGCTGACTTGGGCAATCTTTCTGCACATGGCCCAGTCCATGGCAGCGGTGGCACTGAATGTTGGAAGTGCGTCCCTTCGAGGCGACCGATGAAGCACTTTGAGCAGGACCCTGCACAGAATTTTTACCTGAATTTGCAGGGCGTGTAGGAGGTGCGTGTGGGGCTACCATAACACCACTCGCGGACGCGGGAGGCCGTTTGCTTGCTGGTGGAGATGGCCGGGAAGAAAACCCCGAAGACGGCGTCGACCGTGGGGTGTAAGAAGGCCTGCTTGTACTGCTGCTCCTCTGTTGTTTCTCCCGTCCCTGCAATTCTTTCTCTGCAAGCATAGCAAACTGGAACAACTGGTTGATGGTGTTAAACTCCTTATAATCAACAATGTCCTGTATATCACGTCTCAAACCAGAGTAAAAACGAACAATAGAGCTCTCATTATCCTCTACTATCATGCAGCGTTGTAAACCCTTTTGAAGCTGATCATAATAGTCCTGCACAGATTTATCCCCTTGTTCTAAACGCTGAAGTTTTTTGCGTAAATCTCTATGATAAGAAGGAGGGACAAAACTATCACGCATAGCTTCCTTAAGTTGAGTCCAAGTTACAAGAATATCATCAGCAGTTAGAGAATTCCACCAAATGATAGCAAAATCTTTAAATTCACTAGTAGCTTGTCTAACTCTATGCTGCTCAGGAACTAGGTGGCCACTAAATTTTTGCTCTACTGTCATCTCCCAATCTAGGTAACCCTCCGCATCATATTGCCCCGAAAAAGGTGGAATGGTAAACTTAATCTTAGCATAAGGATCATCGGGGACTCGATTATTGTTACCTTGCTGTCGATGTAGGCCACCCATACCTTGGGTATTATGTTGTAGACGCCGGTGAAGCCTTTGTGCTCGTATAGCTGCGTCATCGGCGTCGAAAGTGGCATCATTCACCGTGTCATCTTTTCTGTTTCCCCCGGCGTTGCTACCGGCCTCATCTTCATGGATCTTCACACGGTTCTCCACCTCTGTCAGCTTGCCAGTCCAACGTTGTCGCCACTTCTGCTAGAGTATAAACCGTGTCTGTCATCTTGGACAAACGCTTATCGATCCTCTCAATCTGGTTGCCGAGATTGAGTTTGTTGATGCCGTCGGTAACGGCCTTGTTAACAGCTTCTGTCATCTCCTCACGTGCCCTGTCAAGAACAGACTGAAGCTGCCCTTGACTAACACACTCGTGGAAATCTTTAGGGGTACCAGCGTCTGCAGCATCTCCTGCCATAGCAAATACCAAAACAGGAACAAACAGTGAAGGTTATCCCTAATAACACTACTACTATGGTGGACAGTGGTGGCTCTCACAAAAGCAAATGGAAACGTCTCACCAAGTTCTTACATGGGTCTTACCAAGCAAGGCAAAGGATACCTAGAAGGCGTGTACCACGATTGCAAGGGTCAAAACCTGTGTTGTCCAGAAGTAGTATGTGGAGCTAGGAAGGCCAAATATGTGAGTGGAAGACAATTCAAAAACAGATAGTAATGCTGAATAAATGTCCAAAGCTACTTGTCCTTAGTTGCTGGTCTACACGTATCCTAGAACAGTAGTGCAGGCAAAGCAAGGATGACAGGCACAAAGGAAACAAAGCAAAAGGAACCTAGCAAGGAAGAAACAGCAACTAGACACAAAAAAACAGGCCAAAACCCTGTTTTGTCTTTTAGCACTAGTAGAAATCACAAATTTTTCTTTTTTGATATTATTTTTTTGATATTTTTCTTCCACTGAGAGGCAACAAAATAGGAACCACACAAAGGTTCAGGTCAAACAGAGAAGGAATGTGGCCTACAGATTTTCTGTAAGATGCAACGACGACGGGTTCCAAATTTTTTCCTCGGATCAGTGGGCTTAACTATTTTTTTGATTTTTTTGAGATTTTTCCTGCCCAGCAAAGCAGGGACGACCAGATGCGAAATTTTTTTCTACCCAATTTCAAAAAAAAAATTTGCCTAATTTCGAGTCCGTATGCGAAAGTTATGGCTGTTTGAAGGAAGGGACTCCGAATTAGGGTTTCGGTGGACGAAATTGCAATCGGGTAGGATTTTTTATTTGTTTTTTTCGACGATTAATGTATGCAACGGAAACAGGAGTAGTTCTAGATGAAAAGGGTGGGAGTGTAGGGTAAAAACACGGCCCAAAGGCCAAAAACGGTGACGCAGCACCAAAAACAGATTCTGGACGTTCCAATATTTCGATGATTCCCGGCGACTCAGGATGAAATTTGACATGGGACCAGTTCCACTGGAAAGCTTATGAAATTATCTTTTCATCCATATGTAGAACGTCCAAATCCGACTTCGTATGCGATCTGGGCGTCCGTTTTAATTCAGACTGTTCCTGAACTCCGAAACAGACTCGAAGTCGACTTGGTTTGGGCCTCCACAATGCCTTGCGCCTCTTGCTGGACCTCCACACCTCCAAGCCCTATTCCATTCATGTTATGGTCCTCTCCTTGATTCCTAATCATAATAAAATCATTAGGTAGCAAACTATTCTCAAAATTATGAAAGGAAAGACTTAGGAACGAGCTCACCTCTAAATTTAATTGTCGGGCGCGAGCTCTAGTGATTGGTCCTTGAATGTTCAACGGAGGAGTGTCATTTGTATCCAAAGGAGTGATGTCCTCATCACCAACTCAACACTACGGACTCTGAAATTGAAACATGCAAAGGCTAAACACGGCTTGGACAGGGTGAACCCTAAAACTAAATTTTTTTGCCTTTTTCGTGGATGATAGGATAATAAAGAAACAAATTAAACTACAGGTAGGGCGAACCTGACGGTGCACCTAAAGCTCTGATTACCACTTGATGTGAACTAGGGAGTCCAAATCTTCCGAACGGTTCAGATAACTCTTGATTTGGTGAAGATGTGACACACGTCGATCCGGCTCCTGAACAACACGTTAGAACCCCGCAATCGTAGCACCACGTCCTCTATGGTTATCAACCGGCATTGCACGGTTGACCTTGCCAAGAAGGCTAATCCCTGCCTGCGAATCAAGAACACAAGCAAGAACAAGAAAGAACACAACCAAATTTGCAGATGTATGATTAATCTCACGAGTTGGGGTCTCACAAACCGATGAACGGCGAAACTGTCTAAGCAGAATAATCTAAGCAAAACCCAACCCTAACATGGGTGGCGGCTGCTGCTAATAAAGACTTGGGGACATGCAAGAACCCCCTGGACGGTCCTCTAATGGGCTCACACGAGATACACGGCCCAAAGGCCAAAAACGGTGACGCAGCACCAAAACAGATTCTGGACGTTCCAATATTTTGATGATTCCCGTCGACTCCGGAAGAATTTTGACATGAGATTGGTTCCACTGGAAAGTTTATGATATTATATTTCCATCCATATGTAGAACATCCAAATCCGACATCGTATGCGATCTGTGCGTCTATTTTAATTCGGACTGTTCCTGGACTCCGAAATAGACTCGAAGTCGACTTGGTTTGGGCCTCCACAATGCCTTGCGCCTCTTGCTGGACCTCCATGCCTCCAAGCCCTAGTCCATTCATATTATGGTCCTCTCCTTGATTCCTAATCATAATAAAATCATTAGGTAGCAAACTATTCTCAAAATTATGAAAGGAAAGACTTAGGAACGAGCTCACCTCTAAATTCAATTGTCGGGCGCGAGCTCTAGTGATTGGTCCTGGAATGTTCAGCGGAGGAGTGTCATTTGTATCCAAAGGAGTGATGTCCTCATCAGTTTTCCCCAAAACTTTTCTAGAAACTTTTTTCCTAAAACTTTCACAGAAAATTTTCAACCAAAACTTTCACATGAACTTTTAAATCAGTCAAAGTTTCAATCAAAGTTTGATCGAAAAAGTTTCATTCAAACTTTGAGTCAAAGTTGAATCCAAACTTCAGTCAAAAAGTTTGAATCACAAGTTTAATCCGAAAATGTTCAATCAATTTTTTTAAGAACTTCCATCCAAAAGTTTGATCGAAAAAGTTTCATTGAAAGTTTGAATCAAAGTTTAATCCAAACTTCAATAAAAAAATTAACCACAAGTTTAATCGAAAACGTTCGATGAAAAATTTCGTTAAAACTTTGACTGAAAAGTTCAAATCAGAGTTCCATTGAAACTTACCCACAAAACTTTGAATCAAAACTCTAGACTTTAAAACTTCAGATCGAAAAAAATGAGAGAGAGAGAGAGAGAGAGAGAGAGAGAGAGAGAGAGAGAGAGAGCACCGTAATCAAGTTGTTAGGGTCACACGTGGGTTTGCGACAAAGCCCGCGAGCGCTCCCACGCAGAACAGGATTCCGGGTATGGCCTCTTTAAATATATTGTCATGTCTTTTGGGCTTACAAATGCTCCGGCTCATTTCATGTATCCGATGAATTCGGTTTTATGCCCGAGTTAGATAAGTTTGTCGTGGTCTTTATTGACGACATTCTTATTTATTCGAAATCCGAGGAAGAACATGCCGAACACCTTCGTATTGTTCTCCAACGGCTTCGTGATCATCAATTATATGCCAAGTTTAGCAAGTGTGAATTTTGGTTGAAGCACGTTCCTTTCTTGGGTCACATCATATCCGCGGAAGGTATTGTCGTTGACCCGAGCAATGTTGAAAAACTGCTTACTTGGAAGTACCCGAGATCGATGAAACAAATTCGAAGCTTTCTCGGTCTTGCCGGTTATTATCGGAAATTCGTTTCCAATTTTTCAAGCATAGCCAAGCCTATGACAAAATTAGTGGAGGAGGATGCTAAATTTAAATGGAGTCGTGAATGTGAAGAAGCCTTCCAAACTCTCAAGAAGCACTTGACCACCGCCCGGTGTTAGCACAAGCCGATATCACCAAGCCGTTTGATGTGTATTGTGCTGCGTCCGACACTCGGTTTAGGGTGTGTGCTAATGCAAGAAGGTCGCGTCAATGCTTATGATTCCCGTCAACTTCGCAAGCACGAACGACACTACCCTACCCATGACTTGGAATTGGCCTCGGTCGTTCTTGCATTGAAAACTTGGAGACATTATCTACATAGAAATCTTGTCAATCTCTACACCGATCATAAGAGTCTCAAATATATCTTCACCCAACAAGAATTGAACATGAGGCAACGTCGATGGATGGAATTAATCAAGGATTATGAATTGGAAATTCATTACCATTCGGATTAAGCTAATGTGGTTGCCAACGCTTTGAGTCGCAAGGATCATTGCAATCATGTTACCGGATGCTCTAGGGAAATTTTGGAAAATTCAGATTCTAGTGAACCAAGTCTTCGAGTTATTCCCTATGGCTCGTTGTATAATCTAGCTCTTATCCCTACCCTTCGTGAGGAAATTATTGAGGCACAAAAGAAGGATGAAGCAATGGATTTTATTCAGCAAAAGATAGAGAAGGATGAAGCCACGTGCTTCCGACAAGATGCCGATGGTGTTGTATGGTTCAATCAACACCTTGTTGTTCCAAAGGATATGGAATTACGAAAGAAAATAAGGGATGAGGCACAATTATCTAAGTATTCCATACACCCCGGTAGCAATTAAATGTATCGTGGCCTAAGAGCAAAGTTTTGGTGGACACGCATGAAGCGTGAAGTTGCATGCTATGTTGTCGAGTGCGACACTTGCCAACGGGTAAAGGCCGATCATTTGAGAAAAGCCGGATTGCTAAACCCATTAAAGATTCCCGTTTGGAAATGGGAGGACATGGCTATGGATTTTATCGTTGGATTGCCCCTCACATCAAAGAAGCATGATTCCATTTGGGTTATTGTGGATAGATTAACTAAATCCGGGCGTTTCATTCCCGTCCATACTACCTACAATACCAAGAAGTATGCCGAGCTATACATCTCAAGAGTGCCATGTTTGCATGGTGTACCGAAAACCATCATCTCCGATCGAGGTCTGCAATTTGTATCTCGCTTTTGGGAGCGAGTTGCATTCTTGTCTAGGCACCACTCTCATTAGAAGTTCCGCTTATCACCCTCAAACGGACGGGCAAACCGAAAGGTTAAATCAATACTTGGAAGACATATTGAGAGCATGTGCTATGGAAAATCGAGAAAATTTGGATGATTGCCTTCCATTCGCCGAATTCTCATACAACAATGGCTATCAAGAAAGTTCGGGAATGTCATCGTTCGAAGTATTGTATGGTCACTCTTGTCGTGCCCTTTGAATTGGTCCGAAGCGGGCAAAAGAGTTCATTTTGGCTCGGATCTAGTCACTCAAGCCGAAGAAAAGGTGCGACAAATTCGAGCCAACATGAAGACCGCACAATCTCGCCAAATTAGCTATGCTAACAAGAGGAGACACCCATTGGAATTTGAGAAAGGAGATCATGTCTACCTTCATGTCTCTCCAAACAAGGGCGTATCACGGTTTGGAATTAAAGGAAAGCTAGCACCCCGCTATATCGGACCCTATCCAATTGTGGAAAAGCATAGTGCGGTTGCTTACCGATTGCAATTACCGAAAAGTCTTGCTCGTGTGCACAATGTGTTCCATATCTCGCAACTCAAGAAGTGCTCAAAGCCTCCGATAGATGTGGTCATTCCGGACACCAAGCAACTAGAAGAGGATCTCGCAATCGCACCATCACCTTCTATAAAGTGCAATGGAGTAATCACACCGAAGACGAAGCAACTTGGGAACAAGAGGATTTTCTAGAAAAGAACTTTCTCGAGTTTCTCGCGTCACACAAATCGGTAACTTTCCGCACTCCCTCTCTTTAATTAATTGCGATTCTCACGACAAGAATTTCTTTATGGGGAGAGGGCTGTGACATCCCATGTCACGAACCCTCATCAAGGACAATAGCAAGAAGCAACTAACCTCAAGTTAAGCCCTAATTAAGCACCCAATTAATTAGTCACCCTAATTACATAATTAATGGCACCAAGAAAAAGGAGAAAAAATAGCCTTAAGGAGGGTAAAAACCCTAACCCTCAAGGAACTCATTTTTCCACAACAGCAACACCCCCATATTTTTGCGCCCCCACATTGTCCATGCAAAACCATGATTTTAGAGTATTTTTTGTCAAATTTTTGAAGAAGGTTTGAAAATCTAAAAAATTCAAATTTCATTTTCAAACAGCACTGCTTCTCATTTTTTCTAAACATTTGCAAGCAGAATCTGAACCTTGAACCAAAAGGAAAACGGTAGAGCTAATCATGCTAAACACCCCTGATTTTTGGTTCAATTTTACGAGCTTTGGAGTTCGAGCTTTGATTTTATTTCAGAAACAAGCGAATATTCAAACCAAATTTGAAACTCTAGTATTGCCCAGCGAGCAATGGCGGACCGCCTCCCCGTGCCCCTTAGAAAATTGGCACTCGGGCCCATGCTGCATCGCCCCAGTGCCTCACACCACTCCGCCACTCCCCTCTGCACCTCCCAATGCCACCACTTCTCCCTCTCCCCCTCCTTAGCATGCGAACGGGAGAAGAAGGCCGCCACCCCTCTCGTTCGAGCCGCCCTGGCCGCTACCTCGACCCTCTCCGTCTAGGCAGCTCTTCTTCCCCTGTCTCTTCTTCAATCCAGCGCGCAGGCAACTCCCTCAACTTCCCTAACACCAATTGCCCCATCGTGTAGAGCCTCATGGGGAATTGGGAAAAGAGAGTACCGCCGCCGTCTCCGCCTCCGCCACCCCCGAGTCGAGCCCCCACCTCCGGTCCACCTCTACGCCGTCCGACCCCGCATCGCCCTTCCCCTGTCTCTCCCCCTATGCTAGGCGCGCGCACCGGTCGAATCTCCGCGAGCTCCGCCGCTCGCCGCGGGCCCGCTCCGGTCGCTGTTGGGCCCCGTGACCCCGCACCACGCGCCTCGCCACCTCGCGCGCATCACCCCCACCAAGTTCCAGCCCCTAGGACGCCTTGGTGCGCCCTCCCGGCCGCTGCTCGTCGGAGCCTACGCAAACCCTAGATTCAAAATGGCGCAGTGGCATTTCCGTAATATAGTGTGAACTTTGTTCCCTTTTACAAAAATCATTTCTCCCGATTCCAAAGTCCAAAAATCCCAAACTAACTTTTGTTGGAATCTCTGAAATATGTAATTTGCAAAAAGTAACATGAACTCCTGTAATTATTTCATTTAAGTAATTTCAAAAATCATTAATTTGCAACACTTGTAAGCTAAATAAATTCATTACTAATTAAATAAACATCAAATAAATATGAAACTTGGTCGGAACATGCATCTTGGCATACATGAGCACCCTGCACAAGCATCTGTAATTTTGTTGCATGTTTTTCAAGTGTATTGCATTATTTTTCAAGTTATTGCATTGTGTAAATATATTTATATTAATTATGTGTAAATTATTTTCGCATGAAACTTGGTAGATCCCCTGTTCATTGCCCTGTACACTTGCATAAAATTCCATGATTAATTTTGAGCACCCTAAATAATTGTTTTGCTGTCACTTTATTTAAATCAATAAAAGGTAAAATTTCAGCACATGAAAGTATAACTTTAGGCTTATCTTTTTATTTCTCCTGTATGCTCATTGTCATATGTGTGGTTCATACTGCTCATTAGTCCCTCATGGCCATAAAAGTAGTATTCTTTCATTGGTCCTACACTTGTGATGATTGTTTAATTACTCTACTAATTACATGCATAATTGTCATCACATGTGATAATAGGTGTACCTGTATGTCCTAAATTTATTTGTCCTCACATATGTTTTGCTTATCCATCCAAATCTTAACATTTGGTGTTGTACACAGCATGCATGTTGCCTTGTCATGGTTATTGCTATTGCCTATGTTGTTGCTCATAGTTGTTAAGTTTATTAGCAAGAAAGGTAGGAATTTATAGGTGAATAAAAGTCACTAATATCATGAGCTTGATTCGTTCATCCATGCATATGGCATATGTATAATTAGGGTAATTATACTAATGCCATGTGCTAATTACCTAATTAGGGTAAGCATAATTTAATTGCTCAATTAAAAAAACCAAGAAAAAGAGAAAATCAGTTAATTAAGTCAGGTAAAACCCTAACTCCCACACACATAAAAAATTATAATGATAGTGTGCCATTGTTTTTGCACCATCATGTTGGCCATATCAAAACATGAATTTAGGATATTTTTGTTGAATTTTGAGCAAACCCTTAAATGCCTTAAAAATTCAACTTAATGTCAGAAACAACAGCTCTTCTCGAATGGTTCAAAAATTCTGGAATCAGAATCTCACGCTGACCCCAAAAGAAAAGTTGGAGCATATGATCTGCTGGATCTACAGAAAATTTGGTTTGGAATTTGGAGCAATGTAGCGTGGACGGTTTGCTAAATTACAGAGAGCAACAGCTTGGTCAGCAGTAATTCAACTTTTCTCCTTTGCCCACCGGATTGATGGCCGCTCCACCGTCCTCCTCGGTGACAATGAAATATGTGAGATGCCAATGCACTATGCCTATTTTGTCGATATTTCTTTCGTACATGCAATCTGAAATTTTTGATCACTTATGTCTAATGTCATGTTTTCTTGCCATTTTCGCTCTTTTCCTAACGAGCTAACATGAGAAAAATTTTCATATATGACAGATGGTGAATACCTGCCGTGGTGAAGCTTCCGGTAGTGGGCAAGGTGGAACGGTCGAGCAACCACCTAACCCTCCGCTGATGACAACGTTGGAGCAACTCGTGCACAACCAAAACGAGATATTCCGTTTGTTCTTTGCAACCCAACCAATCAAGGACAAGGCCAAGGACCACCACCACAAGGGTCGAGGAACTCCACCTATGCCGACTTTTGCGCAACTCAACCGCCCAAGTTTGGTGAAACAACCGATCCTTTGGAGGCGGATAACTTCATCCGCATCATTGAGTCGAAGTTTGCACATCGGAGCAAAAGACCCTCTTTGCGGCGCAACAACTTCATGGCTCCACTAGTGCAAGGTGGGCAAGTTTCACCGCTGCTCTTCCCGCCGGCCATCAAGTGACTTGGCCGGAGTTTTGTGCCACGTTTCGCGCGCACCATATTCCCCCGATCTCGTGAAGCAGAAATTGCAACAATTTCTCAACTTGAAGCAAGGCACCGGAACCGTGCAAGAGTATGCACGGAAGTTCAACTACTTGGCTCTCAATATGCTTCCTATCACGCCAACACGAATGAGAATAATATGGATTGCCCTCGTTCGGGGCTAAGCCCGAAGTTTCAAGATCGCTTGGCTCAAGTCACTACCGGCAGATTCAATGACTTGATGAGTGCCGCAATTGTCCAAGAAGATGCTATCCATGCTCACCAAGAGGACAAGAAGAGGAAGCGTGCGGTAGGAAATCCATCCGGCTCTTCTCCGCCTAAATACAAGTTGGCCATCACTTCCACATCCGGAAAGAAGTTTCGGGCCGCATTGCCGCCGACAAGGGGTCATGCCACTTTCTGCTGCAGCAGCAGTGCAGCATCACCACTCCATGGTGGAAATCAGCAGCACAACAAGGCTTCCCACCCTACGTAGCAGCAATTTCAAGGTCCATGCTATAATT
Organism: Chloris gayana; assembly: GCA_031894775.1. NCBI lineage: Eukaryota > Viridiplantae > Streptophyta > Magnoliopsida > Poales > Poaceae > Chloris > Chloris gayana. Next base: position 836,836 of record JAUNZO010001841.1, on the reverse strand, counting down.
ATGGACGTCCGGGTCACTTCGCAAACGATTGTCGTGTTCCGACACGTAACCTGGGCAACAACAACAACAATGGGTCCAGAAGTGGCAACAACAACAACCAACACCACAGCGGAAATAATGGGAATGGGAACCGCAACCAATCATCCACTCCGAATGCTAAGAATGGCCGAAGAGATTCAAGCGAGAGAACCGGTACTTTCGGGTATGTTTTCAGTCAATAATCACTCCACATTGGTTCTTTTTTATTCCAGTGCAACTCATGATTTCATTAGTCAATCATGTGCAAAAACCCTACAACTCACCCCTACCGTTTTGGACATTCCTTACATTATCACATCACCCGGTGAAAAATAAAAACAAACCTAGAGTTGAGGCATGTACCACTACACCTAGAGAGAAAAATATACCCCTTATCTTTCGTAATTTTAGGAGGGCAAGGAATAGACATAATCCTAGGTATGAGATGGATGAAACTCCATAAAGCCGTTTTGCGCATCGATTCCCGAGAAGTTCACCTAAACTCACAACTTCATGGTTCATCTATTCTCCGATTGCCATATCCTAAAAACTCCACATAAAAAATATACCATCTTGAAGGGAAAAGGATTGATGATATTCCCGTGGTATCCGAGTTTCCCGATGTGTTTCCGGATGACTTACCGGGCATGCCACCCGATCGGGATGTCGAGTTTAAAATTGAGCTCCAACCCGGTACAACGCCAATTTCTTGAAGGCCGTACAAGATGGCTCCTAATGAGTTAGCGGAGTCAAAAGAGCAATTGAATGAGCTCATGGACAAAGGGTATATTTGACCTAGTTCATCTCTCGTGGGGATGTCCCGCTCTCTTTATAAAGAAGACAACAAGAGGTTACGTCTATGTGTGGATTATCGCCCTCTCAATGCGGTGAGTATCAAGAATAAGTATCCACTCCCTCGGATTGATATTCTATTTGATCAATTAGTTGGTGCTAAGGTCTTCTCCAAGATTGATCTCTGTTCCGGCTATCATCAAATTAAAATCCGAGCTGATGATATTCCAAAAACTGCATTCTCTACGCGGTATGGCCGGGCGATTCTAATCCACGCATGCGCGCTCGGAAACAATCGAGCAAACCTTACGACAGGGGGCCATTTCCTTTTTTGGAAAGTTTCACATCTCGCATTTTACCATTTTAGGAAAGTTTTTGATGTGAACTAGGGAGTCCCGATCTTCATGAAAGGTTCAGATAACTCTTGATTTGGCGAAGATGTGACACACGTCGATCCGGCTCCTGAACAACACGTTCGAACCCCGCAATCGCAGCACCACGTCCTCTATGGTTATCAACCGGCGTTGCACGGTTGACCTCACCAAGAAGGCTAATCCCTGCCTGTGAATCAAGAACACAAGCAAGAACAAGAAAGAACGCAACCAAATTTACAGATGTATGATTAATCTCACGAGTTGGGGTCTCACAAACCGATGAACGGCGAAACTGTCTAAGCAGAATAATCTAAGCAAAACCCAACCCTAACATGGGTAACGGCTGCTGCTAATAAAGACTTGGGGACGTGCAAGAACCCCCTGGATGCTCCCCTAATATGCTCACACGAGATACACGGCCCAAATGCGAAAAACGGTGACGCAGCACCAAAACAGATTCCGGACGTTCCAATATTTCGATGATTCCTGTCGACTCCGGATGAATTTTGACATGAGACCGGTTCCACTGGAAAGTTTATGAAATTATCTTTCGATCGATATGTAGAACGTCCAAATCCGACATATTATGCGATCTGTGCGTCTATTTTAATTCGGACTGTTCCTGGACTCCGAAACAGACTCGAAGTCGACTTGATTTGGGCCTCCACAATGCCTTGCACCCTCTTGCTGGACCTCCACTCCTCCAAGCCCTCTTCCATTCATACTATGGTCCTCTCCTTGATTCCTAATCATAATAAAATCATTAGGTAGCAAACTATTCTCCAAATTATGAAAGGAAAGACTTAGGAACGAGCTCACCTCTAAATTCAATTGTCGGGCGCGAGCTCTAGTGATTGGCCCTTGAATGTTCAGCGGAGGAGTGTCATTTGTATCCAAAGGAGTGATGTCCTCATCATCCTCCCCCTCTTGAATCGGAGTCGTTCTCGACTCAAGCTCATGCTCCTCACCCAAATAAGGCTTCAAATCTGTAATGTTAAAAGTGGAACTAACCAGAGGCAACTCAAGTTTACATGCATTATCTTTAATCTTCTCGATAATCTTGAAAGGACCAGCAGCTCTATGCATTAACTTAGACTTTCTCAACTCAGGAAACCGATCCTTTCTCAAGTGCAACCATACTAAATCACCCGATTCTAATTTAACTTCCCTTTTACCTTTACGACCAGCAATCCTATACTTTTCAGTCATCTTTTCAATGTTGTGCTTAGTTGTTTCATGCATTTTTAAAATAAACTCAGCACGTTCCTTAGCATCAAAGTGAACTCTCTCACTAGTAGGCAAAGGCAAAATATCAATAGGAGCACAGGAATTAAAACCATACACTACCTCAAAAGGACTTACCTTGGTGGTCGAATGTGTTGCACGATTATATGCAAACTCCACATGAGCCAAACATTCCTCCCACATCTTCAGATTTGTCTTTAAAATAGCTCTCAACATGGTGCCCAATGTGTGGTTCACTACCTCAGTTTGGTCATCAGTTTGTGGGTGACATGTTGTAGAGAACAACAACTTCGATCCCAACTTATTCCATAGGGTGCACCAAAAATGACTCAAGAATTTGGCGTCACGATCTGAAACAATAGTAGAAGGCATACCATGCAAGCGAACAATCTCTTTGAAAAATAGATCATCAATATGAATAGCATCATCACTCTTATGACAAGGTATAAAGTGAGCCATCTTAGAAAATCTATCCACCACAACAAAACCACCACAACAAAAATACTATCCCTCCCCTCTTAGTCCTAGGCAGTCCTAAAACAAAATTCATAGAAATATCCGCCCAAGGTATTGAAGGAACGGGAAGAGGCATATACAAACCATGTGGATTCAAGCAAGACTTTGCTTTTTGACAAGTAGTGCAACGAGCCACAAAACGCTCAACATCTCTTCTCAACTGTGGTCAAAAGAAGTGTGTGGCCAACACATCCGCCGTCTTCTTTGCACCAAAATGTCCCATCAATCCGCCTTCCTCGTAACAACAAAAGACAAACGAAACCAACTGGAATGCAAAGGCGGTTAGCTCTAAACAAATATCCATCATTTATCACAAACTTGTTCCATGTACGACCCTCTCTACAATGCAGCAAAACATCTTTAAAGTCAGCATCAAGAGCATATTGTTCTTTAATTGATTCAAGACAAAAATGCGACAATCAAGGTGTGACAACATAGTGTATCGTCTAGACAAAGCATCAGCAATCACATTATCCTTCCCTTTTTTATGCTTGATAATATAAGGAAAAGACTCAATAAACTCAACCCACTTAGCATGTTTACGGTTCAAATTACTTTGAGAGCGAATATACTTAAGCGATTCATGATCAGAATGAATAACAAATTCCTTAGGCCAAAAATAATGACACCACGGTTGCAAAGAACGTACAAGAGAATACAATTCTTTATCACACGTAGAATAATTCAAAACAGAGCCAGTTATCTTTTCACTAAAATAAGTAATAGGTTTGCCATTTTGCATCAAAACACCACCAATGCCAATACCACTAGCATCACACTCAAGTTCAAAATTCTTACCGAAATCTGGTAGTTGCAGCAGCGGTGCATGTGTAAGCTTGTCCTTCAAAGAGCTAAAGGACTCGTCGTGTGCTTTGCTCCATCGAAACACAACACCCTTCTTTGTCAACTCATGCAACGGTGCAGCGATAGTGCTGAAATCTTTGACAAAGCGGCGATAGAAACCTGCAGGACCAAGAAAACTCCGAACCTGTGTGATGGTTTGGGGCTGCGGCCAGCTAGCAATAGCGTCAATTTTCTTGTCATCCACCTCTATACCCTGTGGAGTAACAACATAGCCAAGAAAAGAAACTCGATCGGTGCAAAAGGTGCACTTCTCAAGGTTAGCAAGTAAATGTGCATTTCTTAAAGCAGTAAAAACAACACGTAAATGATCTATATGTTCATCTAAAGACTTGCTGTAAATCAAGATATCATCAAAGTAAACCACCACAAAATGCCCAATAACAGCCCTCAAAACCTCATTCATTAAGCGCATGAAAGTACTAGGTGCATTAGTTAACCCAAAAGGCATTACTAACGACTCATACAATCCGAATTTAGTTTTAAAAGCTGTTTTCCATTCATCTCCAAGTTTCATTCTAATTTGGTGGTAACCACTACGCAAGTCAATTTTAGTGAAAATTAGAGAACCGCATAACTCATCAAGCATGTCGTCTAGCCTAGGAATAGGATGACGATAGCGAATAGTAATATTGTTAATGGCTCTACAATCAACACACATGCGCCAACTACCATCTTTCTTTGGAACCAAAAGTACAGGAACAGCACAAGGACTAAGGCTTTCTCGTACATACCCGTGGTCCAAAAGGTCTTGGACTTGTCGCTGAATTTCCTTTGTCTCCTCGGGGTTGGTCCTATAAGCATCGCGATTTGGCAAGGTAGCTCCCGGAATCAAATCAATTTGATGTTCTATTCCTCTCAAAGGTGGTAATCCGGGAGGAATCTCAGCTGGAAAAATATCCTCAACTCCTGCAAAAGGTCAGTGATAGCAGAAGGCAAAGAGCTAGCAATATCATCAAAGGAATACAAGGCTTGTTTGCATATCAAAGCATAAAAAATATCATCATTAGAAATTTCAGCAAGGTCTAATTTTGTAGCAAGCATAACACGACCTTTCAAATTAATTCCATCTCCCTTAGAAATAGGTGCAGACTTATCCTTTATAGGTGGGAAAACAGAATTAGCAACTTGCTGATTTTCAGATTTAGAATTATTCAAAGAAGCAGCTCGTTCTCTATCAGCTTCTACAATTTCAGCAGGGGACAAAGGTACTAAAGTAATTTTCTGTCCTTTATGCATAAAAGTGTATTTATTACTTCTACCATGGTGTGTAGCATCATTATCATGTTCCCAAGGACGACCCAATAAAAGTGAACAAGCTTGCATAGGAACCACATCATAATGAGCATAATCTGAATAAACACCAATGGAAAAAGGAACTCTACAAGTTTGTGTTATCTTAGCTTTTCCCGAGTCATTTAACCATGGAATGATGTATGGATTAGGATGTGGTCGTGTGGCCAAACCAAGCTTCTCAACCAGATCTGAACCATCGAAGAAAATCTTGATGACGAAGAAAATCTGGAACAAGTTGTGGCGTTGTATCTTTTCAGAAGTCTGAATTTGCGTGCTAAGTACACGCTGTACAATGATGTTCATGAAACCCGAAGTGTGTTCTCCACCAAGTACATGGCCCTCGTTGGTGTCGTCGGCGACTTTGTCTTCATCATCATCTACTATGTCGGAGGTTCTGATTTGTCCTCCATCTTCAGTGGCCACGTATGCCCGCTGACTTGGGCAATCCTTCTGCACATGGCCGAGTCCATGGCAGCGGTGGCACTGAATGTTGGAAGTGCGTCCCGTCGAGGCGACCGATGAAGCACTTTGAGCTGGACCCTGCACAGAATTTTTACCTGAATTTGCAGGGCATGTAGGAGGTGCGTGTGGGGCTGCAGTAACACCACGCGCAGATGCGGGAGGCCGTTTGCTTGCTGGTGGAGATGGCCGGGAAGAAAACCCCGAAGACGGCGTCGACCGTGGGGTGTAAGATGGCCTGCTTCTACTGCTGCTTCTCTGTTGCTTCTCCCGTCCCTGCAATTCTTTCTCTGCAAGCATAGCAAACTGGAACAACTGGTTGATGGTGTTAAACTTCTTATAATCAACAATGCCCTGTATATCACGTGTCAAACTAGAGTATAAACGAACAATAGAGCTCTCATTATCCTCTACTATCATGCAGCGTTGTAAATCCTTTTGAAGCTCACCATAATAGTCCTGCTCATATTTATCCCCTGTTCTAAGCGCTGAAGTTTTTTGCGTAAATCTCTATGATAAGAAGGAGGGACAAAACGATCACGCATGGCTTCCTTAAGTTCAGTCCAAGTTACAGGAATATCATCAGCAGTTAGAGAATTCCACCAAATGATAGCAAAATCTTTAAATTCACTAGTGGCTTGTCTAACTCTATGCTGCTCAGGAACGAGGTGCCCACTAAATTTTTGCTCTACTGTCATCTCCCAATCAAGGTAACCCTCCGCATCATATTGTCCCGAAAAAGGTGGAATGGTAAACTTAATCTTAGCATAAGGATCATCGGGGCTCGATTATTGTTACCTTGTTGTCGATGTTAGCCACCCATATCTTGGGTTTTCTGTTGTAGACGCCGGTGAAGCCTTTGTGCTCGTGTGGCTGCATCATCGACGTTGACAGTGGCATCATTCACCGTGTCATCTTTTATGTTTCCACCGGCGTTGCTACCGGCCTCATCTTCGTGGATCTTCACACGGTTCTCCACCTCGATCAGCTTGCCGACCAACGTTGTCGCCACTTCGCTAGAGTATTAACCGTGTCTCGTCATCTTGAACAACCGCTTATCGATCCTCTCAATCTGGTTGCCGAGATTGAGTTTGTTGATGCCGTCGGTAACGGCCTTGTTAAGAGCTTCTGTCATCTCCTCACGTGCCCTGTCAAGAACAGACTGAAGCGGCCCTTGACTAACACACTCGTGGAAATCTTTAGGGGTGCCAACGTCCGTATCATCTCCTGCCATAGCAAATACCAAAACAGGAACAAACAATGAAGGTTATCCCTAATAAACACTACTACTATAGTGGACAGTGGTGACTCTCACAAAAGCAAATGGAACGTCTTACCAAGTTCTTACAAGGGTCTTACCAAGCAAGGCAAAGGATACCTAGAAGGCGTGTATCATGGTTACAAGGGTCAAAAACCTGTGTTGTCCGAAGTAGTATGTGGAGCTAGGAGGGCCAAATATGTGAGTGGAACACAATTCAAAAACAGATAGTAATGCTCAATAAATGTCCAAAGCTACTTGTCCTTAGTTGCTGGTCTGCACGTGTCCTAGAACACTAGTGCAGGCAAAGCAAGGATGACAGCAGAAAGGAAACAAAGCAAAAGGTAACTAGCAAGGAAGAAACAACAACTAGACACAAAAAACAGGCCAAAACCCTGTTTTGTCTTTTAGCACTAGTAGAAATCATAAAATTTTCTTTTTTGATATTAATTTTTAGATATTTTTCTTCCACTCGGAGGCAACAAAATAGGAAGCACGCAAAGTTTCAGGTCAAACAGAGAAGGAATGTGACCGACAGATTTTCTCGTAAGATGCAGCGGCGACGGGTTGCAAACTTTTTTCCTCGAATCGGTGGGCTTAACTATTTTTTTGATATTTTTGAGTTTTTTTTGATATTTTTTGAGATTTTTCCTAGTGACTTTTTTCTGGATTAGTGGGTTCCAAATTTTTGCGAAGCCGGAACGAGAAGATGCGAAATTTTTCTCTACCCAATTTCAAATTTTTTTTTGCCTAATTTCGAGTCCGTATGCGAAAGTTATGGCTGTTAGAAGGAATGGACTCCGAATTAGGGTTTCGGTGGGTGGAATTGCAATCGGTTAGGATATTTTTTTGTTTTAGCGACGATTAATGTATGCAACAGAAACAAGCAGGAGGTCTCGGTCGTGGGGTGTTGAGTTCGAGATGGAAAGGGTGGGAGTGTAGGGTGGGACTATGGTAGATGCAGCGGAGGTGAGAAAACTCCCGAGACAAAGCAAATTTGAGGGAATTCGGCTAGGGTTTTAAGGGGGCACAAAACCGACGACAAGAATACGAACTAAACCAGCAACAAAACAAGTCACTAGGACACAAACTCAAACCGATGAGCGGCGAAACTGTCTAAGCAGTTTAATCCGAAAATGTTCAATCAATTTTTTTAAGAACTTCCATCCAAAAGTTTGATCGAAAAAGTTTCATTGAAAGTTTGAATCAAAGTTTAATCCAAACTTCAGTAAAAAAATTGAATCACAAGTTTAATCGAAAATGTTCGATGAAAAATTTCGTTAAAACTTACTAAAAAGTTCAAATCGAGTTCCATTGAAACTTTCCCACAAAACTTTGAATCAAAACTCTAGACTTTAAAAGTTCGGATCGAAAAAATGAGAGAGAGAGGGAGAGAGAGAGAGAGAGAGAGAGAGCACCGTAATCAAGTTGATAGGGTCGCACGTGGGTTTGCAACGAAGCCCGCGAGTGCTCCCAAGTAGAACAGGATTCCCCGGTATGGCCTCTTTAAATATATTGTCATGTCTTTTGGGCTTACAAATGCTCCGGCTCATTTCATGTATCCGATGAATTCGATTTTATGCCCGAGTTGGATAAGTTTGTCGTGGTCTTTATTGACGACATTCTTATTTATTCGAAATCCGAGGAAGAACATGCTGAACACCTTCGTATTGTTCTACAACGGCTTCGTGATCAGCAATTATATGCCAAGTTTAGTAAGTGTGAATTTTGGTTGAAGCACGTTCCTTTCTTGGGTCACATCATATCCGCGGAAGGTATTGTCGTTGACCCGAGCAAAGTTGAAGAAGTGCTTACTTGGAAGTCCCCGAGATCGATGAAACAAATTCGAAGCTTTCTTGGTCTTGCCGGTTATTATCGGAAATTCGTTCCCCATTTTTCAAGCATAGCCAAGCCTATGACAAAATTAGTGGAGAAGGATGCTAAATTTAAATGGAGCCGTGAATGTGAAGAAGCCTTCCAAACTCTCAAGAAGCACTTGACCACCGCCCGGTGTTAGCACAAGCCGATATCACCAAGCCGTTTGATGTGTATTGTGCTGCGTCCAGCACTCGGTTTAGGGTGTGTGCTAATGCAAGAAGGTCGCGTCAATGCTTATGATTCCCGTCAACTTCGCAAGCACGAACGACACTACCCTACCCATGACTTGGAATTGGCCTCGGTCGTTCTTGCATTGAAAATTTGGAGACATTATCTACATAGAAATCTTGTCAATCTCTACACCGATCATAAGTCTCAAATATATCTTTGTTGACGGTCCTTATGGTCCAATTTTACCGTCAACATATTGCATCTTTTTGAATCAAACACCATCACCAAGAATAGACATAGGGATTATTTCTAACAAATTCCACTAGTCTTGGTGAAATGATGAATGCAGGTGCAATTCATATGAAAACAGGGGAAAACATGCACGAAACATGGACTTTGCAATCGACGGATTTTCCCGGACTAAAGAATATCGTCCAAAAGCCCAAAACCACAAAACAGGGCCTCAACATCAAACCAAGCAAGTGGATTGGGCCGGTAGACAGCCAGAGGAAGGCACCGAGAGAAGAACCAAGCCCGGGGAGCCCAGGCCGGTTCGGCCGAACCGCCCTACTGGTTCGGCCGAGCCGACAGGTGGGCCCCCGGCCCACTTTTCTCTCGACGGTTCGTCACCGACGTCCGGAGGTCGGTTCCACCTGCAATTAATACCACCGACGTCCGGAACCGCCTCCAAGTTGCCGACCTTCCAAGGCTATAAATAAAGGGCTATACCCCCTCTCTCAACACACCACCAACATCAAGATAGAAGACAAAATTCTCATCCTTAGGCCAAGGGCCTCTTGTATCTTAGTAGAATAGGAGAGAGGGCAAGGAAAAGGAAGGAGTGTTCCTCCCTTTTATAAAGTGGAGTAGTATTTCCTTTCCTTTTACCTTGGCGTGTAAACACTCTTTTAGGTGATTTATACGTGGTGATCTACTTATCTATCGTGACATATCTTTGTTAGACGTAATTCTTGTTATACTTGTTTACGGGATCATCGCTTCGCAAGAAGTGCTCTAGCTTTCGAACTCAGTTCTAGGCCGAGGCTAGAGTAGCGGTCAATAGCATAGACGTGGTGTCTAGGCTGGAGATCGCCTTTGTTTGCTTGTGTGCCCCACGGTTTGTAGAGGTAGGTGGCAGGAAGTGACAGCCACTGTCATCCAAAGGAACCCTCCACGTTCGGGTACATAGTAGAGCTTTCGTAGACCGGAGTGGCTTGGCGGACCAAGCCTAAGACGGTGCCCGAAGTAAACAAGTCTAGCTTGCGTTCGTCTACCTTTAAAGGATAAATAGATAAGAGTCACCCTCTCGACCCTATTTTGCTACGTTGTCTTGGTTGTCCTTGGGTAAACTAACCTTGTTGCAGAAATACTCCGTTCCCTGCGGATATAAATACGATACCTTGGAATACTCCCGGGTGAAGTGCTACAACGGTATTCCGTGCGCTTGCGGATTTATTCGTGACGTAAGAAATACCAACAAGCATTTCGGCGCCGTTGCCGGGAGCGGTTGTTATCTTTGTAACGAATCAGGTTTGCCCTCGTAATCTATCTTACTTACCGTTCTGTTTTTATTTTTCCTTACATTCAAAATTTCACAAAAACATATCATGGAGTCACACCCAACCATCCAATCTTTCTCCACTCCACGGGGTGAACTCTTAGAGCCACCATCATCATCACAACCTATTTCTTCACCTGGCTATGAGTTCTCCCCGATTACATTTCGATGATTAGAGGTTTATCCTTTTCGGGTTTTAAACATGAAAATCCTTATGAACACTTGCGAGAGTTTGAACATTTGTGTTCATGCCGACTGATCCATGGCATGACACAAGAAACATTGAAGTGGAAGTTGTTTCCCTTCTCTCTCAATGAGAAGGCGAAGCAATGGTACACTTACACCGCTAAGAGAGTGAACGGTGATTGGAAAGAATTGCGAGACAAATTTTGTCTAGCATTCTTCCCCGTGTCTCGTATCACTTCTCTACGAGCGGAAATAATAAGCTTTCGGCAAGAAGAAAAGGAAACCTTGAGCGCGGCATGGATTCGGTTCTGTTCTCTAACGGACTCCGGACCAGAATTGTTGCTCCCCGAACCCGTTTTATTACAACACTTTTATTCAGGATTGAGCAACGATACCGCACTTTATCTTGACACGGCCGCGGGTGGATCTTTTTCTCATAAGACCATAGCGGAAGCACACGAACTTTTGGATCGAATTGTGGAAAACACACCTTTTTCCGCTGACTTACTCGTAGAGCCGGAGTCGAAGATGAGGAACTCGTTGTGCAAGAGACACAGCACTTGGTGCCCATGATGGAGCACCTAGCACTCGAGTCCTCATCTAACACAAGAACAATGATAGAGGAAGATGAACCTCTTGAGTTCCCATTTGAGTTCAAGGAAGAAATTTTTGAAGATTTTGGAAACACCTTGAACTACTCCTATCAAAAGAAACCAGCACTCCCTGCACCAACTCCCGAACCTATTGAAAAATCTATTCTCTTAAAAACTGTTCGGAAGTTGACAGCAATCATGAGTGATGAATGGTTGATAGAAAACGAACTTTCTTCGGAAGTTCTTCGACTTGATCATCCTAGATCAACCATTCGTGGCTCAATTCGGGGAGTAATGGTAGATATTCTCTATAATCCTCTAGTAGGTGCCAACATCATGTCCGAATCTTTTGCTTCAACTTTATTTGGAAACGAGACATGGGCACCTTCGACAAACTCCTTAAAGCCTCACCGGGGCAATTTTTTGAGAGTTTGGGGATCATTAGAGATGTTTGCATTAAGCATAATGAAGCAAAGGTTTCCCTGGACTTTCACGTTTTCGGAATCTTGGATTTCGATGTTTTGGTCGGTCATCCCATAGAAAAGCTTTTCTTAGGGATATCACCTTTAGGAACCTTAGACTTCACCCTCGGCAAGAAAACTTTTTCTCTTCCTATCATTCATGCACAAAACTCTTTTGCCGAGGAGCCGCTTGTGGAAGAAGAATGCATGGAGGAGGTTATGGCAATTTTTCCTCATGAAAACCCCGAATCATCCTTGGATGAAGATGCTCTTGATTTCATTTTGGAAGAGGATGATTCGGCGGAAACTTTTGAGCTGCCCGAAACTTTTACACCTACGCCACCTCCCGTAGAACTCAAAACTCTTCCACCAGGCTTGCGCCACGTTTTTCTTCACGGAAATCCCGAAACCCCTGTCATCATAAGTGACAAGCTTTCGGAGGAGGAAACTGCAAAACTCTTAGCCGTGCTAGAAAAACATCACTCCGTTTTTGGGTACTCGTTGACGGTCGTTACGGACCAATTTCGACCGTCAATTAGTCAAATAAATGAGAAGGACTAGGCATGTCTTGCATGCATTTTACTTAGAAATAACCTAGTTCCACGTGTACCTCTAGATTTTTAGTGTGCAGGTGGAAAATGATGAATTCCAGGCCCCGAGGCGACAAATCAACACTTTTACAAAACTTCCACTTCGCCGCGGGAATCAACTCCAAGATAAAAGGCCAACGACCACGAAATCCAACACAAATAAGGCCTCACGCACCTGGATCAAAGACCAACATCCAGTGGGGGAGCCAACCGCCAAAGCCCAGCCCAGGAGGGGCCGGTGGCAGTTCGGCCGAACCAACAAGGCGGTTCGGCCGAACCGTCATGGTGGCCCCCCGGCCCACTTTCTCTCGGCGGTTTGCCCACCGCCTCCGGAGGTCGGTTCCACGCGCATTAAATGCCACCGACCTACGAAACCGCCTCCAGGAGCCGACCTTTCAAGCCTATATAAGGAGGGGTACCCCCCTCCTTAACACACACAACAACACAAGGATCATTCTCTCCTCACACTAGAAGTTTAGAGGCTTTCTAGGTAGTGCTAGGCTTAGTAGTGGGCTGCCTCATTGCTCCCAAAGTCTTGTGGAAAATTGGGTATAGCTCTTGTATCCTCTCTTTATGAGACTTGATCTTTTATATATGGAATACTTTCGTTCATATCCTTGTCATGAGCTTTATAGAGTAATCATGATCTTGTTTGATCGTTCATCGTTCGTTCATATGAGTTCGTCGTTCGTTCTTCGTTCTTCATTAATAGAAGATGAACTCATATCGAATGTTCTTCGTTCGTTCATACTTGATCACCGATTACTCCCGATCTTACTTGATTAATTGCCGTTCGTCGCTCATTCTTGAGCGACGAACGCCTTTGCATGACTTAGTGCTAGCTTTGATCCTTTCGTCTAGCGTATGCTAGTTAGGCTAGTGTTCTTATGAATAGGCTTCGGGTTCATCGTCCCGCAAGGGTGCTCTAGATTTACCACCATGTCGGTGCCTCGAGGGATCTAGAGTTGTGGTTAGTGACGCCGGCACGGTGCTGGGGTTATCTACCCACCGTTGAATGTGCTTCGTGTCCCACGGTTTGTAGAGGTAGGTGACAAGAAGTGACAGCCTTGTCATCCAAAGTAATCCTCCACGTTCGGGCATGGCATAGGAGTCTAAAAAGCCGGAGTCGCGAGGCGGACCTCGCGTAAGACGGATCTCCCGATGATGCCTAGGCATTAGACGCTTGCTTGCGCTTGCATGATCTTGGATGTTAGGTAGAAGCTGCGCACTCATATGAATGTTGTATCATTAGGAGTAGTGGTCTGCTAGTCTAGTTTAGCTTTATCTAGGATCGCCTCTATCCCTTTTATAAGAGAATGCATCGCCTTGGTGTGTGTCACACTATCCTCAACTTATTGCTCCTAACCCCTGCATTGGAATGTGAATACTTCATCATTCTTTTGTAACACCATGAACATAAGTACTCTTATCAACCATGTCTTCCTTTGGGAAAATATAAATACGATACCCTTGAATACTCTCGGGTGAAATGCTACAACGGGTTATCCGTCCGCTTGCGGATATTCATGACCCACCTTATAATACATATCTAGTACTTGTACTGGATGTGGATTATTTGGTTAAATAGTGCAAGTGACTTAAACCCTTGGCTCTCCCGCGGTCACGTGTTTCTTTCCGCGTGACCTTAAGAGATGCCAACAAGCATTTCGGCGCCGTTGCCGGGGAAGACATTGGTTAATAAGAATACAATGAATGTTCATGATTACACTTGATGATGATTTAATCATTGCCCTTGCAGAGCTAACCTTGATCTGTTTTCTCTCAAAGGTGAAAACAGGATAGTGCATGCGTGGATTCGACTTGCCGGAAAACTTCGTTGATAATCCCGAGGCTCTTGCGAGAAAGACTCGACCTCGCGTCGTTGTCTCTCCTCAAGAACCCACGACAAGCGAGCCCGCATCTTCCGCACCATCAACCTCAACACTCATGGCTGAAAGGACCCTTCGTGACTACTCGCGCCCTCCGTCGCCAATGTGCCCATTGGGCCCAACGTCGACGCTGGTGCTGCAGGACTTGACATCAAGTCCAGCCTCATCACTATGGTGCAAGCCATTCCCTTTTGTGGAAAGGCCTCCGAGGACGCCAACTCTCATCTCCAACAGTTCCTGGAAATATGCAACACATCAGCCACGGCCGGAGCCAACCAAGATGCTATCAAACTCCGCCTGTTTCCCCTATCCCTCCTTGGGAAGGCGAAACAGTGGTTTTATGCCAATCGTGCAAGCATTGACACTTGGAACAAATGTTCCACGGCGTTCCTCGCCAAGTTTTTCCCGATGGGCAAAACCAATGCCCTTCGTGGAAGAATTGCAAGTTTCCAGCAAGCGACAAACGAATCCATGCCCGAGGCATGGGAAAGGCTTCAAGAATACATTCTGGCCTGCCCTCACCATGGGATGGAGGAATGGCTCATTCTTCAACATTTCTACAACGGGTTGACACCAACAACCCGTGGACATATGGATGCCGCTGCTGGAGGAGCCTTCTTCTCCAAAACTATTGCCCAAGCAAAAGAACTCATAGAGAAGATGGTCTCCAATCAAGGGTGGAGCGATGATCGACTCCAAACACGCGCAAGAGGCGTACACCCTGTCAAGGAGGTGGACATGCTGTCCGCCAAGGTTGACCTCCTCATAAAACGCTTGGACGAACACAACGCAAATGGTGGTGTTCATGCATTGGACTCACACATGACGTGTGAGGAGTGCGGGAACACCGGCCATATGGGGAAGGATTGCCCCCATACCCATGAAGAGGTGTTCTACATGAACAACAACAACGGGTATCGTCCAAACGGAGGACAAGGGTACAACCAAAACCGACCATCATATCAAGGAGGTAACAATTTTTCTGGCTTTAACAATAATCAACCTTCCTTGAAAGATTTGGTTTATGGCCAAGCTAAAATTAACGAATCTATCAACAAAAAGCTTGCTGCCAATGATAAAGTCTTAGAAAACATAACTGCACAAATAGAAGGTTTCTCCTCTGCTTTCAAAAATCAGCTGAGCTTTAATAAAATGATTGAAACCCAAGTTGCTCAGCTAGCTGCTCTTATTCCTGGTTCTAATTCTGGGAAGATCCCGGGGCAACCCGAGTCTTCTTTGGAAAATGTTAATGCGGTTACCACGAGGGGAGGAAAATCCACTCGGGATCCGCCATATCCTAACCATGCAGCAAAGAAGAACAGGAACGACCTGGAGGAGGAAAGCCCTTCTATTACCAAAGAAAAAGAAGAAGAACCGAAGCCAAGTGAAGGGAAGAATGGAATTGAATTTCAAGACACAAGCTTTTTGCCATTCCCTCACAGTAAACAGGAAGCCAAAGGAGGATGAACAATTTGCTCGATTCGTCGAGACCATCCGAAGGATTCATGTCAACGTGCCATTGTTGGACATGGTGCAGGTGCCCACATATGCACGCTACCTTAAAGACATCCTCAACAACAAGAGGCCACTACCCAACGAGGAAATGGTCAAGCTCACGAGAGGAGTGTAGCGCAGCTATACTCAATCGGCTTCCGTAAAAGAAGAAGGACCCTGGCTGCCCCACAATATCATGTTCCATTGGGGCACACCACTTCGACCAGGCCTTATGTGATCTTGGGGCAAGCGTCGGCGTGATGCCCAAAGAAGTCTTTGATCGTTTGAGCTACACAACCTTGACTCCTACACCAATGAGGTTGCAATTGGCAGACTCTTCGGTCCGCTACCCCGCGGGAATAGCCGAAGACGTGCCGGTAAAAATTCGAGGCAACTTCATACCGGTGGACTTTGTGGTGCTTGAGATGGATATCGACAAGAACACGCCCTCATTTTGGGACGTCCCTTCCTCAGCACCGCAAACGCCCAAATTGATGTTGGGAATGGAGAAATCCGATTCCACATCAATGGGAAGGAGGAAAAGTTTGAGTTCCAACCAAGAAAAGAACAATGCTCAATGATCAAGATCAAGTATGGGCCAAATCCCTCAAACATCCGTGAAGTTGAAGTGACGCCAAGAAAGACGGATAGTCTCGTCGCCTTTTGGAAGCAACTTGACAAAATTGAGAATCCGTCATGGTACCAACCCAAGAAGCCTGCAACAGCAAGGCCGGGATTATGGGCCAAGAAGCCAGTCCTTCAAGACACAAAGCCACCTACATCAACAAAGACCAAACAAGTGTGGCAAGTGAAGAAGGTGCAGCCATCTTCATCCTCTTCTCCAGGGAAAGGGCCTGCACCACAAGGATGAAAAGAAATGGAGAAGTCCTCGCTCGCCGGACTTAAAATGGCAAAGCCCTGGTCGACGGGATAAATCGGTATTATCTTTCGATTTCTTTTGATTTTTGTTTTCCACCACATGCATCTCCCTGCATATTCTATTTTATCACAAGATAATTTTCATTTCATTTATTTGGATTTTCCGCCAGCATATTTGATTTTTTTTTCTCACTCGCCATGCATAGAAAATTTGAAAACCAAAATCCTTTTACGTCCAAATTTTCCTACTTTGTTTGAAACTTTTGGACAACCCTTGTATCCTTATACAAAATCCAAAAACAATTTTTGCATGTTGGAATTTTCTCCAACACTTTTTCTCGAGATTTGATTTTTCGAATAAAGCTGAATTTGAGGCAACTTTCTTTGGATTTCTTGAGCAAAAATTTCGAGGAATATCTGGACGTAGCAACCATGGTCAATGATCATTTGGCCGTTGGGAGCTATGGGCCAAAAGGGGGAGCAAAAGGGACCCACAGCAGGTCGGCCGAACCCACCTCCTTGGTTCGGCCGAACTGCCATGACCGTTGCTCGGTCTGTCCTTTTTCCCAACGGTCATATGCCCCTCCTAACGCTCAAAAACGGCTACTTCGTGAGCTATAAGTAGAGGTGGCCTGGCCGGAGCTCTCTCCCCTCTCACACTATCATTTCCACTCCTCACTCACTTCATTCTCATTACTCTCAAGTTTTCCATTGTCCTCACTTGCTCATTGCCTAAAAGTTCTGCATAAATCTTTTGCTCTTGGTGTGCTGTCTAGTTTTTGGTTTGATTTGTTTTTGTTTGGTTTTCTCGAGTTGCGACTTCTTGCTCACATGAACAACCGACGGTGTCGCTAATTTGATTTTTTCCCTCACATGACCCGTTCGGAATTTTTGTTCTTGCATTCTTGCTCTCTTTGTGTGCAGCCATGACCGGTGCCAAGAAGCTGTTCGGGTCAATCAAGAGGTCCTTGAGCTCACGCTCAAGTTCAAGCTCTTTACGTCGAAGCACCCGCGCACGCCCGTAGTCGAGTCACCGCCAAGTTCACCACCACAAGTCGAGGAAGAAGGGCAAGAGGGCAACATCGAGCATCGTCTCCTCACCGACACCGACCTCGACTTAGTGGGCGAGCACGAGACGCGCACCTACACGCTTCTCCAACACCGTCTCTTTGCTCCTACGCGAGCATTTGACACGGAGCTGCTGCACAAAATAGGTATGGATGCTGAATTTGCTCAAGTATTTAAAGCCTTAGGGTGGACAGATTTTGCTAGTGTAAATGAGCCGGGTTCCCGCTTGCTTACACTTCAGTTTTTATGCACCCTACAAACGGTAGATGAAGGAATTTCTTTTCGGTTTTTCCGTGAATCCTACCGTTTGACTTGGAAAGAACTTAGCACTCTTCTTGGCTTTAATACTCGCTGCAATACCGACTTGGATGGTGCCCTTCCTCGGTTTTCAAAGCATGCTTTTTGGGAAAGGATTACGGGTCTTCCTAGTTGCGTGCGACCTAGAACTAATCACATCCATCATCCTACCTTGCGTTTTATGCACATGTGGATTGCTATCACTCTTTTTCCAAGGAGTGATATTCGAATTGTGCGCAAGGATGAGCTAAAAATTCTTTTTGCTGCGGTCGATAAGATTAAGATTGCTCCCGTGAAAGCCATGATTTGCCAATGGATAGAAAATCTTGGGACGATAGGACCAATTGAATGTACCTCTCTAGTGACACGAATTGCCATGCGGGTGGGAGCTTTACATGATGCTAATGTTGAATACCTTGCTACACCTCGCTCTCTTATAAATAAAGATTATCTTATTCAAGGTCACTCTCTTAAGAATGGTCCGAACGATTCCCTCATATATTATTTTGTGGGATATGCAAACGAGTTTCGGTTACCTAACCCGGACCTTCGTTTGTATACTCTCAAAAATCTAACCATTGAGCTCCAAGAAGCGCAGCGGTCTCGCAGGAGTGTATCTTCTCGCAGGGGGCGCACAGATCGGAACAACCATCTACCTCCGAGATGCCCACACCGCACCCCACGACTCATGGCGAGCCGGGGTACAGCCACCCCGGGTTTTCTCCCGGTGGGTACCCAGCCCCGCCACCTCACATGGCCGGGGATCGGCGTGGCAAACTCCGGGATATGGCCCGGGGCTGTTTTCTCCACTACAACAATGGGAGGAACACTCCACCGACTCCGGATCAGCCCAAGGCTACAACTTTGTGCAGGAGATGAACAACCTCTCCTCACAAATGGGAAGACTCCAAACCACGGCGGAAGACACCGAGTATGCGCTCAACCAACACATCTTGCAAACTCATCAATGGCAAGAGCGCACCGACACCCAGCTCACCGCCCTCACCAACATGACGGAGCAACAACGAGCCGATCTTCTGGCTTACTTCCGTCACATGGGGTTCATTCCACCAAACCCATGAGCAAGAACAAGCTTGGGGGGCAGCACCCCCGCTAAGGTATCATGTATCGCAACTTGTATCCTTTATTGTCTCTTGTTTTTGCTTGTTCTTGCCTCTCATATGAAAAACAAAATAAAAATGATAAAACTAAAAAGAACAAAAAGAAGTAGCTTAGTTCCCTTTTATACGCTGCAAGTATGTTGCTAGTCTTTCTATGTTGAGATGATGAATAGTTGCTCTGTTTTATTTCTCTCATGTGCCTAGTCTATAATTTAGAACTCTCCTAGTTTTGAGTTTGGTGGCTAGCAAAACTTGCTTAGAACCTGAAACTTGTGGGCTGCACATGCTTGAGCTGCACCTAAGTTGTTGTGAGATGATGATATGGTAAAAAGAGCTGCTATGATCTTGTCCTAAGTTGAGCTTAAAATCTCCGGAATTCTGTTCCCAAAAATTGCAAAATCTATAAGTTCCCAAGTGATGATAAATTCCTACCAAAGCCATATGCAAATTTCCCTTGAAAACCTTACTCATTTGCTACTTGTTACTTCATTGAGCTTTATCAAAATTGTGTGACCCTAGTGAGATGCTTTTCATACTCTCATGATCAAGATCACGTACACACTCCACCTCATATGCTACACTTCTACACCGGAAGTTAGCAACATGTCATGCCATCCACCCAAAATAAAGACACTCCTCACATTTTATCACCTCTCTTAAAATATCAAAAGAAGGCATGGCTATGCAAAAGAAAAAGAAAATAAGGCTCACAAAAGATGAGCAAGAAAAAGATGCTGCTCTCATTTCGAGCATAGAAAAAGAAAGAAGAAAAGATAGCCATGCCCAAAATCCAAAATAAAAAGAGGTGTAACAAAAAGAGGAGTAGTCAAATACACCACCACCATCATCTTCACACTTGCACATCTTGATCTACGATTGTATGACTTGCTATCTCCATGGATCCACTCTTTTGGTTTCGCAAAAATATGAATGCAAGTATGCCTCATTTCATACCCTACCTTGAGCTCCACAAAAGCCTATTAGATGTAGGATGAGGCAATACACATGCCTTGGTGAGGAATATAAACACCATTAGAGCGATTCGAGAGCATCACTTGTGGAACGTGGTTTTACTTGAAAAAAAAAAAAATATATTTTTTGAAAACGTCCGGAGAATAAAAAGCAAGACAAGGGAAGAGAAAATAAATGCTCTATACACCGTTCTCTCTCTCAACCGCCCAAGGTAAAGTGAAAAGCACAAAGCCCCATGAGGACTAAGGGGAAGGGTGAGTCACCATTGCCAACTTATTCAACTCAAGGATGAGTATCTTTGTTATACACTTGGTACCTTTGAGAAGTAGGCATTGTAGCAACTCCTGATCAACAACCTAAAGTTCTACTACTTGCTCGGGACGAGCAAGGGGTAAGCTTGGGGGGCTTGTTGACGGTCGTTACGGACCAATTTCGACCGTCAATTAGTCAAATAAATGAGAAGGACTAGGCATGTCTTGCATGCATTTTACTTAGAAATAACCTAGTTCCACGTGTACCTCTAGATTTTTAGTGTGCAGGTGGAAAATGATGAATTCCAGGCCCCGAGGCGACAAATCAACACTTTTACAAAACTTCCACTTCGCCGCGGGAATCAACTCCAAGATAAAAGGCCAACGACCACGAAATCCAACACAAATAAGGCCTCACGCACCTGGATCAAAGACCAACATCCGGTGGGGAGCCAACCGCCAAAGCCCAGCCCGGGAGGGGCCGGTGGCGGTTCGGCCGAACCAACAAGGCGGTTCGGCCGAACCGTCATGGTGGCCCCCCGGCCCACTTTTCTCCGGCGGTTTGCCCACCGCCTCCGGAGGTCGGTTCCACGCGCATTAAATGCCACCGACCTACGAAACCGCCTCCAGGAGCCGACCTTTCAAGCCTATATAAGGAGGGGTACCCCCCTCCTTAACACACACAACAACACAAGGATCATTCTCTCCTCACACTAGAAGTTTAGAGGCTTTCTAGGTAGTGCTAGGCTTAGTAGTGGGCTGCCTCATTGCTCCCAAAGTCTTGTGGAAAATTGGGTATAGCTCTTGTATCCTCTCTTTATGAGACTTGATCTTTTATATATGGAATACTTTCGTTCATATCCTTGTCATGAGCTTTATAGAGTAATCATGATCTTGTTTGATCGTTCATCGTTCGTTCATATGAGTTCGTCGTTCGTTCTTCGTTCTTCATTAATAGAAGATGAACTCATATCGAATGTTCTTCGTTCGTTCATACTTGATCACCGATTACTCCCGATCTTACTTGATTAATTGCCGTTCGTCGCTCATTCTTGAGCGACGAACGCCTTTGCATGACTTAGTGCTAGCTTTGATCCTTTCGTCTAGCGTATGCTAGTTAGGCTAGTGTTCTTATGAATAGGCTTCGGGTTCATCGTCCCGCAAGGGTGCTCTAGATTTACCACCATGTCGGTGCCTCGAGGGATCTAGAGTTGTGGTTAGTGACGCCGGCACGGTGTCTGGGGTTATCTACCCACCGTTGAATGTGCTTCGTGTCCCACGGTTTGTAGAGGTAGGTGACAAGAAGTGACAGCCTTGTCATCCAAAGTAATCCTCCACGTTCGGGCATGGCATAGGAGTCTAAAAGCCGGAGTCGCGAGGCGGACCTCGCGTAAGACGGATCTCCCGATGATGCCTAGGCATTAGACGCTTGCTTGCGCTTGCATGATCTTGGATGTTAGGTAGAAGCTGCGCACTCATATGAATGTTGTATCATTAGGAGTAGTGGTCTGCTAGTCTAGTTTAGCTTTATCTAGGATCGCCTCTATCCCTTTTATAAGAGAATGCATCGCCTTGGTGTGTGTCACACTATCCTCAACTTATTGCTCCTAACCCCTGCATTGGAATGTGAATACTTCATCATTCTTTTGTAACACCATGAACATAAGTACTCTTATCAACCATGTCTTCCTTTGGGAAAATATAAATACGATACCCTTGAATACTCTCGGGTGAAATGCTACAACGGGTTATCCGTCCGCTTGCGGATATTCATGACCCACCTTATAATACATATCTAGTACTTGTACTGGATGTGGATTATTTGGTTAAATAGTGCAAGTGACTTAAACCCTTGGCTCTCCCGCGGTCACGTGTTTCTTTCCGCGTGACCTTAAGAGATGCCAACAGTACTCGCTTGGAGACCTCAAGGGAATTAGCCCTGCTCTTTGCACCCATCGCATTCCCATAGGCCCCGATAGTACACCATCTAGGGAACCTCAAAGGAGGTTGAACAATGCGATGTGGGAGGTCGTTAAAAAGGAGGTCTTAAAACTTTTACATGCTCGGCATTATCTATCCTGTTCCACACAGCGAGTGGGTGAGTCCGAGTGCAGGTTGTACCCAAGAAGGGAGGAATGACGGTCATCCGGAATGACAAAAATGAGTTGATCCCTCAACGCACCGTCACGGGATGGAGGATGTGCATAGATTACTGGAAACTTAACAAGGCTACAAAGAAGGATCATTTTCCGCTGCCCTTCATCGATGAGATGTTGGAACGGCTGGCAAATAATTCTTTCTTTTGTTTCCTTGATGGGTATTCAGGATATCATCAAATCCCCATCCATCCCGACGATCAAAGTAAGACCACTTTCACATGCCCCTATGGAACTTACGCCTATCGACGAATGTCCTTTGGGCTTTGCAATGCACTGCTTCTTTTCAACGTTGCATGATGTCTATCTTTTCCGACATGATCGAAGAGATTATGGAAGTATTCATGGATGATTTCTCCGTTTATGGAAAAACCTTTGATCATTGTTTAGAAAATTTAGACAAAGTCTTGCAACGTTGTCAAGAAAATGATTTAGTGCTCAATTGGGAAAAAATGCCATTTCATGGTTAGAGAAGGCATAGTTCTAGGGCATTTAATTTCTGAAAGGGGGATAGAGGTGGACAAAGCTAAATTAGAAGTTATAGAAAAGCTTCCACCTCCCGTGAATATTAGGGGCATTCGCAGCTTCTCGGGACATGCGGGGTTCTATCGTCGTTTTATCAAAGATTTCTCTCAAATTGCTAGACCCCTTACAAATCTACTTGCGAAGGATGCACCCTTTGAGTTTACTCGATGAATGCATGACTGCTTTCACTACCCTTAAAAATGCACCCATCTCAGCGCCAATCATCCAACCCCCGATTGGACGCCGCCTTTTGAGAGAATGTGTGATGCTAGTGATTTTGCCGTAGGGGCTGTTCTTGGCCAAACTAGAGATAAAAAGCATCATGCAATCTCCTATGCAAGCAAAACCTTGACTGGAGCTCAATTAAATTACACTACCACCGAAAAAGAGCTCCTTGTCTGTCGTTTTTGCTTTTGATAAGTTTAGATCCTACTTGACTGGAGCAAAAGTCATTGTTTACACCGATCATGCTGCTTTAAAGTTTTTGCTCAATAAGAAGGATGCTAAACCCCGTTTGATACGATGGGTTCTTCTACTCCAAGAATTTGATGTAGAAATCCGTGATAAAAAAGGAGTAGAAAATTCCGTGGCAGATCATTTGTCGCGTATACAATTCACTAACCTGCAGGAATTACCCATCAATGATTTCCTACGTGACGACATGCTGCTCCTAATAAAGGACTCACATCCATGGTACGCCGACATTGTGAACTTCATGGCAACGGAGTACGTACCACCTGGAAAGAGCAAGAAACGACTCATCTATGAGAGTCGCCGTCACTTATGGGAAGAACCCTTCCTTTACCGTGTCTGCGCCGATGGATTGCTAAGGCGATGTGTGCCCATACCCGAGAGCACACGAATCATTGAGAAGTGCCATGCATCGCCATACGGGGGACACTACGGCGTGTTTCGTACACAGGCCAAGATATGGCAAAGTGGTTTCTTTTGGCCAGCCATGTACGAAGACACAAAGGAATTTGTCGGCGATGCCCGGAATGTCAAAGAGTTGGAGGCATCACGGCAAGAGATGCAATGCCCCTCAACTACAATTTACAAGTCGAGCTCTTCGACGTATGGGGCATTGACTTCATGGGACCGTTCACCAAGTCACATGACTGCGAATACATCTTGGTGGCGGTAGACTACGTGTCTAAGTGGGTAGAAGCAATGCCTTGCAGGGCCGCAAATGCCAAGCATGCTCGCCGGATGTTCCACGAAATTATCTTCCCGAGGTTTGGAACACCGAAGCTAGTGATAAGCGACGGAGGGTCTCACTTCATTGATAAGACCTTCCGACGCTTCCTAAGAGAACTTGGATCAAGGCATAATATCGCTACTCCATACCACCCTCAAACCAGTGGGCAGGCCGAGACCTCAAACAAGCAAATCAAGCGGATCCTGCAAAAGACCGTAACAGAAATGGGGAAGGGATGGAAGGACAAGCTACCCGATGCACTATGGGCATACCGTACAGCATATAAGACACCCATAGGCATGTCCCCATACCAGCTCGTGTACGGGAAAACATGTCATTTACCCATCGAGACGGAACACCGAGCGTATTGGGCCATCCGGAAATGGAACATGGACCTTAATGGTGCCGGACGCAAAAGAAAAATGGAGATAGCTGAGTTAGAAGAATGGAGAGACAAAGCTTACCACAACTCAGCTATATACAAAGAAAGGACAAAAAGGTGGCACGACAAAAAGATAAAGATAAAGGTATTCAAGGTTGGAGATAAAGTCTTGCTATTCAATTCACGGGTGAAACTCTTCGGGCATGGAAAATTAAGAAGTAAATGGGACGGACCATACACGGTTATTGACACCTCGTCACATGGAGCAATCACACTTCAAGACGACGAAGGTAAAATATTTAAGGTAAATGGTCAGCGCCTTAAAATTTATTTCGAGCCCGATAAAGATAAAGAATTTGATGTCATGCACTTGATTGATTTGAAATATCTCTCATGATATCCCCCGTTTTACTTCATCACCCGTAGCAAGTACTTTCCTTTGAATAAATATAGCAAGAAATAAACCAGAAAAAAGAAGGAAACCAGAGGAAGAAAAGGCAGTCCGGCCGAACCCCACTTTGTGGTTCGGCCGAACCGGCCCGATCTCCCCGGCGCCCATCTTTTGCCAAAAATCCAATATCTCCTTCCCTCCTTTCTTTATTTTCTGCTGGAAAATAAAAACCTTGTCGAGCGCGCTCGGGTAGAAAACCCCTATTTATACTTCTCCTCTCCACCCAATCTTTTCATCTCCTCCACTTCCTACATCATGAGCGAACATAGCAGCGCCTCGTCCGACATCTCGGACGGCAGCAGCAAAAGGAAGAAGCCCCATGAATGGATTGAAGAAGGCGAAGCACTCGACAACGCTATCCGCCTCATTGAGGAGCTTCGCCGGCAGTTAGAGCGCGCCAAAAAGAGAATGGGGTTCTCCGGAACCTCTACAACCACCTCGAGAGGGAGAAGAAGAAGGATGAAGACCTCATCGAGACCCTCACTGGAGGATGGGCGCAGTACGACCTCGCCTTAGAGATGATCGAAGAAGAGAAGGCGAAACTGCGGGAGGAGGAGAGGAAAATTAAGAAAGATTAAGAGTAGGACGTAGAACGCATAAACCTTAGAAATCTTTCGATCCTTTTTGTAATACGCCTACTGTTTTAATTCAATCATATTAGTGCTCCCCGGGCTTCCATACCGGCAGAGCAAATTTTGTTTCCAAATGTCTTTTGTCTATCTTTTGAAGGAAACAGGCAAAAAGGCAAGTGTGGGGGGGACATCGTGGAAAGCAAAGACAAACACACGCGAGCGCGCAGAAACATCACGAGGAAAACAACACAAACACAAGCTGCGAAACAGAGCGCAAGTGGGGCCCGAGCCGGTTCGGCCGAACCCAAGAGGGTGGTTCGGCCGAACCCGGTGGGTCCCACTCAGCCCCGCTTCCTCGTGGCACTTGAGTTTGTTTCTCACACTTCCTTTTTGCCTACCTTATTTGTCAAGTTCATTCCGAGACGCGAAAAACAATTACTAAAACTTGACCAACTAAAATTTGGGAAGATTTCTTTCGAATACCTTTGAAAATCCCAAGTCTCTCCCTAATACTCTCATGATGATCTTGCACACTTTTTATTACTCGCTTCATCACCACTTGCCCGTGAACAAATAATCAAATCCATAGGACCCATGTTTTTCTAGATTATTGGCAAGTGTGATATGGCTCGACGAAATGATCTTATGCTTAGCTTACCGAGTCCTTGGGAATTTTATTTCACAAAACAAAAATACCATGGCTTCATGCTCCTCTCTTGATACAAAAATGCCTACCAATGCCATATGACGATCATACCTTGCAAAACTTACATACATATGCTGCTTGTGTTTGCAATGAGCTTTACCAAAATTGAGTGACCCTAGAGAGAAACTTGTCATGCTCTCTTGATCAAGAGCACGTACACTCCACCAAAAAAGGGCTAAACTCCTACACTGGGAGCTAGCCCCCCACCAAAATAAAGACACTCCTCGCTTGCACCTCTTTTTACCTCTCTCTCTCTCTCAATCACGCATAAACAAGACATGGCTATGTAGAAAGAAAAGCTCACACGGATGAGCAATGAAAAGCTCACACGGATGAGCAATGAAAAGAAAGCTCACAAAGATGAGCAATGAAAAAGAGAAGAGATGCTCAAGCATAGAGCAAGAAAAGAAAAGAAAGAAAATAAAAAGATAGCCATGTTTTGAAAATGCAAAATAAAGAGGGGTCAATTACAATAGGAGTTGTCACTTTTTCATATCCATACACACACGCACTTCTTGATCAAGGTTGCATGACTTGGCTTCTCCATGGATCCTTTCTTTTGGCTTAGCAATATTTGTGATACAAGTATGCCTCTCTCATTCCCTACCGAGCTCCACATACAAGCCTAAAAAGTAGGAAAAAGAGAGGCAACACAATGCCTTGGTGAGGAAAACACTTTTTGAGCGATTCAAGAGAATCAAAGAGGAGCGGGAGTCATGTTGTTTATTTTCAAAACTTTCAAAAACCCAAGGTGCTTAGTGAGCAAAAGTATAGTGACTTGAGTCATGAGCTGTTCCACTTATCAATCATCCAAGAATGCATGTTAGCCACCGTCATGTTCACAAGTAAAACGGTGTGGCTTGTAATAACATGTGTGCAGGTCTCTAAGAGGAGAGATCTCTCAACTTACGCTCCCACCTTTACTCGAGGACGAGCAAAGAGCTAAGTGTGGGGGTCTTGTTGACGGTCCTTATGGTCCAATTTTACCGTCAACATATTGCATCTTTTTGAATCAAACACCATCACCAAGAATAGACATAGGGATTATTTCTAACAAATTCCACTAGTCTTGGTGAAATGATGAATGCAGGTGCAATTCATATGAAAACAGGGGAAAACATGCACGAAACATGGACTTTGCAATCGACGGATTTTCCCCGGACTAAAGAATATCGTCCAAAAGCCCAAAACCACAAAACAGGGCCTCAACATCAAACCAAGCAAGTGGATTGGGCCAGTACACAGCCGGAGGAAGGCACCGAGAGAAGAACCAAGCCCGGGGAGCCCGAGCCGGTTCGGCCGAACCGCCCTACTGGTTCGGCCGAACCGACAGTGGGCCCCCCGGCCCACTTTTCTCGGCGGTTCGTCACCGACGTCCGGAGGTCGGTTCCACCTGCAATTAATACCACCGACGTCCGGAACCGCCTCCAAGTTGCCGACCTTCCAAGGCTATAAATAAAGGGCTATACCCCCCTCTCTCAACACACCACCAACATCAAGATAGAAGACAAAATTCTCATCCTTAGGCCAAGGGCCTCTTGTATCTTAGTAGAATAGGAGAGAGGGCAAGGAAAAGGAAGGAGTGTTCCTCCCTTTTATAAAGTGGAGTAGTATTTCCTTTCCTTTTACCTTGGCGTGTAAACACTCTTTTAGGTGATTTATACGTGGTGATCTACTTATCTATCGTGACATATCTTTGTTAGACGTAATTCTTGTTATACTTGTTTACGGGATCATCGCTTCGCAAGAAGTGCTCTAGCTTTCGAACTCAGCTCTAGGCCGAGGCTAGAGTAGCGGTCAATAGCATAGACGTGGTGTCTAGGGCCGGAGATCGCCTTTGTTTGCTCGTGTGCCCCACGGTTTGTAGAGGTAGGTGGCAGGAAGTGACAGCCCTGTCATCCAAAGGAACCCTCCACGTTCGGGTACATAGTAGAGCTTTCGTAGACCGGAGTGGCTTGGCAGACCAAGCCTAAGACGGTGCCCGAAGTAAACAAGTCTAGCTTGCGTTCGTCTACCTTTAAAGGATAAATAGATAAGAGTCACCCTCTCGACCCTATTTTGCTACGTTGTCTTGGTTGTCCTTGGGTAAACTAACCTTGTTGCAGAAATACTCCGTTCCCTGCGGATATAAATACGATACCTTGGAATACTCCCGGGTGAAGTGCTACAACGGTATTCCGTGCGCTTGCGGATTTATTCGTGACGTAAGAAATACCAACAATCTTCACCCAACAAGAATTGAACATGAGGCAATGTCGATGGTTGGAATTAATCAAGGATTATGAATTGGAAATTCATTACCATTCGGGTTAAGCTAATGTGGTTGCCAACGCTATGAGTCGCAAGGATCATTGCAATCATATTACCGGATGCTCTAGGGAAATTTTGGAAAATTCAGATTCTAGTGAACCAAGTCTTCGAGTTATTCCCTATGGCTCGTTGTATAATCTAGCTCTTATCCCTACCCTTCGTGAGGAAATTATTGAGGCACAAAAGAAGGATGAAGGAATGGATTTTATTCAGCAAAAGATAGAGAAGGATGAAGCCACGTGTTTCCGACAAGATGCCGATGGTGTTGTATGGTTCAATCAACACCTTGTTGCTCCAAAGGATATGGAATTATGGAAAAAAATAATGGATGAGGCACAATTATCTAAGTATTCCATACACCCCGGTAGTAATTAAATGTATCGTGGCCTAAGAGCAAAGTTTTGGTGGACACGCATGAAGCGTGAAGTTGCATGCTATGTTGTCAAGTGTGACACTTGCCAACGGGTAAAGGCCGATCATTTGAGAAAAGCCGGATTGCTAAACCCATTAAAGATTCCCGTTTGGAAATGGGAGGACATTGCTATGGATTTTATCGTTGGATTGCTCCTCACATGAAAGAAGCATGATTCCATTTGGGTTATTGTGGATAGATTAACTAAATCCGGGCATTTCATTCCCGTCCATACTACCTACAATACCAAGAAGTATGCCGAGCTATACATCTCAAGAGTGCCATGTTTGCATGGTGTACCGAAAACTATCATCTCCGATCGAGGTCTGCAATTTTAATCTCGCTTTTGGGAGCAGTTGCATTCTTGTTGTGACATCCCATGTCACGATTTAGGGTTTAGCACGTGCTTAACCTCCTAATCACCGCATTAAGGAAGTGTTAATCACCCAACCATGAAAAGGAATTAAAAAGAATAAAAAAGGAAAAAGGGGAAAACCTAACCCTAAACCCTAGCCCTAACCAAAACCCAAAAATTATAAAAACACTACCCCTAAATTTTTGCACCACTGCATTACTCATGTAAAAAGATGAATTTACAATATTTTTACCAAATTTTTGAACAAGGTTTTAAATGCCCAAAAATTCAAATTTCAAATCTGAAACTCTGTCACTTGTGAATTTTGTAGGAATTTTTTGAAAGCATTTTTGGAACTTCAAACTTTAAGATAGAAATTAAAGTGAATCATCCTGAACCTCCCCCTATTTTTGGTTTTATTTTCAGAGCCCCAGAAGTATGAAATTTTGTCAAATTACCGAACCCCAGATTTGAAATTCAATTGAAACCCCGAGCTACGGTGCCCACCGGGCAATGGCGACCGGAGGACCGCCGGTCCGGCCAGCCTGGCCGCCGCCGCGCGCGTGCCCGCCCTGTCCAGTCGCCACGCCACCCCTGCCAGCTCCCCAACCGCTCTGTACCCGCCGGCCAACAGTAGAGCGCCGGGAGTAATGGCGCCCCGTTCCGGCCGCCGCTCCCGTCCGGCCGCCCATAGAAATTGGCACGAATGCCAAGTCCCCATCGCCTCCCTTTCGCCTCAAATCATTGCCCCAGCTCCCTTGGCTCCTCCCCGCACCGCCAGCTCTCTCCCTCGGCCGCCACGGCTCGCGCGCGAGGAGAAATCGCCGCCGCCGGACTCCACGACCGCCATGGCCGCCTCCGCGCCGCACGCGAGCTAGGTAAGCCGCGCACCCCTCCTTTCCTCGCCAATACGTGCGCCAAGACGTGCTTGAGCTCCCCCTTGACGCGCCTCCCCTCTCGGCTCCAGTGTCGTCGGGAATCCGAGGCGAAATCCGTCGCCGCCGCCGCCACCTCACCACCTCTCCGTCGAGCACCCCCTCCGGCCATCCTCTTCACCGCGCAACCCCACGCCGCCCTCCTCCGTGAGCAGGTGAAGCTTCCCGGCCAACCCTCTCCCTCTCCCTCCGCCTCGAGCTGGACGCGCGCCGTCGCCGCACCTCCGCGAGCGCCGCCGCCGTCGCCGCGCCGCCTCCGGCCACCGCGGGCCCCGTGGACCCCACCGTCGTGTTCCCCGTCGCACGCGCACCATTTCCCTCAAAGCACGGAGCATGAGCTGCCCCGTAGCGCCGCCGCGGCGAGCTCGCCGGCGCCGGCCACCGTCGCCGGAGCGCGCGCCGCTCTCGCTTTTAAAAATCGGCCGATGGCATTTTCGTAATTAAGTCCGAACTTCATTCGAGTTTGAAAAATTCATATCTAACGTTTGAATCGTCCAAAAATTACAAACTAAAATGTTTTGGAAACTAGAAGACCTGTACTTTCATAAAAGTAACATGAACTCCTCAGATCTGGTCATTTTCACATTTTTATAAAAATGACAAAAGTCAACCCCTAAAAACTTAACTAGGCCATAACTTTAAAAATATAAATCCAAATTAAAAGCCACTTGGCCAAAGTCTTCACCCTGACACACATAAATTTTTGGCACTGGAAAATCTACATTTCATTTCATACTTTTCAAGTTATTGCATTTCTTGCATTCTCTGTATTTAATTTTTAATTAGTTCTGTATAAATCATTTTTGCATGAAACTTGGCAATTAATTTCCTTTTGGTACTGTACATATGTAGAAAATCCCTTGTTAAATTTTTGAGCATGTTAAGTAATGATTTTTGCAAACCCTAGATCCAAATCGCAAAAGGGTTATTTTCAGCACGTGCATAAATGGTTTTATGTCACAAAAATTCATGTTCATGCATGTTTATGTAATTTCTACTGTTCATTATGTCCTTTAGTACCTCATGGCAGGTTTAGTCAAAAGGTTTCATGTATTCCACGTATGTATGAATTTTGAAACCGAATTCCTATTCTAAAAGGAAATCGTCATCGCATGTGATGTCAAAACGCATAAACTTAGATCTCTTCATATTGCACTATAAAACTTGCTAAAATGCTAGTACTAAACCTACACTAACCACAGCACCCATGTCCATGCATCAAGTCATCACTCATTATATTAGTATGGGCACGCTTGTTCATGTAATTTGGGTCCCGTAAAAGAGAACAAGAGGCATGTTATGATTGCTCGGGTTTGAGCAAACAAACTTGTGATTAATGTGTTCATATGTATCCTTACAAAACAGCACGCATGCATTATCATATTCATCACCCTTGTATGCAAGTTACTTATGCATTGCATTTCATCCTCTAGGTGACGACGTTGAATTGATTCCGCCGGAAGAAGCCGTTGCTACTCTCAACGCTTGTGAAGCTAGTACTAACTTCGATCACTCTCAAGGCAAGCCCCGGTGCATTCCTATTATTTTGAAATGTCTTTCTTTTATCACTATATTAAGGATGATGAATGCGCATTTAAGTTCTAGGAATTGATTGGAAATCCACATGCATAAATTCCTATATGTCCTATGTTGCTTATGTGTCATATCCTCGTTAGAAAGGCTATGCTATGTTTTTGGAGTCAACGATAGATGGGGAATCTCACTCATGGCTTATGATTAAATGAACTTGATGAATTTGGTTAAAAATCGAGAACACCCCATTGTGGCTCCGCGAACA
Organism: Chloris gayana; assembly: GCA_031894775.1. NCBI lineage: Eukaryota > Viridiplantae > Streptophyta > Magnoliopsida > Poales > Poaceae > Chloris > Chloris gayana. Next base: position 804,809 of record JAUNZO010001841.1, on the reverse strand, counting down.
AGTTTGAGTTGTGTACCACTTGCATACCTTTCTTATGGGGATGGGTAAACCTATGTAGCTTGTAAGTTGTAAAGTGAGCCGGATATCTCACCGACCCGCAGGTGATGTGTTTGGCACGGTGGTTGCACGGGTTGAGGACCGTTGGAGAGTACATGGGTTAAGCCTTGGGCGCGTTGTTGAACGGTCGCAAGGGGGACGTGTACTCGGGGTCGGTGGCCCCGTGTTTTACTTTACGATGAACTCGCGAACGGTGGCCATACGTGTTCTTAAATGATGCGTATGTCGTGCATTTGGGTTCTTCCTGCAGGATTAATAATTCGATAATTATCGCCGTTTCCTCTCGGTTAATGAGTACCACTTGATTCGAGCAGTTCGCAATGTGTAGTAATGGAGAGAGATGGAAGAGCTTGCTGTTTATGTTGATATTAAATTTGTATTGCAAACTCTTGTATTGTTAGTATGCTCACTAAAGTTTCTTTTATGCAATCACCCTATTAACTTGGCTAAGTAATAAAATTGCCAACCTAATTAGCATAGGTGCTATTTATGCAAAATGCCAAGTTAAACCGGTCAAGCCCCATGCATCTAGGAGTCGGTCTTAGATGGCCAATTTGACGGGTAAGACTTGCGGAGTATGTTAGATACTCAGGCTTTGCCACTACATGTTGTTTACGGGTCATCCGCAAGCCGGATTTTGTGATTGTTGTGGTAAGGTGGTTTGGGATGGAGATGAGCCCAAAGAATGGACCATTGAATGGGTTCCTAGCTCTCCAACCCATGATGAGTGAGCCATGGCCTAGGCCGGCATGGTTCATTTAAGTTATCTATGTATCGTCGAGTTGTATTTCGCTTCCGCACTTTAAATTCGAACAAAGATCATGGTTATGTAAGACTTAATCTCGAACCTAATGTATCTTTTATTCGAACCCTATGTTGTAATCAAGACTTAATTATGTAACCTTGCAAGTCGTGTATGTTTGTTAATGTGATGCTATGTATGGTTGCTTCGTCAATCATCTCCCAAGGCGATCCGTACCACACTTAACTATCTTTCGGGATAGGGGTGTGACACGTGGTATCGAGCCGACTTGGGATTTGCGTCACGTTAACACTCATTCTAAAAATCTTAAAGCCCGTTTTTGAGTCACGGTGAGGCACGAGTCTAGATAGAAAGACCAATGTAAGGACTATATAGAATGGTGGCAAAACTAACCCCGTGTTATGATTGTTAAATATTTTGCAACTACGGCTTGAGCGAAGGTATGTGATTGAGTGTTGTCAATTTTCGCATGATATTATTGGTGTGACTCGAATACACTCTTATTCGAGAGCTCTCCATGTGAGGCGAGGTGACATGGATTTATTTTTGGCTTGTTTCTTTTGATTTTGATGTAATGTTTCTGGAATCCATCTCTTGCAGGTACATAACAACGCTTTAGTTCGTATAGTATCGTGTGAGAGGTGTGTGTGCCACCGATGCGCTTGTCCGATATTCGTATCGGCGGGCGCGGTCTTTTAATTTTGTGAGGACGTACGGAACGACATATTGAGCATCCATCATCTTTGCATGTCATGTCATCATGTCAAACATGTGCATGTGAACCTACCTAAATGGAACAAATCCAAAAATTTGGTCACCTAGCTTAACTCTCACAAAAGGTAGAAACCGAAACACTAAAACAAGGCAAAAACATGGCAGATTTCTTGACTTGCACCAAAATGAGCATAACTTCCAAGTTACTTATCCAAATAAGGCAAATAAGGACTTTCTGGAAAGCTTGTATTATGCACTACAACAATCTCCTAGTCTCAGGTCTTGTAAAAATCTGGAACGTAGCTAGAACTGCCCATTACAGAGAGCTGTTCTGGAATTTTTTCAGAATGTGCTCCGGTTTTGTCCCTGTCGTAGATCGTGCATAACTTTCAAACGACAAGTCGGATTGAGCTGTTCTAGGATGCGTTGGAAAGCTTAAGAATTTGTCTAAAACTTTTGAAACAAAATAAAAGTGTGAATCAGCTCAGAAACAGGAGTAATTATCGAGTTTCGGTAGCATGTCAAATCTGTTCAGAAAATGGAACCGTGTAGGATTGTGCGAAAGTTTTGTTGCATTCTTTTGCTAAGTTGGTGCCATTCCATCATTCATGCTTTACTTATTTAGCATGTTTTGTTGTTGGATATTGAGTTTTGACTTGTGTTTCAAAATTCTCCGACAGATGGCCCCCAGCAAGCTCATGTTGGACCGTGAGAACCTCGCGAGGCGGGTGCTCGAGTTGGAGCAGGAGCGTGCTGCCCTGCAGGCCACCCTCGCCACCCGCGACGCCGAGCTTACCACCCGCGACGCCGAGCTTACCACTCGCGACGCCGAGCTTGCTGCCCGCACCGCCGAGCTAGCCGAGCGCACTACCGAGGTGAACACCCTCCGTACGCAGCTCGAGTATAGCGAGACGGAGCGTTGGAACTTCTTCGAGCAGCTCCACGACGCCCACCTTGCCCTTGAGGGCAATGGAGCCGCCGCTCTGCAGGCCACGCTTGATGAGCGTGATGCCCAGCTCGCCGCCGCGAATGAGGAGAACTACGTCCTCTCCGGCCAGGTGGATGCCCTTCTCGAGGAGAAGGATGAGTTGGATGTTACCCTTTTGGAGACTCGGGGTGCTAGGGATGCTTTGGAGGAAGATCTCCGTAACGCCCGGGTGACCATAGCGCATAACAACGCTACCATTGAGCATCTCCAAGCCGCCAACAACGCCCTGCACGCCGCCCTTAATGGAGGACCTCCCGAGCCACTTGAGATCATCCCACCCGAGGAGGATGTGGAGATGAGTGATGGCGAGGATGTTTCCGACGTCGAGGACGGAGCACCACCCTCTCCCATGAGGGATGACGCCGACTACTACGGCGATGACGACGAGTAGTTGTCACGACCGGTGGTCGTAGCTCTATGTGTGTAGGAGTTGTAATCTCGTGAGGCATGTAACCGTGTATGGAAAACAATCCGCGTGTTGTTAATTAAGCTCTCCGAGATTGGTGTTTGTTCGTGGGTCACATGTGATGTAACCTAAGACCGTGTTGTATCGGATTCGTGGTTTCTCGTGTATCAAAAATTTCTATCATGTTGCTACTATGTTAGAATCTATGGAATATGTGTGTTGCCAATGCATTATGCTTATTTCATCAATATTTTCTTCGTACATGCAATCTGAAATTTTTGGTCCCTTATGCCCAATGTCATGTTTTCTTGCTATTTTAGCTCTTGGTCTAATGAGCTAACGTGAGAAAATTTTTCATGCATGACAGATGGTGAATACCCGCCGTGGTGAAGCTTCCGGAAGTGGGCATGGTGCGAGGGAAGAGCAACTCCCCAACCCTCCACCTCTCACGCCGTTGGAACAACTCGTGTCCAACCAAAACGAGATGTTCCGCTTGTTCTTTGCAAGCCAAACCAACCAAGGACAAGGCCAAGGACCGCCACCCCAAGGGCCGAGGAATTCCACCTATGCCGACTTTTGGGCCACTCAACCGCCCAAGTTTGGTGAAGCTACTACCGATCCGTTGGAGGCGGATAATTTTCTCCGCATCATTGAGTCGAAGTTTGCTCTCCTCAATTGCACATCGGAGCAAAAGGTTCTCTTTGCGGCTCAACAACTTCGTGGCTCCGCTAGTGCATGGTGGGCAAGCTTCACCGCCGCACTTCCCGCCGGTACTCAAGTGAACTGGCCGGACTTTTGCACCGCATTTCGCGCGCATCACATTCCCGCCGGTCTCATGAAGCGCAAGTTGCAAGAGTTCCTTAGTTTGAAGCAAGGTGCCGGAACCGTGCAAGAGTATGCACGGAAGTTCAACTACTTGGCTCAATATGCATCCTATCATGCCGACACGGATGACAAGAAGAAGGATTGCTTTCGCTCGGGACTAAGCCCAAAGTTACAAGATCGCTTGGCTCAAGTCACTACCGGCACGTTCAATGACTTGATGAGTGCCGCAATCGTGCAAGAAGATGCTATCCGTGCTCACCAAGAGGACAAGAAGAGGAAGCGTGCCGTAGGAAATCCATCCGGCTCCGCTCCGCCCAAGTACAAGCTAGCTATCACTTCCCCAACCGGACGAAGTTTCGGGCCGCATTGCCGCCGACGGGGGCTCACGTCGCTTGTGCCACAGCAACACCACCACTCCCACGGTGGAAATCAGCAGCATACCACCCCGTTCCGCCCTCCACAGCAGCAATACCAAGGTGCTAGGCCCGGTCCGCAAGGTCCGTGCTTTAATTGTGGACGTCCGGGTCATTTTGCGAAGGATTGCCGTGTTCCGACACGCAACCCGGGCAACAACAACAACAACAATGGTTCCGGAAGCGGCAACAACAACCAAAACCGCAATGGGAATAATGGGAATGGGAATCGCAATCAATCCTCCACCCCAAATGCTAAGAATGGCCGAGTCAACTATACCACGGCCGAAGAGATTCAAGCGGGAGAACCGGTACTTTCGGGTATGTTTTCGGTCAACAACCACTCCACTTTGGTTCTTTTTGATTCGGGTGCAACTCATGATTTCATTAGTCAAGCATGTGCAAAAACCCTACAACTCACTCCCACCATTTTGGATATTCCCTATATCATCACATCACCCGGTGGAAAAATAAAAACAAACCTAGAGTTGAGGCAAGTCCCACTACACCTAGAAAGAAAAATATACCCCTCATCTCTCATAGTTTTGTGTGGGCAAGGAATAGATATAATTCTAGGTATGAGGTGGATGAAACTCCATAGAGCCGTTTTACATATCGATTCTCGTGAAGTTCACCTAAACTCCCCACTCCATGGTTCATCTATTCTCCGATTGCCCCACCCAAAATCCTCCACTTCAAAAATCTACCATCTTGAGGGAAAACGGATTGAGGATATTCCCGTGGTATGTGAGTTTCCCGATGTTTTTCCGGATGACTTACCGGGCATGCCACCCGATCGAGATGTCGAGTTTAAAATTGAGCTCCAACCCGGTACGGCACCAATTTCCCGTAGGCCGTACAAGATGGCTCCTCGTTGACGGTCGTTACGGACCAATTTCGACCGTCAATTAGTCAAATAAATGAGAAGGACTAGGCATGTCTTGCATGCATTTTACTTAGAAATAACCTAGTTCCACGTGTACCTCTAGATTTTTAGTGTGCAGGTGGAAAATGATGAATTCCGTGCCCCGAGGCGACAAATCAACACTTTTACAAAACTTCCACTTCGCCGCGGGAATCAACTCCAAGATAAAAGGCCAACGACCACGAAATCCAACACAAATAAGGCCTCACGCACCTGGATCAAAGACCAACATCCAATGGGGGAGCCAACCGCCAAAGCCCAGCCTCAGGAGGGGCCGGTGGCAGCTCGGCCGAACCAACAAGGCGGTTCGGCCGAACCGTCATGGTGGCCCCCCGGCCCACTTTTCTCCGGCGGTTTGCCCACCGCCTCCGGAGGTCGGTTCCACGCGCATTAAATGCCACCGACCTACGAAACCGCCTCCAGGAGCCGACCTTTCAAGCCTATATAAGGAGGGGTACCCCCCCTCCTTAAGACACACAACAACACAAGGATCATTCTCTCCTCACACTAGAAGTTTAGAGGCTTTCTAGGTAGTGCTAGGCTTAGTAGTGGGCTGCCTCATTGCTCCCAAAGTCTTGTGGAAAATTGGGTATAGCTCTTGTATCCTCTCTTTATGAGACTTGATCTTTTATATATGGAATACTTTCGTTCATATCCTTGTCATGAGCTTTATAGAGTAATCATGATCTTGTTTGATCGTTCATCGTTCGTTCATATGAGTTCGTCGTTCGTTCTTCGTTCTTCATTAATAGAAGATGAACTCATATCGAATGTTCTTCGTTCGTTCATACTTGATCACCGATTACTCCCGATCTTACTTGATTAATTGCCGTTCGTCGCTCATTCTTGAGCGACGAACGCCTTTGCATGACTTAGTGCTAGCTTTGATCCTTTCGTCTAGCGTATGCTAGTTAGGCTAGTGTTCTTATGAATAGGCTTCGGGTTCATCGTCCCGCAAGGGTGCTCTAGATTTACCACCATGTCGGTGCCTCGAGGGATCTAGAGTTGTGGTTAGTGACGCCGGCACGGTGTCGGGGTTATCTACCCACCGTTGAATGTGCTTCGTGTCCCACGGTTTGTAGAGGTAGGTGACAAGAAGTGACAGCCTTGTCATCCAAAGTAATCCTCCACGTTCGGGCATGGCATAGGAGTCTAAAAGCCGGAGTCGCGAGGCGGACCTCGCGTAAGACGGATCTCCCGATGATGCCTAGGCATTAGACGCTTGCTTGCGCTTGCATGATCTTGGATGTTAGGTAGAAGCTGCGCACTCATATGAATGTTGTATCATTAGGAGTAGTGGTCTCGCTAGTCTAGTTTAGCTTTATCTAGGATCGCCTCTATCCCTTTTATAAGAGAATGCATCGCCTTGGTGTGTGTCACACTATCCTCAACTTATTGCTCCTAACCCCTGCATTGGAATGTGAATACTTCATCATTCTTTTGTAACACCATGAACATAAGTACTCTTATCAACCATGTCTTCCTTTGGGAAAATATAAATACGATACCCTTGAATACTCTCGGTGAAATGCTACAACGGGTTATCCGTCCGCTGCGGATATTCATGACCCACCTTATAATACATATCTAGTACTTGTACTCGGATGTGGATTATTTGGTTAAATAGTGCAAGTGACTTAAACCCTTGGCTCTCCCGCGGTCACGTGTTTCTTTCCGCGTGACCTTAAGAGATGCCAACAAGCATTTCCGGCGCCGTTGTCGGGGAAGACATTGGTTAATAAGAATACAATGAATGTTCATGATTACACTTGATGATGATTTAATCATTGCCCTTGCAAGCTAACCTTGATCTGTTTTCTCTCAAAGGTGAAAACAGGATAGTGCATGCGTGGATTCGACTTGCCGGAAAACTTCGTTGATAATCCCGAGGCTCTTGCGAGAAAGACTCGACCTCGCGTCGTTGTCTCTCCTCAAGAACCCACGACAAGCGAGCCCGCATCTTCCGCACCATCAACCTCAACACTCATGGCTGAAAGGACCCTTCGTGACTACTCGCGCCCTCCGTCGCCAATGTGCCCATTGGGCCCAACGTCGACGCCGGTGCTGCAGGACTTGACATCAAGTCCAGCCTCATCACTATGGTGCAAGCCATTCCCTTTTGTGGAAAGGCCTCCGAGGACGCCAACTCTCATCTCCAACAGCTTCCCGGAAATATGCAACACATCAGCCACGGCCGGAGCCAACCAAGATGCTATCAAACTCCGCCTCGTTTCCCCTATCCCTCCTTGGGAAGGCGAAACAGTGGTTTTATGCCAATCGTGCAAGCATTGACACTTGGAACAAATGTTCCACGGCGTTCCTCGCCAAGTTTTTCCCGATGGGCAAAACCAATGCCCTTCGTGGAAGAATTGCAAGTTTCCAGCAAGCGTACAAACGAATCCATGCCCGAGGCATGGGAAAGGCTTCAAGAATACATTCTGGCCTGCCCTCACCATGGGATGGAGGAATGGCTCATTCTTCAACATTTCTACAACGGGTTGACACCAACAACCCGTGGACATATGGATGCCGCTGCTGGAGGAGCCTTCTTCTCCAAAACTATTGCCCAAGCAAAAGAACTCATAGAGAAGATGGTCTCCAATCAAGGGTGGAGCGATGATCGACTCCAAACACGCGCAAGAGGCGTACACCCTGTCAAGGAGGTGGACATGCTCGTCCGCCAAGGTTGACCTCCTCATAAAACGCTTGGACGAACACAACGCAAATGGTGGTGTTCATGCATTGGACTCACACATGACGTGTGAGGAGTGCGGGAACACCGGCCATATGGGGAAGGATTGCCCCCATACCCATGAAGAGGTGTTCTACATGAACAACAACAACGGGTATCGTCCAAACGGAGGACAAGGGTACAACCAAAACCGACCATCATATCAAGGAGGTAACAATTTTTCTGGCTTTAACAATAATCAACCTTCCTTGAAAGATTTGGTTTATGGCCAAGCTAAAATTAACGAATCTATCAACAAAAAGCTTGCTGCCAATGATAAAGTCTTAGAAAACATAATCGCACAAATAGAAGGTTTCTCCTCTCGCTTTCAAAAATCAGCCGAGCTTTAATAAAATGATTGAAACCCAAGTTGCTCAGCCTAGCTGCTCTTATTCCTCGGTTCTAATTCGGGAAGATCCCGGGCAACCCGAGTCTTCTTTGGAAAATGTTAATGCGGTTACCACGAGGGAGGAAAATCCACTCGGGATCCGCCATATCCTAACCATGCAAGCAAAGAAGAACAGGAACGACCTGGAGGAGGAAAGCCCTTCTATTACCAAAGAAAAAGAAGAAGAACCGAAGCCAAGTGAAGGGAAGAATGGAATTGAATTTCAAGACACAAGCTTTTTGCCATTCCCTCACGTAAACAGGAAGCCAAAGGAGGATGAACAATTTGCTCGATTCGTCGAGACCATCCGAAGGATTCATGTCAACGTGCCATTGTTGGACATGGTGCAGGTGCCCACATATGCACGCTACCTTAAAGACATCCTCAACAACAAGAGGCCACTACCCAACGAGGAAATGGTCAAGCTCACAGAGGAGTGTAGCGCAGCTATACTCAATCGGCTTCCGTAAAAGAAGAAGGACCCCGGCTGCCCCACAATATCATGTTCCATTGGGGCACACCACTTCGACCAGGCCTTATGTGATCTTGGGGCAAGCGTCGCGTGATGCCCAAAGAAGTCTTTGATCGTTTGAGCTACACAACCTTGACTCCTACACCAATGAGGTTGCAATTGGCGGACTCTTCGGTCCGCTACCCCGCGGGAATAGCCGAAGACGTGCCGCAAAAATTCGAGGCAACTTCATACCGGTGGACTTTGTGGTGCTTGAGATGGATATCGACAAGAACACGCCCTCATTTTGGGACGTCCCTTCCTCAAGACCGCAGAACGCCCAAATTGATGTTGGGAATGGAGAAATCCGATTCCACATCAATGGGAAGGAGGAAAAGTTTGAGTTCCAACCAAGAAAAGAACAATGCTCAATGATCAAGATCAAGTATGGGCCAAATCCCTCAAACATCCGTGAAGTTGAAGTGACGCCAAGAAAGACGGATAGTCTCGTCGCCTTTTGGAAGCAACTTGACAAAATTGAGAATCCGTCATGGTACCAACCCAAGAAGCCTCGCAACAAGCAAGGCCGGGATTATGGGCCAAGAAGCCGACTCCTTCAAGACACAAAGCCACCTACATCAACAAAGACCAAACAAGTGTGGCAAGTGAAGAAGGTGCAGCCATCTTCATCCTCTTCTCCAGGGAAAGGGCCTGCACCACAAGGATGAAAAGAAATGGAGAAGTCCTCGCTCGCTGTACTTAAAATGGCAAAGCCCCGGTCGACAGGATAAATCGGTATTATCTTTCGATTTCTTTTGATTTTTGTTTTCCACCACATGCATCTCCCTGCATATTCTATTTTATCACAAGATAATTTTCATTTCATTTATTTGGATTTTCCGCCAAGCATATTTGATTTTTTTCTCACTCGCCATGCATAGAAAATTTGAAAACCAAAATCCTTTTACGTCCAAATTTTCCTACTTTGTTTGAAACTTTTGGACAACCCTTGTATCCTTATACAAAATCCAAAAACAATTTTTACATGTTGGAATTTTCTCCAACACTTTTTCTCGAGATTTGATTTTTCGAATAAAGCTGAATTTGAGGCAACTTTCTTTGGATTTCTTGAGCAAAAATTTCCGAGGAATATCCGGACGTAGCAACCATGGTCAATGATCATTTGGCCGTTGGGAGCTATGGGCCAAAAGGGGGAGCAAAGGGACCCACAGCAGGTCGGCCGAACCCACCTCCTTGGTTCGGCCGAACCGCCATGACCGTTGCTCGGTCCGTCCTTTTTCCCAACGGTCATATGCCCCTCCTGACGCTCAAAAACGGCTACTTCGTGAGCTATAAGTAGAGGTGGCCTCGGCCGCAGCTCTCTCCCCCTCTCACACTATCATTTCCACTCCTCACTCACTTCATTCTCATTACTCTCAAGTTTTCCATTGTCCTCACTTGCTCATTGCCTAAAAGTTCTGCATAAATCTTTTGCTCTTGGTGTGTCTGTCTAGTTTTTGGTTTGATTTGTTTTTGTTTGGTTTTCTCGAGTTGCGATTTCTTGCTCACATGAACAACCGACGGTGTCGCTAATTTGATTTTTTCCCTCACATGACCCGTTCGGAATTTTTGTTCTTGCATTCTTGCTCTCTTTGTGTGCAGCCATGACCGGTGCCAAGAAGCTGTTCGGGTCAATCAAGAGGTCCTTGAGCTCACGCTCAAGTTCAAGCTCTTTACGTCGAAGCACCCGCGCACGCCCCGTAGTCGAGTCACCGCCAAGTTCACCACCACAAGTCGAGGAAGAAGGGCAAGAGGGCAACATCGAGCATCGTCTCCTCACCGACACCGACCTCGACTTAGTGGGCGAGCACGAGACGCGCACCTACACGCTTCTCCAACACCGTCTCTTTGCTCCTACGCGAGCATTTGACACGGAGCTGCTGCACAAAATAGGTATGGATGCTGAAGTTGCTCAAGTATTTAAAGCCTTAGGGTGGACAGATTTTGCTAGTGTAAATGAGCCGGGTTCCCGCTTGCTTACACTTCAGTTTTTATGCACCCTACAAACGGTAGATGAAGGAATTTCTTTTCGGTTTTTCCGTGAATCCTACCGTTTGACTTGGAAAGAACTTAGCACTCTTCTTGGCTTTAATACTCGCTGCAATACCGACTTGGATGGTGCCCTTCCTCGCTTTTCAAAGCATGCTTTTTGGGAAAGGATTACGGGTCTTCCTAGTTGCGTGCGACCTAGAACTAATCACATCCATCATCCTACCTTGCGTTTTATGCACATGTGGATTGCTATCACTCTTTTTCCAAGGAGTGATATTCGAATTGTGCGCGAGGATGAGCTAAAAATTCTTTTTGCTGCGGTCGATAAGATTAAGATTGCTCCCGTGAAAGCCATGATTTGCCAATGGATAGAAAATCTTGGGACGATAGGACCAATTGAATGTACCTCTCTAGTGACACGAATTGCCATGCGGGTGGGAGCTTTACATGATGCTAATGTTGAATACCTTGCTACACCTCGCTCTCTTATAAATAAAGATTATCTTATTCAAGGTCACTCTCTTAAGAATGGTCCGAACGATTCCCTCATATATTATTTTGTGGGATATGCAAACGAGTTTCGGTTACCTAACCCGGACCTTCGTTTGTATACTCTCAAAAATCTAACCATTGAGCTCCAAGAAGCGCAGCGGTCTCGCAGAGTGTATCTTCTCGCAGGGGGCGCACAGATCGGAACAACCATCTACCTCCGAGATGCCCACACCGCACCCCACGACTCATGGCGAGCCGGGGTACAGCCACCCCGGGTTTTCTCCCGGTGGGTACCCAGCCCCGCCACCTCACATGGCCGGGGATCGGCGTGGCAAACTCCGGGATATGGCCCGGGGCTGTTTTCTCCACAACAACAATGGGAGGAACACTCCACCGACTCCGGATCAGCCCAAGGCTACAACTTTGTGCAGGAGATGAACAACCTCTCCTCACAAATGGGAAGACTCCAAACCACGGCGGAAGACACCGAGTATGCGCTCAACCAACACATCTTGCAAACTCATCAATGGCAAGAGCGCACCGACACCCAGCTCACCGCCCTCACCAACATGACGGAGCAACAACGAGCCGATCTTTTGGCTTACTTCCGTCACATGGGGTTCATTCCACCAAACCCATGAGCAAGAACAAGCTTGGGGGGCAGCACCCCCGCTAAGGTATCATGTATCGCAACTTGTATCCTTTATTGTCTCTTGTTTTTGCTTGTTCTTGCCTCTCATATGAAAAACAAAATAAAAATGATAAAACTAAAAAGAACAAAAAGAAGTAGCTTAGTTCCCTTTTATACGCTGCAAGTATGTTGCTAGTCTTTCTATGTTGAGATGATGAATAGTTGCTCTGTTTTATTTCTCTCATGTGCCTAGTCTATAATTTAGAACTCTCCTAGTTTTGAGTTTGGTGGCTAGCAAAACTTGCTTAGAACCTGAAACTTGTGGGCTGCACATGCTTGAGCTGCACCTAAGTTGTTGTGAGATGATGATATGGTAAAAAGAGCTGCTATGATCTTGTCCTAAGTTGAGCTTAAAATCTCCGGAATTCTGTTCCCAAAAATTGCAAAATCTATAAGTTCCCAAGTGATGATAAATTCCTACCAAAGCCATATGCAAATTTCCCTTGAAAACCTTACTCATTTGCTACTTGTTACTTCATTGAGCTTTATCAAAATTGTGTGACCCTAGTGAGATGCTTTTCATACTCTCATGATCAAGATCACGTACACACTCCACCTCATATGCTACACTTCTACACCGGAAGTTAGCAACATGTCATGCCATCCACCCAAAATAAAGACACTCCTCACATTTTATCACCCCTCTTAAAATATCAAAAGAAGGCATGGCTATGCAAAAGAAAAAGAAAATAAGGCTCACAAAAGATGAGCAAGAAAAAGATGCTGCTCTCATTTCGAGCATAGAAAAAGAAAGAAGAAAAGATAGCCATGCCCAAAATCCAAAATAAAAAGAGGTGAAACAAAAAGAGGAGTAGTCAAATACACCACCACCATCATCTTCACACTTGCACATCTTGATCTACGATTGTATGACTTGCTATCTCCATGGATCCACTCTTTTGGTTTCGCAAAAATATGAATGCAAGTATGCCTCATTTCATACCCTACCTTGAGCTCCACAAAAGCCTATTAGATGTAGGATGAGGCAATACACATGCCTTGGTGAGGAATATAAACACCATTAGAGCGATTCGAGAGCATCACTTGTGGAACGTGGTTTTACTTGAAAAAAAAAAAAAAATATTTTTTGAAAACGTCCGGAGAATAAAAAGCAAGACAAGGGAAGAGAAAATAAATGCTCTATACACCGTTCTCTCTCTCAACCGCCCAAGGTAAAGTGAAAAGCACAAAGCCCCATGAGGACTAAGGGGAAGGGTGAGTCACCATTGCCAACTTATTCAACTCAAGGATGAGTATCTTTGTTATACACTTGGTACCTTTGAGAAGTAGGCATTGTAGCAACTCCCGATCAACAACCTAAAGTTCTACTACTTGCTCGGGACGAGCAAGGGGTAAGCTTGGGGGGCTTGTTGACGGTCGTTACGGACCAATTTCGACCGTCAATTAGTCAAATAAATGAGAAGGACTAGGCATGTCTTGCATGCATTTTACTTAGAAATAACCTAGTTCCACGTGTACCTCTAGATTTTTAGTGTGCAGGTGGAAAATGATGAATTCCAGTGCCCCGAGGCGACAAATCAACACTTTTACAAAACTTCCACTTCGCCGCGGAATCAACTCCAAGATAAAAGGCCAACGACCACGAAATCCAACACAAATAAGGCCTCACGCACCTGGATCAAAGACCAACATCCAGTGGGGGAGCCAACCGCCAAAGCCCAGCCCAGAGGGGCCGGTGGCAGCTCGGCCGAACCAACAAGGCGGTTCGGCCGAACCGTCATGGTGGCCCCCCGGCCCACTTTTCTCCGGCGGTTTGCCCACCGCCTCCGGAGGTCGGTTCCACGCGCATTAAATGCCACCGACCTACGAAACCGCCTCCAGGAGCCGACCTTTCAAGCCTATATAAGGAGGGGTACCCCCCTCCTTAACACACACAACAACACAAGGATCATTCTCTCCTCACACTAGAAGTTTAGAGGCTTTCTAGGTAGTGCTAGGCTTAGTAGTGGGCTGCCTCATTGCTCCCAAAGTCTTGTGGAAAATTGGGTATAGCTCTTGTATCCTCTCTTTATGAGACTTGATCTTTTATATATGGAATACTTTCGTTCATATCCTTGTCATGAGCTTTATAGAGTAATCATGATCTTGTTTGATCGTTCATCGTTCGTTCATATGAGTTCGTCGTTCGTTCTTCGTTCTTCATTAATAGAAGATGAACTCATATCGAATGTTCTTCGTTCGTTCATACTTGATCACCGATTACTCCCGATCTTACTTGATTAATTGCCGTTCGTCGCTCATTCTTGAGCGACGAACGCCTTTGCATGACTTAGTGCTAGCTTTGATCCTTTCGTCTAGCGTATGCTAGTTAGGCTAGTGTTCTTATGAATAGGCCTCGGGTTCATCGTCCCGCAAGGGTGCTCTAGATTTACCACCATGTCGGTGCCTCGAGGGATCTAGAGTTGTGGTTAGTGACGCCGGCACGGTGCCGGGGTTATCTACCCACCGTTGAATGTGCTTCGTGTCCCACGGTTTGTAGAGGTAGGTGACAAGAAGTGACAGCCTTGTCATCCAAAGTAATCCTCCACGTTCGGGCATGGCATAGGAGTCTAAAAAGCCGGAGTCGCGAGGCGGACCTCGCGTAAGACGGATCTCCCGATGATGCCTAGGCATTAGACGCTTGCTTGCGCTTGCATGATCTTGGATGTTAGGTAGAAGCTGCGCACTCATATGAATGTTGTATCATTAGGAGTAGTGGTCTCGCTAGTCTAGTTTAGCTTTATCTAGGATCGCCTCTATCCCTTTTATAAGAGAATGCATCGCCTTGGTGTGTGTCACACTATCCTCAACTTATTGCTCCTAACCCTCGCATTGGAATGTGAATACTTCATCATTCTTTTGTAACACCATGAACATAAGTACTCTTATCAACCATGTCTTCCTTTGGGAAAATATAAATACGATACCCTTGAATACTCTCGGGTGAAATGCTACAACGGGTTATCCGTCCGCTTGCGGATATTCATGACCCACCTTATAATACATATCTAGTACTTGTACTGGATGTGGATTATTTGGTTAAATAGTGCAAGTGACTTAAACCCTTGGCTCTCCCGCGGTCACGTGTTTCTTTCCGCGTGACCTTAAGAGATGCCAACACTCCCAATGAGCTAGCAATCTTAAAAGAGCAATTGAGTGAGCTTATGGATAAAGGATATATTCGCCCTAGTTCATCTCCGTGGGGATGTCCCGCTCTCTTTGTGAAGAAGAAAGACAAGACGCTACGTCTATGTGTGGATTACCGCCCTCTCAATGCGGTGACTATCAAGAATAAATACCCGCTCCCTCGGATTGATATTCTTTTTGATCAATTAGTTGGTGCTAAGGTTTTCTCTAAGATTGATCTCCGATCCGGTTACCATCAAATCAAGATCCGAGCCGAAGATATTCCCAAAACCGCATTCTCTACGCGGTACGGTCTCTTTGAGTATCTCGTCATGTCTTTTGGGCTCACAAATGCCCCGGCTCATTTTATGTACTTGATGAATTCGGTATTTATGCCCGAGTTGGATAAGTTTGTCGTGGTCTTCATTGACGACATCCTTATTTATTCGAAGTCCGAGGAAGAGCATGCCGAACACCATCGCATTGTTCTCCAACGGCTTCGTGATCATCAATTGTATGCCAAGTTTAGCAAATGTGAATTTTGGTTGAAGCAAGTGCCTTTCTTGGGTCACATCATTTCCGCGGAAGGTGTCGCCGTTGACCCAAGTAAAGTGGGAGACGTGATTGCTTGGAAATCCCCAAGGTCGGTGAGACAAATCCGGAGTTTTCTAGGTCTTGCCGGCTACTATCGGAAATTCATTCCCAATTTTTCAAGCATAGCCAAGCCTATGACAAAATTGTTGGAGAAAGATGCTAAGTTTAAATGGAGCCGTGAATGTGAAGAAGCCTTCCAAACTCTCAAGAAGCATTTGACATCCGCTCCGGTGTTAGCACAAGCCGACATCACCAAGCCGTTTGACGTGTATTGTGATGCGTCCGGCACCGGTCTAGGATGTGTGTTAATGCAAGAAGGTCGTGTCATTGCTTATGCTTCTCGTCAACTTCGCAAGCATGAACAACATTACCCCACTCATGATTTGGAGCTAGCCTCGGTTGTCCTTGCTTTGAAAACTTGAAGGCATTATCTACTTGGAAATCTTGTCAATCTTTACACCGATCATAAGAGTCTCAAATATATCTTCACCCAACAAGAGTTGAATATGAGGCAACGTAGATGGTTGGAATTAATAAAGGATTATGAGTTGGAAATCCATTATCATCCGGGTAAAGCTAATGTGGTTGCCGACGCTTTGAGTCGCAAGGATCAATGCAATCATATTACCGGTTGTTCTATGGAAAGCTCGGAAATTTCAGATTCTAGTGAACCAAGTCTTCGAGTTATTCCCTATGGTTCGCTATATAATCTAGCTCTCATTCCTACCCTTCGTGAGGAAATTATTGAGGCGCAAAAGAAGGACGAAGGTATGGAATTTATTCGGCAAAAGATTGAGAAAGATGAAGCTACATGTTTCCGACAAGATGACAATGGTGTACTACGGTTCAACCAACGTCTCGTGGTTCCGAAAGATATGGAATTACGGAAGAAAATAATGGATGAGGCACATTTGTCTAAATATTCCATACACCCCGGTAGCAACAAGATGTATCGCGGCCTAAGAGAAAAGTTTTGGTGGACACGCATGAAGCGTGAGATTGCACGGTATGTGGCCGAGTGTGATACTTGTCAACGAGTGAAAGCCGACCACTTGAGAAAAGCCGGATTATTGAACCCGTTGAAAATTCCCGTTTGGAAGTGGGAGGACATTGCTATGGATTTTATAGTTGGATTGCCTCTCACATCAAAGAAGCATGATTCAATTTGGGTCATTGTGGATAGATTAACTAAGTCCGCACATTTCATCCCCGTCCATACTACTTACAATACCAAGAAGTATGCCGAGCTATACATCTCAAGAGTGTTATGTTTGCATGGAGTACCTAAAACCATTGTTTCCGATCGAGGTCCGCAATTTGTATCTCGCTTTTGGGAGCAATTGCATTCTTGTCTTGGTACCACTCTCATTAGAAGCTCCGCATATCACCCGCAAACGGATGGACAAACCGAAAGATTGAATCAATATTTGGAGGATATTTTGAGAGCATGTGCTATGGAAAATAGAGGAAATTGGGATGATTGTCTTCCATTCGCCGAATTCTCGTACAACAATAGCTATCAAGAGAGTTCGGGAATGTCACCGTTTGAAGCGTTGTATGGTCACTCTTGTCGTACACCCTTAAATTGGTCGGAAGCGGGAGAGAGAACTACTTTTGGTCCCGATCTTGTCACCCAAGCCGAAGAAAAGGTCCGACAAATTCAAGCCAACATGAAAGCCGCACAATCTCGTCAAGTGAGTTACGCTAACAAGAGGAGACGCCCCTTGGAATTTGAGAAGGGAGATCATGTTTATCTTCGTGTCTCTCCGAATAAGGGCGTATCTCGGTTTGGAATTAAAGGGAAATTAGCACCCCGCTATATCGGACCCTATCCGATTGTGGAAAAGCACAGCGCGGTTGCTTACCGATTGCAACTACCGGAAAGTCTTGCTCGAGTGCACAATGTGTTCCATGTATCTCAACTCAAGAAATGCTTGAAGCCTCCGATAGATGTGGTCATTTCCGACACCGATCAACTAGAAGAAGATCTCTCCTACCCCGAATACCCCGTCCGGATTATTGATCAAAACGACCGGGTAACCCGCAATCGCACCATCACCTTCTATAAAGTGCAATGGAGTAACCACACCGAAGAAGAAGCAACTTGGGAACAAGAGGATTTTCTAGAGAAGAATTTTCCCGAGTTCCTCGCGTCACACAAAGCGGTAAACTTTCGCACTCTCTCTCCTTAATTCGTAGCAATTCTCGGGACGAGAATTTCTTTAAGGGGAGGGCTGTGACATCCCATGTCACGATTTAGGGTTTAGCACGTGCTTAACCTCCTAATCACCGCATTAAGGAAGTGTTAATCACCCAACCATGAAAAGGAATTAAAAAGAATAAAAAAGGAAAAAGGGGAAAACCTAACCCTAAACCCTAGCCCTAACCAAAACCCAAAAATTATAAAAACACTACCCCTAAATTTTTGCACCACTGCATTACTCATGTAAAAAGATGAATTTACAATATTTTTACCAAATTTTTGAACAAGGTTTTAAATGCCCAAAAATTCAAATTTCAAATCTGAAACTCTGTCACTTGTGAATTTTGTAGGAATTTTTGAAAGCATTTTTGGAACTTCAAACTTTAAGATAGAAATTAAAGTGAATCATCCTGAACCTCCCCATATTTTTGGTTTTATTTTCAGAGCCCCAGAAGTATGAAATTTTGTCAAATTACCGAACCCCAGATTTGAAATTCAATTGAAACCCCGAGCTACGGTGCCCACCGGGCAATGGCGACCGGAGGACCGCCGGTCCGGCCAGCTTGGCCGCCGCCGCGCGCGTGCCCGCCCTGTCCAGTCGCCACGCCACCCCTGCCAGCTCCCCAACCGCTCTGTACCCGCCGGCCAACAGTAGAGCGCCGGGAGTAATGGCGCCCCGTTCGGCCGCCGCTCCCCGTCCGGCCGCCCATAGAAATTGGCACGAATGCCAAGTCCCCATCGCCTCCCTTTCGCCTCAAATCATTGCCCCAGCTCCCTTGGTTCCTCCCCGCACCGCCAGCTCTCTCCCTCGGCCGCCACGGCTCGCGCGCGAGGAGAAATCGCCGCCGCCGGACTCCACGACCGCCATGGCCGCCTCCGCGCCGCACGCGAGCTAGGTAAGCCGCGCACCCCTCCTTTCCTCGCCAATACGTGCGCCAAGACGTGCTTGAGCTCCCCCTTGACGCGCCTCCCCTCTCGGCTCCGGGTCGTCGGGAATCCGAGGCGAAATCCGTCGCCGCCGCCGCCACCTCACCACCTCTCCGTCGAGCACCCCCTCCGGCCATCCTCTTCACCGCGCAACCCCACGCCGCCCTCCTCCGTGAGCAGGTGAAGCTTCCCGGCCAACCCTCTCCCTCTCCCTCCGCCTCGAGCTGGACGCGCGCCGTCGCCGCACCTCCGCGAGCGCCGCCGCCCGTCGCCGGCCGCCTCCGGCCACCGCGGGCCCCCGTGGACCCCACCGTCGTGTTCCCCGTCGCACGCGCACCATTTCCCTCAAAGCACGGAGCATGAGCTGCCCCGTAGCGCCGCCGCGGCGAAGCTCGCCGGCGCCGGCCACCGTCGCCGGAGCGCGCGCCGCTCCGCTTTTAAAAATCGGCCGATGGCATTTTCGTAATTAAGTCCGAACTTCATTCGAGTTTGAAAAATTCATATCTAACGTTTGAATCGTCCAAAAATTACAAACTAAAATGTTTTGGAAACTAGAAGACCTGTACTTTCATAAAAGTAACATGAACTCCTCAGATCTGGTCATTTTCACATTTTTATAAAAATGACAAAAGTCAACCCCTAAAAACTTAACTAGGCCATAACTTTAAAAATATAAATCCAAATTAAAAGCCACTTGGCCAAAGTCTTCACCCTGACACACATAAATTTTTGGCACTGGAAAATCTACATTTCATTTCATACTTTTCAAGTTATTGCATTTCTTGCATTCTCTGTATTTAATTTTTAATTAGTTCTGTATAAATCATTTTTGCATGAAACTTGGCAATTAATTTCCTTTTGGTACTGTACATATGTAGAAAATCCCTTGTTAAATTTTTGAGCATGTTAAGTAATGATTTTTGCAAACCCTAGATCCAAATCGCAAAAGGGTTATTTTCAGCACGTGCATAAATGGTTTTATGTCACAAAAATTCATGTTCATGCATGTTTATGTAATTTCTACTGTTCATTATGTCCTTTAGTACCTCATGGCAGGTTTAGTCAAAAGGTTTCATGTATTCCACGTATGTATGAATTTTGAAACCGAATTCCTATTCTAAAAGGAAATCGTCATCGCATGTGATGTCAAAACGCATAAACTTAGATCTCTTCATATTGCACTATAAAACTTGCTAAAATGCTAGTACTAAACCTACACTAACCACAGCACCCATGTCCATGCATCAAGTCATCACTCATTATATTAGTATGGGCACGCTTGTTCATGTAATTTGGGTCCCGTAAAAGAGAACAAGAGGCATGTTATGATTGCTCGGGTTTGAGCAAACAAACTTGTGATTAATGTGTTCATATGTATCCTTACAAAACAGCACGCATGCATTATCATATTCATCACCCTTGTATGCAAGTTACTTATGCATTGCATTTCATCCTCTAGGTGACGACGTTGAATTGATTCCGCCGGAAGAAGCCGTTGCTACTCTCAACGCTTGTGAAGCTAGTACTAACTTCGATCACTCTCAAGGCAAGCCCCGGTGCATTCCTATTATTTTGAAATGTCTTTCTTTTATCACTATATTAAGGATGATGAATGCGCATTTAAGTTCTAGGAATTGATTGGAAATCCACATGCATAAATTCCTATATGTCCTATGTTGCTTATGTGTCATATCCTCGTTAGAAAGGCTATGCTATGTTTTTGGAGTCAACGATAGATGGGGAATCTCACTCATGGCTTATGATTAAATGAACTTGATGAATTTGGTTAAAAATCGAGAACACCCCATTGTGGCTCCGCGAACAAGTTTGAGTTGTGTACCACTTGCATACCTTTCTTATGGGGATGGGTAAACCTATGTAGCTTGTAAGTTGTAAAGTGAGCTGGATATCTCACCGACCCGGAGGTGATGTGTTTGGCACGGTGGTTGCACGGGTTGAGGACCGTTGGAGAGTACATGGGTTAAGCCTTGGGTGCGTTGTTGAACGGTCGCAAGGGGACGTGTACTCGGGGTCGGTGGCCCCGTGTTTTACTTTACGATGAACTCGCGAACGGTGGCCATACGTGTTCTTAAATGATGCGTATGTCGTGCATTTGGGTTCTTCCTGCAGGATTAATAATTCGATAATTATCGCCGTTTCCTCTCGGTTAATGAGTACCACTTGATTCGAGCAGTTCGCAATGTGTAGTAATGGAGAGAGATGGAAGAGCTTGCTGTTTATGTTGATATTAAATTTGTATTGCAAACTCTTGTATTGTTAGTATGCTCACTAAAGTTTCTTTTATGCAATCACCCTATTAACTTGGCTAAGTAATAAAATTGCCAACCTAATTAGCATAGGTGCTTTTATGCAAAATGCCAAGTTAAACCGGTCAAGCCCCATGCATCTAGGAGTCGGTCTTAGATGGCCAATTTGACGGGTAAGACTTGCGGAGTATGTTAGATACTCGGGCTTTGCCACTACATGTTGTTTACAGGTCATCCGCAAGCCGGATTTTGTGATTGTTGTGGTAAGGTGGTTTGGGATGGAGATGAGCCCAAAGAATGGACCATTGAATGGGTTCCTAGCTCTCCAACCCATGATGAGTGAGCCATGGCCTAGGCCGGCATGGTTCATTTAAGTTATCTATGTATCGTCGAGTTGTATTTCGCTTCGCACTTTAAATTCGAACAAAGATCATGGTTATGTAAGACTTAATCTCGAACCTAATGTATCTTTTATTCGAACCCTATGTTGTAATCAAGGCTTAATTATGTAACCTTGCAAGTCGTGTATGTTTGTTAATGTGATGCAATGTATGGTTGCTTCGTCAATCATCTCCCAAGGCGATCCGTACCACACTTAACTATCTTTCGGGATAGGGGTGTGACACTTGTCTAGGCACCACTCTCATTAGAAGTTCCGCTTATCACCCTCAAACGGACGGACAAACCGAAAGGTTAAATCAATACTTGGAAGACATATTGAGAGCATGTGCTATGGAAAATCGAGAAAATTTGGATGATTTCCTTCCATTCGCCGAATTCTCATACAACAATGGCTATCAAGAAAGTTCGGGAATGTCGTCGTTCAAAGCATTGTATGGTCACTCTTGTCGTGCACCTTTGAACTGGTCGGAAGCGGGCAAAAGAGTTCATTTTGGTTCGGATCTAGTCACTCAAGCCGAAGAAAAGGTGCGACAAATTCGAGCCAACACGAAGACCACGGAATCTCGCCAAATTAGCTATGCTAACAAGAGGAGACGCCCATTAGAATTTGAGAAAGGAGATCATGTCTACCTTCGTGTCTCTCCAAACAAGGGCGTATCACGGTTTGGAATTAAAGGAAAGCTAGCACCCTGCTATATCGGACCCTATCCGATTGTGGAAAAGCATAGTGCGGTTGCTTACCGATTGCAATTACTGAAAAGTCTTGCTCGTGTGCACAACGTGTTCTATTTCTCGCAACTCAAGAAGTGCTCAAAGCCTCCGATAGATGTGGTCATTCCGGACACCAAGCAACTAGAAGAGGATCTCTCCTACCCCGAATACCCCGTCCGGATTATAGATCAAAATGATTGGGTAACTCGCAATCGCACCATCACCTTCTATAAAGTGCAATGGAGTAATCACACCGAAGACGAAGCAACTTGGGAACAAGAGGATTTTCTAGAAAAGAACTTTCCCGAGTTTCTCGCGTCACACAAATCGGTAACTTTCCGCACTCCCTCTCTTTAATTAATTGCGTTTCTCGGACGAAAATTTCTTTATGGGGAGAGGGCTGTGACATCCCATGTCACGAACCCTCATTAAGGACAATAGCAAGAAGCAACTAACCTCAAGTTAAGCCCTAATTAAGCACCCAATTAATTAGTCACCCTAATTACATAATTAATGGAACCAAGAAAAAGGAGAAAAAATAGTCTTAAGGAGGGTAAAAACCCTAACCCTCAAGGAACTCAATTTTACAAGCTTTGGTGTTTGAGCTTTGATTTTATTTCAGAAACAAGCGAATATTCAAACCAAATTTGAAACTCTAGTATTGCCCAGCGAGCAATGGCGGACCGCCTCCCCGTGCCACTTAGAAAATTGGCACTCGGGCCCATGCTGCATCGCCCCGAGTGCCTCACACCACTCCGCCACTCCCCTCTCGCACCTCCCAATGCCACCACTTCTCCCTCTCCCCCTCCTTAGCATGCGAACGGGAGAAGAAGGCCGCCGCCCCTCCGTTCGAGCCGCCCCGGCCGCTACCTCGACCCTCTCCGTCTAGGCAGCTCTTCTTCCCCTGTCTCTTCTTCAATCCAGCACGCAGGCAACTCCCTCAACTTCCCCTAACACCGGTTGCCCCATCGTGTAGAGCCTCATGGGGAATTGCGAAAAGAGAGCACCGCCGTTGTCCGCGCTCCGCCACCCCGGGTCGAGCCCCCACCTCCGGTCCACCTCCACGCCGTCCGACCTCGCGTCGCCCTTCCCCTCCGCCGGGTGATGCTCACGCACGAAGTCGTGCCCTGTCTCTCCCCCTGTGCTGGGCGCGCGCACCGGTCGAATCTCCGCGAGCTCCACCGCTCACCGCGGGCCCGCTCCGGTCGCCGTTGGGCCCCGTGACCCCGCACCATGCGCCTCACCACCTCGCGCGCATCACCCCCACCAAGTTCCAGCCCCAAGGACGCCTCGGTGCGCCCTCCAGACACGAGCTCGTCGGCGTCGGCCGCCGCTCGTCGGAGCCTACGCAAACCCTAGATTCAAAATGGCGCAGTGGCATTTCCGTAATATAGTGTGAACTTTGTTCCCTTTTACAAAAATCATTTCTCCCGATTCCAAAGTCCAAAATTCCCAAACTAACTTTTGTTGGAATCTCTGAAATATGTAATTTGCAAAAGGTAACATGAACTCCTGTAATTATTGGATTTAAGTAATTTTCAAAAATCATTAATTTGCAACCCTTGTAAGCTTAATAAATTTATTACTAATTAAATAAACATCAAATAAATATGAAACTTGGTCGGAACATGCATCTTGGCATACATGAGCACCCTGCACAAGCATCTGTAATTTTGTTGCATATTTTTCAAGTTCTTGCATTGTGTAAATATATTTATATTAATTGTGTAAATTATTTTCGCATGAAACTTGGTAGGTCCCCTGTTCATTGCCCTGTACACTTGCATAAAATTCCATGATTAATTTTGAGCACCCTAAGTAATTGTTTTGCTGTCACTTTATTTAAATCAATAAAAGGTAAAATTTCAGCACATGAAAGTATAACTTTAGGCTTATCTTTTTATTTCTCCTGTATGCTCATTGTCATATGTGTGGTTCATACTGCTCATTAGTCCCTCATGGCCAGAAAAGTAGTATGCTTTCATTGGTCCTACACTTGTGATGATTGTTTAACTACTCTACTAATTACATGCATAATTGTCATCACACGTGATAATAGGTGTACCTTTATGTCCTAAATTTATTTGTCCTCACATATGTTTTGCTTATCCATCCAAATCTTAACATTTGGTGTTGTACACAGCATGCATGTTGCCTTGTCATGGTTATTGCTATTGCCTATGTTGTTGCTCATAGTTGTTAAGTTTATTAGCAAGAAAGGTAGGAATTTATGGGTGAATAAAAGTCACTAATATCATGAGCTTGATTCGTTCATCCATGCATATGGCATATGTATAATTAGGGTAATTATACTAATGGCATGTGCCAATTACCTAATTAGGGTAAGCATAATTTAATTGCTCAATTAAAAAAACCAAGAAAAAGAGAAAATCAGTTAATTAAGTCAGGTAAAACCCTAACTCCAACACACATAAAAAATTATAATGATAGTGTGCCATTGTTTTTGCACCATCATGTTGGCCATATCAAAATATGAATTTAGGATATTTTTGTTGAATTTTGAGCAAACCCTTAAATGCCTTAAAAATTCAACTTAATGTCTGAAACAACAGCTCTTCTCGAATGTTTCAACAATTCTGGAATCAGAATCTCACGCTGACCCCAAAAGAAAAGTTGGAGCATATGATCTGCTGGATCTACAGAAAATTTGGTTTGGAATTTGGATCACTGTAGCGTGGACGGTTTGCTTAATTACAGAGAGCAACAGCTTGGTCAGCAGTAAATCACCTTTTCTCCTTTGCCCACCGGATTGATGGCCGCTCCACCGTCCTCCTCGGACGCCGCCCACGCCCGGCCAAACAAGCCTCACCTGCTCCTGAGTCCTGTTTAGCCCTATGGGTGAGTCCTTGCCCGCTCTCCTTTTGAATCGGCCGCCCGCTGTCTTCCTGAACAAAGTGGCCAGCAACCAAGAAAACTCCAGCAGTTCAAGCCGCCATATCTCTCTCCTCCCTTGCCGGCAAAGATAGAGAAGAAATTTCCCAGTTGAAGCCGCCATAGCCGCCACCGTGTCGAACTCCGCCCAGGCGAGCTCCCTCCCCTCCTTCTTCCTGAATTAGCTGAGCAAGGACCCCGTGCAACGGTGCAACCTCCCCTTGAAGTAATTGACTTTTAGTGCAGGGACACGGGCGAATTTGGTGAAGCACGAGCCGCCTCCCCTGCCGTCCGCCGCCGCGAGCAGCACTACCCTCACGGCGAACTCCCCTCTCCAGCCCTCCCCGAGCTCCGCCCCTTGCACGCCGGTGATCTTCAGGGCCCAGCAGAACCTCATGTCCATCTTCCCCGCTCCCTCTCGTTCTGCTCGCGTCGCCCCACGCCGCCGAAGACCGCCAAGCACGACCCAGGCAATGAAAAATCGTGACAATGACAATCTTGTAATTTCTGCAAAGTCAAATTCCCCCCCCCCCCCACCCATGGCAATTCTGTAAATAGTAGCAAACTTTGATTAATATTCGAAAATTCATAACTTGCAATTTGAAAGGCAGAAAAATACAAACTAAATTTTGTTGTGTTCAAAACAATCTCCTCTTTCGATGAAGTATGTTCAGCACCTAGGTTTTTGATGTTTTGATATTTATAAAATTCCCTTAACATTGAACCCTTTTAAGCGTTATGAATTCATAAATCAATCTATAAAAGTCCTATGAACATGAAACTTAGCCATTAAATCTCTCATGGCATGTATGAAGCCTATGCACATGCACATCTTCATTTGTTGCATATTTTTAAAGTTATTGCATCATCCCTTGTTTTAGTAAATGAATTGTTATCAATTTTATATTAGAAATTTCTTAATGATACTTTGCATGCATGTCATTTGTAACTTAATACATTCCTATAGATTCACATAAAAAAGTTTGAGCATCATAAGTATACATTTTACCATCGATTTGTTTAATTTAAAACTAGGCTAGAAATTCTATAGGAATAATGCCTTATATGCATATAGGTAATTATTTATTGTTATTTGCATCTCTGGTACTATTCATCCAGGATGTTAGACCCTTAATTTCAGGACATACAAATTCTCATCTCATCTCTCATATTTAACTTGTATCAGTTATATTTTACAAATGCCGTTACATGCGATAATAAGACTAGATCTAATTGTTCTCAAGATTAAAATGAACTAGCTTAACCTCATTAAACATTATCTCTATAAATTAATGCCAAGGTCACCACAATATGCATGTGATCCTTGTCATGTCAAATATTTAATGATTTATGTATGTTCACATAGCATAGTTGCTAGGTTTTCATAGCAAAGGAAACTTTGCTTGATTATGCACGAGTTATCATTTCATGCATAAGAATAAGTATTTTAATTCATCCATGAGCATGACATGATTATGAATGAATCCCCATGCATCTCCCTTGTATGCATTTATGCTTACGCAATGCATTTCATTCAATTAGGCAATGAAGGCGAAGTGAACGTCTCGGAGGAGCCCGATATTATTCTTAATTTCAGTGAAGCTACTAACTTCGATCAAGCCCAAGGCAAGCTCCGGTTGTCACACCCCTATCCCGAAAGATAGATTAGTGTGGTACGGATCGCCTTGGGAGATGATTGACGAACCAACCATGCATAGCATCACATTAACAAACATACACGATTTGCGAGGTTTACCTAATTAAGTCTCGATTACAACGTAGAGTTCCAAATAAAAGATACATTAGGTTCAAATTTAAGTTTACATAACCATGATCTTTGTTTGAAATAAAGTGCGGAAGCGAATAGATAACATGACGTTACATAGAAAGCTTATGTGAACCATGCCGGCCTAGGCCACGGCTCACTCATCATGGGTCGAGTGCTAGGAACCCATTCAATGGTCCATTCTTTGGGCTCTTCTCCATCCCACACAACCTTACCACAACAATCACAAAACCCGGCTTGCGGGAATCCCGAAAATACACATGTAGTGGCAAAGCCCGAGTATCTAGCATACTCCGTAAGTCTAACCCGTCAAATTGGCCATCTAAGACCGACACCTAGATGCATGGGGCTTGACCGGTTGAACTTGGCATTTTGCATAAAACGATACCTATGCTAATTAGGTTGGCACTTTTATAACTTAGCCAAATTAATCGGGTTGTTGCATAAAGGAACTTTAGTGAGCATACTAGCAATACAAGAATTTGCAATACAATTTGATATCAATATAAAACAGCAAGCTTCTCACTCTCTTCCCCTTACTACACATTGCGAACTGCTCGAATCAAGTAGTACTCATTAACGGAGAGGAAACGGCGATAATTATCGAATTATTAATCCTACAGGATAGACCCAAATGCACGACATACGCATCATTTAAGAACATGTATGGCCACCGTTCACGAGTTCATCATAAAACAAAACACGGGGCCACCGACCCCGAGTACACGTCCCCTTGCGACCGTTCAACAACGTGCCCAAGCCTTAACCCGTGCACTCTCCAACGGTCCTCAACCCGTGCAACCACCGTGCCATACACATCACCTGCGGGGCGATGAGATATCCAGCTCACTTTAGAATTTACAAGCTACATAGGTTTACCAATCCCCATAAGAAAGGTATGCAAGTGGTACACAACTCAAACTTCTTCGCGGAACCACAATAGGGTGTTCTCAATTTTATTCACTTCATCGTGTTCGAAATTTAATCGTAAGCCATAAGTGAGATCCCCATTCTATCGTTGACTCCATAAGCATAGCATAGCATTTCTATCGGAGACATGACACATTTCTACATAGGACATATCGGGAAATTATGCAAGTGGATTTCCAACCAACTCCTAGAACTTAAATTCGCATTCATTATCCTTAATATAGTGATAAAAGTAAAACATTTCAAATAATAGGAATGCACCGGAGCTTGCCTTGAGAGTGATCGAAGTTAGTGCTAGCTTCACAAGCGTTGAGCGTTGCAATTGTTTCTTCCGCGGGATCAATTCATCGTCGTCACCTAGAAGATGAAATGCAATGCGTAAATAAAAAGAATACAAGGGTGATGAATATGGTAATGCATGCGTGATGTTTTGCATGAGTGCATACGAATATGTTTAGTAACATTTAGTTTCGTGAGATTTCTAGTAGGCATACATGGTTAAATTTGCTCTCTTTTGAATGGAGTTACTTAAATTACCAAATATAACTTTAACATACATGAGCAACGACCTAATATATGGACATGAATGCCGTGACCAATTCAAGTGCTCAGATTTAAAATGATGAACAACATTCTAATATGAACCAATGAAAATTAGGTTTAGGTGTTTATCATCACATGTGATGACGATGCAACACTTAATCAAGACTTTGATTACAAAATTAATACATACATGATTTTAACGAAAACTTCTTACCAAACCTGCCATGAAGGACTAAGTGACATTGTGGAAAGTGAAATTTACATAAACATGCGAAAATATAATTTCTAGGGATATAAAGCCATTTTTACTTTTGCTGAAATTAACCTTTTATTGAATTAATATAAGGGCAGAACAAATAATTACTTAGCATGCCCAAAATTTAACATGGGCTTTTCTACAAATGTAAATGCCTATGATGAGCAGATCTACCAAGTTTCATGCCAAAATAAATTATATAGATTTCATTAAAAATTAAATACAGAGAATGCCAAAAATACAATAACTCCAAGAATATGCGATGAAATGTAGATCTTCCAGTGCCAGAAATTCAAGTATGTTTATATACAGGATCTGACCAAGTGGCATTAAATTTGGATCTATATTTTTAAAGTTATGGCTTAAGTGAGTTTTTGTCGATTGATTTTTGTCATTTTTGTAAAAATATGAAAATGAGCAGATCTGACGGTTTCATGTTACGTTTATGAAATTACAAGTTTTGTAGTTTCTAAAACATTTTAGTTTGCAATTTTTGGACTTTGGAATCGGGAGATATGACATTTTCAAAATGTAACGAAGTTCGCAGAAATCACGAAAATGCCACTGCCATAAATTTGAACCTAGGGTTCGCGCGCTCCGGCGAGCTCGCTCGCGGCGGCGCTGTGGGGTGGCGCATGCTCAACGCTTCGGGGGGAACGACGCGCCGCGTGGGGAAGACGATGGGGTGGATGGCGAGGGCCCACGGTGGCCGGAGCGGCGGCGCGGCGAGCGGCGGAGCTCGCGGGGCTCCGGCGAGCTTGCGCGTGCAGCACGAGAGGGAGAGAGGGGGCAGGGTTTGGCCGGGGAGCATCCCCTGAAAGTGGGGGTCGACGGCGTGGGGTCGGACGGTGCGAGAGGAGGCCGGGAAAGGGATCGCGTCGACGAGGTGGCGAACGGCGGCGGCGGCGGCGGGATTTCCTCAAATTCCCGACGACCCGGAGTACGAGGAGGGGAGCGCGTCGGCGGGAGTTGCGAGGCGAACCCGGTGCGCGATTTGGAGAAGAGAAACGAGGTGCGCGGCTTGCCTAGGCGACGCAGAGGCGGCCATTGCGGTCGCGGCGGCGGCTTTCCCTCCGATTCCCGCGCCGGTGAGGGAGAGAGAGCAGGGCAGGGCGTGGAGAGATGCTGCGGTGGGTGCTGGAGCGAATGGTGGTGAAATTTGGATAGGGCCTTGGCTCCTGCGCCTTTTTATATGGGCGGCCGAACGATGAGCGGCGGCGGGCGGGTGCCATTACTCCGGCGGCCTTCCGGTTGGCTGTAGGGTACAAGAACGGTTCGGAGCTGGCAGGTGGTGGCGTGGCGAGGTGACAGGGCGGGGCGCGTGCGGTGGCAGGCGTGGGAGGCGGCGGACCGGTGGGCGCAGCGGACCGGCGAGCGCAGCCGCCATTGTCCGCCGATCCCGTAGCTCGAGCTCAATTTTTGAATTCAAATCTAGGTTTTTGAATTTTGATCAAAAACGATGGTTCTGTTGCTCCAAAAATTAAAACAAAAATATGGGGGCTTCAGCATGAAGAGATCTTATTTTCTGATTTTTGTTTGAAGTTCTAATTCTGTCTCCACAAATTCATAGACAATTCAAAAACAGGCAAGTTTCAAATTTGAATTTGAATTTTTTGAGCTTTTGAAACTTTGTCCAAAAATTTTGTAAAAATGCTGTAAAACCATTATTTTGCATGGGCAATGAGATGGTCGAAAAATACGTGGGTGGTACTTTTATAATTTTTGAAATTTTCTAGGGGCTAGGGTTTAGCCCTAGATTCTCCCCTTTTCTTTTATTTTTTTTTCCTCACTTTTCTTTTTCTTGCTTTTCTTTTGCCTGCTTAGCATTAGGGTTTGCGTTAGGATGTAATTGGATCATTAAGGTTTTAATTAGGGTGCTTAACTACTAATCGTGACATGGGATGTCACACCGGTACACTCCTATGTTTTAAAAGTCCTCTCTTTTAATCACAATAAATAAGGATATTGTATTGTGCATTAAGTATAGGAGTTGACGTGAAATCTACTTGCATAAATTCCTATATGACCTATATAGTTTATGTGAGTCACCCTCGATAGAAATGCTATGCTTAGAATTATGTTGGAGACGACGATAGGATCTAGACCACTGGATAAGTTTATACTACACTTGTGGTTGAAACTGGCTAAAATTGAGAACCTATCGTTGTGACTCCGTGAACAAGTATTGAGTTGTGTACCAGGTGTATACCTTTCTAGGGTACGGACGGACAGCCCACCGATCCACATGTGATGTGTAAGTACGGCGGAGGTTGGGTTAGAGGAACACCTGGAGAGTGCATGGGTTAAGCCTTGGACATATTGTTGAATGTGTCGCAAGAGGGACGTGTACTCGGGATCGATGGCCTCGCGCCGTACTCTATGAGAAACTTGTGAACGGTGGCCATACGTGTTTTTAAATGACGCGTATGTCGTGTACTTGGGTTTTCTTCTGCAGGATGTAAATCAATATATACTTGCTGTTTTCTACTGATACACATTTGTATTGTAAGTCTTGTATATTAGCAATGCTCACTAAAGTTATGTTTATGCAACAACCCTATTAATTTGACGATGGATAAAATGTTGCATAGAATATAATAGGTGTTGTTTCATGCAATTTATGCCAAGTAAACCCGGTCAGCCCCTGCATGCTAGGTGTCGGTTTTAGAACCTTTTGATGGGTAAGACTTACGGAGTATGTTAGATATTTAGGCTCTGCATAATTATTGTTTTTAGGTTTCCCTCAAGCAAATTATTGTGATTGTTGTGACAAGGTTGTGTGGCAAGGTGAGGAGCCCAAAGAATGGTCTATTAAATGGGTTCCTAGCTCACCAGTCATGAAGAGTGAGCCATGTTCTTGGCCGGCATGGTTTACTTAGCTATATCTTTATCGCCAAGATTATATTTAACGCTTACGCACTTAAATTTCAGAACCTATGTACCCTCTTTATTCGAACCTAAGTTGTAATAATGTACTGATCTATATGCAAATTTGCAATTCGTGTATGTTCGTGTGTGTGATGCTATGCATGGTTGCTTCGTCAACCATCTCCCGATGAGATCCAGAGGGACATCACCCTATTCTTCGGGATAGGGTGTCACAATTTTAATAGACATTCTACTGCTCTTTCTAACAGTGTTTACTCCCTCCACTCCTAAATTGTTGTGGTCACTGACTTTTTTGTGATGTTTGACCATTAGTCTTGTTCAAAGAAATTTATTCATGTTTCTTTAGTGATAGATCACACCCTAACAAAATTGATGATACTTCTTAAAATGTTTTGAACAAGACGAATGGTCGAACATAATGAAATAGTCAACGATGATTACAATTAGGAATGGAGTAGTATTTATTTTGATTTAGCAAGTGTCAACAAGCATTTTAGAGTCGTTGCCGGGGATATCTACCAGCTTGAAGACCACCGGGGTGGGATCTCGGGTAGCGTATTTTGATTGCCATATAGAGGCCAGGCGATGGCCATTGGCCAGCCAATGTTTCTCCATTTTCACGTCATTTTAGCTCTGTTTTACTTTGAAACACATGTTTCACCAAAACTTATAAAGCTTTATTACTCCTATCAATTATTTATGGAACTTCAGTCGTTTACCTTGCCTATATGTATTATGGGAAATACAATATATTATAGTAAATAAATGAATAATTATAATGAGAACAGGTTATATCAGACAATAAATATACGATGTGACTAAAGAGAAAGAAAAAACGCACTCTGTTGTCCTAGCTCCATCTGTCTCCCCTCACTAACAAATTAGATCTAGACTTCATCTACATATGAGAGGATAAAAATAGATATTTCTTCATTGGTGATGGAAAATGCATGATGCTGCAACCCACTGAAACTCCACAAATCTATCAGATATGACCAAATTTTGAAGAATATCATACACTTTACAACACCAAATTCCCGTTCATTTCAAAATGAGAGCATGAAAAAAACATGCCAAGAAACTTCCCCTTACCATCGTTGACGAACTCCTACCAAAAATATGAAGTCGAAATCTTTCCCCTTGATTTTGATGATTTGCCTAAATTTTTTAGCCTCCACTATTCGAGGGAAGGAACGAACGGCCCAAGGGCATCATTTTGTATTAATAAGCCCCTTTCTAGTGGTGGACCACATGTCCAGCAGCAACAATCTTTAGCACTGTAGTCGCGTGTGACAATGTGAATCCTGGCACTACGAATGGAGCCTATTTGTAGTACTTGCTCGCACTATTTGCTGAAGCCAACATTATAGTGTCCATCTAACTGATTTTAATATATGCTATAGTCGACTTCCAACTGAAGCCAAAATGAAATAGCACATTGATTTCCCATTTCGCAGCAACTGAAGTTCCATCTATCAGAGATTTTTAACAAAACCAGCAGAAAATATTTGATCCATTCTGCAGTCGCTTCACATGCTTTAATTAGTGTTGTTGTAGCTCTTCTCTTAACGGCTACTACTCAATGCTTTTGAGCTCTTCCTTATATGTACCACCTCCCATTTTTGTTGAACAACATCATTGGTACAGTTCAGAGTATTTTTAGGCATTTACACTTTACTTATATCAAGAATAGAAGCACGGC
This sequence comes from Chloris gayana, assembly GCA_031894775.1. Lineage (NCBI taxonomy): Eukaryota > Viridiplantae > Streptophyta > Magnoliopsida > Poales > Poaceae > Chloris > Chloris gayana. Next base: position 771,685 of record JAUNZO010001841.1, on the reverse strand, counting down.
AGCGTAGATTCACTAATAGATTCAACAAAAAATGTCAAATTGTTTATTCAAAGATCAAAATTGTCAAACATTCTAGAGCAGCATTAGAAGATTAATACAGTTGTTTCAGTTCAGGATATGTAAGTTAATTATTTGCCTCTTCTTTCAAGGCACAGTGTTTGGTATCCTTATTGACGTAGTATTTACGAAGCACATCTGGTTGTCTTATATTGCAGCACTCCTCTCATTGAATCGATCTTGAAAGTCAAACATATCATCCTCGCCAAAAGAACTGCAATTTCAAAATAGGATATATGAGCAGCCATTCAAGGAGTCACGGAGCTCATCACCCATTAGGTAAGCAAAGAAGGAAAATATCTGTATCACAAAGAGACCACATTAGCCCTCCTCTAACATATCTAATTGTAGCCGAAATTGCACGGACCAGCCTGCATCTACTTCCATACAAACCTTATGGCTCGACATTAGAGAAACTCTAGTGGTACTTCCTATTTCAAGCTCCTACATTTTCATTTAGGATCTAACTTCTATTTTTATGAGCCCAAATTTTTTCTCAACTCGAGCAGTGCCCAAACTAAGCTCCTACATTATATCGCCTCACGCGTGGCGTCCATCATGAGAAATGAGAAATAGAATTTGAGAGATAAATAGGAACCCATTTGAGAAAACTGATTCAGTTGGTTTCTTTAAGAGCTCCTAAAAACTAGAGTAGGCTTTTGGATATATAGGGACTTGTGATAGACCCGCATCACGAAAAAGCGGTTCCGTCTCCAGGATCATCATGGGTGGCATTACGCGCTGTGATGCCCGATATTTACAATATACAAACATAAGCATGATACAGTGAATATAAGTACAAATCTGTTACATTCATCCAGAGTACAATAATACATCAAAGTCTCATAATTTTCAAGAAGCAAATAAGTTTGAAAAATAAACTACAACAGCAGAAGCAATAAGATATAATCGTTCTCTCGTCGATACAACACGGACATCCGACGGAGAAAGGTGTTTGGCCCTAAACACCTTGTCGGCACATCAAACGTTATACTCCTCCGGACTGCACCACTCCCAAGTGTAGTGGCCTCCGTCCGTAGAATGGTCCTGCCAGTCGCCATCTCCATGTAAGACAGCAAAGCTCGAGCAACTAGAGCTCAGCAAGATTGACCTGTCAAAGTGGCCATCTACAGCCGACTCATAGGCATGCAAAGGCCGAAGGGTAGAATAATTAAGCACTAAGCCAACCTAATAGTGGATCCTTACTGTCAACTTTTAGCAATTCATTGAGTTGCATAAATAATAAATTTAATTCGCACTATGCTATACCATGTGTGACATCCCTTCCGGGACACCCAGGAGTCGGTACAGGGGGACACTCGACAAAGCGAGTTACAATAGTTCATCTTTTCATACAAGCCAGAATATATACATCATGGTATAATACAACCAGGTTTTCGAAATACAAACATCGTACGGCGGAAGCATAATACATTATTGAAGTTTAAAACACTAGAGTCTTGCAGCGGAAACTAGTTCTTTATACAACAAAAGACTACTAGGACGACTAACGCGATGTACTGAGCCCGTCGTACATCACGATCCTCATCCTTCACGGCGTCGGGACCCGTTCCCACCGGAGGGAACCACCCTCGGGACACCTGCTCCTCTTCCGGAAAGCTACCGTATAAGTCGTGGAAGTACGACACATGTCCTGAAACATAACGAACAAACCCCGAGTACTCTAATACTCAGCAAGACCGACCCGTCAACGAGCACGCTAAACATAACTATTGCAATCAAGTTTGCAAGAAAAGATCATTTTCGATCAACGGTTCTTTCATCTCTCCTCTTCATCTTTCGGTTGATTAACTACGATGTGACGAGCTAAACAAGCGGTACACATTACTGCGAGGGATAGCGATTCGAATCAATTTTTATACCAGCTGGCAAAACCCGACTACACGACGTATACGCACCCTACTGGTCGTATACGACAACTTTTCCCGCTAACACTTGGCAGAAGACTAGCCGTTTTCAAACTCCCCGGGAATATGGCGACCCCACGAGTTCATCCGTGGGCGACCCATTTCCCTCCCGTGAGACTCCGATCTCACTAACAGCCGACAAAAGAGAGTTGGCTACGCTACATCTCCGGGGCGGTAGGGTACATCAGCTTGCTCGGGCACATTACACCAGCATGTAGTACGGTACGTTCAAACTTGTTCAACTAAGCCGACAACGGCACGGTCCTTGACCGACACGGACGGGGCTACCACCTTGCAAGACCTCAACTCCGTCTTGCCCTTTCTCCTAGATGGCCCGTCCGGTCTCAACTTCTTTAACACTCTCTTTAAGATAACGACAACACATCAAACACTTAAAGCCTCCATGCTTTAAGATCAACTAAAACATCCACCGTTGCGACTATGAACTAAGCATAGCTTCTATTGAGCTACCTGTACCAAGTATAGCATGAACAAAAAGGAACCTATCTCATGCATCTAGGGTGTCAATCATTCCCTATCACCTAATGCACAAACATAACTTAACTATTGTGATAAAATAAAATATTTTAAAACATAGGTAGGATGCACCGGGGCTTGCCTCGATTCACGTCGATGTTAGCTTCCTCGGTGTTCGGGTCGACGTCGATGTTCCCGTCTCCTGTCTCGGACGGAACCTCGATCACGTCGGGACCTAGGTCGACCAATAATACGTCGCGAATCACAACCATGCGTGGATGAATGTATATGATATGAGATGCAATGATTTTTGTCGACATGTTCATTAATTAACAGTTAATAACTAATTAATGATATGCAATAATGTAACAACCCTAAAGAATGAACATGCATTTCATGTCATGTATCATCATGTCATCATGAGCATTTGTGGAAATTATTTATTTTTGTGAGAAGAAGATGCACATAAAATATCAAATTAACTAAGGAATAAAGTAAGTGTTAAAAAGAAATAAAATGAGGAGGAAATCCAAGTTTAACATTTTCTATAGCTTAATTATCATAAATAAAGATTTATGAAAACTTCCTTAAAGCATTTTGTCATGTAAAAATATTTACGGAAAATAAACAAAGTCTCTTTTATTAATTTAGCTATGAAATTTTAGTCCGAAAATGATTTGGAATTTCTACCTGGACTTAACAGGAAAAGTGTCTAAAATATTCTCAAGAACACCCCTGATTTTTCGTAGAATTTTTGGAGCCCCGGAAGGTTACTTTTTAATTACCCGAAAGCCGAGGGGCATTTTTGCAAAAATGTGCGGAACCGGCCCATCGCCGGTCTCTTCTTCCTCTCTCCCCTCTCCCGCGTCTCACCACCGTCGCACCCTGCACCGCCTCCCGGCCGCGCGCCACGCAGCCAGCCACGCAGCTGCTTGCGCAGCTGCTCGGGTGCCTCCTTACCGCCTCGACGACCGGATAAGACCTCTCCGCCCGGCCTTATCTCTCTCTCTCATTTCCTCTCCCCACCATTGCCGCCTCTCCGGAGCCACGCCGCCCGACCGCCTCCGTCGCTCCCCGTCCGAGCCGAGCCACCAAAAGCTCCATAGCAACACTCGGAGCTCCACCAAACCTTCAATCAAGACGAGCTGCTCTAATTCCTCGAGGCGAAGCCATTTTCTCGGGACGAGCTCGTCGTCGTTCCTCCGCCGCAAGTGGAAATCCTTCCAGTCCGGTGAGCTAGCAAGTCCCTTCTTTGTTTCCAAGTGTGCGCAACGTGTTGCTTAAGCTCCAGTGCAGCTCGGGACCCTTCTTGCTCTGCAGGTTGCCGCGTAATTCTTCATCTTCTCCACGCCGGTCGCCGCCACCTCCGCCACTCGCACGGTGAGCTCCCCCTCCGGCTGTGCTCATGTTCCTAGAGATCCCCGACGAGCTTGCTCTTAGTGCGTAGCAGCTCCCGCAGCTTTTTCCCCTAATTTTTGAGCTCTCGGGTGAGCTCCCCGTCATGCCGGACCGCCGCGAAGCTCGGTCCTCGCCGCCGGCGTGCCTAGAGGCGAGCTCATGCGGGTCGATCACCATGGTTGTCTTCGCCTTGTAGTGTAGAGCTTGTTGGAGTCGTCGCGGCAAGCTTTGGCTCAACGGCGGCCAAGTCCGGCGACCGCGCCGCCGCTTCTGTCCGTCGCGACGGAGCCACATCTGTGGACCACACGCGCTGGATCGCGTGTGGCCACGTGCGGATCGCGTGCGGCCAACCCCGTGGCCTCGCGTGTGGCACGAAGTGTTTTTAAATTTTCAAAATTCGTAGAAAATTCAATAAAATTCAGAAAAATGTCAAACCAACTTTGTTAGACTCGGAAAAATGAAATCTATTCATTGGTGAAATAAAATATGTATTTTGAGTAAATTTATTTTATAATTAGTGATTAATCACTTTCTTTGATTAAAGGAAGGTTATTATTTTATGTAAATAAAATGTTTAATTATGAAAATTAATTGTATTTAATAAAGGAGATACGGCAGACTGAAATTAATAATGAAATTTATTTTCCAAAATTAAACTTAAAGTGTATTATTTTATATGATCACAATGTAATAGTCTTTAATCACTTAAAGTAAATATTTACTTATTGACTAATAAATAATATTAATGTGTTAATTATTGAACTTAAGTAATTAGTGACCTTAATTAGGTAATTAAGGAAACAAAGCTAATTAATAATGATCTTAATTAAACATGTATTAACCAAGCATAATTAATTGTTAATTAATGCTTAATGAACATACTTATCCGTAATTTGTTAATTAACTAAAGTGATTAAGCATTAATCATTAATTATTATCTATGGAACTTCAATAATAAATCCTTGCATACTTTCATCATATGCATTCATGCATACATGATTGTGATTCGCGATGCATTGCTCGGTCGACTAGGTTCGAAGTGATCGAGGTTTCACCCGAGGGCGAGTCGGAGTCGGGGATCTCGAAGTCGACCCAGCCGCCGAGGAGACTAACTTCGAACAAACTCAAGGCCTAATTCAAGCAAGCAACAATATTACTCAATACAAGGACTCAAAGGATGAAAGCACTTCTGAATTTTTTTTTCTTTTTTTTTTTGGTGCGGCTTTTAACCTTCTTTTTTTTTACCTCTTTGCTTTTTGTTCTTTTTTTTCTGCACCTTTGCCTTTTTCACTTCTATTTTTTTGTATCAGAAGGTGCCGAAAAATAGGATGTGCAACACATGCAAAGTGTCCTACGAGAGTAGAAAAAAACTAATTAGCTATTGAACAGAACTTTGTGAACAGCGAGAGTCCAACCAGGGTTCTCACGGCAGGAAAATTCCAAACCTAAAAGGTAGGTGATGCAGGAAGATAGGGATAGGCAAGCAAACTCTCCCAACGTGACTTAAGCTTTCCTTTTTTTTTTCAATGAAGAGAGGACACGATCAGCACAGCTCCCAAAACAGCCATAGTTATTTCCTTCTTTCTAATCGTGCGTGCAAAATAACCTTCTAGCAGCATAGGCCTGTGAAGGGCAGCAAGAAATTGCAGCGCCTTCTACTCTTCTAGACAATCAAACTTTTACTGCACAACCTTCTCAACACTGTCACCAACTCGAACCAGACCGCAACAAGACTTAAAACGACAAACACAATGATATGCAGGGACTAAAATTCAGAAAAGCAATCTAAAAAGAGAAGTTGCGAGGCACAAAGGGGATTTGGGACAACAGATACACGGCGAATAACTATTTTTGTAGGGCAATTTTCTGGACTTTAGGATGAAACAAAATAACGAGGATAGGGGAACCTGACGGTGCACCTGAAGCTCTGATTACCACTTGATGTGAACTAGGGTCCCGATCTTTCGAAAGGTTCAGATAACTCTTGATTTGGCGAAGATGTGACACACGTCGATCCGGCTCCTGAACAACACGTTCGAACCCCGCAATCGCAGCACCACGTCCTCTATGGTTATCAACCGGCGTTGCACGGTTGACCTCGCCCAGAAGGCTAATCCCTGCCTGCGAATCAAGAACACAAGCAAGAACAAGAAAGAACGCAACCAAATTTGCAGTTGTATGATTAATCTCACAAGTTGGGGTCTCACAAACCGATGAACGGCGAAACTGTCTAAGCAGAATAATCTAAGCAAAACCTGACCCTAAACGATGGCGGCTGCTGAGTTTAAGAAGCCCCTAGGGTCGTGGCTAGCCCCCCTGGTCGAAACCCTAATGGGCCACACTCGATACACGGCCCGATGGCCAAAATATGACGACGAAGTGCTGAGACACATTCTGGACGTCAACTTGCTCGGACAGTTCCCGACGACTCAGGATGAATTTTGGCATGAGGCCAACGCCGTTGGAAAGGTCATCAAATTATCTTTCCATCCATATGTAGAACGTCCAAAACGGAGTTCGTATGCGACCGGAGCCTCCGTTTTTCTTCAGACTGTTCCTGGACTCCGAAACAGACTCGAAGTTGACTTTGTTTGGGCCTCCAACTTGACTTGGATGCCCTTGCTGGCCCACCACGCCTCCAACCTCCTTCTCAACCTTCTCATCATCATCTCCATGTTTTCTAACAATAATTAAATCATTAGGTAGCAATCTATTCTCAAAATAACTAAAAAGAATGCATAGGAACGATCTCACCTTATCTTTGCACCGAATGGTTTTATACATGAGGATCATGTTCTCATCAACACTTGTCGTATACGACAACCTTTCCCAGTAGCACCTGACAGCAGACTAGCCATTTCCAACTCCCCGGAAGTATGGCGACGCCACGACTTCCCTCGTGGTCGACCCATCTCCCTCCCGTGAGACTATCCTCTCACCGACAGCAAGTAAAAGAGAGCAGAGCTACGCTACATCTCCGGGGTGATAGGGTACATCAGCTTGCTGGGCCCATGATACCAGCATGTAGTGTGGTACGTTCAAACTTGTTCAACTAAGCCGACAACGGTACGGTCCTTGACCGACTCGGACGGGGCTACCACCTTGCAAGACCTCATCTCCGTCTTGCCCTTTCTCCTACGGGGCCCGTCCGGTCTCGGCTTATTAACATCTTCACTTCCACTCTCCTCTTTTCTCTTATCAAAACCTCTTAGTAATAATAAACCAGTCATTACCCTATATCTCGCGAGTAGTGTTGCCACCACTCGACTTCTACCGATGCCCTATGACATAAGCTTAGCAGTTATCGAACTCTATTGAGCTACCCGTACCAAGTATAGCATAAACAAATGGAAACCTAACTCATGCATCTAGGGTATGAAGCAATTCCTATAACCTAATGCACAATCACGACCCATTACTGTGATAAAATAAAAGACTTTAAAAACATAGGTGGGATGCACCGGGGCTTGCCTTGATTCGAGTCGAGTCGGCTTCCTCGTGTGTTGGTCGACTTCGACGTTCCGTCTCCTGTCTCGACCACGGACGGAACCTCGATCACGCCAGGACCTAGGTCGACCAACAATACGTCGCGAATCACAACCATGCATGCATGAATGAATATGATATGATCATGCAAAGGTCTTTGTTCATTAACCAACAATTACTGATTACTCATGTTCGAGTAATTAACAACTACAATTACAATTAATCCTGCTCGTTAATTAATACTTAATCCTGGTCATTAATCAACAATTAATCTTGTTTATTAATTAACAAATACTCATGTTCATTAATTAACAATTATTCATTAATCATTAATCAATGATAGGTAATAACACATAGAGTACTAAACTGGGATCACATGAAATGACGGTGTTTATGTTTAATTTTGGAAAACAGTTTTCACAAACACTTTCGTCTGCAGTATCTCTAATTTTTGAAGAAATTTATTTTTCAAAAACAATTAATAATTAGCATAAAATAATAGGTTATATTAACTAAAGAAAGGAAATTAATTAAACTATGGAATTATAATTTCTCAAAATAGGTATTTGAGTACATAAATAAATAGAGAATACTTTTATGAGTCTAATGAACTTTGTTTGACATTTTTCTGATTTTTGTGGAATTTTCTACGAATTTTCGAAGTTTGAATAAAATCGAAATTGAAGAAATTCAAAAAGAAACAGGGGAGCTTACTTGGGCCAAAGCGATCGGGCCATGGGCCGTGCGGCCCAAGTGTGCGTGCGGCCCGGACCTGCGCGCGGCCCAACTTGGACCGAGCTCGGTCCGGCCGGACATGGCGGGTGGCGGCGGACCGGCGGCGGCTCGCCGGAGTTGGCCGGACGGTGGCCAACTACGACGGAACTTCTCTCACGAGGCCAGCTCGACATGAGGAAGCGGTCGGTGGGGTCCACTTCACCGAAACCGATCGGAACTACTTCAACGGCGAGATGCGGGCGGAGGAGAGGTTCGGCGGGGCACCGCGGCACGGTAGTGGACAAAAGGGAAAACCGTCTCCTCCGAAGCTTTCTTGGGTGAAGGAGAACACCGGCACGGTGAGAAATTACCGAGGGATGGCCGGAAATTGGTCCGCACCGCGGAGGCGGAGGCGTCGGCGGTTGAAGCTTGTAGAAGATGACCAAATTGAGCCGAACCCGGGGACGGAACACCCTACCGATCACCAAGGAGGAAGAGGAGTAAGTTTCGAACACCTAGGATCAAGAATTGCAGCACGCGACGCATCATAGAGGGAGAATTAGATGGAATCCCGGTGGCCGACGATATTGTGTTCTTGGTGAAGACATGGTTTCGATGTTTGGCGCTAGGGCGAAGTGGCATGATTGACGGCTATGGGGAGGTGCGGGGCACTCGTGCGGAGCCGTGGGGGTGCTGGCTTGCTGGGAAGGGGCCGGAGGCGGGCAGGCGGCGGGGAACCGGAAGGGTGGACGGGGTGCTTCGGCGTGAGTTCGGAGAGAGAGAGGGAAAAGCCGGCGCGGGCTGGAGCTTTTATCCCCACGGCCGGAGGGGGTGAGGTGGCGAACCACCGCTGCGTGGCACGGGGAAAGAGGGCGCGTGGCCGGAGCCGGCCTCGGCCGAGCGGCGGACGGTGCGGGAGTCGGTTTGGAGGGAGAAGAGAGAAAGAGATTTGGCCACCGGCCTGTTTTGGTAATTTTACAAAAAGCCCCCCTGTCTTTTGATTAATTAAACAAGGCCGTTACATAGCTTGGAAAAATCCCGAAAAAATCAGGGTGGTAAATGCAAACATTTTAAACACTTTTCTATTTGGGTCCAAGTTCCAATTCCAAATATTTTTGCGATTAAAAAAATTCATATTTAAATTAAAAAGAAAAGCTTTAATAATTTCTTGTAGGCATTTGTACAAAGTCAAATAATTTCAAAGCAACTTTATAAATCTTTTATTTGTATGTTTAATCAATAGAAAATGTTAAACTCCATAATTGCTTTTATTTAATTTGTCTCTTTAAGACCTTAATTTGACTCAGGTTAAATTCATTATTTTATGTGCATTTTTAACACCAAATGAAATAGTTTTACAAAAAATGCAACATGATGACATGATCATGAATGACATGAGATGCATTTTTTTGTTTGTGAGGGTTGTTACAGCCCTCCCCCTTAGAGGAATCTCGTCCGAGATTCACGATTGAAGCGCCTAGACGATGGTGCTAAAGAACTGCGGGTAGTTGGATCGAAGAAACTCTTCCTGTTCCCAAGTAGCTTCAGCTTCCGAGTGATTACTCCATTGAATCTTATAGAACTTGATGGTCCTATGTCGAGTCGCTCGATCTTTGGTGTCGAGAACTTTGATCGGGCGTTCGTCATACGTCAAGTCGGGTTGTAAGCTGTTCCATATCTGCGGTCGGTATATCTACCGGTGTTTTCGGACACTTCTTCGGTTGAGACCTTTGGTTCACCTTGTGAATTCTTGATATGTGTGCTTGGTAACTCCCAACGATCATCTTGCTTTATTGAAAAGTTCCGATATGCCGTGGAGCTAACTTTCCTTTGATCCCAAATTGCTTGACACCTTTGGTAGGAGATACTTGAAGATAGACTTGATCTCCAACCTCGAAGACTTACTCTCGACATCTTTTATCCGTATAGCTGATCCGTCGAGATTTGGCTCTCTTGGGATTCTGTTGAATGAGGCGTACTTGCTCTTCGGCATTCCTTACTATATCCGGTCCCAATATTATTCTCTTCCCATGTTCGACCATTTTAACGGTGTGCGATGACTCCGGCCGTATACAGACTTGATACGGTAACATTCCAAGTACGTTCTTAATAGCTGTTGTTGTTTAAGAATTCTATTAACGGTAGGCATCTTTCCCAATCTTGATTGTATGACAAGACACCAGCCTGACGCACATCTTCTAGATATTGGTTGGTTCTCTCTGTCTGTCCATCTGTTTGAGGAGAATAGCTAAGCTTCGAATCAACCTCGTTCACAATGACTCATATCTTGCTCCTAGAATCTGGATACAAAGCCGAGCTCCTTGATCCGAGATGATGGTCTTTGGTACTCCATGTAGACAGAGAATGCGGCGATGTATAGCTCGCATATTTCTCGGCGGTGTACCGAGTATGTACCTGGTATGAAGTGAGCTGACCTTGGTCAACCTATCCACTATGACCCACATAAAGTCGTACTTTCGTGGAGTTAACGGTAAGCCGGTAATGAAATCCATACTAATATCTTCTTGTTTCCATTCGGAATACTCAAAGATGGAAGTGGACCTGTTTGCTTCCGATGACCTGCTTTCACTCGTCGAGCGGTGTTTCACTCACGGACATACCTTGCTATTTCTCGTTTCCTTCTTGTCCACCAGAATCTTTCTTCATATCTTGATACATTTTGTTGGTTCCAGGATGAATAGTGAGTAGATGTATGTACTTCATCCATTATCTCCTTGCGAAGTTCCAAGTTCTTAGGCACTCGCTAGCCTATTCTTGTACCAGATCACATCTTCACTATCTTTTCGGAAACACTTCATTTCACCCTTCTTAATTCGTCTTTTAATGTGACTCTTACCAACATCTTTCTTTTGAGTTGCTACCAGTTCTTCGCGAATGGTAGGAATAAGAGCCAATTACTCATTACTTCATATGGAAGAATCTGAAGATCGGGCTCGCTAATTTCCTCTTTAGATGCTTCGATCAATAGGCTGAGCGGTGAGGTTGTTGCAACTAGCTTTCTCGGGATGGAAGTGGATCTCGATCTCATAATTCCTCTTAACCATCTTTGCTGACACGGGTTCGGATCCTCTTGAGTGAAGATATAGTTAAGACTCTTGTGGTACTGTGTATAGATGTACCAAGCTTTCCAATAGATGGTGTCTCCGGCTCTTCAATGCTAGAATCTCGACTGCTAATTTCCAGCTCCTGTGTTGGTTATTGTTCCTCCTGTCGCCTCGGTTATCGAGATGCATAGGTACTCACTCAACCCTCTTGCATTAGAGCACATCCAAATCATGTACCCGAGGCATCTTAGTACCAATCAAATGGTCCGGTCAAATCCGACGAGCTAACACCGATGGTATTGTGAGTAACTTCTTCCATGTCCGAAAAGCTTCTTCACAATCCTTGCTCCATTCATACTTCTTATCTTTTTCCAACAATTTGATCATTGGCGTGTCACTCTTTGAGACATTGAGTATGAATCTTCTATAATAACCAGCCAACCCTAAGAAGCTTCGGATCTGTGTGACCGATTTAGGTGGCTTCCAATTCAATACCTCCTTAACCTTGCTTGGATCAACGGCCACTCCTTTTGCTTGAGACTACGTGACCTAGGAATGGTACCTCCTTCAACCAAAACTCGCACTTACTGAATTTGGCATCTAGCTGGTGATCCCTTAGACGTTGGAGCACGATCCTCAATTGTGCCGCATGTCCCTCTTCGACTTGAAATAGATCGGAATGTCATCTATGAATACTATGACAAACTTGTCCAGCTACGGCATAAGCACCGAGTTCATGAGATACATGAGGTGTGCTAGTGCATTGGTTAGACCAAAGGACATCGCCAGGTACTCATAAAGTCCCTATCCGATAAAGAAAGTTGTCCTTGGTATATCTTCCGCTCTACTCTTGATCTAATGATACCCGGAGCGAAGATCGATCTTGGAGAAGACTTTTGGCTCCCATCAATTGAGCAAACAAGATGTTAATTCAAGGAAATGGATACTTATTTTTCATGGTCACTGCATTCAAGGATCGATAATCCACACACAACCTCAATGATTGAGCCTCCTTCTTGACAACAACGTTGGACATCCCCAAGGCGATGCACTTGGGCGAATATATCCCTTGTCCAATAACTCCTTCGAGTTGTACCTTCAATTCTGCCAGCTTATTATGTGGCATCCGATATGGTCCTCTTGATATCGGTGCAGTCCTTGGTTGAAGTTCTCTCTTGAACTCTACTGCCCGATCAGGCGGTAAACCCGGTAAGTCGGAGGGATAGTCCGGAAAGAAGTCAATCGAAGACAATCTCGTCCATAAAGAGGAGAGTTCATGTGACTGCAAAATCATCTATATTGAATACTCGCCTTATGAGACTTCATTCATCTTCTGCCAAGATTCGCCTCCAATCCTTGTCCGTCTAAGACTATAAAGGAGGTGGAATCATCCTTACGACTCAACTTTAAGGATATCTCTCGTAGTACTTTGATCAGCCATGTCTTGTGACCCTTTCGGAATCTCCTCGGATGTGGTAAAGTTGACACGACCAGTCTCCATCTTATCATTTTACGGGTAGGATTCCGTCGACTAACTCGCTTTCCTCCGAGGATGTGTCGACAAATTCGGTTTTGTTGGTGCGACACAATTCTTGAGCCAAATGTCTAAGACAACTACTGTTACAGACATGGAGGATCGTCGGTTTGGGGTGTCGAGAATAAAGGTGTATACTCGATTAGTCCGATTGTCGAGCTGTTGAACAGGAGAGCACCTGTTGCTGATGCTTGAGGTGGCCGGTAAAAAGTGGAACCCGATGGCTGAGACTCGAACCTCCGATCTGTTGCGAAGTGTAGACTAGACAATAGTTGGAGAGTACCTCACTTCCTTGTTCACTGGCTGCTATCTTCTTAGTCGTCTCTTCTTGATGAGCATAAAGAGCATCCTCCATGAGTATAGCTTCACTTACAACTCATTGATACTAACTCCTCGATCTAAATTTAGAATGTCAAGGTGTTTGTTGTCAATATCTATCACTTTCATGCCGAGATCGGAGTCGTGAAATTAATAAGGGGTTGATGAAAACCAATGATGAAGGAAAAGATTTAACTGCAATGGTTGAGTTTATGAAGCAACATGGATTTCCAAAAGATGCGACGGTGCTTTCGTCTATCTTGGTGTTGAAGGAATATATAGGCTTAAGAGATTTTTAAGGCTAATTGCACCGATGAGTTCCCAAGATAGTACTCTTCTTTCCGGTTGCGTACCCCGGGTTATACGCCATCCGTTCCGAAGGACATTATTTGGATTCTCTTCTAGTTTCAAAATAGAGTATGCATTCCCACATCGCTCATGTTTGACTTTGAGAAGCGCACGGGCGAACCAGGCACAATTCGAAGGCAAAATGGCAATTTGGAAATACAAAACACCCATTTCCAAACTAACTCTCGGTACAACTTAGGCTAGTCAAAAGGTGATGATTATTTCTTCAATGGAAGTCACTCAAGAACGTCAAGGAAGGATAAGTTCCGGATGTAATTGAGTGAAAGAAGGCGAATTAGTTGCAGACTAGGAATAGTCGGCTCATAATACTCGGAATCGTATCCTCCGGAAATTTCTGTTGAGATGAGGAGTCCGAACAGAAATCAAAATGGCTATTACTCGGAGAAGGAAAAAGAACCTTTTGGTAGCTACAAGTGATAGTTAACCGAGTCACCTGCCTGGATAAGGCCTCGGAGCGATCGAAGTGGCATTGGTAACTAGCTCCTGGATTCTTCTGCTCATATATCCCATCCCTCTGCTCTTCTTTGAGCTTGTTCAAGATTCAATATCTCATCATATGTCTATCAGATTTGCATCTAGTCTGTCTAACTATTGCTTTGGTAGTCGTAAGTTGTTCATCCCATTATTCACCAATAGCACCCATTCGCACGGGCATATTTAATCATCTCTTTTAAATTCCTAGTTCTCATATGGGGCTCCTTGATAAATACACATGATCGTCCCTTCTCTTTGATTAACGTTGATCATCCGTAGATGAAGATCTTAAATTTCCCATTCCATTGCCTCTGTGTGAGAGTTTTTCTTGACTTCTATTTTCACTAGCATAAACTTCTTCCGGTGCCATCTTTAGGAAACTAACTCTATACTACGATACTAACTAAGTATAACCTCAGCTTTTTATTATAGCACTCAATATGACATGATGCATCCTCGGTAAACTAACTATACGTACTATAGCATATAAAACTATAACGAATAGTTAGCACTTCCCAAAACCCGAACGTTGAACAGTTAGTAAAAATCTAACTATTCTACATCCTTATAGGCTCCGTATTCTCTCGTGCTCTAAGCACACTAAACGTGTTAAGATTTGAAAACAAGCTTGTAATGATGAACTGTTGCCTCCGAACCGCTCCGATACCAGCTGTGACATCCCCTCCGGGACACCCGGGAATCGGAACAGAGGGACACTCGACGAACCAAGTTACAACGAGTGTATCATCTCATACAAGCCAGAATATATACATCATGGTATAATACAACCAGGTTTTCGAAATACAAACATTGTACAGCGGAAGAATAAACATTATTGAAGATTAGAATACTACGATTCTTGCTGCGGAACTTATTCTTTTTACAACAAAAGACCACTAGCGTGATGTACTTGAGCCCGTCGTACATCACGATCCTCCTCGCTCAGGACGTCGAGATTCGTTCCCATTGGAGGGAACCACCCTCGAGCACGGCTCCTCTTCCGAGAAGCTACCATACGAGTTGTGGAAGTATGACTCGGGTCCTGAAAAACATAACGAGCAAACCCTGAGTATTCTAATACTCAGCAAGACTCGACCCGTCAACGAGCACGCTAAGGCCGACGCCTAATATGCAAAGGCTTTCCGGCTGTGGGGTTGACTCCTTTGCAAAAACAGTACTAAGAGGTGGATCCTTACTTTCAATGTTTTAGCTCAACATTAGGACTCATTAACATCTATGTTTGCAGTCTATCACTATTGCAATCAAGTTGCAGGAAAAGATAATTTTTCGACCAACAAATCTTTCATCTCTCAACCTCATCTTCCAGTTGATTACTACGATGCGACGAGCTAAACAAGCGGTACTCATTACTGCGAAGGACAGCGATTCGAATCGATTTATACCAGCTGGCAAAACCCGACTACACGACGTATACGCACCACACTCGGTCGTATACGACAACCTTTCTGCTAGCACTCGACAGCAGACTAGCCATTTCCAACTCCCCGGAAGTATGGCGACGCCACGACTTCCCTCGTGGTCGACCCATTTCCCTCCCGTGAGACTATCCTCTCACCGACAGCCGAGTAAAGAGAGCCGGCTACGCTACATCTCCGGGGCGATAGGGTACATCAGCTTGCTGGGCCCATGATACCAGCATGTAGTGCGGTACGTTCAAACTTGTTCAACTAAGCCGACAACGGTACGGTCCTTGACCGACTCGGACGGGGCTACCACCTTGCAAGACCTCATCTCCGTCTTGCCCTTTCTCCTACGGGGCCGATCCGGTCTCGGCTTATTAACATCTTCACTTCCACTCTCCTCTTTTCTCTTATCAAAACCTCTTAGTAATAATAAACCAGTCATTACCCTATATCTCGCGAGTAGTGTTGCCACCACTCGACTTCTACCGATGCCCTATGACATAAGCTTAGCGAGTTATCGAACTCTATTGAGCTACCTGTACCGAGTATAGCATAAACAAATGGAAACCTAACTCATGCATCTAGGGTATCAAGCAATTCCTATAACCTAATGCACAATCACGACCCATTACTCGTGATAAAATAAAAGACTTTAAAAACATAGGTGGGATGCACCGGGCTTGCCTTGATTCGAGTCGGAGTCGGCTTCCTCGTGTGTTGGTCGACTTCGGCGTTCCCGTCTCCTGTCTCGACCACGGACGGAACCTCGATCACGCCAGGACCTAGGTCGACCAACAATACGTCGCGAATCATAACCATGCATGCATGAATGAATATGATATGATCATGCAAAGGTCTTTGTTAATTATGTTCATTAACCAACAATTATCGATTACTCATGTTCGAGTAATTAACAACTACAATTACAATTAATCCTGCTCGTTAATTAATACTTAATCCTGGTCATTAATCAACAATTAATCTTGTTTATTAATTAACAAATACTCATGTTCATTAATTAACAATTATTCATTAATCATTAATCAATGATAGGTAATAACACATAGAGTACTAAACTGGGATCACATGAAATGACGGTGTTTATGTTTAATTTTGGAAAGCAGTTTTCACAAACACTTTCGTCTGCAGTATCTCTAATTTTTAAAGAAATTTATTTTTCAAAAACAATTAATAATTAGCATAAAATAAGAGGTTATATTAACTAAAGAAAGGAAATTAATTAAACTATGAAATTATAATTTCTCAAAATAGGTATTTGAGTACATAAATAAATAGAGAATAATTTTATGAGTCTAATGAACTTTGTTTGACATTTTTCTGATTTTTGTGGAATTTTCTACGAATTTTCGAAGTTTGAATAAAATCTGAAATTGAAGAAATTCAAAAAGAAACAGGGGAGCTTACTTGGGCCAAAACTGACTGGGCCATGGGCCGTGCGGCCCAAGTGTGCGTGCGGCCCGGACTGCGCGCGGCCCAACGTGGACCGAGCTCGATCCGGCCGGACATAGCGGGTGGCGGCCCGACCGGCGGCGGCTCGCCGGAGTTGGTCGGATGGTGGCCAACTGCGACGGAACTTCTCTCACAGGGCCAGCTCGACATGAGGAAGCGGTTGGTGGGGTCCACTTGATCGGAAACCGACCGGAACTACTTCAACGGCGAGATGCGGGCGGAGGAAAGGTTCGGCGGGGCACCGGCGGCACGGTAGTGGACAAAAGGGAAAACCGTCTCCTCCGGAAGCTTTCTTGGGTGAAGGAGAACACCGGCACGGTGAGAAATTACCGAGGGGATGGCCGGAAATTGGTCCGCACCGCTGAGGTAGAGGCGTCGGCGGTTGAAGCTTGTAGAAGATGAGCAAATTGAGCCGAACCCGGGGACGGAACACCCTACCGATCACCAAGGAGGAAGAGGAGTAAGTTTCGAACACCTAGGATCAAGAATCGCAGCACGCGACGCATCATAGAGGGAGAATTAGAAGGAATCCCGGTGGTCGACGATATTGTGTTCTTGGTGAAGACATGGTTTCGATCTTTGGCGCTAGGGCGAAGTGGCGTGATTGACGGCTATGGGGAGGTGCGGGGCACTCGTGCGGAGCCGTGGGGGTGCTCGGCTTGCTAGGAAGGGGCCGGAGGCGGCCGGGCGGCGGGGAACCGGAACGGCGGACGGGGTGCTTCGAGTGTGAGTTCGGAGAGAGAGAGGGAAAAGCGGGCGCGGCTGGAGCTTTATCCCCACGGCCGGAGGTGGTGAGGTGGCGAACCACCTGCTGCGTGGCACGGGGGAAAGAGGGCGCGTGGCCGGAGCTGGCCTCGGCCGAGCGGCGGACGGTGCAGGGAGTCGGTTTGGAGGGAGAAGAGAGAAAGAGATTTGGCCACTAGCCTTGTTTTGGTAATTTTACAAAAAGCCCCCGTCTTTTGATTAATTAAACAAGGCCGTTACATAGCTTGGAAAAATCCCGAAAAAATCAGGGTGGTAAATGCAAACATTTTAAACACTTTTCTATTTGGGTCCAAGTTCCAATTCCAAATATTTTTGCGATTAAAAAAATTCATATTTAAATTAAAAAGAAAAGCTTTAATAATTTCTTGTAGGCATTTGTACAAAGTCAAATAATTTCAAAGCAACTTTATAAATCTTTTATTTGTATGTTTAATCAATAGAAAATGTTAAACTCCATAATTGCTTTTATTTAATTTGTCTCTTTAAGACCTTAATTTGACTCGAGTTAAATTCATTATTTTATGTGCATTTTTAACACCAAATGAAATAGTTTTACGGAAAATGCAACATGATGACATGATCATGAATGACATGAGATGCATTTTTTGTTTGTGAGGGTTGTTACAAAGTCCGAGTAGGAGAAGCCTTTCCCCCACAAGTTACTCCAAAACGCCGGTGGAGAAGAGAGATCACCGGAGGGAGGTCGCGCCGCCGTTTGGTGAGCAGAGAGAAAGTTTCAGTTTGAATGAGGAGTTAGGGTGAAGGGGTAAGTTGGATTCAGGCTTATAGGGTAAAAATCCCGTGGAGTCGGATATATCCGACTCGGTCGGACAATGTCCGACTCTTCACGGACGATCGGATAAATCCGACTGGGTCGGACGAAGTCCGACTCTGCGAGTTTGTGCTGACTTGCTCCAAGTGCAGAAATTTTCTTCAACTCTTTTCTCTCTTGATCTCAATTAAACTCAAGGACATGTACTAAAACTTCATTGGATGTAGTCAGCTACAATCAATCACTCTAACAATGATTACATCCAAATCCGCATGATCCAAAGATCAAGAACCAAATAATTTTAAAAAACAATACATACAAGATTTTTCAAGAATTTTATTCTTTAAAAACAATTACTCTAATTCACAGCAAATATGCAAGCCTTCAAGCCACATTACTAGAGTCAAGGATATTTAGCTCACTCCTTAAATAACAGAAACGGCTTTCATCTAGTGGCTTGGTGAAAATATCGGCTAATTGTTCATCGGTTCTCACATGACTCACTTCAATATCCCCTTTGATAGAATGATCTCTCAAGAAGTGATGTCTTATATCTATATGTTTTGTGCGTGAGTGCTCAACGGGGTTGTATGCTAGCTTTATGGCACTCTCGTTGTCACATAGGAGTGGAATACGGTTCAACTTGTAACCGTAGTCCCTTAGAGTTTGTCGCATCCATAATAGTTGTGCACAACAACTATCGGCTGCAACATACTCCGCTTCAGCTGTGGAAAGGGCAACGGAGTTTTGTTTCTTGGATGACCATGACACTAGGGACCTACCCAAGAATTGACAAGTCCCGAAGGTACTCTTTCTATCCACTTTGTCCCCGGCATAATCCGCATCGGAATAGCCTATTAGGTTGAACTTTGAACCCTTGGGGTACCAAAGTCCTAGGTTGGGTGTGTGCACTAAATATCTCAAGATTCTTTTAACGGTCACCATGTGGCACTCCATAGGAGCGGCTTGAAAATGTGCACACATACACACACTAAGCATGATATCGGGCCTAGATGCACAAAGATAAAGCAAAGAGCCGATCATAGAGCGAAAAACCTTTTGATCAACCGGCTTGTCTTTCTTGGTGAGGTCGAGATGGCCGGTTCTTGCCATGGGTGTCTTGGTGGGCTTTGCCTTGTCCATGTCAAACTTCTTCAATATGTCTTGAGTGTACTTGGCTTGACATAGGAAGGTGCCCTCCTTGAGTTGCTTGACTTGAAATCCTAGAAAGAATGTCAACTCTCCCATCATAGACATCTCGAACCTCTTTGTCATTATCTTGCTAAAGTCATCACAAAACATTTGATTAGTAGAACCAAATATTATGTCATCGACATAAATTTGGCACACAAATATATCATAATCAAAACGCTCAGTGAAGAGGGTTGCATCGGCCTTGCCCATTTCAAAACCCTTTTTCAAAAGGAAATCCCTAAGGCATTCATACCATGCTCTTGGTGCTTGTTTAAGCCCATAGAGCGCCTTATGGACTTTGTACACGTGGTTAGGATACTTGGGGTCTTCAAAGCCCGGTGGTTGTTCCACGTACACTTCTTCCTTGATTGGCCCGTTTAGGAATGCACTCTTCACGTCCATTTGGTACAACTTGAAGTTGTGATGAGTGGCAAAGGCAAGTAGTATTCTTATTGATTCAAGCCTAGCCACGGGGGCATAGGTTTCATCAAAATCTAATCCTTCTACTTGTGAATATCCTTTTGCCACCAATCTTGCTTTGTTCCTTGTTACAACACCGTCTTCATTTTGCTTATTGCGAAACACCCACTTGGTGCCCACAACATTCTTGCCTCTTGGTCTTTCTTCTAATGTCCAAACTTCATTTCTTGTGAAGTTGTTCAATTCCTCTTGCATGGCCATCACCCAATCCGAGTCCTCGAGTGCTTCCTCTACTCTAAATGGATCCAAAGAAGAGGCAAAAAAGTAATGTTCATAAAAATTGCAAACACGAGAACGAGTGATTACCCCTTTTTCTATGTCACCAAGAATTTGTTCCACGGGGTGATCACGTTGCACACTTTGGTGCACTCTTGGGTGTGGTGGATGTGAGCTTGTTTGGCCGCCGTCTTGTTCAACATCTTGATCATGCGATGTAGGTTCATCATCTTGTGCTTGAGCATGATCTTCATTGCCAACTTCTTGATCTTGATCAACTTGATCATGATTTGTGCATGGTTGGTCTTGACTTGAGGGAGGAGGTTTATCTTGATCATTTTGCGGTTCTCGTGGTCTCACATCACCAAGTGCCATTCTCTTGATTGCTTGCCTAGGAGCCTCAACATCTGCATTGTTAATAACAACTTGCTCCCCTTGAGAGCCGTTAGATTCGTCAAACGTCACGTCCCGTGAAACTTCAACACAACCGGTGGTTTTGTTAAAGACACGATAGGCGTGACAATTTGAACCATACCCAAGCAAGAAACCTTCATCAACTTTAGGGGAGAACTTTGAAGTGTTGGGTTTCTTGTTGAGCATGAAGCATTTGCTCCCAAAAACTCGAAAGTACGAGATGTTAGGCTTTTTACCGGTTAGTAGCTCGTATGGTGTTTTCCTCAAGAGTCGATGGAGGTACAACCGGTTTGAGGCATGACATGCGGTGTTGATTGCTTCGGCCCAAAAACGGTCGGAGGTCTTGTACTCATCAAGCATGGTTCTTGCCATCTCTATGAGAGTGCGGTTCTTTCTTTCGGCCACCCCATTTTGTTGAGGTGTGTAGGGTGCCGAAAACTCATGCTTGATGCCCTCCTCATCAAGGTACTCTTCAACTTGAGTGTTCTTGAACTCGGTACCATTGTCACTTCTTATGGCCTTGATCTTCACTTCAAACTCATTTTGTGCTCTTTTCAAGAATGTCTTGAGTACATCCTTCACTTCACCTTTATCACACAAAAAGAATACCCACGTGAAGCGAGAATAATCATCAACAATAACAAGGCCATATTTGTTACCGCCAATGCTTATGTAGGCAATGGGACCGAAGAGGTCCATGTGCAGCATCTCCAATGGTCTTGCGGTTGTCACTATGTTCTTGGATGGGTGTGGTGCTCCAACTTGTTTTCCGGCTTGACATGCACTACAAATTTTATTTTTCTAAAAGCAAACATCCGTTAGTCCAAGGATATGACCGCCCTTTTGGAGTTTGTGAAGATTTCTCATACCGACATGGGCTAGTTGTCTATGCCACAACCATCCCATGTCGGACTTTGCAACTAAGCATGTGTCAAGTTTTGCTTTATCCGCGGTAAAATCCACAACATAAAGCTTCCCTTTGAGCACACCCTCAAAAGCAATCGAGCCATCACTTCTCCTTGAGACAATCACACCCTTGTCGTTGAACAAGCAATTGTAGCCCATTCCACAAAGTTGTGAGATAGACAACAAATTGAAGTCAATGTTATCCACAAGCATAACCTTCGAAAGTGAATGCGGAAAAGTTAAAGGAATGTTACCATATCCCAACACATAGCCTTTTCCGTTGTCTCCAAAGGTGATATTTTCATTTCTTTCTTTGCTTGGCTCGAATGACTCGAACATTTTCTTGTCTCCGGTCATATGATTGGTGCATCCACTGTCCACCACCCATGATGAGCCACTGGAGGAATATTCCTACAAAACAATTTATGCTTTGTTTTTAGGTAACCAAATTTGTTTGGGTCCTCTCACATTAGTAACAAGTGCCTTTGGTCCTGTTCCAAACAAGGAGGAGTTGGTCGGTGTTAGCCCTATAGCAAGTGAAGCAATGCCTCCCTTCTCTTCATCGGATTCCGACTCGGAGGAGGAAGATGATCCATCGGAGTTCCATTCTTGCCCAATGTGTGCTTCACCCCGACGGTACTTTCTATGCTTCTTGTACTTCTTGTCACCCTTCTTGTTTTGCTTGTTCTTGTAGTTCTCCGGACACTCCGCCATGAAGTGACCTTTGTCTCCACAAATGTAGCACTTGTTTTTGGCTTTTCTTGATTTGTTCTTGTCTTGATCATTTTTCTTGAAGCTTCTTTTTGACATGAGCTTGTTGAATCTTTTCACGAAGAGAGCCATCTCATCATCACTATCATCATCACTCTCCTCAACCACCTTCTTTTTCTTTTCTTGTTCGGCGTTGAGAGCCAAATCATTCTTGCTCCCACTAGCTTTCTCCTTGTCCCTAAGCAAAGCATTGATTCTATTCCCTTGATCAATTTGCTGTTTTTGGGAGAGCACCTTTCCAATCACTTCATCGGTGGTAAAGTATCTAAAGCCATCTATGTCCCTTATGTTGGACACTATGTTTGCATCCCATGCTTGCAATGCTTGTAGTAACCTTCTATTCACATCCAAGTCCAACACCTTCTCTCCAAGTCCTCTTCTCATGTTTACTATCCTCATCATTCTATCATGGGCTTCCCTTGGCCCTTCATCCGACCTCATGGCGAAGTAGTTAAACTCTTCTCTAAGCCCTTCTAGCTTAGACTCCTTCACACTATCAATGCCCTCATGAACCAATTCAAGCTTCAACCAAATTTGATGGGCATCCTCCAATCCGGTTACCTTCTCATACTCGGCGGGACTAAGTGCGGATACTAGAGCACTAGCCGCCGCCACATTGCACCTTACATTGAACAAGTCTTGTGCGGTTGGCTTGCTTCTACATTCCCACAAGAATCCATTTTGAGTCACACTTCTCACATTTTGATGCATTGAGTCCAAATATAGTAGCATCTTTGTTTTCCAATGATCAAAGTATTGACCATCAAAATACGGTAGCCTTCCGGAGCCTGGTCCAATATGCTCATCCCTTCCATCACTATAGGAGTATGGTGTTTTGTTGTAGCTTATTAGCAAAGCACTTGGCACATGTGCATCCTTGGTAATTTCCTTTCCACTTCCATTCCTAGCATCACCCGGTGAGTTCTCATGCCTTCCTTCACCGGTTACCTTAGGTGGTGCTTCACCACTACCACTACCACTAGCCGTTGCATCTTTCTCATTTGCCATCTTTAATCTTCAAGCGGTGAGGCTTCAATGAAGATACCCGCTCCGATACCAATTGAAAGTCGCCTAGAGGGGGGGTGAACAGGCGATAATCCTGAAAATCACTTAATTTAACAAATTAAATACGCAGGAAAGATTTGTCCGACTCGAGTGTCCGACTAGAGTAGGACAAATCCGACTCCCTCGTGTGGAAAGGGGATCGACAGCCAAGATGGACAAATCCACGGAATTTAAACAACAAGCAAGCAGCTAGTAACACTATAAAGCTAGGGCAACAAGGAGACAAACAAGCAAGCCACCTATGCAAGTTAATCTAGTAATTTAAGCAAGAACACCCTAGAGCTATAGCACACCAATTGCAAGAAATAAAAAGGAAGACAAGGAGACACACGATTTTTCACCAAAGTTCAGCTCCACCAAGAAGCCTACGTCTCCGTTGAGGAGTCCACCAAGGACCGGGTTGCTCTCAACCCTAAACCTCTTCAAGCCACCACAAAGGCCGGCTTAAAATCCACTAAATCAAAGCTCCACGAAGGGAGGGGCAATACAAATGACCCGAGTCTCAACCACAAGCTTGGGAGCTCGCCGGGTAACGCCTAACCGTCTAGGGGATGAATCCCCAAGAGTAACAAACACAACAAGTACCGGCAATGAGAAAGAATCAAGTGCTCTTGAGATGATGATGAAGCTCAACGATTTTCTCCTCAATCTTCTCACAAATCCACCAAGGATTGGAGTGGGGAATCAAACTTGAAGAAGAGGAGTGCTTGAGTGAGTTTGGGAGTGTTTTTGAGAGTGGGGAAGGTGCCAACCGGCCAAAAGTGGACGAGGTCCTCTTTTATAGCCGGGGTACCCAAAAGAGCCGTTGGGCCGACTCCTAGGGTTTCGAAAAGTTGTTTTGGCTCGGAGTCCGAGTCTTAAATCCGACGAGAGTCGGATAAGTCCGAGTATATTGGGGAGTCGGACATTGTCCGACCGAGTCGGACGATCCGACTCCTAGGGTTTCAAAAGTGTGGCACGGTTCCGGAGTCCGACTCGAAAGTCCGACCGAGTCGGATAGTCCGACTCCACAGGCAATTTCTTTTGCCACTTCTCTGGAGACCGAGTCCAAAGTCCGAGTGAGTCGGACTTGTCCGACTCCGGAGGTAATTTTTCTACAACATTACGGAGTCCGAGTCCAATGTCCGAGTGGGTCGGACATTGTCCGACTCCATAGGTTATTTTGTATTTGGATGATGATTTGAGCACTTTCATTTTTCACATCTCACACTTGTGTGTCCCTCTTGATAGTACGGTGTTTCCTATACTCAAGATATAAATAAAAGGCTTCACAACTTGATCTTGAGCATGAGTGGTCCATTTTTCAAATCTTGCACGTATGAGCGAGTATGGCCACTTCCTTTTTGTGTTTCTTTGCTCTCAATTGAATTTTAGATATGCACTGCGCACAAGCTCATTTAGAGTATTAGTCCTTTTTAATTGTATTGACGTCAATCACTCAAAACCATGATTGGGGGCCTAGATGCACTTTCAAAATTGATTCGAACCGCTGTCCCTCGCAGTAATGAGTACCGCTTGTTTAGCTCGTCACATCGTAGTAAATAATATGGAAGATGAAGATGAGAGATGAAAGGAGTAATGATCTATTTTATCTTGTCTTGCAAACTTGGTTGCAATAGTGATAGGCTGCAAATGTCAAGGCTAATGAACTTAATATTGAGCTAAAATGTTGAAAGTAAGGATCCACCCTTTCATGCTGTTTTCGCAAAGGAGTAAACCCCACAGCCGGAAAGCCTTTGCAACTAGGTGTCGGCCTTAGCGTGCCATGTTGACGGGCCGGTCTTGCTGAGTATTAGCATACTCGGGGTTTGTTCATTATCTTTCAGGGAATGAGTCGTACTACCACGACTTGTATGGTAGCTTCCCGGAAGAGGAGCAATGTCCTGAGGGAGGTTCCCTCCAATGGGAACGTATCCCCACGCCGTGAAAAAGGAAGGATCGTGATGTACGACGGGCTCGAGTACATCACGTTAATCGTTTAGAAGTCTTTTGTTGTATAAAAGTACAAGCTTCCGCTGAATACTCGTCGAATGTTAAACTTCAATAATGTTATGTTTCCGCTGCACGAATGATTGTATTTCGAAAACCTGGTTGTATTATACCATGATGTATATATTCTGGCTTGGATGAAATGATGTTTCGTTGTAACTCGCTTCGTCGAGTGTCCCTCTCGTACCGATTCCCGGGTGTCCCGGAGGGACGACACAGCTAGTATCGGAGCGGTGCGGAGGCAAGAGTTCATCATTGCAAGCTTGTTTCAAAACTTAACACATTAGTACATTTAGAATGTGAGGAAGTACGGAGCCTATAAGGATGTAGAGTAGTTAGAATTTGTACTAACTGTTCGACGTTCGGGTTTTGGGAAGTGCTAACTACTCGTCATAGTCTTATATACTATAGTACATATAGTTAGTCCGTCGAGCATGCATCATGTCATATTGTGTGCTAAATGAAATATTGGGGTATACCTAGTTAGTTTCGTAGTAATATATAGGTTGTACTTTCGTTTTTTTCTTCTGTGGGAAGAAGTGTTTAACCGGTTTAAACATGTTCCCTGCAGATGCCGACGACTCGCGGTAGGACGCGCGTTCAGGAGGAGGAGGCCGCACGGGCTACACGTGTGGTGGAGCTGGAGCAGCAGATCCACGGTTTGGAGGTGCGAGACGCGAGCCGGGACCGACAGCTGGGTGCTTGGAAGAATCATCGTCGAGTGGACTGCCAGGAGGTACGGAGGTCCCATGCCGGGATCGCCGAGCTGGAGGAGCAGCTAGTGGAGGTCACCCTGGACCGTGACGCTTTTCACGGGGCGGCCATAGAGTTGGACGCACTGCTGGCCACGATCACCGCAGAGCGAGACGCCGCTCGCGAGGCGGACGAGGAGCACGTGATACAGTTGGCGGGGATGACAGCACAGCGTAACCACGTTGTGGAGACGCTGATCGAGGTGCAGGACCAGATGGGCCAGCTTGAGGGGATGTTTGACGGACTGGCCGACGCACACCACGCGCTGATGTACGACCATGACACGTTACTTGTGCAGTTTCAGCAACTACAGCAGCAGCAGCAGGGTCCACCGGACGACGCCGAGGAGGTCTCCGGGATGGACTACGAGCCACCACCGGCCTCACCAGCAGAGGACGTCGAGTCGGACGCTGACAGCCACGCGCCGTCGGCTTAGTTGTGTTGTGACTTCACTGATGTAGGAGGGTAGCCACATTTTGCTGACGTAGGTCGGATGTAGATAGGGTACTAGTACGTGTTGGTCAAATGGCAGTGTATGAAAAGTGGGTTGAGTTGTACAAACAATAAATAATGAAAAAGAAGTGGTAGTAATATATCTATGCAGTTGCTAGAATAAAAGAATTGCTGAAATAATAGGATTAGTTTCTACCTGTATCTGATATTCTTACTTCTCACGAGAGATGGACAGCACGAGTACCGGTGTTAGTGAAATAAGAGGACAAAGGGAGGAGGTTTTTATAGTAAGACTGGAGAGACAACTGCAGGAAAAGGAGGAGTTGTTAGCACTTATAGAGGCGCAGTTGCTGAACAAGGAGCAGCAGATTCAGTTTAAGGATCAACAGTTGGCAAACGCACATGCCCTGATCACTCGGTTAGAGCAAGATCTACTGCAGGCACACAATGCGATACTGAATGAGCAATAGGACAGCAACCTCCTGAGGATGAACCAGTAGTGCAGGAAAATCCTATGGAGGCTGAATCCTAAGAAGAGGAGGATCCAGAAGAGATAATGGACGTGGATTCAGTCATAGACTTCACGGAGATTCCACAACTAGAGGATGCGAGAATCCGAGACAGGCACTTCCATAAGCCAGGAACCGACGTCCGGGCTTCGCGAAGAAGAGTAGAGTGCTAGCTAGTAGCAAGTGAGAAAAAATTAGTATGTAAAATAGGCGTTAGTTAAATAACGAGCGTGATGTAACCACGCGTGAGTGTATCTTAGGAATCGTTGTAACAGGGATGTATGAGAATGTGTTTATGGATTTGGTGGTTGTTTTAATAAAGATGATTGTTGCATAGGATTTATTGGGAATTCCTCATCCATGTGTTCCTGTTTGTTCCATTATTATGTTAGAATGAAGATGTCTAACGTAAAATTTTCTTGGACAGAATGGTTGGAACAAGAAGACGTGATGAGCCGAGAGAGTTCTCAACGCAGGCGGGAACACCACCACCACCCCGACCTTGGCATAGGCCATCGCAGCTGTGCTGGATTCTCGCGCGGAGCAGCGAGAATTATTGGAGCAATTGGTCCGCAACACTGCTCCACAGGAACGTCGTCAAGGCCGAAATGGACCAGAAGAGAGGGTGACCTTTTCGGACTTCTTGTCGGTTCGCCCTCCGACTTTCTCGGATGCGAGAGAACCATTGGAGGCTGACCATTGGCTTCGCACCATTGAGTCAAAACTGGAGCTGTTTCCATGCATCGATCATCGGAAGACACTTTTCGCTTTCCAGCAATTGCAAGGATTTGCTGGAGCATGGTGGGCCAACTACAAGGCGATGTTCCCTCCAGGACATCAAGTTTCATGGGCAGAGTTCACCAAAGCCTTCGAGAGAGCACCATATTCCGGAAGGTTTAATGAACCAGAAGAGGAAAGCGTTCCTATCATCGAAGCAAGGGGACAAGAATGTGCATACCTACTCCAAGGTATTCAACGGTCTTGCTCAATACGCTCCTGAACATGTGGACACGAGATGCCAAGAAGAAGAATCTGTTCAAGGAAGGAATGAGTACCAAGCTACGAGTCACGCCTGGTGCTAAACAAGACCGATAGCTTCAATGACTTCGTGAGTGATGCTATCGCGTTGGAAGATTCTATCCGCCTGCATCGGACGGAGAAGAACAAGAAGAGACCGGCTGCTAGACAAGGAAGTGGCGGACCATCGAAGTACCGGCTGGTCTATACTGCACCGTCAGGTCAGCGCTATCAGCACACGCCTTCTCGTCCAAATTACTACCGGCAGTCTCAGCCACCCCAACAATCTCAGCCACAGCGGTCGAATCCATATCGTCCGCCCTATCAGCAGCAGAATACTCAGAATTCCAGACCGGTGAATCAAGCACCGCAGCTGAATGGACCGCCATGTTTCAATTGTGACCGTCCAGGACATTACTATCGCAGTGGTCCATATCCACGGAAGGCACCGTATGCACCACGACCGCAAGGACAGCAGCAGAATCAGCCCGGGCACCAGCCAAGAATACACCAGTGAAGACTGGTCGTGCTAACTTTACTACGGCTGAGGAGCTACCGGAAGGAGGACAAATCTTAGCGGGTATGTTTTCTATCGCTGATCATCCTGCTATGGTTTTATTTGATTCGGGAGCTACGCATAATTTTATCAGCAAGTCATATGTTGCTAAGCATTGCATCATGCCATCCAAGTTGCTATGTGCTCATATCATTTCAACACACGGGGGTAAAATTCTTACTAAAGAAGAAGCTGCCAATATGCCATTAAAATTGGGTAGCAAGGTTTATTCCACTTCATTGATCATATTGGATGGGCAAGGGTTAGATGCAATTATTGGCATGCAATGGATGGATTTCCATAAGGCGGTATTGGATATAGCATCTCGAGCCGTATATCCGAACTCTCATGTTCATGGTCGAGATTGCTTACTCTTAACTTTTCCCCGAACTATGCTGCCAATGGTTAATAAGGTTGTAGGTAAAAGTCTGGAAGATATACCCATAGTTTGTGAGTACCCGGATGTCTTTCCGGACGACTTGCCGGGACTACCGCTAGACGAGAGCGGTAGAGTTTAAGAAAGAATTACAACCTGGAACAGCACCAATATCAAGAAGGCTATCGGATGCCGCCGAATGAGTTGGCAGAGTTGAAGGTGCAATTAAAGTAATTATTGGACAAAGGATATATACGACCAAGTTCATCGCCATGGGGATACCCAGCCTTGTTTGTGAAGAAGAAAGACAAGACATTGAGGTCGTGTGTGGATTATAGACCTCCGAATTCGGTCACCATCAAGAACAAGTACCCTCTTCCGAGGATTGACATCTTGTTTGATCAATTGATGGGAGCCAAGGTCTTCTCTAAGATAGATCTTCGCTCGGGCTATCATCGGATTAAGATCGGAGCGAAAGATATACCAAAGACCGCGTTTTCCACAAGATATGGACTTTATGAATACCTGGTGATGTCCTTTGGATTGACCAATGCACCCGCACACTTCATGTATCTCATGAATTCCGTATTCATGCCGGAAGCTGGACAAGTTTGTCGTGGTATTCATTGACGACATCTTGATCTATTCAAAGTCGGAAGAGGAACATGCCAATCACTTAAGGATTGTGTTGCAAAGGCTAAGGGATCACCGACTATATGCCAAGTTTAGCAAGTGTGAGTTCGGCTAAAGGAAGTGCCGTTCCTAGGTCACGTAATATCAGCCGAAGGAGTGGCCATTGATCCAAGTAAAGTTCAAGAAGTACTAGATTGGGAGCCGCCGAAGTCGGTTTCGCAAATCCGAAGTTTCTTAGGATTGGCTGGTTACTACGGAAGGTTTATTCCAAACTTCTCGAAGATCGCCAAGCCAATGACTAAACTATTGGAGAAGGATAAGAAGTATGTATGGAGCAAAGAATGTGAAGAAGCTTTTCAAACATTAAATAAATTGCTGACAACAGCTCCAGTACTTGCTCAGCCGGATCCGACAAAGCCTTTTGATGTGTACTTGTGATGCATCGAGAACAGGACTCGGATGTGTTCCGATGCGGGAAGGTCGAGTGATCGCCTATGCATCTCGCCAACTTAGGCGTCATGAGGAATACTATCCCACCCATGACCTGGAACTAGCAGCAGTGGTTCTTGCATTGAAGAGTTGGAGGCATTATCTCTTGAGAAATTTGGTACATCTATACACGGACCATAAGAGTCTCAAGTACATCTTCACCCAAGCAGACCTAAATATGCGTCAACAAATGTGACATCCCATGTCACGATTTAGGGTTTAGCACGTAATCACTACCCTAATCATATCCTTAATCAGGTACTAATGCTAAATCACCCAACTAGGAGAAAGCAAATAAGAAAAATAAAAAGGAAAAAGGAAAACCTAATCCTAAACCCTAGCCTTAACCAAAATGCAAAAATTATAAAGACACCACCCCTAGATTTTTGCACCACTGGATTGCTCATGTAAAAAGATGAATTTACAGTATTTTTTCAAAATTTTTGAACAAAGTTTTGAATGCCCAAAAAATCAAATTTAAATCTGAAACCCTGTTACTTGTGAATTTTGTATGAATTTTTGGAGGCAAGTTTAGAAGTTCAAACTAAAAGATGAAAATTAGAGCACATCCTCCTGAGTCTTCCCATATTTTTTGTTTTATTTTTGGAGCACCAGAACTACGAATTTTATCCAAATTTCCGAACGACAGATTCAAACTTCAAAATTTGACCTCGAGCTACGGGGACCGCCGGACAATGGCGGTTGCGCCCGCCGGTCTGCCGCCCCCGCGCCCGCTCCAGCGCGTGCTCCCGCCCTGTCCCGTCACCACGCACCCCCTGCCAGCTCCCAACCACATTTGTACCCGTCGCCCAACCCCGGCCGGCCGGAATTGAAGGCGCTCCGCCCTGGCCGCCGCTCCCCGTCCGGCCGTCTCCCTAAAAGAACGGCACGGAGGCCAAGTCTCTCCCTCCCATCACCTCAAATCATTGCCCCCGCTCCCTCCGCTCTTCACCACACCAGCAGCTCCCCCTCTCCTCGCTCGTAGCTCGCGCGCGGCCGGAAAACGCCGCCGCCCTCCATCGACGCCGCCGAGGACGCCTCCGTCGAATCCCCGCCTAGGCAAGACGCGCACCCCTATTTCTTTCGCCAAGTTGCGCGCAAGAGCCTTCCCTTCTTTCCCCCTGATCAGCTCCCCCTGTCCTGCAGCTAGTCATCGGGATTTTTGGAGAAAGCGGACCGCCGCCGTCGCCGGTTGCGCCACCCCCGCATCGAGCCCCCTCTCCGGCCATCCGCACCACCGTCCAACCCCACGCCGTCGATCCGCATACTCGGGTGATGCTCGCAGGCCAGGCCCCTCCCCCTCTCTCTCCTCGAGCCACGCGCGCGCCGCCGCCGAACCTCCGCGGTGCTCCGCCGCTCGCCGCGCCGCCCCTCCGGTCACCCGCCGCCCCGTGGACCCCACCGTCGTCTTCCCCGCACCACGCGCATCAATCTCCCCAAAGGCCGAAGCATGAGCTCCAGCGCAGCGCCGCCGCGAGCGAACTCGCCGGCGCCGGCCGCCGCTCGCCGGAGCGCGCGCCGCCCTGTTTAAAATGAGCCGGTGGCATTATCGTAAATATACCCGAACTTCGTTTGAGTTTGAAAAATTCATATCTAGCGTTTGAATCGTCCAAAAATTACAAACTAAAATGTTTTGGAAACTAGAAGACCTGTACTTTCATAAAAGTAACATGAACTCGTCAGATCTGGTCGTTTTCACATTTTTACAAAAATGACAAAAGTCAACCCCTGAAAACTTAACTAAGCCATAACTTTAAAAATATAAATCCAAATTAAAAGCCACTTGGCCAAAGTCTTCACCCAGACACACATGAATTTTGGCACCGGAAGATCTGCATTTCATTTCATATTTTTCAAGTTATTGCATTTCTTGCATTCTCTGTATTTAATTTTTAATTAATTCTGTATAAATTATTTTTGCATGAAACTGGGCAATTAATTTCCTTTTGGTACTGTGCATATGTAGAAAATCCCATGTTAAATTTTGAGCATGTTAAGTAATGATTTTTGCAAACCCTAGATCTAAACTTCTAAAAAGTCTTTTTCAGCACAAGCATAAATAGTTTTATGTTACTAAAAATCATGTTCATGCATGATTATGTAATTTCTACTGTTCATTATGTCCTTTAGCACCTCATGGCAGGTTTAGTCAAAAGGTTTCATGTATTTCACGTATGTATGAATTTTGAAATCGAATTCCTATTCTAAAAGGAAATCGTCATCGCATGTGATGTTAAAGTACATAAGCCTAGATTTCTTCGTATTATACTATGGAAACTTGCTAAGATATTAGTGCCAAAACCTACACCAACCACAGCACTCATGTCTATGCCACCAAGTCATTACTCATTATATTAGTATGACCATGCTTGTCATGTATTTGGACCCCCTTAAATAAAACAAGAGACATGTCATGCTTGCTAGGGTTTGAGCAAACAAACTTGTGATTAATGTGTTCATAGACATCTTTACAAAACAGCACACATGCATTACTCTCATCATCGACCTTGTATTCATATGACTTATGCATTGCGTTTCATTCCTTAGGTGACGACGCCGAATTGATCCCGCCGGAAGAAGCTATTGCCACGCTCAACGCTTGTGAGTCTAGTGCTAACTTCGATCACTCTCAAGGCAAGCCCGGTGCATTCCCATTATTTTGAAATGTCTTTCTTTTATCACTATATTAAGGATGATGAATGTGCATTTAAGTTCTAGGAATTGATTGGAAATCCACGTGCATAAAAGTCCTATATGTCCTATGTTCATTATGTGTCATATCCTCGTTAGAAATGCTATGCTATGCCTATGGAGTCAACGATAGAATGGGAATCTCACCTATGGCTACGATTAAATTTGAACATGATGAATTTGGTTAAAATTGAGAACACCCCATTGTGGCTCCGCGAACAAGTTTGAGTTGTGTACCACTTGCATACCTTTCTTATGGGGATTGGTAAACCTATGTAGCTTGTAAGTTGTAAAGTGAGCCGGATATCTCACCGACCCGGAGGTGATGTGTATGGCACGGTGGTTGCACGGGTTGAGGACCGTTGGAGAGTACACGGGTTAAGCCTTGGGCGCGTTGTTGAACGGTCGCAAGGGTGACGTGTACTCGGGGTCGGTGGCCCCGTGTTTTACTTTATGACGAACTCGCGAACGGTGGCCATACGTGTTCTTAAATGATGCGTATGTCGTGCATTTGGGTTCTTTCCTGCAGGATTAATAATTCGATAATTATCGCCGTTTCCTCTCGGTTAATGAGTACCACTTGATTCGAGCAGTTCGTAAGGTGTAGTAATGGAAAGAGGTGGAATAGCTTGCTGTTTTATATTGATATTAATTTGTATTGCAAACTCTTGTATTGATAGTATGCTCACCAAAGTTCCTTTTATGCATCAACCCGATTAATTTGGCTAAATAATAAAATTGCCAACCTAATTAGCATAGGTGCTATTTATGCAAAAATGCCAAGTTAAACCGGTCAAGCCCAATGCATCTAGGAGTCGGTCTTAGATGGCCAATTTGACGGGTAAGACTTGCGGAGTATGTTAGATACTCGGGCTTTGCCACTACATGTTGATTTACGGGTTTCCCGCAAGCCGGGTTTTGTGATTGTTGTGGTAAAGTGGTTTGGGATGGCGAAGAGCCCAAAGAGTGGACCATTGAATGGGTCCCTAGCTCTCCGACCCACGATGAGTGAGCCATGGCCTAGACCGGCATGGTTCATTTAAGTTATCTATGTATCGTCAAGTTGTGTATTTCGCTTCCGCACTTTATTTCGAACAAAGGTCATGGTTTTGTAAACTTAAATTCGAACCTAATGTATCTTTTATTCGAACTCTATATTGTAATCAAGACTTGATTATGTAACCTTGCAAATCGTGTATGTTTGTTAATGTGATGCTATGTATGGTTGCTCCGTCAATCATCTCCCAAGGCGATCCGTACCACACTTAACTATCTTTCGGGATAGGGGTGTGACACGTGGTATCGGAGCCGACTTGGGATTGCGTCACGCTAACACTCATTCTAAAAATCTTAAAACCCGTTTTTGAGTCACGGTGAGGTACGAGTCTAGATAGAAAGGCCAATATAAGGACTACATAGAATGGTGGCAAAACTAACCCCGTGTGATGATTGTTTAAATAATTGCAACTACGGCTTGGCAAAGGTATGAGATTGAGTGTGTTCAATTTTGCATAATATTATTGGTGTGACTCGAATACACTCTTATTCGAGAGCTCTCCATGTGAGGCGAGGTGACATGGATTTATTTTTGGCTTGTTTCTTTTGAATTTGATGTAATGTTTCTGGAATCCATCTCTTGCAGGTACATAACAACGTTTTAGTTCGTGTAGTATCGTGTGAGAGGTGTGTGTGCCACCGATGCGCTTGTCCGATACTCGTATCGACGGGCGCGGTCTTTTAATTTTGTGAGGACGTACGAAACGACATATTGAGCATCCATCATCTTTGCATATCATGTCATCATGTCAAACATATGCATGTGAACTCATCCAAATGAAGCAATCACCAAAAATTTGATCACCAGTTTAATTGTCACAAAAGGGTGAAAAACCGAAACACTAAAACGTGGCAAAACGTGGCAGAATTCTTGACTTTCGCGAAAGTAAGCATAACTCCCAAATTACTTAACCAAATAAGGCAAATGAGGACTTTCTGGAAAGCTTGTGTTATGCCCTTCAACAAAATCCTAGTCCCTGGTCTTGCAAAATCTGGAACTAGCTAGAACTGCCCTTTACAGAGAGCTATTCTGGAATTCCAGAATGTGCTCCGGTTCTGTCCCTGTCATAGATCGTTCATAACTTTCAAACGACAAGTCGGATTGAGCTGTTCTAGGATGCGTTGGAAAGCTTAAGAAATTGTCTTAAACTTTTGTAACCAACAAAGATTTTAATTCTGTCTAGAAACAGGAGTAAAAATTGAGTTTCCTTAACTTGTCAAACCTGTCCTGAAAATAGAACCCGTGTGAGGATCGTGCGAAGATTTTGTTGCTTCTTTTTGCTAAGTTGGTGCCATTCCATCATTCATGCTCTACTTATTTAGCATGTTTTGTTGTTGGATATTGAGTTTTGACTTGTGTTTCAAAATTCTCCGACAGATGGCCCCGGCAAGCTCATGTTGGACCGTGAGAACCTCGCGAGGCGGGTGCTCGAGTTGGAGCAGGAGCGTGCTGCCCTGCAGGCCACCCTCACCACCCGAGACGCCGAGCTCGCTGCCCGCGACGCCGAGCTTGCTGCCCGCGACGCCGAGCTTGCTGCCCGCACCGCCGAGCTAGCCGAGCGCACTACCGAGGTGGACACCCTCCGTACGCAGCTCGAGTATAGCGAGACGGAGCGTTGGAGCTTCTTCGAGCAGCTCCACGACGCCAACCTTGCCCTTGAGGGCAATGGAGCTGCCGCTCTGCAGGCCACGCTCGATGAGCGTGATGCCCAGCTCACCGCCGCGAATGAGGAGAACTACGTCCTCTCCGGCCAGGTGGATGCCCTTCTTGAGGAGAAGGATGAGTTGGAGGTTACTCTCCTGGAGACTCGGGCGCTAGGGATGCTTTGGAGGGAGACCTCCGGAACGCCCGAGCGACCATCGCGCATAACAACGCCACCATTGAGCATCTCCAAGCCGTCAACGACGCCCTACACGCCATCCTTAATGGCGGACCTCCCGAGCCACTTAAGATCATCCCACCCGAGGATGATGTGGAGATGGGTGATGGTGAGGATGCTTCCGACGTCGAGGACGGAGCACCACCCTCTTCCATGAGGGGTGACGACGACTACTACGGCGATGACGACGAGTAGTTGTCACGACCGGTGGTCGTAGCTCTATGTGTGTAGGATTTGTGATCTCGTGAGGCATGTAACCGTGTATGGAAAACGATCCGCGTGTTGTTAATTAAGCTCTCCGAGATTTGTGTTTGTTTATGGGTCACATGTGATGTAACCTAAGACCGTGTTGTATCGGATTCGTGGTTTCCCGTGTATCAAAAATTTCTATCATGTTGCTACTATGTTGGAATCTATGGAATATGTGTGTTGCCAATGCATTATGCTTATTTCATTGTTATTTCTTTCATACATGCAATCTGAAATTTTTGGTCCCTTATGTCCAATGTTATGTTTTCTTGCTATTTTAGCTCTTGGTCTAATGAGCTAACGTGAGAAAATTTTCATATATGACAGATGGTGAACACCCGTCGTGGCGAAGCTTACGGTAGTGGTCATGGTGCGAGGGAAGAGCAACTCCCTAACCCTCCACCTCTCACGCCGTTGGAACAACTCGTGTCCAACCAAAACGAGATGTTCCGCTTGTTCTTTGCAAGCCAAACCAACCAAGGACAAGGCCAAGGACCGCCACCCCAAGGGCCGAGGAATTCCACCTATGCCGACTTTTGGGCCACTCAACCGCCCAAGTTTGGTGAAGCTACTACCGATCCTTTGGAGGCGGATAATTTCCTCCGCATCATTGAGTCGAAGTTTGCTCTCCTCAATTGCACATCGGAGCAAAAGGTTCTCTTTGCGGCTCAACAACTTCGTGGCTCCGCTAGTGCATGGTGGGCAAGTTTCACCGCCGCCCTTCCCGCCGGTACTCAAGTGAATTGGCCGGACTTTTGCACCGCGTTTCGCGCGCATCACATTCCCGCCGGTCTCATGAAGCGCAAGTTGCAAGAATTTCTCAATTTGAAGCAAGATACCGGAACCGTGCAAGAGTATGCACGGAAGTTCAACTACTTGGCTCAATATGCATCCTATCATGCCGACACGGATGACAAGAAGAAGGATTGCTTTCGTTCGGGGCTAAGCCCAAAGTTGCAAGATCGCTTGGCTCAAGTCACTACCGGCACGTTCAATGACTTGATGAGTGCCGCAATTGTGCAAGAAGATGCTATCCGTGCTCACCAAGAGGACAAGAAGAGGAAGCGTGCCGTAGGAAATCCATCCGGCTCCGCTCCGCCCAAGTACAAGCTAGCCATCACTTCCCCGTCCGGACGAAGTTTCGGGCCGCATTGCCGCCGACGGGGGATCTCGCCGGTTGTGCCGCAGCAACACCACCACTCTCACGGTGGAAATCAGCAGCATACCACTTCGTTCCGCCCTCCACAGCAGCAATACCAAGGTGCTAGGCCCGGTCCTCAAGGTCCGTGCTTTAATTGCGGACGTCCGGGTCATTTCGCAAAGGATTGCCGTGTTCCGACACGTAACCCGGGCAACAACAACAACAACAACAATAGTTCCGGAAGTGGCAACAATAATCAAAACCGCAATGGGAATAATGGAAATGGGAACCGCAATCAAGCCTCCACTCCAAATGCTAAGAATGGCCGAGTCAACTATACCACGGCCGAAGAGATTCAAGCGGGAGAACCGGTACTCTCGGGTATGTTTTCGGTCAACAACCATTCCACTTTGGTTCTTTTTGATTCGGGTGCAACTCATGATTTCATTAGTCAAGCATTGTGCAAAAACATTACAACTCACTCCTACCGTTTTGGATATTCCCTATATCATCACATCACCCGGTGGAAAAATAAAAACAAACCTAGAGTTGAGGCAAGTACCCCTAAACCTAGAAAGAAAAGTATACCCCTCCTCTCTCATAATTTTAGGTGGGCAAGGAATAGACATAATTCTAGGTATGAGATGGATGAAGCTCCATAAAGCCGTTTTGCACATCGATTCCCGAGAAGTTCACTTAAACTCACCACTCCATGGTCCGTCCATTCTCCGATTACCCCATCCTACATTCTCCACCTCAAAAATCTACCATCTTGAGGGAAAAAGGATTGAGGATATTCCCGTGGTATGTGAGTTTCCCGATGTGTTCCCGGATGACTTGTCGGGCATGCCACCCGATCGGGATGTTGAGTTTAAAATTGAGCTCCAACCCGGTACGGCACCGATTTCCCGTAGGCCGTACAAAATGGCTCCCAATGAGCTAGCAATCTTGAAGGAACAATTGGGTGAGCTTATGGATAAAGGATATATTCGCCCTAGTTCATCTCCGTGGGGATGCCCCGCTCTCTTTGTGAAGAAGAAAGACAAGACGCTACGTCTATGTGTGGATTATCGCCCTCTCAATGCGGTAACTATCAAGAATAAATACCCGCTCCCTCGGATTGATATTCTCTTTGATCAATTAGTTGGTGCTAAGGTCTTCTCTAAGATTGATCTCCGATCCGGTTACCACCAAATCAAGATCCGCAGCCGAAGATATTCCAAAAACCGCATTCTCCATGCGGTATGGTCTCTTTGAGTATCTCGTCATGTCTTTTGGGCTCACAAATGCCCCGGCTCATTTCATGTATTTGATGAATTCGGTCTTCATGCCCGAGTTGGATAAGTTTGTCGTGGTCTTTATTGACGACATTCTTATTTATTCGAAGTCCGAAGAAGAACATGCCGAACACCTTCGCATTGTTCTCCAACGGCTTCGTGATCATCAATTGTATGCCAAGTTTAGCAAGTGTGAATTTTGGTTGAAACAAGTTCCTTTCTTGGGTCATATCATATCCGCGGAAGGTGTCGCCGTTGACCCAAGTAAAGTTGGAGAAGTGCTTACTTGGAAATCCCCAAGATCGGTGAGACAAATCCGAAGCTTTCTTGGTCTTGCCGGTTATTATCGGAAATTCATTCCCAATTTTTCAAGCATAGCCAAGCCTATGACAAAATTGTTGGAGAAAGATGCTAAGTTTAAATGGAGCCGTGAATGTGAAGAAGCCTTCCAAACTCTCAAGAAGCATTTGACATCCGCTCCGGTGTTAGCCCAAGCCGACATCACCAAGCCGTTTGACGTGTATTGTGATGCGTCCGGCACCGGTCTAGGATGTGTGCTAATGCAAGAAGGTCGTGTCATTGCTTATGCTTCTCGTCAACTTCGCAAGCATGAACAACACTACCCCACCCATGATTTGGAGCTAGCCTCGGTTGTCCTTGCTTTGAAAACTTGGAGGCATTATTTACTTGGAAATCTTGTCAATCTCTACACCGATCATAAGAGTCTCAAGTATATCTTCACCCAACAAGAGTTGAATATGAGGCAACGTAGATGGTTGGAATTAATCAAGGATTATGAGTTGGAAATCCATTATCATCCGGGTAAAGCTAATGTGGTTGCCGACGCTTTGAGTCGCAAGGATCAATGCAATCGTATTACCGGTTGTTCTATGGAAAATTCGGAAATTTCAGATTCTAGTGAACCAAGTCTTCGAGTCATTCCCTATGGTTCATTATATAATCTAGCTCTCATTCCTACTCTTCGTGAGGAAATTATTGAGGCACAAAAGAAGGATGAAGGAATGGAATTTATCCGGCAAAAGATTGAGAAAGATGAAGCTACATGTTTCCGACAAGATGATAATGGTGTATTATGGTTCAACCAACGTCTCGTTGTTCCGAAGAATACGGAGTTACGGAAGAAAATTATGGATGAGGCGCATTTGTCTAAGTATTCCATACACCCCGGTAGCAATAAAATGTATCACGGCCTAAGAGAAAAGTTTTGGTGGACACGCATGAAGCGTGAGATTGCACGGTATGTGGCCGAGTGTGATACTTGTCAATGGGTGAAAGCCGACCACTTGAGAAAAGCCGGATTGTTGAACCCATTGTAGATTCCCGTTTGGAAGTGGGAGGACATTGCTATGGATTTTATCGTTGGATTGCCTCTCACATCAAAGAAGCATGATTCAATTTGGGTCATTGTGGATAGATTGACCAAGTCCGCGCATTTCATCCCCATCCATACCACCTATAATACCAAGAAGTATGCCGAGCTATACATCTCAAGAGTGCTATGTTTGCATGGAGTACCTAAAACTATTGTTTCCGATCGAGGTCCGCAATTTGTATCTCGCTTTTGGGAACAATTGCATTCTTGTCTTGGAACCACTCTCATTAGAAGCTCCGCATATCACCCTCAAACGGATGGACAAACCGAAAGATTGAATCAATATTTGGAGGATATCTTGAGAGCATGTGCTATGGAAAATAGAGGAAATTGGGATGATTGTCTTCCATTTGCCGAATTCTCGTACAACAATAGCTATCAAGAGAGTTCGGGAACGTCACCATTTGAAGCGTTGTACGGTCATTCTTGTCGTACACCCTTAAATTTTGGTCCCGATCTTGTCACTCAAGCCGAAGAAAAGGTTCGACAAATTCAAGCCAACATGAAAGCCGCACAATCTCGTCAAGTGAGTTACGCTAACAAGAGGAGATGCCCATTGGAATTTGAGAAAGGAGATCATGTTTATCTTCGTGTCTCTCCGAACAAGGGCGTATCTCTCGTTGGGAATTAAAGGAAAGTTAGCACCCCGCTATATCGGACCCTATCCGATTGTGGAAAAGCATAGCGCGGTTGCTTACCGATTGCAATTGCCGGAAAGTCTTGCTCGAGTGCACAATGTGTTCCATGTCTCTCAACTCAAGAAGTGCTTGAAGCCTCCGATAGATGTGGTCATTTCCGACACCGATCAACTAGAAGAAGATCTCTCCTACCCCGAATACCCCGTCCGGATTATTGATCAAAACGACCGAGTAACTCGCAATCGCACCATCACCTTCTATAAAGTGCAATGGAGTAACCACACCGAAGAAGAAGCAACTTGGGAACAAGAGGATTTTCTAGAGAAGAATTTTCCCGAGTTCCTCGCGTCACACAAATCGGTAAATTTCGCACTTCCCCTCCTTAATTCGTAGCGATTCTCGGGACGAGAATTTCTTTAAGGGGGAGGGCTGTGACATCCCATGTCACGATTAAGGCTAACCACGTAGTTAGTACCCTAATCACAGCACTAATGGAGTACTCACGCTAATTACCCAAAGGAAAAGAAGAAAAATAAAAAGAAAAAAAGGGAAAACCTAAACTAAACCCTAGCCCTAACACAACCCATAAGAGAAGTGCAAAAATCATAAATACACTACCCATATATTTTTGCACCATTGCATTGCTCATGTGAAGAGATGAATTTACGGCATTTTTACAAAATTTTTGAGCAAAGTTTTGAATGCCCAAAAATTCAAATTCAAA
This sequence comes from Chloris gayana, assembly GCA_031894775.1. NCBI lineage: Eukaryota > Viridiplantae > Streptophyta > Magnoliopsida > Poales > Poaceae > Chloris > Chloris gayana. The sequence goes on along the minus strand of JAUNZO010001841.1, from coordinate 730,564 downwards.
TCTGAAACATTCCTGTTTATGAATTTTGCATGAATTTTTGGAAACGTTTTTGGAGGTTCGAACTATCAGATGAAAATTAAAGCACATCGTACTAAAGCTCTACATATTTTTATTTCAAAATTTGGAGCACCGGAACTACGAATTTTACTCAAATCTTCAAACCCCAGATCCAAATTTCGAATTTGACCTCCGGCACCTGTTGCCCACCGGGCAATGGCGGCCGGACCGCCGGTCCGGCGCCACCGCAGGCCGCCCCGCGCGTGCGTCCGCTCCGGCACCTCGGCCACGCAAGCCTGCCAAGCCCGAACCACCCTGTACCCGCCGCCCAACCATGGCCGGCCGGAATTGAAGGCGCCACCCCATTTCCCCCTGCCGGCCGTGCACCGCCATGCCTCTCCCCTTAGAAAAACTCCGCACGTGAGCCAAGGCCCAATCTAGAGCACCCCAATCATTGCCTCTACTCCCTCCGCTCCTCGTTGCACCACCGCTCCGCCCCCGCCCCCTCACCGGTGTTCAATTCGGAGGAAAACGCCGCCGCCGCCCGGATCGACCGCCATGGCCGCCTCCGCCAAATCCTCCGTCTAGGTGAGCGCGCATGCCCCGATTCTTGGCCAAGACGACGCGCAAGGTCGCCCTCTAGCTCCCCCTTGACCCACTCCCTTTACCCCGCAGTGCCTCGCCGGAATTTGAAGGAGAAAACTCCCCCGTCGCCGGCCACCCGCACCCCTCCGACGAGCCCCTACTTCCGGCGCTCCTCGTCGCCGCCCGACCTCACGCCGACGACCCTCACCTCCAGGTGATGATCACGGGCCTTTCCCTCCCCCTCTTGCTCCTCGAGCCGCGCGCGCCAGTGCCGAACCCGTAACAGCTCTAAAAATAAACACGCATTTCATGTCATGTACCATCATGTCATCATGTGCATTTGAAAGGAAGAGAATTAAATTTTTGTGAAGAGAGGCACATGAAACAACAACTTTACTTAAGTAAAACTAAGGTCTTAAAAAAGTTAGTAAATAAAAGTAAATTTTGGCGTTTAACATTCTCTATTGTTTAAGCATAAAAATAAGTAATTTCGAAGTTGCTACCAATTTACATTAATTTGTAAAAATGCCTACAAGAAATAATGAAAGCTTATGTTTTTATTTTAAACTTGAATTTTAATTCAAAACCAGTTTGGAATTTCTACCTGGACTTAACAGGAAAAATGTCTAAAGTATTCCCAGGAACACCCCTGAATTTTTACGGAATTTTTGGAGCCCCGGAAATCAGTTTTTCGATTAGTTAAAAACCCGGGGGTTTTATGTAAATTTACCGGGCCCCTGTGTCACTCTCTTCTTTCTCTCTCTCCTCTCTCACCGACGCAGCGCCGCCCCGGGAACCGCCTTCCGGCCAGGCCGCCACGCCGCACGCCACGCAGGTGCCTCGCCGCCACGCTAGCCGCTTGGCGTCGGCTCCAACCGACGTGCGAAGGGGATAAAACCCGGCCGAGCTCATCCTTTCCTCTCCCTTGGCTTCCTTTCGCTCGGGCCGTGCCCTGCTCTCCACCCCGTCCGGCCGCCTCCGGCCACCTTCCGGCGAGCCCCCACCACCAGCCACTCCGCACGCTCGTGCCGGAACCGCACGTAGCCGCCATTCTCGACGAGCTGCCCCACACCAAAGATCGAAGCCGTCCTTCCCGAGCCGCCATCTCCGACGTGTCCGGCCGCCGCTCCAAAATTCTTCCGCTCCGGTGCGTACTCATCCCCCTTTCTTCTTCCATAATGTGCGCAATACTATTCTCTAGTATCTCGGCCACCTTTTGCTTCCATTTTTCCCACCACGTTGGCCGGAATCCGTTTTCCCCGAGTCCGACCGCCGGTTCCCCGCGGGCCTCCGATGCGAGCCCTGTTCCGGCCATCCAGGTGCGTCCGCCGTGTTGGCGCCGGTGTAGCCCTTGTTCCCGTGATGCTATAGGAAGAATCGGCGGGGGATTTCGTGCACCGTGGGCCGCGTGCGACATCGCCGAACGCTCGGTGGAGCCGCACCTCGCCGCCGGCGTGTCTAGGGTAGAGCTCATGCGAGCGCGTCATTGCTAGAGAGTTCGCCTCACGCCGGGAGCGTTTTGGAGGGTCCGCGGCGAGCTTCGGAGCTTTCCGGACCATCTCCGGCGACCCGCCGCCGCGATCCGGCCGCTCGGCGCCATGGCGCACGAGGCCGAGCCGAGCCGGCCGCGCTCGGGTTGTTGGGCCGGAGTGGGCCGTGGAGTCGCGGAGACGCCGATTGGGCCGGCTTCGTTTGCTGGGCTGCCGACCGTTGGGCCGGTCACTTTCGGCCCGATGGCACTTGTTTTCCTATTTTCGAATTTAATCTTTTTCGAATTGATTCAAACCGCAAAATTCGTAGAAAATTCAATAAAATTCAGAAAAATGTCAAACCAACTTTGTTTAACTCAGAAAAATGAGATCTACCCAGTGGTGAAATAAAACGTGTATTTTGAGTAATTTATTTTATTAATTAGTAATTAATTACTTTCTTTGATTGAAGAAGGGCTATTATTTCATGTAAATAAAATGTTTAATTATGAAAAATGATTTTTAATTAATAAAGAAGATATACGAAATTAATAATAAACTTTATTGTTTTTCCAAAATTAAATTTAAACAATGTTATTTTATGTAATTCTAATCTATTCTTCTTTAGTCACTTAAAGTAATTAGTTAATTATTGCTTAATAAATCAGAATAATTCCTTAATTATTAAACTTAAGTAATTAGTGACCTTAATTAAGTAATTAAGGAAGCAAACTAATTAATAATAATCTGGATTAAATTTTTATCGACCTAATTAAATGATAAGTAATGCTTAATGAACATACTTATCTTTAACTCGTTAATTAACCAAGGTAATTAAACGTTAATCATTATGTTAATGCAAGGCTTAACTTATGAACTTTTGCATCCTCTCATCATATGCATTCATGCATACATGATCGTGATTCGCGATGCGTTGTCTGGTCGACTAGGTTCGAAGTGATCGAGATTCCACCCGAGGGTGAGTCGGAGCCGGAACCTCGAAAACGACCCGACCGCCGAGGAGATTAACTTCGACCAAACTCAAGGCAAGCCCCGGTGCATCCTACCTATGTTTTTAATATTTTCTTTTATCACATAGTACAGTTATGCTTGTGCATTAGGTGTTAGGGTTTTGGTTGACACCCTAGATGCATTTTGGTAGGTTTCCATCTGTTTATATCCTATACTGGTACAGGTAGCTCGATAGAGGCTAAGCTTAATTCATAGTGGTAACGGTAGTCGGCTAGGGCACTTAAAGCATGGAGGCTTTAAGCGTTTGTGTGTTGACACTAAAGATGATGAGATGAGAGTGTTAATGAAGTTGAGACCGGACGGGCCCCGTAGGAGAAAGGGCAAGACGGAGATGAGGTCTTGCAAGGTGGTAGCCCCGTCTCGTGTCGGTTAAGAACCGTACCGTTGTCGGCTTAGTTGAACAAGTTTGAACGTACCGTACTACATGCTGGTATCATGGGCCCAGCAAGCTGATGTACCCTATCGCCCCGGAGATGTAGCGTAGCCGGCTCTCTTTTGCCGACTGTCGGTGAGAGGATAGTCTCACGGGAGGGAGATGGGTCGACCACGAGGATAGTCGTGGCTTCGCCATACTCCCGGGGAGTTGGAAATGGCTAGTCTGCTGTCAGGTGCTAGTGGGAAAGGTTGTCGTATACGATCGGTGTGATGCGTATGCGTCGTGTAGTCGGGTTTTGCCAGCTGGTATAAATCGATTCGAATCGCTGTCCCTCGCAGTAATGAGTACCGCTTGTTTAGCTCGTCACATCGTAGTAAATACTCGGAAGATGAAGATGAGGGTTGAAAGGATAACCGATCTATATGATCTTGTCTTGCAAACTTGTTTGCAATAGTGATAGGTGCAAACATCCAAGCTAATGAACTTAATACTGAGCTAAAATACTGAAAGTAAGGACCCACCCTCTAATGCTGTTTTTCGCAAAGGAGTAAACCCCACGACCAAAAAGCCTTTGCATACTAGGCGTCGGCCTTAGCGTGCCATGTTGACGGGTCAGTCTTGCTGAGTATTAGAATACTCACGGTTTGTTCGTTACCTCACAGGGAATGAGTCGTGTTATCACGACTTGTACGGCAGTTTTCCCGAGGAAGAGCAATGTCCGGAGGGAGGTTCCCTGCAGTGGGAACGTATTGCCACACCTTGATGAGAGAGGACCGTGATGTACGAAGGGCTCGAGTACGTCACGACGTTCGGTGAAACCTTTTGAGTTGTATTATAAATAAGCTTCCGCTAAAGACTCGTAGGATGTTAAACTTCAATAATGTTATCTTTCCGCTGCGCGAATGTTTGTATTTTGAAAACCTGGTTGTATTATACCATGATGTATATATTATGACTTGTATGAGATGATGTTCGTTGTAACTCGCTTCGTCGAGTGTTCCTCTGTTCCGAGTCCCGGGTATCCCGGAGGGATGTCACAGCTGGTATCGGAGCAGTTTAGAGGCAACGAGTATATCATTACAAGCCTATTTTCAAAACTTAACACGTTTAGTGCGTTTAGAACACGAGAGTGTACGGAGCCCTATAAGGATGTAGAATAGTTAGATTTTTATTAACTGTTCGATGTTCGGGTTTTGGGAAGTGCTAACTATTCGTCGTAGCTTTCTGTACTACTGTACGTATAGCTAGTTTCCGAGCATGCATCATGTTAAATTCTGCACTAAATAACTATGGGGTATGTACCTAGCTAGCTCGTAGCACTTTATAGGCTGTTCTGTTCGTTCTTTTTCTTCTGTGGGAAGAAGTGTTTAACTTGTTAAACATGTTCCCTGCAGATGCCGGTTACTCGCGGTAGGAAGCGCGCCCAGGAGGAGGAGGAGGCACGAGCTGCCCGTATTGCTGAGCTAGAGCAGCAGCTTCACAGCCTAGAGCTGAGGACCCGGAGTCGGGACCGACAGCTTGGGTGCTTGGAAGCACCGCTGTCGGGTGGACTGTCAGGAGATCCAGAGGTCCCACGCTAGGATCGCCGAGCTGGAGGAGCGGATAGTGGAGGTGACTCAGGACCGTGACGGGTTTCACGCAGCGGTCATAGCTTTGGACGCACAGCTGGCTACGGTTACTCAGGAGCGAGACGCCGCTCGCGAGTCGGACGACGTGCACGCGATTGAGCTGGCAGCAATGACAGCTCAGCGCAACCACGTAGTGGAGAACCTGATGGCGAGGGAGATCGAGTTGGGTCAGCTGCAGGCGCAGTACAACGGGTTATCCGAGGCACACCACGACCTCCTCCACGACCACGACGACCTGTTCGACGAGTTCGAGCAGTTGCAGCAGCATATGTTGCAGCAGCAGCAGCAGCAGCAGCAGCAGCAGCAGCAGGAGCAGCAGCAGGGTCCACCCGACGAGGAGGTCTCCGGGGTGGACTACGAGCCACCACCCGCGTCGCCGGCTTGGGACTTTGTGTCGGACGGCGACAGTCACGCACCGGCGGTTTAGTGTTGTTGTGTTCTCACTAATGTTGGAGGGTAGCCACATTTTGCTGACATAGGTCAGATGTATATAGGGTACTAGCGGAGGTTGGGCAGATGGGAGTGTACGCGAAGTGGGTTTGAGTTTGTACCAACAAGTAACGATGGAAATGATAGTACTATATCTATGTATATATATGCAGTTGTTAGAATAAAAAGATTTGCTGAAATATTAGGATTAGTATCTACTTGTATCTGATGCTCTTACTTCTTCACAGAGATGGATAACACACGTACGGGTGTGAGTGAAGTAAGAGGATCACGGGAAGATGTTCGTATAGTTCGGCTGGAGAGACAGCTACAGGAAAAGGAGGAGTTGTTAGCAATTAGAGAGGCACAGTTGCTAAACAGGGAGCAGCAGCTTCAATTTAAGGATCAGCAACTAGCAAATGCTCATGCACCGATCACTCGGTTAGAGCAAGATCTACTGCAAGCCCACAACGCCTTAATGAATGAAGCAATAGGACAACAACCTCCCGGCAACGAGCCAGTAGCACAGGAGGATCCTATGGAGGCGGAAGTTGAAGAAGAAGAGGAGGATCCTGAAGAGATAATGGACGTGGATTCGGTTATAGACTTCACGGAGATTCCTCGACTAGAGGATGCAGAATCCGAGACAGGCAGTTCCGTAAGTCAGGAGGTGACCTCCGGGCGTCGCGAGGCATAGGGAAGTGCTAGCTAGTAGCAAGTGAGAGAACCAGTATGTAAATTAGACGCTAGTTAAATAATGAGCGTGATGTATCCACGCCCGAGTGTGGTAACGTGAGTATAGAGATATGTGTTACTCGGGTTCGATGGTGCTTTAATAAAGATGGATTGCTGCATAAGATTGAGTTCTCCTCTACGTATTCCTGCTTCTCCCATTATTATGTTGGAATGAAGATGTCTAACGTAATCTTTCCTTGGACAGAATGACTGGAAGGAGGAGACGCGATGAGCCCGAGAGTTCTCAACGAGGGGCGGAAACACCACCACCACCCCCGACATTGGCTCAAGCCATTGCAGCGGTACTCGGATTCTCGCGCGGAGCAGCGAGAATTATTGGAGCAATTGGTCCGTAACACTGCTCCGCCGGAACGTCATCAAGGCCGTAACGCACCGGAAGAAAGGGTGACCTTCTCGGATTTCTTGTCCGTTCGCCCTCCAACCTTCTCGGATGCAGGGGAACCATTGGAAGCTGATCATTGGCTTCGCACTATCGAGTCAAAGTTGGAGTTGTTTCCATGTACGGATCATCAGAAGACCCTCTTCGCTTCTCAGCAACTACAAGGGTTTGCTGGAGCTTGGTGGGCCAACTACAAAGCAATGTTTCCTCCAGGACATCAAGTTACATGGGCAGAGTTTACTAAAGCATTCCGAGAGCATCATATTCCCGAAGGCTTAATGAATCGAAGCGGAAGGAATTTCTCTCACTAAAGCAAGGAGATATGAATGTTCACGCCTATTCCAAGGTATTTAACCGCCTTGCCCAGTATGCTCCTGAACATGTGGACACCGATGCCAAGAAGAAGAACCTGTTCAAGGAGGGAATGAGTACTAAGTTACGGTCTCGCTTGGTGCTGAACAAGACCGACGACTTCACCGACTTTGTGAGTGACGCTATTGCACTAGAAGACTCTATCCGTCTTCATCGGACGGAGAAGAACAAGAAGAGGCCGGCTACGGGACAAGGAAGTGGGGGATCATCCAAGTACAGGCTGGTTTACACTGCACCCTCAGGTCAGCGTTATCAGCATACCCCTCTCGTCCCAATTTCTACCGACGAATCAACCACCCCAGCAACCACAAGCAACAGCGGCCAAATCAGTACCGACCGCCCTATCAGCAACAGAGTTTCCGGAATCCCCGACCGATGGGTCGATCACGACAGCAGAATGGACCGCCATGCTTCAATTGTGGCCGTCCAGGACATTATTACCGCAGTTGCCCATATCCCCGGAAGGCACCATATACACCTGGACCTCAAGGACAGCCGCCGAACCAACGAGAGGGCACCAGCCAAGAATACACAAGTGAAGATCGGCCGTGCCAACTTTACTACGGCAGAAGAGCTACCCGAAGGAGGACAAATCCTAGCGGGTATGTTTTCTATCGCTGATCATCCTGCTATGGTTTTATTTGATTCGGGAGCTACGCATAATTTCATCGACCAGTCATATGTTACTAGGCATCATATCATACCATCCAAATTGCTCGTGCGCATATCATTTCAACACCTGGGGTAAAATCCTTACCGATAAGGAGGCTGCCAATATACCATTAAGGTTGGGTAACAAGGTTTATCCTACCTCATTAATCATTCTGGATGGGCAAGGGTTAGATGCAATTATTGGTATGCAATGGATGGATTTCCATAAGGCAGTATTGGATATAGCATCCCGAGCCGTATATCCGAACTCTCCTGTTCATGGTCGAGATTGCTTGCTCTTAACTTTTCCTCAAACTATGCTGCCAATGGTCAATAAGGTTGTGGGTAAAAGTCCGAAGGATATACCTATAGTCCGTGAGTATCCCGATGTCTTTCCGGACGACTTATCGGGACTACCGCGGACCGAGCGGTAGAGTTTAAAATAGAGTTACGACTGGAACCGCACCAATATCCAGAAGGTCGTATCGAATGCCACCCAATGAGCTGGCAGAATTGAAAGTACAACTAAAGGAATTGCTGGACAAAGGATACATACGTCCAAGTTCATCGCCTCGGGGATGCCCAGCTTTGTTTGTAAAGAAGAAGGATGAGACATTAAGACTATGTGTGGATTATAGGCCTTTGAATGCCGTTACTATCAAGAACAAATACCCTCTTCCAAGGATTGACATCCTATTTGATCAACTAATGGGAGCTAGAGTCTTCTCCAAGATAGATCTTCGGTCGGGATATCATCGGATTAAGATGAGAACGGAAGATATACCGAAGACCGCATTTTCCACCGGTATGGACTTTATGAGTATCCGGTGATGTCTTTTGGATTGACTAATGCCCCAGCACACTTCATGTACCTCATGAATTCTGTATTCATGCCGGAGCTGGATAAGTTTGTCGTAGTGTTCATTGACGACATCCTGGTTTACTCTAAGTCGGAAGAGGAACATGCTAATCACTTACGAGTGGTGTTACAAAGACCGAGGGATCATCGACTTTATGCTAAGTTCAGCAAGTGTGAGTTTTGGCTGACGAAAGTACCATTCCTAGGTCATGTTATATCCGCTGAAGGAGTGGCAGTGGATCCTGGCAAAGTTCAAGATGTATTGAATTGGAAATCACCGAAGTCTGTCTCCCGGATCGAAGTTTCTTGGGATTGGCTGGTTACTACAGGAGGTTTATTCCGAACTTCTCAAAGATCGCCAAGCCAATGACTAAGCTATTGGAGAAGGATAAGAAGTATGTATGGAGCAAAGAATGTGAAGAAGCTTTTCAAACATTGAAGAAGTTGTTGACTACGGCTCCAGTACTTGCTCGACCGGATCCGACGAAACCTTTTGATGTGTACTCGTGATGCATCGAGCACGGGACTTGGGTGTGTTCTAATGCAAGAAGGACGAGTAATTGCCTATGCATCTCGGCAATTAAGGCGTCATGAAGAACACTATCCTACCCATGATCCGGAGCTAGCAGCGAGTGGTACTTGCATTAAAGAGCTGGAGACATTATCTTTTAGGAAACTTAGTACACCTATATACGGACCATAAGAGTCTCAAGTACATCTTCACTCAAGCCGATTCGAACATGCGCCAACGAAGATGGCTGGAGTTAATCAAAGATTATGAGCTGGAGATTCACTATCACCCCGGCAAAGCAAACGTGGTAGCCGATGCTTTAAGTCGCAAGGTTCATTGCAATAACCTTATGGCTCGATTCGTGACTCGAGCACCCTCACCCAAGAATGATGAGCCAAATCTTCGGATTATTCCGTATGGAGCATTAACAAATTTGGCTCTTATTCCTACCTTGCGCGAGGAAGTGATAGCAGCTCAGCAGAAGAGTGTTGGTATGGGACATATAAGAAGACGACTCAAGAAAGGTGAAGTCAAGTGTTTTCGAGAAGATAGCGAGGGAGTTATTTGGTTCCAGAATCGATTGGTTGTACCCAAGGACCAGTCCCTTCGCAAGAAAATCATGGATGAAGCTCATATGTCCAAGTATTCTATTCACCCCGGAACCAACAAGATGTATCAAGATCTAAGGCGAAGATTTTGGTGGACGCGCATGAAGCGAGAAATAGCCAAGTATGTCAATGAATGTGATGTTTGCCGACGGGTTAAAGCGGAGCACTTAAAGCAAGCGGGGCCCTTACAACCTTTAAGTATCCCCGAATGGAAGTGGGAAGACATCAGCATGGATTTCATCGTTGGATTACCACTAAGTCCCCGAAAGCATGACTCAATCTGGGTCATTGTCGACAGAGTTGACGAAGTCCGCTCATTTCATACCGGTACACACTCGATACACTGCCGAGAAGTATGCAGAACTCTACATTGTTCGAATTCTCTGTTTGCATGGAGTGCCGAAGACCATTATATCGGACCGAGGAACACAATTTGTCTCCAGATTCCGGGAACAATTGCAAGAATCTTTGGGGACCAAATTGATACGAAGCTCAAGCATATCATCCTCAAACGGATGGACGGACGGAAAGGATCAATCAATATCTCGAGGATATGCTTCGAGCATGTGTATTGACCTATGGTAAAGACTGGGAGAAGTGTTTACCGTTGGCAGAGTTCTCCTACAACAACAGCTATCAAGAGAGTGCAGGAATGTCGCCATTCCAAGCCCTATATGGACGCAGATTGTCGTACGCCTTTGAATTGGTCCGAAAGTGGAGAAAGAGTGATCTTCGGGCCCGACCTAGTAAAGGATGCCGAGGAACAAGTTCGTCTAATCCAAGCAGAATCTCAAGAAGGCTAAGTCTCGACAGATCGGTTATACCGACAAGAGACGTAGAGAGTTGGTATTTCAGGTTGGAGATCGAGTCTATCTTCGAGTATCTCCTACCAAAGGTGTTCAAAGGTTTGGAATCAAGGGAAAGTTAGCACCACGATACATCGGACCTTTTCCAATCCTCGAAAGATGTGGAACCGTGGCCTATCGTTTGGAGTTGCCAAGCACACTTGTCGGGTATACACAACATATTCCACGTATCTCAACCGAAGAAATGTTTGAAACCACCCGTGGATATACCGACAGCTGAGGTGGAACAATTACAGCCGGATTTGACGTACAACGAACGACCAGTCAAAGTTCTCGATAGCAAGGATAGAGTGACTTGTCATCGGACCATCAAATTCTATAAGGTCCAATGGAGTAATCACTCGGAAGCTGAAGCTACTTGGGAACAAGAGGGATTTCTTCGATCCAACTACCCGGAGTTCTTTAGTACCGTCGCTTAGTCGTCTCGACCGCGAATCTCGGGACGAGATTCCTGTAAGGGGGAGGGCTGTAACAGCTCTAAAAATAAACACGCATTTCATGTCATGTACCATCATGTCATCATGTGCATTTGAAAGGAAGAGAATTAAATTTTTGTGAAGAGAGGCACATGAAACAACAACTTTACTTAAGTAAAACTAAGGTCTTAAAAAAAGTTAGTAAATAAAAGTAAATTTTGGCGTTTAACATTCTCTATTGTTTAAGCATAAAAATAAGTAATTTCTGAAGTTGCTACCAATTTACATTAATTTGTAAAAATGCCTACAAGAAATAATGAAAGCTTATGTTTTTATTTTAAACTTGAATTTTAATTCAAAACCAGTTTGGAATTTCTACCTGGACTTAACAGGAAAAATGTCTAAAGTATTCCCAGGAACACCCCTGAATTTTTACGGAATTTTTGGAGCCCCGGAAATCAGTTTTTCGATTAGTTAAAAACCCGGGGGTTTTATGTAAATTTACCGGCCCCTGTGTCACTCTCTTCTTTCTCTCTCTCCCTCTCTCACCGACGCAGCGCCGCCCCGGAACCGCCTTCCGGCCAGGCCGCCACGCCGCACGCCACGCAGGTGCCTCGCCGCCACGCAGCTGCTTGGCGTCGGCTCCAACCGACGTGCGAAGGGGATAAAACCCGCCGAGCTCATCCTTTCCTCTCCCTTGGCTTCCTTTCGCTCGGGCCGTGCCTCGCTCTCCACCCCGTCCGGCCGCCTCCGGCCACCTTCCGGCGAGCCCCCACCACCAGCCACTCCGCACGCTCGTGCCGGAACCGCACGTAGCCGCCATTCTCGACGAGCTGCCCCACACCAAAGATCGAAGCCGTCCTTCCCGAAGCCGCCATCTCCGACGTGTCCGGCCGCCGCTCCAAAATTCTTCCGCTCCGGTGCGTACTCATCCCCCTTTCTTCTTCCATAATGTGCGCAATACTATTCTCTAGTATCTCGGCCACCTTTTGCTTCCATTTTTCCCACCACGTTGGCCGGAATCCGCTTTTCCCCGAGTCCGACCGCCGGTTCCCCGCGGGCCTCCGATGCGAGCCCTGTTCCGGCCATCCGGTGCGTCCGCCGTGTTGGCGCCGGTGTAGCCCTTGTTCCCGTGATGCTATAGGAAGAATCGGCGGGGATTTCGTGCACCGTGGGCCGCGTGCGACATCGCCGAACGCTCGGTGGAGCCGCACCTCGCCGCCGGCGTGTCTAGGGTAGAGCTCATGCGAGCGCGTCATTGCTAGAGAGTTCGCCTCACGCCGGGGAGCGTTTTGGAGGGTCCGCGGCGAGCTTCGGAGCTTCCGGACCATCTCCGGCGACCCGCCGCCGCAGTCCGGCCGCTCGGCGCCATGGCGCACGAGGCCGAGCCGAGCCGGGCCGCGCTCGGGTTGTTGGGCCGGAGTGGGCCGTGGAGTCGCGGAGACGCCGGTTGGGCCGGCTTCGTTTGCTGGGCTGCCAGCCGTTGGGCCGGTCACTTTCGGCCCGATGGCACTGTTTTCTCTATTTTCGAATTTAATCTTTTTCGAATTGATTCAAACTGCAAAATTCGTAGAAAATTCAATAAAATTCAGAAAAATGTCAAACCAACTTTGTTTAACTCAGAAAAATGAGATCTACCCAGTGGTGAAATAAAACGTGTATTTTGAGTAATTTATTTTATTAATTAGTAATTAATTACTTTCTTTGATTGAAGAAGGGCTATTATTTCATGTAAATAAAATGTTTAATTATGAAAAATGATTTTTAATTAATAAAGGAGATATACGAAATTAATAATAAACTTTATTGTTTTTCCAAAATTAAATTTAAACAATGTTATTTTATGTAATTCTAATCTATTCTTCTTTAGTCACTTAAAGTAATTAGTTAATTATTGCTTAATAAATCAGAATAATTCCTTAATTATTAAACTTAAGTAATTAGTGACCTTAATTAAGTAATTAAGGAAGCAAACTAATTAATAATAATCTGGATTAAATTTTTATCAGCCTAATTAAATGATAAGTAATGCTTAATGAACATACTTATCTTTAACTCGTTAATTAACCAAGGTAATTAAACGTTAATCATTATGTTAATGCAAGGCTTAACTTATGAACTTTTGCATCCTCTCATCATATGCATTCATGCATACATGATCGTGATTCGCGATGCGTTGCTGGTCGACTAGGTTCGAAGTGATCGAGATTCCACCCGAGGGTGAGTCGGAGCCGGAACCTCGAAATCGACCCAGCCGCCGAGGAGATTAACTTCGACCAAACTCAAGGCAAGCCCCGGTGCATCCTACCTATGTTTTTAATATTTTCTTTTATCACATAGTACAGTTATGCTTGTGCATTAGGTGTTAGGGTTTTGGTTGACACCCTAGATGCATTTTGGTAGGTTTCCATCTGTTTATATCCTATACTCGGTACAGTAGCTCGATAGAGGCTAAGCTTAATTCATAGTGGTAACGGTAGTTAGTTAGGGCACTTAAAGCATGGAGGCTTTAAGCGTTTGTGTGTTGACACTAAAGATGATGAGATGAGAGTGTTAATGAAGTTGAGACCGGACGGGCCCCGTAGGAGAAAGGGCAAGACGGAGATGAGGTCTTGCAAGGTGGTAGCCCCGTCCGTGTCGGTTAAGGACCGTACCGTTGTCGGCTTAGTTGAACAAGTTTGAACGTACCGTACTACATGCTGGTATCATGGGCCCGAGCAAGCTGATGTACCCTATCGCCCCGGAGATGTAGCGTAGCCGCCTCTCTTTGCCTGCTGTCGGTGAGAGGATAGTCTCACGAGAGGGAGATGGGTCGACCACGAGGATAGTCGTGGCTTCGCCATACTCCCGGGGAGTTGGAAATGGCTAGTCTGCTGTCGAGTGCTAGTGGGAAAGGTTGTCGTATACGATCGCTGTGATGCGTATGCGTCGTGTAGTCGGGTTTTGCCAGCTGGTATAAATCGATTCGAATCGCTGTCCCTCGCAGTAATGAGTACCGCTTGTTTAGCTCGTCACATCGTAGTAAATACTGGAAGATAAAGATGAGGGTTGAAAGGATAACTGATCTATATGATCTTGTCTTGCAAACTTGTTTGCAATAGTGATAGGTGCAAACATCCAAGCTAATGAACTTAATACCGAGCTAAAATACTGAAAGTAAGGACCCACCCTCTAATGCTGTTTTTTGCAAAGGAGTAAACCCCACGACCAAAAAGCCTTTGCATACTAGGCGTCGGCCTTAGCGTGCCATGTTGACGGGTCGGTCTTGCCGAGTATTAGAATACTCACGGTTTGTTCGTTACCTCACAGGGAATGAGTCGTGTTATCACGACTTGTACGGCAGTTTTCCCGAGGAAGAGCAATGTCCGGAGGGAGGTTCCTCGCAGTGGGAACGTATTCCCACACCTTGATGAGAGAGGACCGTGATGTACGAAGGGCTCGAGTACGTCACGACGTTCGGTGAAACCTTTTGAGTTGTATTATAAATAAGCTTCCGCTAAAGACTCGTAGGATGTTAAACTTCAATAATGTTATCTTTCGCTGCGCGAATGTTTGTATTTTGAAAACCTGGTTGTATTATACCATGATGTATATATTATGACTTGTATGAGATGATGTTCTGTTGTAACTCGCTTCGTCGAGTGTTCCTCTGTTCCGAGTCCTGGGTATCCCGGAGGGGATGTCATAGAACCCCCGCGGTGCTCCGCCGCTCGCCGCGCCGCCCCTCCGGCCGCCGTTGGGCCCCGTGGTCCTCACCCACGAACTCCCCGTCGCGCCGGCCTCCCTCCGGGCCCAAGCGCGAGCCATGCGCTGCCCTAGAGCGCCCCCACGTTGGTCCTCGCCGGCGCCGGCCACCGCACGCCGGAGCCCCCGTGCCGCCCCTTTTAAATCTGCCCTAGTGGCAATCTCGTAATTAGATCCGAACTTCATTCAAGTTTGAAAAATTCATATCTCGCGTTTGAAATGTCCAAAAATTACAAACTAAAATGTGCTAGAAACTAGAAGATCTGTACTTTCATAAAAGTAACATGAACTGGTCAGATCTACATGTTTTCATATTTTTACAAAAATGACAAAAGTCAACCCATGAAAACTTAACTAAGCCATAACTTTAAAACTATAAATCTAAAAGAAATGCCTTTTGGCCAAAAACCTTCACCCAGGTACACATAAATTTTTGGCACTGGAAGATCTGCATTTCATCTCATATTTTTCAGGTTATTGCATTTCTTGCATTCTCTGTATTTAATTTTTAATTAAATCCCTGTAAACTATTTGTGCATGAAACTTGGTAATTAATTTCCTCTTAGTACTGTTCATGTGTAGAAAAGTCCATGTTAATTTTTGAGCATGTTAAATAATTAATTTGGCAAACCCTAGATCTAAATTCCAAAAAGGCTATTTTCAGCACATGAATAAATAGTTTTATGTTTCTAAAAATTATGTTTCTGCATGGTTACCTAATTTTCACTGTTCACCATGTCCCTAGCACTTCATGGCAGGTTTAGTCAAAAGATTTAATGTATTTCGTGTAACAACTCTAAAGAATAAACCTGCATTTCATGTCATTATCATCATGTCATCATGAGCATTTGTAAATTATTTATTTTTGTGTTAAGATGATGCACATAAAATATCAAACTAGATAAAGAATAAAGGAAGTGTTAAAAAGAAATAAAATGAGAAGAAAATTCAAGTTTAACATTTTCTATAGCTTAATTATCACAAATAAAGATTTTTGAAAATGTCCTCAAAAGATTTTAATTTATGAAAATATTTACAAGAAATAAACAAAGTCTCTTTTATTAATTTAGCTATGAATTTTTAATCCGAAAATGATTTGGAGTTTTACCCTGGACTTAATAGGAAATATGCCTAAAATATTTTTCATTAACACCCCTGATTTTTCGCGGAATTTTTGGAGCACCGGAAGGCCCCTTTTTAATTTCGCGAAAGGTTAGGGGGTTTTTGTAAAATTGCCGAGCCAGGCCCGGGCATCGGCCTCTTCTTCTCTCTCCCTCTCTCACCGCACGCTCGATGCCGCCGCGGCCGCACCGCCTCCGACCGGGCCGCCACGACCACGCCACGCGACTGCTTGCTCAAACCGCCTCGGACGAGAGATAAAGACCCCGCCGGTCCTCATTTTCTCCCTCTCCCTCTCACTTCGCCTCCCCGCCATAGCCGTCGCCTCCGGAGCTACCTCGCCGGGCCGCTCCGACGCACCGTTCCGCAGATCCGCCGCCACCAAAAGCTCCGCAGGGACACCCTCCAACTCTCCGTGCCCATCAACTCGCACCAATCGCCGAAGCCCTCGCCAATCAAGCCAACTTCCTCTCCGAGCACCGGCCGTGTTCCTTCGCCGCACCCCCCAAATCGACGAGCCGTGGTGAGCCGTTGCCTTCTCTTCTTTCCGCATTGGAGCGCACCTTATCGCTCTCGGTTCCGAGTAATTAATCGTTGCTTTTGCTCCACGTAAGGCCGAGCAATCACGGTTCTTCCCAAGGTCCGGTCGCCGCCGTCTCCGCCTTCCACGGTGAGCTACCATTTCCGCGCTTGCTCATGTCCCTAGAGCACCATGACGAGCTTGGTCTTGATGCGCGAAGCTCCCGCTTTTTTTCTTGAGTTTTCGAGCTTCCGGATGAGCTTCGCGCCACGCCGGAGCCTCCGCCATGGCCGCACCTCGCCGCCGGCATGCTTCCGCCGAGCTCATGCTCCTTCGTTCACACCGGAGTGTTCCCCGCGTCGAGTAGAGTTAGTAGGAAGTCTCGCGGCGAGGTTTGGTTGGGCGCCGGCCAACTCCGGTGGCCGCGCCGCCGCTGGCTCGCCGCCGCGGTGGTGCCACACCGCGGGCCACACGCGGGTGGGATCGCGTGTGGCTACGCGGGATCGGGTGTGGCCAACCCCGTGGCCCTCCGTGTGGCACGTGAATTGAATTTAAATTTCCAAAATTCGTAGAAAATTCGTTAAAAATCAGAAAAACACCAAACCAACTTTGTTAGACTCGGAAAAATGAGATCTATTCATTTGTGAAATAAAATAGTTATTTTGAGTAAATTATTTTATAATTAGTAATTAATCACTTTCTTTCATTAAAGAAAGGCTATTATTTTATGCAAATAAAATGTTTAATTCTGAAAAAAATTTATTAATAAAGGAGATACTGCAGAGTGAAATTAATAATAAAATTTATTCTCCAAAATTAAACTTAAACTATATTATTTTATGTGATCACAATCTATTAACCTTTAATCACTTAAGGTCATTATTTGTTTATTGCCTAATAAACCGGAATAATTAATTAATTATTAAACCTAAGTAATTAAGGAAACAAAACTAATTAATAATGATCTTGATTAAGCATTTATTAATCAGCATAAAAAAATGTTAATTAATGCTTAATGAACGTATTTATCCCTAATTTGCTAAATAACTAAGGTAATTAAGCATTAATCATTAATTACTATTTATGGGACTTAATCAATGCATCCTTGCATACTTTCATCATATGCATTCATGCATACATGATTGTGATTCGCAACGCATTGCTGGTCGACTAGGTTCCAAGTGATCGAGGTTCCACCCAAGGGCGAGCGCAGCACGGAATCCCGAAGTCGACTCACCGCCGAGGAGACTAACTTCGAACAGCACTCAAGGCAAGCCCCGGTGCATCCTACCTATGCTTTTAAATATTTTACTTTATCACATAGTACGGTTATGCTTGTGCATTAGGTGTTAGGGTTTGGTTGACACCCTAGATGCATTATGATAGGCTTCCGTTTGTTTATTCTATACTCGGTACAGGTAGCTCAATAGAGGCTAAGCTTAATTCATAGTGGCAACGGTAGATGGTTAGGGCACTTAAAGCATGGAGGCTTTAAGAGTTTTTGTGTTGACACTAAAGATGATGAGAGTGTTAATGAAGTTGAGACCGGACGGGCCTCGTAGGAGAAAGGGCAAGACGGAGATGAGGTCTTGCAAGGTAGTAGCCCCGTCTCGTGTTGGTCAAGGACCGTACCGTTGTCGGCTTAGTTGAACAAGTTTGAACGTACCGTACTACATGCTGGTATCATGGGCCCAGCAAGCTGATGTACCCTATCGCCCCGAGAGATGTAGCGTAGCCGGGTCTCTTTTATCGGTCGTTAGTGAGAGGATAGTCTCACGGGAGGGAGATGGGTCGACCACGAGGGAAGTCGTGGCGTCGCCATACTTCCGGGGAATTGAAAATGGCTAGTCTGCTGTCAGGTGCTAGCGGGAAAGGTTGTCGTATACGATCGGTGTGATGCGTATACGTCGTGTAGTCGGGTTTTGCCAACTGGTATGAATCGATTCGAATCGCCGTCCCTCGCAGTAATGAGTACCGCTTGTTTAGCTCGTTACATCGTAGTAAAATTTATGGAAGATGAAGATGAGAGATAGAAGAATTAAGATCTATTTATTCTTGATTGAGAACTTGATTGCAATGGTGATTGGTTGCAAACACCAAGGCTAATGAACTTAACGTGAGCTAAAATATTGAAAGTAAGGACCCAACCTTTAATGCTGTTTTCGCAAAGGAGTAAACCCCACAGCCAGAAAGCCTTTGCATACTAGGCGTCGGCCTTAGCGTGCCATGTTGACGGGTCAGTCTTTGCCGAGTATTAGAATACTCGGGGTTTGTTCATTACCTTTCAGGGAACGAGTCGTACTATCACGACTTGTATGGCAGCTTCCCCGAAGAGGAGCAATGTCCGGAGGGAGGTTCCCTTCAGTGGGAACGTATCCCCACACCTTGAAGAGAGAGGACCGTGATGTACGAAGGGCTCGAGTGCATCACGTTGTTTCGTTTGAAGTCTTTTGAGTTGTATAATAGACAAGCTTTCGCTAAATACTCCTACGATGTTAAACTTCAATAATGTTATATTCCGTTGCAAGAATGTTTGTTTTCGAAAACCTGGTTGTATTATACATGATGTATATACTATGGCTTGTATGAGATGATGTTTCTGTTGTAACTCGCTTCGTCGAGTGTCCCTCTCGTTCCGATTCCTAGGTATCCCGGAGGGGATGTCACAGCTGGTATCGGAGCGGTTCGGAGGCAACAAGCACATCATCACAAGTCTATTTTCAAAACTTAACGCGTTCATGCGATAGACAACGAGAGAGTGCGGAGCCTATAAGGATGTAGAATAGTTAGTGTTCGGGCTTTGGGAAGTGCTAACTATTCATCGTAGTTTTCTTACTATGGTACGTGTAGTTAGTTCGCGAGCATGCATCATGTTATATTGTGCACTAAATAAATATTTGGGTATGTACCTAGCTAGTTCATAGTACTATATAAGTTGTTCCGTTCGTTTTCGTTTGTGGGAAGAAGTGTTTAACTTGTTTAAACATGTTCCCTGCAGATGCCGGTCACTCGCGGTAGGAAGCGCGCCCAGGAGGAGGAGGACGCACGAGCTGCACGTGTGGCTGAGCTGGAGCAGCAGCTCCACAGCCTGGAGTTAAGGACACAGAGTCGGGACGGACAGTTGGGTGCTTGGAAGCACCGCTGTCGAGTGGACTGTCAGGAGATTCGGAGGTCCCACGTCAGGATCGCTGAGCTGGAGGAGCAGCTAGTGGAGGTGACTCGGGACCGTGACGAGTTCCACGGGGCGGCCATAGCTTTGGACGCACAGCTGACCACGGCTACCGAGGAGCGAGACGCCGCTCGTGAGGCGGACGACGTGCACGCGATTGAGCTGGCAGCGATGACAGCTCAGCGTAACCACGTGGTGGAGAACCTGATGGCGAGGGAGCTCGAGTTGGGTCAGCTTGAGGGACTGTACGACGGGCTGGCCACTGCACACCACGCACCGATTCACGACCACGAGGACTTACTCGAGCAGTTCCAGCAGTTGCAGTTGCAGCAGCAGCAGCAGCAGGGTCCACCGGACGTCGCCGAGGAGGTCTCCGGGATGGACTACGAGTCACCACCCGCTTCACCCACGGAGGACGTCGAGTCGGACGCTGGCAGCCACGCGCCGTCGGCCTAGACGTGTTGTGACTTCACCGATGTAGGAGGGTAGCCACATTTTGCCGACGTAGGTCAGATGTGTATAGGGTACTAGCAGGTGTTGGGCAGATGGGAGTGTAGGAAAAGTGGGTTTGAGTTTGTACCAACAATAACAAATGGAAAGGAAGTGGTAGTAATATATATATATATGCAGTTGCTAGAATAAACAAATTTGCTAAAATATTAAGATTAGTCTCTACTTGTGCTCGATGCTCGTTACTTCTTCACGGAGATGGACAGCACAAGTACGGGTGTGAGTGAAGTAAGAGGATCAAGGGAGGATGTTCGTGTAGTCAGGCTGGAGAGACAGCTGCAGGAAAAGGAGGAGTTGTTAGCACTTAGAGAGGCGCAGCTGCTAAACAAGGAGCAGCAGATTCAATTTAAGGATCAGCAACTAGCAAACGCACATGCACCGATCACTCGGTTAGAGCAAGATCTACTGCAAGCACACAACGCAATAATGAATGAAGCAATAGGACAACAACCTCCAGGAGATGGACTAGTAGTACAGGAAAATCCTACGGAGGCTGAGTCCGAAGAAGAAGAGGAGGATCCTGAAGAGATAATGGATGTGGATTCCATCATAGACTTCACGGAAATTCCACGATCGGAGGAGGCGGAATCCGAGACGAGCAGTTCCGTGAGCCGGAAGTGACCTCCGGACTTCGTGACGAGGAGTAGAGTGCTAGCTAGTAGCAAGTGAGAAAACTAGTATGTAAATTAGGCGCTAGTTAAATAACGAGCGTGATGTAACCACGCATGAGTGTATCATAGGAATCGTTGTAACGTGGATGTATAAACATGTGTTCCTGGATTTGGTGGTGTTTTAATAAAGATGGATTGATGCATAAGATTGGAGTTCTCATCTACGTATTCCTGTTTCTTCCATTATTATGTTGGAATGAAGATGTCTAATGTAAACTTTTCTGGGACAGAATGGTTGGAACAAGGAGACGCGATGAGCCCGAGAGTTCTCAACGCGGGCGGAAACACCACCACCACCCCCGACCTTGGCACAGGCCATCGCTGCGGTATCTGGATTCTCGCGCGGAGCAGCGGGAATTATTGGAGCAATTGGTTCGTAACACGGCTCCACAGGAACGTCACCAGGGCAGCAATGCACCGGAGGAAAGGGTGACCTTCTCGGACTTCTTGTCGGTTCGCCCTCCGACCTTCTCGGATGCAGGGGAACCATTGGAAGCTGATCATTGGCTTCGCACCATCGAGTCAAAGCTGGAATTGTTCCCATGCACGGATCATCGGAAGACCCTCTTCGCTTCCCAGCAATTGCAAGGATTTGCTGGAGCCCGGTGGGCCAACTACAAAGCGATGTTTCCTCCAGGACATCAAATTTCATGGGCAGAGTTCACTAAAGCTTTCAGAGAGCATCATATTCCGGAAGGCTTAATGAATCGAAAAGGAAGGAGTTCCTATCATCGAAGCAAGGAGATATGAATGTGCACACCTACTCCAAGGTATTTAACCGCCTTGCTCGGTATGCTCCCGAACATGTGGACACAGATACCAAGAAGAAGAATCTGTTCAAGGAGGGAATGAGTACCAAGCTGCAATCTCGCTTGGTGTTAAACAAGACCGATAGCTTCACCGACTTTGTAAGTGACGCTATCGCCCTGGAGGATTCTATCCGTCTGCATCGGATGGAGAAGAACAAGAAGAGGCCGGCTCCTGGACAAGGAAGTGGGGGACCATCAAGGTACAGGCTGGTCTACACTGCACCATCAGGTCAGCGTTATCAGCATATGCCTTCCCGTCCAAACTACTATCGGCAGCCTCAACCACCCCAGCCGCCTCGGCAGCAGCGGCCAAATCAATATCGTCCACCCTACCAGCAGCCGAATAATCAGAATCCTAGGCCGGTGAGTCAAGCACCGCAGCAGAATGGACCGCCATGTTTTAATTGTGGCCGTCCGGGACATTATTACCGCAGCTTGTCCATATCCCGAGAAGGCACCATATGCACCCGGACCTCAAGGACAGCCGCAGAACCAACAGAGGGCACCAGCCAAGAATACCCAAGTGAAGATCGGCCGTGCCAACTTTACTACGGCCGAGGAGCTACCCGAAGGAGGACAAATCTTAGCGGGTATGTTTTCTATCGCTGATCATCCTGCTATGGTTTTATTTGATTCGGGAGCTACGCATAATTTCATCAGCAAGTCATATGTTGCTCAAGCATCATATCATGCCATCCAAGTTGCTATGTGCTCATATCATTTCAACACCTGGGGTAAAATTCTCACTAATGAAGAAGCTGCCAATATGCCATTAAAATTGGGTAGCAAGGTTTATTCCACTTCATTGATCATATTGGATGGGCAAGGATTAGATGCAATTATTGGCATGCAATGGATGGATTTTCATAAGGCAAGTATTGGATATAGCATCTCGAGCCGTATATCCGAACTCTCCTGTTCATGGTCGAGATTACTTAATCTTAACTTCTCCCCAAGCTATGCTGCCAATGGTTAATAAGGTGGTAGGTAAAAGTCCTGGGAGATATACCCATAATTTGTGAGTACCCGGATGTCTTTCCGGACGACTTACCGGGACTACCGCCGGACGGAGCGGTAGAGTTTAAGATAGAATTACAGCCTGGAACAGCACCAATATCAAGAAGATCAGTATCGGATGCCGCCAAACGAGTTGGCAGAGTTAAAGGTGCAACTACAGGAGTTATTGGATAAAGGATATATACGACCAAGTTCATCACCATGGGGATGCCCAGCCTTGTTCGTGAAAAAGAAAGATGAGACCTTAAGGCTATGTGTGGATTATAGGCCTTTGAATGCCGTTACTATCAAGAACAAGTACCCTCTACCGAGGACTGATATCTTGTTTGATCAACTGATGGGAGCCAAAATTTTCTCCAAGATAGATCTCCGCTCAGGATATCACTAGATTAAGATAAGAGCTGAAGACATACCAAAGACCGCATTCTCCACGAGATATGGACTCCATGAGTATCCGGTAATGTCTTTTGGATTGACTAATGCACCAGCACACTTCATGTACCTCATGAATTCTGTATTCAGGCCTGAGCTGGATAAGTTTGTCGTAGTGTTCATTGACGACATCCTGATCTACTCTAGGTCGGAAGAGGAACATGCTAACCACTTACGAGTGGTGTAGCAGCGATTAAGGGATCATCGACTTTATGCTAAGTTCAGTAAGTGTGAGTTTTGGCTGAAGGAAGTGCCGTTCCTAGGTCATGTTATATCAGCTGAAGGAGTTGCAGTTGACCCCGGCAAAGTTAAGGAAGTAATGGATTGGCAGCCGCCAAAGTCGGTTTCGCAAATTCGAAGCTTCTTCGGATTGGCTGGTTATTACGAAGGTTTATTCCTAACTTCTCGAAGATCGCCAAGCCAATGACCAAACTATTGGAAAAGGATAAGAAGTATGTATGGAGCCAAGAGTGTGAAGAAGCTTTCCGAACCTTAAGGAAATTGCTGACCACAGCTCCAATGACTTGCTCAGCCGGATCCGACAAAACCTTTTGATGTGTATCTGCGATGCATCGGGAACAGGACTTGGATGTGTTCTAATGCAGGAAGGAAGAGTGATCGCCTATGCATCTCGACAACTAAGGCGTCATGAAGAACACTATCCTATCCATGATCCGGAACTAGCAGCAGTGGTACTTGCATTGAAGAGCTGGAGACATTACCTTTTGTGCAACTTAGTACACCTGTATACGGACCATAAGAGTCTCAAGTACATTTTTACCCAAGCAGATCTGAATATGCGTCAACGAAGATGGTTGGAATTAATCAAGGATTATGAGCTAGAGATTCACTACCACCCAAGCAAAGCAAACGTGGTAGCCGATGCTCTAAGTCGCAAGATTCATTGCAATAATCTTATGGCTCAACTCGTGACTCCAGCACCTTCATCCGAAAGTGATGAGCCAAATCTTCGGGTTGTCCCGTATGGAGCATTGACAAATCTGACTCTTATCCCTACCCTGCGTGAAGAAGTGATAGCAGCTCAACGGAAAAGTGATGGTCTTGGGCATATAAGAAGACGACTCAAGAAAGGCGAAGTCAAGTGTTTCCGAAAAGATAATGAAGGAGTTATTTGGTTCAAAAATCGATTGGTAGTACCGAAAGATCTCTCCCTTCGAAAGAGGATCATGGATGAAGCTCATATGTCCAAGTATTCTATTCACCCCGGAACTAATAAGATGTATCAAGATCTGAAGCAAAGATTTTGGTGGACGCGCAAGAAGCGAGAAATAGCCAAGTATGTCAATGAATGTGATGTCCGTCGACGGGTTAAAGCCGAGCACTTGAAGCAAGCAGGACCCTTACAACCTCCGAGTATTCCCGAATGGAAGTGGGAAGACATCAGCATGGATTTCATCGTGGGATTACCACTAAGTTCACGGAAACATGACTCTATCCGGGTTATTGTGGACCGGTTGACGAAGTCTCGCTCATTTTATACCGGTACATACACGCTACACTGCCGAGAAGTATGCAGAACTCTACATTGCTCGAATTCTCTGTTTGCATGGAGTGCCGAAGACCATTATATCGGACGGAGGAACACAATTTGTCTCCAGATTCCGGGAACAATTACAAGAATCCTTGGGAACCAAGTTGATACGAAGCTCGAGCATATCATCCTCAAACGGATGGACGGACGGAAAGGATCAATCAATATCTCGAGGATATGCTTCGAGCATGTGTCTTGGCCTATGGTAAAGATTGGGAGAAGTGTTTACCTTTGGCAGAGTTCTCCTACAATAACAGCTATCAAGAGAGTGCCGGAATGTCACCGTTCCAAGCTCTATATGGACGTGGTTGTCGTACACCCTTGAATTGGTCCGAAAGTGGAGAAAGAGTAATCTTCGGACCAGATCTAGTAAAAGATGCGGAGGAACAAGTACGTCTCATTCAACGGAACCTCAAGAGGGCTAAATCTCGACAGATCGGTTATGCCGACAAAAGACGTCGAGAGTTAGTATTTCAGGTTGGAGATCAGGTCTATCTTCGAGTATCTCCTACCAAAGGTGTTCAAAGGTTTGGAATCAAGGGCAAGTTAGCACCACGATGCATTGGACCTTTTCCAATCCTGGAAAGATGTGGAGTCGTGGCGTATCGACTAGAGTTGCCACCCCACTTAGCGGTATCCATAACATATTTCATGTATCTCAACCGAAGAAGTGTTTAAAACCACCCATGGATATACCGACAGCTAGAGGTGGAACGAGTTACTGACCGGACTTGACATATGACGAACGACCGGTTAAAGTTCTCGACACCAAGGATAGAGTGACTCGTCATCAAACCATCAAATTCTACAAGGTTCAATGGAGTAATCACTCGGAAGCGGAAGCTACTTGGGAACAAGAAGAATTTCTTCGATCCAACTACCCCGAATTCTTTAGCACTATCGCCTAGTCGTTTCGATCGTGAATCTCGGGACGAGATTCCTGTAAGGGGAGAGGGCTGTAACAACTCTAAAGAATAAACCTGCATTTCATGTCATTATCATCATGTCATCATGAGCATTTGTAAATTATTTATTTTTGTGTTAAGATGATGCACATAAAATATCAAACTAGATAAAGAATAAAGGAAGTGTTAAAAAGAAATAAAATGAGAAGAAAATTCAAGTGTAACATTTTCTATAGCTTAACTATCACAAATAAAGATTTTTGAAAATGTCCTGAAAAGATTTTAATTTATGAAAATATTTACAAGAAATAAACAAAGTCTCTTTTATTAATTTAGCTATGAATTTTTAATCCGAAAATGATTTGGAGTTTTACCTTAGACTTAATAGGAAATATGCCTAAAATATTTTTCATTAACACCCCTGATTTTTCGCGGAATTTTTGGAGCACCGGAAGGCCCCTTTTTAATTTTGCAAAAGGTTAGGGGGTTTTTGTAAAATTGCCGAGCCAGGCCCGGGCATCAGCCTCTTCTTCTCTCTCCCTCTCTCACCGCGCGCTCGACGCCGCCCGCGGCCGCACCGCCTCCGGCCGGGCCGCCACGACCACGCCACGCAGCTGCTTGCGCCGCTGCTTGCTCGAACCGCCTCGGGCGAGAGATAAAGACCCCGCCGGTCCTCATTTTCTCCCTCTCCCTCTCACTTCGCCTCCCCGCCATAGCCCTCGCCTCCGGAGCTACCTCGCCGAGGCCGCTCCGGCGCACCGTTCCGCAGATCCGCCGCCACCAAAAGCTCCGCAGGGACACCTTCCAACTCTCCGTGCCCATCAACTCGCACCAACTGCCGAAGCCCTCGCCAATCAAGCCAACTTCCTCTCTCGTGCACCGGCCGTGTTCCTTCGCCACACCCCCCCCCAAATCGACGAGCCGTGGTGAGCCGTTGCCTTCTCTTCTTTCATCAACTCCCATGAAGCATTTAAATTATCATTCTATGTGCATGAAAATAGCATATTAAACCTTGCAAAAGCTAGGTAAAATATGAGCCTAAATGTTTCTGGTCACTATGCACCAATTAAGGATGATAGTTAATTAATACTCCAATATTAAGAGCAAGACCATAATTAATTAAGTGCTAAACCACTATGGGCAAAAAGGAATTTAATCCAAATAATTCACCTCTGATCATGCCAATCTAGAAGCACTATAAAATAGTACATATGACAAGGAATCCAACAAAATTTAGTTTGCAATTTTTCGAGGTCCAGAACAATAGATATGAATTTTCTAAGTTCATTTGAATTTCTGCCTTTATTACAAAAATGCCACCGAGAAATTTAAATAAAACCCGCATGCTCGGGGCCACACCGAGGGTCACGGGGTTCCCGGATGTGGGAGTGGCCGTGGCCATATGGGATCCCGCCCGTGTGACCCGCACTATGGCCCCGGCGGCGCCACGGCCGGGAATGGGCGGCGCGGCTGTCGGAGGGACGCCGGAGGGTGGCACGTGGCCGGGAACGGTCCAAGAGGGACATCACGGCACGGGAAGCGGCCTGGGGTGGTTGGGGATGGGTGAAGCTCATTAGAAAGCAGCCCACGGAGCTCCGGCGAGGCGGCGTGTGCGGGGGAGGGCTTGGCTTGGGCCGGGACTTGGTCCAAGAGCTTCACCGACATGTGACGAAGCCTGTCTCGGCCACCGTGCTCGATGCACGGCCCCGGAAGATCACGCGATGGAGGGGCGGGAGCGGCCGACGGTTGGGTCCGGGAAGAAGCTCACCGTGGCTTCCTAGTGGGGAGAAGGGGCGGCGGAGCTCACCGGAGAGGTGTGAATTTGACGGGGAGGCAGAGCGCGCGGTGCGATAGGCCGCGGCGGAAAGTGGCCGGATTGGCTACCCTCAATCCATCGTTGCCCGTGCGCCGGGTCGCGGCGGATGAGCAGGGCGGCGTGAAGCGGCGCAAGGCTTGGATAGACGGGGCACGCGGCGCCGCGAGCTTCCGGGCGGTGGCAATGGCGGGTGGGGCGCGCGGGATCTCCGGCGGGGGTGAGAACGAAGAGGGAAATGGGGAGGGGTTCCAACCGGCCCTTGGGGCTCCCCTTGGCTCCCGACCATGAGAGGTCGTGGCCACGGGGCACCATCCACGCGGCGCGCCCGTGCCTCGCCCTAGAGGGACGGACGAGGCGGGCCTCGTAGAATATGCCCTAGGCATCTTTTCATTTTCTCCATTTTCCCAAACGTGGTTGTCTCCCGAAATGAAAATTCAAATTCAGGCCTTTCCCAAGCTCGAAAATTACTAAGGAAAATTTTCTTGGGTAGGACAATTCGAGAAAATGACATGCACAATTCGAGAAAATGACATGCACGTTGAGTTCATGCACAAATTCTTCGCAACTAAATTATATTAATTCAGGTAAAATGCTTAAAACTTAAGCTTCCCTGATTTATTTGGGGTATCAAACATCGATAAAAATTAGTGCTATTTGGGCTAGAGTTTTCTTTTGACATTGACTACAACATATATTTTGGGAGGCCCCACTTGTGTTGTAGAAATTCAAGTCGTAGTTCCATTCTAATTGAATTTGAATTATTTGACTGCCCAAAACTAATTGCATGTCAAAGATTTTTCTTTTAGAGGTGCTACTGGACCAGAGACACATTTTAAAAATGCTAGCTCGCAAAAAGAATCGTGACACGTGGTGTCACAGGACTGTTGCTCTAAGCCCTAATTTTTTCTTGAAGCACCTAAGGTGCACTGCTCGAGAGAAAGGAAAATATCGTGGCACCCATATTTGATAGGTAAATAAGAGACTCCCAAACCCAGGGAATTAAGGGTAGAATTTGGGAGGCATGGAAAATATGAATCTATTTGAGATGTTTTTTTTTTCAGCCCACCAAAAAAGAATGGTGGCAGGAAAATATCGTGGCACCCATTTTAATGGCCACCTGTACCCGTGTTACTAAAGCGTACATACGCCTACAGCTAAGATAATAGTCATGGCCCAGGTTATAAATTAATGTATTGTAGCCACCATTGTCCATGTACCATTCCCACCCACTTGAATGTCAAGATGACATTCATGCATGGCCGCCACCCAATTTCATTCGACATGCCAGTTGGAAAGCACTTGGTGAAGTTGACGTACATCAAGTACTGCTTGAGGTGCCCTTTTGTCAACTTTAGCATCAGTTGGGTGACGCCTAGACCTTGGTCCATCTTTGGATCCACGACCATGTGGCCCTTCCCATGCACGACTAGCGACCATGGTCACTATTACTTGATCCATGCCATGGCTTGCATCAATGTACACTGATCATCCATCATCAAGGAGCTGCCCCGACGCTGGATTGAGATGACATCTTGATTCTATTCATCCCAGCTCACATCCAGCATCTTGGTGGCAAAGACAATGGCGAAAATGAAGCACTTCTTTTGCATAGTGTTAGGGAATTTTTTTTTTTCACAAACAAGTGGTGATGAGGACATCTCTCACATGTCATTCACAATTGTTGAACAAGACACTCATCCTCACAATTACGTCTATGAGAAACCAAAAACTCGGGCCAATGTGAAACAACTACAACATGAGGTGAACCTTTCGTAAATGATAGTGAACATGGCTCTCTTAAGAATTGTGTACTACCTAACGGAGGTACATTACTTGTTCTAAGGTTCGAAGCACAAGTTTAGGGCGTGGCGTCCACTTGGTGCCCAAAGAGAGCAAGTTGAAGTCCATGGGAAGATGCACGGATTCTGTCCTCCAAATGTCGGACCAATTCTGTATTATTCAGGAAGAGATCACCCCATGTGTTATATATGGATGCAAAGATATTGAAGCCTACTTTGGAGCTCTGTGGATAGAGCTATGATGCATTTAACTGAAAACTGCTCTAGACCCATGAGTTTTCAGGCTGGGCTTGTTTGATAGCCCCCTAGCCGAACTACGAGGGATGTTCCTAGTATAAATAACCTTTGTACTCCAGGTCAAAACCCTAACCATGAATTTAACTCAGAAAAATAGAGAAGGCAAGTGCTCTTGTCCATAGGGTTGTGCCGTTGTTGCCCATTGGGGATTAAGAGTTTTCTCTACCACTTGTTCTTTGTTTCCTGCGATTTGCAAGAGCATTACCTCTACCTTGTGTGGTTTAGGTTAGGCATCGATCTAAGCGTGTGGTTGGGCGAAATCATTTGCCACAGGTGGTTGTTCTAGCAGCTGTTGATGTCATCGGTTTGTCAAGTTGCGAGAGGTCAAGTTATCCCTAGATCCTACAATGAGAAGATCGGGCATGCCCCCACATCATGTGGGCTCCAGCAATGAAGGGAAATACAGGGGCTCTAATATGGGTAGTACTTCTAGAATTTTAAAGAAAATTAGGTTTGGGGATATTGGAAACCAATATCATCTCCAGGAAGCAATAAAGCTTTTCTGTTTCCTTTCCACTTGCCTGGTGTTCGCATGTATGGTTGTGACATACACTATAGCAATAACTCACTATAGCCACGGTTGGGGGGGAGGGCTCTACAGCGGCGGTTAGCCCCAACCGTGGCTATGTTCCGAGACTACGGAAAATCATCCGTAGCCTCGGAAAACAGGTCGTTTGTACTTAGATGCTTTCGTACCATCGTTTGTACTTAGATGCTTAGATGACCTCCCTAAGCAAGAAACGGCACATCCTAGCGACAATATAGTACAAGTCGTTTGTACTTAGATGCTTTCGTACCGTCGTGAATCCTTTCTTAGAGATTTCAGTCAACATCTTTCTGTCCATTATCAATGCTTTTCCTATACTTTCTATTCTCTGTCAATAAATTCATAAAAGTTGGTAGATGATAGACCAAAAAATAGAGAGAATGCAAATGAAACAGATGCAATCTTAGCGTACCTCCTTGGTGGTCTCATAGGTGATGGCATTCAAGTAGGATGCAGCGGAGCTCGAATACGCACATGCGTAGTATCCACAGTGCACACTACCTTTTACTTGTTTAATAAACTCGTTAAATAGAGTGAAGTAAAAAACATCACTTCCAATTTCAATGATAGGAGGATAAAAATTAGATGTCATGCGTGTCTTACCGGAAATTTGTGACGAAAGTACATTTGTTTCCGAATTCTATAACGCGCCACCTTTGGGTTCGAATAAGCACTACAATATTGAGAAAAGGGTATTATTGCATGAAATTAGCGCTATTTAATTGTACGTCCGTACTTACCAATTTATGACGCTCATGATATCTACGTAGCGGTTGGAGTCGTAGTCAAGGCTATCCAAGACTAATAGATATCCAATTTTTGGCATGATTAGGAAACAAATCCAATGACCACTGCAACAAAAGATCGTATTAGTTAGTATGTCATCTATCTTTACGATCGACGAGAGGAAGGTAGTGGTCGAACTTACTCGAAGTGGTAAGGCGCGTAAATGGCACCTCGTAAATATAACCTGCAACTCGACCCCTAGCTTTTGTCCTCATGGTGTCCTTCGGTTCTTGTAACTCTTGTGGTGTCTTGTCCTTATATATATTGTCTTTCTCATTTATCCAGGAGTTGATCGTACTTTGATTGATCAAGCTCGGATTGAGGTACCCAACCTTCCAATCGGGTCCGTCGTATCTCTTCTTTTGAAACGTTGAATTCAAGCTACATTAAAAGCAAAAGGCAGTGTGTAACTTGTATTGCAAAAAGTAGGAAATAAGAAAAGATGGATGGAGGCACTTACATGCACCACAAGGTTATGAAGGTCGTGTCCATCTCGCCGCGACGAAACATAGTGTGGATATCATTGAAATATAGTCCAAGGGTCGAGTCATCGGTATCGTTGAACATGTCCTTCGGAAGCTTACAGGTGATCACATCCACTCCTTTCGCTGCCGCTACGTACCGATCATGCAGCTTTGGCATCTCCCACGGTAGGTTTGACAACATGTTTTTAGATATGAGGGGTTTGCCAAAGATGAAATTTGGAAAGTCCTCATTCTTGTCACGACCCTCAAATATGTCATCATCGTACTCGTACCAATTGACGAGGTTCCGTGATTGATTGCACGGGTCCCTTCCTCATTCGCTCCAAATATTTCGTGACATGTTCAGGTTGCGGCTTTGATGGATCCACCCCCGCGAGCATAATCATCCTAGGGATTAGAGGAGTAAACTCCTTCGAAGAGGCTCGATAAACCGAGGCTCTTCATCCAAGGCTAGGGTTTCATCTTCCGGCTCGACGGAGGGGATATATTACCCTTTAGGCTCGACAAGGGGGACTATTGGCTGCTTAGGCTCCTCATAGCCGTGTACTCGTGGCGGTTTCTTGCTACGGGCTGTCTGCGACTATAGGACTTATAACCGCTTCCTGTCCTTGGTCATCTCATTCCTTAGCGGCTGAAACGATGCACGACAAAGGAGACGGTTCTCTCGCTCCAGCTTCATCCCCCTTGAATTGTTGACTCTCATAAACTGATCCGTGTCCGGACACGGGGGAGAGGAAACTCGTGGTTCCGAGAGCACAACCTCACGTCGTTTCCACACGATGAAGGAACCGATAGCATCATGTAGAGTTATAATCCTCGTGTCGGGTATGGGGCGGTGACTCGAACCGATTTACATCCTACGAGAGCAACTCTGATTGCATGTCACATACGCACTTCCCGAAGCCGTATGAGACAACCTTTCCCAGGTCGCACTCGTAGTGTTAGTCGGGCCTAGCTCCCCGAGAAGGGTCCCTCACGCGATGTCGTCCCGAACATCCGTGAGTAGAGTGCTCCCTCCTCTCCTCCCAAATTCCTGCTTAGTAACCAAGGGAGTAGGAAATATCTCTAACATACGACAACCATCGGTACGTCGGTTTACTCGGGTCCATTAACACCAGCATGCAAATAGTACGTTCGGACTTATCCACACGGGCCGGACACGATGCGGTCCTTCCGTGCACTGAGACGGGGGCTACCACCTTGAAGACTCTTACAGCCCTTCACTTTCCACCTAATTTGCCCGTCCGGCCTCCAATTTCCATTCTCATCTCAAATACTTAGCTTCGTGTCCAAAAGTGATATTCCTAGACTACGAGTGGTCTCCGTACCGCTCGACGGATTATCGCCTAAATTAAGCAAGCACCAACGTAGGGCTGTCAAACATGGATAAATAATATCCTACTGCATGCTAGTGTTTTCATCACAACTCCTATAAATCTAATGCACAGTACGGGCCTACAAGCACGGTGATGAAATAAAAACTTAAACATAAGATGTCGTGCACCGGGGCTTGCCTAGAGCTTGACCCCGAACAACTGGGTCACTCGGCGAGCAACGTCTTCTCGTTCTTTCCTCGCCGGTCACCGCGTTCACCACCGCAACTACATAATGCAAGGGTGATATTTACTTTGATGAGAACAAGATTTAAATATTTTATGGAATACGTACGAATTTCATTAATCATACACAATTATTGAGTATAAAATAACTTGGGGTCCAGAGAGGGTGAAATGATTTAATTGCGATTAACAATTTAATTTATTTCATCAACTTCCATGAAGCGCTTAAATTATCATCCTATGTGCATGAAAAATAACATATCAAACCTTGCAAAAGCTAGGTAAAATATGAGCCTAAGTGTTTCTGGTCACTATGCACCAATTAAGGATGATAATTAATTAATACTCCAAGATTAAGAGCAAGACCATAATTAATTAAGTGCTAAACAACTAAGGGCAAAAAGGAATTTAATCCAAATAATTTACCTCTGATCATGCCAATCTAGATGCACTATAAAATAGTACATATGACAAGGAATCCAACAAAATTTAGTTTGCAATTGTACGAGGTCTAGAACTATAGACATGAATTTTCTAATTTATTTGAATTTTTGCCTTAATTATAAAAATGCCACTAAGAAATTTAAATTAAACCTACGCGCTCGGGGCCACACCGAGGGTCACGGGGTTCTCGGATCTTGGAGTGGCCGTGGCCACACGGGATCCTGCCCGTGTGGCCCGCCCCGTGGCTCCGGCGGCTCCACGGCCCGGAATGGGCGGCGCGGCCGCCGGAGGGCGATGCGCGGCCTAGGAAGGGTCTAGGAGGGACGGCGCGGCACGGGGAGCGGGGCACAGCAAAAAGCAGCCCACACCGAGCAATGGAGGTGGCGCGTGCGCGGGAGGGCTTGGGTTGGGCCGGGACTTGGTCCAAGAGCTTCACCGAGCATGTGACGAAGCCCGTCTCAACCTCCATGCTCAATACGCGGCCCTGGAAGATGACGTGTGAGAGAGGGGCGGGTGCGGCCGGTAGTCGGGGTCGGTAGCGTCCCGCGGCGAATCCTGGGAAAAAGAGGTTTGGGAGATGGAGGAACGAGTTGCACGACCCTTAGTGGGGAGAAGGGGTGGCGGAGCCCACCGGAGAGGTGGGAATTTGACTAATTGGCGGAGCGCACGGTGCGACACGCGGCGGCGAAAGTGGCCCGATTGGCTATCCTCAATCCATCCTTGCCCGTGCGCCGGGTTGCGGAGGATGAGCATGGCGGCGTGAAGCGACACGCGGCTTGGCGAGGCCGGGGCACGTGGCGTGGCGAGCTTTCGGCAGCGGCAATGGCGGGTGGGGCGCGTGGGAGCTGCGGCGGGGAGAGAACGGAAGAGGGAAATGGGGAGGGGTTCCGACCGGCCCTTGGGACTCCCCCTTTGCTCCCGACCGTAGAGGTCACGGCCACGTGGCGCCGTCCAACGCGGCGCGCCCGTGCCTCGCCCGAGGAGGGGTGACAGGCGAGCCCCGTAGAATATGCCCCGGACATCTTTTCATTTTCTCCATTTCCCCAAACATGACCGGAGAGAGAAAGGAAAATATCGTGGAACCCATTTTAACTGCGTGGCCACACTGTACCCGTGTTACTAAAGCGTACATACGCCTACAGCTAAGATAATAGTCATGGCCCGGTAATAAATTAATGTACTGTAGCCACCATTGTCCATGTACCAATCCCACCAACTTAGCCCCGTTGAATGTCAAGATGACATTCATGCATGGCCGCCATCCAATTTCATTCGACATGCCGGTTGCGAAGCACTTGGTGAAGTTGACGTACATCAAGTACTGCCCGAGGTGCCCTTTCGTCAACTTTGGCATCGGTAGGGTACCGCCTAGACCTTGGTCCATCTTTGGATCCACGACCATGCGTTGCCTTCCCATGCACGACTAGTGCCGGTGTTTCGAACCACCGGTCGTAGAATTTGTCCCGGGGCTGCGCGTTTTAGGCCGGATGGTATATAAGGGAAGACACGAGAGATTTAGGCTAGTTCGGGAAAGCTCCCTACGTCCAGCGGGCGTGGTGTCGTGGCGCTCGTGTTCCTTGCGTTAGGTGAGTAACGGAGTACGGAGGTGGTGGGAGAGGAGCGTGCTCCAAGTCCCGTGCGAGTGTGTGTGAACGTAAAAGCTTGAGAGTGTGAGAGCATGAGTGTTAGGGCCTTTCTTGGAAGTGAGAGATTCTTCCCTTTACGGTTGCGGGGGTGAAACTCGAGTTACAAGAGAGATAGAGAGGGAGTGAGAGAGAGCAGCTGCGTGCTCGGTCGTACGCCCATGCCGTCCCGTCGATCTCCTTCCTCACGTGCATTCGGGGCAGGTTGATTGGGTGATCACGTCGTTCCCGTAGCCTCGCTGTGTCGCGGTGGAGTGCCCCACATTCGGCGGAATCATGGGCGGCGCCATGGCAGGTTGTTGGAGGTGACATGCCCTCCCCGTCCTTCTCTCGTCGGGCGCATTGATGGCGAGCCCAAGGTCAAGGTCGTGGGGCGGCTCGTTCAAACCTCGAGCTTGCCGGCGAAGGTTGTGTGGGACGGAGTGTTACTCGAGCTCGACCTCGAGTTACACCCGTCAACGGGTATGACGGGAGGGGTCGTACTCGCCGTACTCGGTAGATGATGACTGCTCCCGGAGACTTCGGTCCATGCCAACTCGTCGAGGCTACGGGGCGGCACAGGGACGGCACGTCCCGTCGGCGTGGCCCGACGGGAGCAGGTGGTGACAGGAGGGATGGGGTGCAAACCCCCGCCAATGATTTCCGAGTAATGCCCACATGGGCGCCCGAGTAGGTGGAGTTAATGCGGTCGGTAGTCGAGTTTCAAGGTCGCGCTCGAAGGTCGAGCGCGGAGGTCGAGCGGGCAAGGTCATGCGGGACGGAGCCTCCCCGAGTAAGGCGGACAAGGTCGTGCGAGGCGGGCCTCCTCCGGTTTGGCGGACAAGGTTGTGCTTGTCATCTCGCCGACCTGTTTTCCGGCGGGGTCGTACGGGGGTAGGTCCAGCCTCATCCGCCGACGTGCTTTCGCTAATCCACCGTTAAGTAGGCTCGAAGGCTGCCACGTGGCAGCGCTAATCTTTCTCCCCGACAGTAGCTCCCGAGCCCCCGGGTGAGTCGTGGAGTCATCCGGGGGATCCATTGAAGTTCCGGGAGTCACGTTCGCGTCGTCTTTGTGGGAGTTTGTTTATCCGCCGGATGTGCGCGAGCGTGTCCGGTGGACGGTAGCCCCCGAGCCGGAGGATAAGTCGAAGACTTATGCTTTGGCTGAATCGCGAACGAATTGCGGTCCCGCCGTTGGACCTCCCGCTTGCGATGCCAGCCCCCGAGCTCCCGTGCGGTGTGGATGGCCGGTCGCGAGGTGGTTCGTCTTAGTCGGTTTTCCCATCCGCGTCGCATTTGTACGACGGAGGGTAGAGCAGATCCGCGATTTGCCCGGAAAGGCCGACATGCGGTGCTCGATGAGCTCAATAGCGAGAAAAGTCCGAGTGAAGTTGCGGTTTCCCGTCGAGGGATTCCGTCTAGCCCGCCGGGGACAACTTCATTAATCCGTGCGGTCGCCCTCGATTGGGACCCGAAACCATTCGATATGTTTCTGGGGCTCGATGCCTCTCTACGGTGAGATTCCCCTTAGTTGAGGTCAATACGGACTCGAACGTGTTCGGTCGATGCCCGTTGCGCTTGCGCGCATGGGTTGTGGTCGCTAGGCGGACCCATCGATTTCCTCCCCGGCTCGATTTCGTATGCTCGAGGCGACTATCGAACCCTTTTGATTGGGCCAGCCTTGGAACCTCGGCTGGGTGGGGCCGTCGACGCAGTTTTCATCCTCCGATCCCCGCTTACCTTCGAGGTCAAGTGATGAGGACATCACTCCTTTGGATACAAATGACACTCCTCCGCTGAACATTCAATGACCAATCACTAGAGCTCGCGCCCGACAATTAAATTTAGAGGTGAGCTCGTTCCTAAGTCTTTCCTTTCATAATTTTGAGAATAGTTTGCTACCTAATGATTTTATTATGATTAGGAATCAAGGAGAGGACCATAATATGATTGGACTAGGGCTTGGATGCGTGGAGGTCCAGCAAGAGGCGAAGGCATCGTGGAGGCCCAAACCAAGTCGACTTCGAGTCTGTTTCGGAGTCCAGGAACAGTCTGAATTAAAATAGACGCCCAGATCGCATACGAAGTCGGATTTGGACGTTCTATGTATGGATGGAAAGATAGTTTCATAAGCTTTCCAGTGGAACCAGTCCGACGTCAAAATTCATCCGGAGTCGCCGGGAATCATCGAAACATTGGAACGTCCAGAATCTGTTTTTGGTGCTGCGTCACCGTTTTTGGCCTTTGGGCCGTGTATCTCGTGTGAGCCCATTAGGGGAGCGTCCAGGGGGTTCTTGCACGTCCCCAAGTCTTTATTAGTAGCAGCCGCCACCCATGTTAGGGTCGGGTTTTGCTTAGATTATTCTGCTTAGACAGTTTCGCCGTTCATCGGTTTGTGAGACCCCAACTTGTGAGATTAATCATACATCTGCAAATTTGGTTGCGTTCTTTCTTGTTCTTGATTCGCAGGCAGGGATTAGCCTTCGGGTGAGGTCAACCGTGCAACGCCGGTTGATAACCATAGAGGACGTGGTGCTGCGATTGCGGGGTTCGAACGTGTTGTTCGGGAGCCGGATCGACGTGTGTCGGATCTTCGCCAAATCAAGAGCTATCCGAACCATTCGGAAGATCGGGACCCTAGTCCACATCATCAAGCCTCGGTTTGGTCGAGCTTTGAGGTCGAGCGGTCGACCTTGAAGTGGGTAGGTAGGAGGTCGATGGACCTCCTCGGGGTGCGTGCCCTTCCTCACCTATGTCGGTATGTGAGAGAATTTGAATTGATAGGGGAGACGAGAGGGGAGCATGGCAGTTTTACCGTCTTGACTTCCATATCTTGGGAATCGAGGTGCGTCCTCATCCATTGCCGGCACGTAGTGGTGGGCTAGCGCGGTGCAGATTCGGTTTTCCATCGGTAGTGGCGGGCCCCCGCAGTTAGTACGGGTAGTGGGACGGCGGACCCGGAGACGGTGGCGTGTAAATCGGGGAGGATAGGAGTTAAGGGACTTTACCCAAGGGGTGGCGATCGTGGGGCCCACAACAGAACCGAGGGGACGCAGCCGCCTATTTAAGCCGATCCCGTCGTGCCCTTCCGCCTTCACACGCCGTCGCCTTCCTTGCTTTCGTCCTTCCAAGCCCTAGCTTTCGTCTCCCTCCTCGCGCAGCCCCCGAGCCCTTCCGTCCTTGCCTTGCCATGTCGACCCGGAACCGCTCCACGACGACGAGGGCTGGCCTTAAGCGGCTGGTGGCCCAAGGCTTGTTGTGCGAGTGTGGCGCAGAAAAGTGGTGGATACTCCCCGGCAACGAGTCGCGCCCCCATCCCCGGCGGGCTATGTCATTTCCTTCCTGCATTTCCATGAGCGGTGTGACATCCCATGTCATGATTAGTGTTAAGCATGCAATTAAAACCCTAATGACATCACTATTGGAGCACTAATGCTAATCACCCAAAAAGAAAATAAGGAAAAGAAAAGAAAAAGGCAAAACCTAGATTAAACCCTAATCCTAACCTAACCCTTAAGAAAAGTGCAAAAATTATAAAAGCACCACCACATATTTTTGCACCACTGCATTGCTCATGTGAAAAGGTGAATTTACAGTTTTTTTCAAAAAATTTTTGAACAAAGTTTTGAATGCCCAAAAATTCAAATTCAAATCTGAAATGCCTCCGTTTCTGAATTTTGTGTGAATTTTTGGAAACACATTTAGAACTTCAAACTAAAAGGTGAAAATTAACGCACATCATGCTGGTTGCTTGGAGCTCCACATATTTTTATTTTTATTTTTGGAGCACCTGAACTATGAATTTCGTCCAAATTTGCAAACCGCAGATTCAAATTTCAAAATTTCGAATGGAGCTCATTGCCCGGTGGGTAATGGCGGCACCGCCCACCGGTTTGGCGCCACCGCGGCTGCCCCGCGCGTGCCCTGCCCCGTTAAGTCGCCACGCAAGCCCCCGCCACCTCCTCAACCACCCCCGTACCCGCCGGCCAACGGGAGCGGCCGGGAATTGAAGGTCGCGCCCCTCCTCCCCTGCCGGCCGTGCACCGCCCGCCTCCTCCCCTTAGAAAAACTCCGCACGGGAGCCAAGGTCCCATCTAGAGCGTCCCAATCATTGCCTCGGCTCCCTCCGCTCCTCGTCGCTCCACTGCCCCGTCTCCTTGCCCCTCGCCGGCGCCCAATTTGAAGAAAGACTCGCCGCCGCCGGACTCACCGTCATGGCCGCCGCTCGCGATTGCTCCGTCTAGGCAAGCCTGCTTCCCCTCTGCCCGTGTCGGTGGGTGCGCAAGGCCCCTGCGGCTCTTCCCGTAACTCCCCTGCCCGTCCCGTGCGAGTGCATCGTCGGAATTTGTGAAGTGAAGCCGCCGCCGTCGTCCTACCCCGTCGCCCCCACGATGAGCCCCCACCTCCGGTCGTCCCAACCACCGCGCGACCCCACGCCGCCTTTCCCATCAGCAGGTGATGCTCTCCGGCCAAACCTCCCCTCTCTCGTCTCCCGAGCTGCACGCACGCCGCCGCCGAAGCTCCGCGATGCCCCGCCGCTCGCCGCGCCGCATCTTCGGCCACCGTTGGGCCCCGCCATCCATCCCGTGTTGCTCCCCACACCTCGCGCGTCATTCCCACCCAAGCTCAGATCTTGAGCTGCCCTGCAGCGTCGCCACGCTTGAGCTCGCCGGCAACGGCCACCGTCCGACGGAGCCCGCGCGCCGCCCGTTCAAATTTTCCCTAGTGGCAATTTTGTAAATAGACACAAACTTCGTTTGAGTTTGAAAAATTCATATCTCCCGTTTGAAAGATCCAAAAATTGCAAACTAAACTGTTTTGGAAACTAAAAAACCTGTACGTTCATAAAAGTAACATGAGCTGGCCAGATATGGATGTTTTCAAATTTTTACGAAAATGTTAAAAGTCAATCTATAAAAACTCATCTGAGTCATAACTCTAAAAATATAGATCCAAAAATAATGCCACTTGGCCAGAGCCTCCAACTAAGCATACTTGAAGTATTGGCACTGGAAGATCTGAATTTCATTGCATATTTTTCAAGTTATTGCATTTCTTGCATTCTCTGTATTTAATTTTTTATTAAGTCTGTATAAATTATTTTTGCATGAAACTTGGTAATTAATTTCCTACTGGTACTGTGCATGTATAGAAAATCCCATGTTAATTTTTGAGAAGGTTAAACAATTATTTGTGCTAACCCTAGATCTAATTCCATAAAAGGATAAACTTCAGCATGTGTATAATTAGGTTTATGTTCCTAAAAACTATGTTTTTGCATGTTTATGTAACCTTCACTTTCCACAATGTCACATAGCACCTTATAGCAGGACTAGTAAGAAGGTTCCATGTATTTTCCGCATGTATTAGTTTTGTTCTCAAGTTCTCGAGTTAGGTGCATCATCATCGCATGTGATGATAATCACTCAACCTTAAGAATCTCAATTGGGTTGCATTTAAACTCTACCAATTCTTTTCTTAGGTTCTGAACCTATATGTTCACCACAGCATTCATGTCATGTATTAAATCTCTGCTCATGTATTATTAAGGTTATACTTGTTCATGTAATTAACTTCTTTAAAAGAGAGCAAGATATGTGTTTATGCTTACTAGGGTTTCATGAAACTACACTTTTGCTAAATATATTCATATGTGCTCATGCAAACAGCATACATGCATCCTCATATGCATCGCCCTAGTCTACTTTTATTTACGCATTGCATTTCATCTTCTAGGTGACGACGTCGAATTGATTCCGCCGGAA
Organism: Chloris gayana; assembly: GCA_031894775.1. Lineage (NCBI taxonomy): Eukaryota > Viridiplantae > Streptophyta > Magnoliopsida > Poales > Poaceae > Chloris > Chloris gayana. The sequence continues at coordinate 690,062 of JAUNZO010001841.1, read as the reverse complement.
GAGACGATTGCAACACTCAACGCTTGTGAGGCTAGTGCTAACTTCGATCAATCTCAAGGCAAGCCCCGGTGCATTCCTATTATTTTGAAATGTCTTTCTTTATCACTCGATTAAGGATGATGAATGTGCATTTAAGTTCTAGGAGTTGATTGAAAATCCACGTGCATAAATCCCTATATTTTTCCTATGTAGCATATGTGTCATATCCTCGTTTAGAAATGCTATGCTCTGCTTATGGAGTCAACGATAGAATGGGAATCTCACTTATGGCCACTACAAGAAAAATGGCCTCTAGACACGTTTATGTTGCTACGTTTTTGTAAGCGTGCCGACATCGTAGCTAGAGACACTTTTTGACACGATTTTGAGAATGTGTCAACATGACATGCTCTTAGAGACGCTTTAACATAAATAAAACGATAAACACGTTTTTTGACATGCTTTGTAAAACATCACAAAGTGTTACGATTTTAGACACGCTTTGAACCATCGGTATCCAACGTAAAGACGTTTGTTGACATGTTTTAGAGGGAATCTCAAAATGATATGGTATTGAGAGATGGTTTAATCGTATCCCACGACATCGGACACGTTTTCTAACACGTTATTGAAATTGTATAAAAAGTGAGATGATATTAGACATGTTTTTATCGTGTCTACCCTCGTTTAGAGACATTTTTAACATGCTATTGAAAATCCTAGAGACGTTAATGCACTAAGAGAACATGCATATAAAACAATATATAGTCAAAGATTATCAACTTTGTTTCCTAGGTGAGTTGGTTAGATGGGCTTGCAGAAAATGACGAAGTCGTACGTTCAATTCCTAATAATTGCATGAATAAGTCAATCATTTAGAACAAGTTTTATAATAATATTTTTTGATGCATTGTATACAATGTGTCTATATTGATAGAAACACAGTCTAAACGTATCAATAAAATCGTGTCTAAGATTATTAACATGTCACAAAACGTGTCTACTCTAATACATACAACACATTCTTGAAAACGTATCTATAAACATATCTATGCTTTATAACATCTCTATTAAACGTCTTATACTTCAATAGACATGTTTTCAAAAATCATATTTACCAAGCTTTGACACGGCACGTTCGGAGACGCCTCGGACATGATTTATGAAGACGTCTCTATTTTTTGATTGAGACAAAATAAACGTATCTAGACCTTAAATAAAGCGTGCCTACAGGGGGTGTTTTCTAGTAGTGGGCTTATGATTAAACTTGGACTTGATGAAATTGGTTAAAATTGAGAACACCCCATTGTGGCTCCGCGAACAAGTTTGAGTTGTGTACCACTTGCATACCTTTCTTATGGGGATTGGTAAACCTATGTAGCTTGTAAGTTGTAAAGTGAGCCGGATATCTCACCGACCCGGAGGTGATGTGTATGGCACGGTGGTTGCACGGGTTGAGGACCGTTGGAGAGTACACGGGTCGATCCTTGGGCAGTACTCGAGGTCGGTGGCCCCGTGTTTTGCTTTATGACGAACTCGCGAACGGTGGCCATACGTGTTCTTAAATGATGCGTATGTCATGCTTTTGGGTCTTTCCTGCAGGATTAATAATTCGATAATTATCGTCGTTTCCTCTCGGTTAATGAGTACTACTTGATTCGAGCAGTTCACAATGCGTAGTAATGGAAAGAGGACGAATAGCTCGCTGTTTTATATTGATATCAATTTGTATTGCAAATTCTTGTATTGCTAGTATGCTCACTAAAGTTTCCTTTATGCAAGAACCCTATTAATTTTGGCTAAGTGATAAAAGTGCCAACCTAATTAGCATAGGTGCCTTTTTTGCAAAATGCCAAGTTAAACCGGTCAAGCCCATGCATCTTGGTGTCGGTCTTAGATGACCAATTTGACGGGTAAGTCTTGCGGAGTATGCTAGATACTCGAGGCTTTGCTACTACATGTGTATTTACAGGATTCCCGTAAGCCGGGTTTTGCGATTGTTGTGGTAAGGTTGTGTGGGATGGAGAAGAGCCCAAAGAGTGGACCATTGAATGGGTTCCTAGCTCTCCGACCCATGATGAGTGAGCCATGGCCTAGGCCGGCACGGTTCGCATAAGTTATCTATGTATCGTCGTGTTATGTAATCGCTTCCGCACTTTATTTCGAACAAAGATCATGGTTATGTAAACTTAAATTTGAACCTAATGTATCCTTTATTCGGAACTCTATATTGTAATCGAGGCTTAATTATGTAAACTTGCAAATCGTGTATGTTTGTTAATGTGATGGTATGTATGGTTGCTTCGTCAATCATCTCCCAAGGCGATCTGTATCACACTTAACTATCTTTCGGGATAGGGGTGTGACATGTGGTATCGGAGCTGACTTGGGATTTACGTCACACTAACACTCATTGTAAAAATCTTAAACCCGTTTTTGGAGTCACGGTGAGGTACGAGTCTAGCTAGAAAGGTCAATGTAAGGACTATATAGAATGGTGGGAAAACTAACCCCGTGTTATGATTGTTTAAATATTTTGCAACTATGGCTTTGAAAAAGGTACGAAATTGAGTGTGGTCAATTTTGCATAACATTAACTGGTGTGACTCGAATACACTCTTATTCGAGAGCTCTCCATGTGAGGCGAGGTGACATGGATTTATTTTTGGCTTGTTTCTTTTGAATTTGATGTAATGTTTCTGGAATCCATCTCTTGTAGGTACATAACAACGCTTTAGTTCGTGTAGTATCGTGTGAGAGGTGTGTGTGCCACCGATGCGCTTGTCCGATATTCGTATCGGCGGGCGCGGTCTTTTAACTTTGTGAGGGCGTACAAAACGACATATTGAGCATCCATCATACTCGCATATCATGTCATCATGCCAACATATGCATGTGAACTTATCTAAATGAATTAATCATAAAAATTTGATCACATAGCTTCATTTCCACAAAAGTTTGAAAACCGGAAACAAAAACGGGGCAGATTTGTTAGGTTTCACGAAAACGAGCATAACTCGCAAATTACTTATCCAAATAAGGCAAATAAGGACTTTATGGAAAGCTTGTGTTATGCCCTTCAACAAACCTCTAGTTGCAGGTCTTGAAAAAATCTGGAGCGTAGCTGAAATTGCCCATTACAGAGAGCTGTTCTGGATTTCTAGAATGTGCTCCGGTTCTGTCCCTGTCGTAGATCGGTCATAACTTTTAAACGGCAAGTTGGATTGAGCTGTTCTAGGATGCGTTGGAAAGCTTAAGAAATTATCTAAAACGTTTGTAACAAACTAAAAATTTAATTCTGCCCAGAAACAGGAGTAATGATCAAGATTCCGTAACGGGGCGATTCTGTCCAGAAAGCTGAACCGTGTTAGGTCTTCTGGAAAAATTTTTGTCGCACTCTTTTTGCAAGCTTGTGCCATTCATGCTTTCCTTAGTAGCATGTTTTGTTGTTGGATATTGAGTTTTGACTTATGTTTCAAAATTCTCCGACAGATGGTCCCCGGCAAGCTCATGTTGGACCGCGAGAATCTCGCGAGGCGGGTGCACGAGTTGGAACAGGAGCGTGCTGCCCTGCAGGCCACCCTCACCACCTGCGACGCCGAGCTCACTAACCGCGACGCCGAGCTTACGACTCGCACCGCCGAGCTTGCTGCCCGCACCGCCGAGCTCGCTGAGCGCACTACCGAGGTGGACACCCTCCGTATGCAGCTCGAGTATAGCGAGACGGAGCGTTGGAGTTTCTTTGAGCATCTCCAAGACGCCAACCTTGCCCTTGAGGGCAATGGAGCCGCCGCTCTACGGGCCACGCTGAATGAGCGTGAGGCACAGCTCACCGCAGCGAATGAGGAGAACTACATCCTCTCCGGCTAGGTGGACGCCCTTCTCGAGGAGAAGGATGAGTTGGAGGTTACTCTCTTAGAGACCCAGGGCACTAGGGATGCTTTGGAGGGAGACCTCCGGAACGCCCGGGCGACTATTGCGCAGAACAATGGTACCATAGAGCATCTCCAGGGCCGCCAACAATGCCCTGCACGCCATCCTTAATGGCGGACCTCCCGAGCCACTTGAGATCATCCCACCCGAGGATGACGTGGAGATGAGTGATGGTGAGGATGCTTCCGACGTCGAGGACGGAGCACCACCCTCTCCCATGAGGGGTGGCGACGACTACTACGACGACGACGACAAGTAGTTGTCACGAACCGTGGTCGTAGCTCTATGTGTTGTAGGATTTGCAATCTCGTGAGGCATGTAACCGTGTATGGAAAGCGATCCGCGTGTTGTTAATTAAGCTCTCCGAGATTTGTGTTTGTTTATGGGTCACATGTGATGTAACCTAAGACCGTGTTGTATCGGATTTGTGGTTTCTCGTGTATCGAAAATTTCTATCGTGTTGCTAGCTGCGTTGGAATCTATGAAATATGTGTGTTGCCCATGCATTATGCTTATTTCATCAATATTTCTTTCATACATGCAATCTGAAATTTTTTGTTCCTCATGTCAAATGTTATATTTTCTTGCTATTTTAGCTCTTGATCTAATGAGCTAACGTGAGAAAAATTTTCATATGTGACAGATGGTGAATACCCGTCGTGGCGAAGCTTCCGGCAGTGGTCATGGTGGAAGGGATGAGCAACTCCCTAACCCTCCACCACTCACGCCGTTGGAGCAAATCGTGTCCAACCAAAAAGAGATGTCCCGCTTGTTCTTTGCAAGCCAAACTAATCAAGGACAAGGCCAAGGACCGCCACCCCAAGGGCCGAGGAATTCCACCTATGCTGACTTTTGGGCGACTCAACCGCCAAAGTTTGGCGACGCAACTACCGATCTTTTGGAGGCGGATAATTTCCTCCGCATCATTGAGTCGAAGTTTGCTCTCCTAAATTGCACATCGGAGCAAAAGGTTCTCTTTGCGGCCCAACAACTCCGTGGCTCCGCTAGTGCATGGTGGGCAAGTTTCACCGCCGCCCTTCCCACCGGTACTCAAGTGAATTGGCCGGACTTTTGCACCGCGTTTCACGCGCATCACATTCCCGCCGGTCTCATGAAGGGCAAGTTGCAAGAGTTCCTCAATTTGAAGCAAGGTACCGGAACAGTGCAAGAGTATGCGCGGAAGTTCAACTACTTGGCTCAATATGCATCCTATCATGCCTATACGGATGACAAGAAGAAGGATTGCTTTCGTTCGGGGCTAAACCCGAAGTTGCAAGATCGCTTGGCCCAAGTCACTACCGGCACGTTCAATGACTTGATGAGTGCCGCAATTGTGCAAGAAGATGCTATCCGTGCTCACCAAGAGGACAAAAAGAGGAAGCGTGCTGTAGGAAATCCATCCGGCTCCGCTCCGCCCAAGTACAAGTTAGCCATCACTTCCCCGTCCGGACAGAAGTTTCGGGCCGCATTGCCGCCGACGGGGGATCTCGTCAATTTGTTCCGCAGCCGCATCACCACTCTCACGGTGGAAATCAGCAGCACAACATTTCCTTCCGCCCTCCGCAGCAGCAATACCAAGGTGCTAGGCCCGGTCCTCAAGGTCCGTGCTTTAATTGTGGACGTCCGGGTCATTTTGCGAAGGATTGCCGTGTTCCGACACGTAACCCGGGCAACAACAACAACAACAACAACACCAATGGTTCCGGAAGTGGCAACAACAATCAAAACCGCAATGGGAATAATGGAAATGGGATCCGCAATCAATCCTCCACTCCAAATGCTAAGAATGGCCGAGTCAACTATACCATGCCCGAAGAGATTCAAGCGGGAGAACCGGTACTTTCGGGTATGTTTTCGGTCAACAACCAGTCCACTTTGGTTCTTTTTGATTCGGGTGCAACTCATGATTTCATTAGTCAAGCATGTGCAAAAACCTTACAACTCACTCCTACCGTTTTGGATATTCCCGATATCATCACATCACCCGGTGGGAAAATAAAAACAAACCTAGAGTTGAGGCAAGTACCACTAAACCTAGAGAGAAAAGTATACCCCTCCTCTCTCATAATTTTAGGTGGGCAAGGAATAGACATAATTCTAGGTATGAGATGGATGAAACTCCATAAAGCCGTTTTGCACATTGATTCCCAAGAAGTTCACCTATATTCACCACTCCATGGTTCATCTATTCTCCGATTACCCCATCCAAAATTCTCCACCTCCAAAATCTACCACCTTGAGGGAAAAAGGATTGAGGATATTCCCGTGGTATGTGAGTTTCCCGATGTGTTTCCGGATGTCTTACCGGGCATGCCACCCGATCGGGATGTTGAGTTTAAAATTGAGCTCCAACCCGGTACGGCACCAATTTCCCGTAGGCCGTACAAAATGGCTCCCAATGAGCTAGCCATTTTGAAGGAGCAATTGGGTGAGCTTATGGACAAAGGATATATTCACCCTAGTTCATCTCCGTGGGGATGCCCCGCTCTCTTTGTGAAGAAGAAAGACAAGACGCTACGTCTATGTGTGGATTATCACCCTCTCAATGCGGTAACTATCAAGAATAAATACCCACTCCCTCGGATTGACATTCTCTTTGATCAATTAGTTGGTGCTAAGGTCTTCTCCAAAATTGATCTCCGATCCGGTTACCATCAAATCAAAATTCGACCCAAAGATATTCCAAAAACCGCATTCTCTACGCGGTATGGTCTCTTTGAGTACCTCGTCATGTCCTTTGGGCTTACAAATGCCCCGACTCATTTCATGTACTTGATGAATTCGGTCTTCATGCTCGAGTTGGATAAGTTTGTCGTGGTCTTTATTGACGACATTCTTATTTATTCGAAGTCCAAAGAAGAGCATGCCGAACACCTTCACATTGTTCTCCAACGGCTTCCCGATCATCAATTATATGCCAAATTTAGCAAATGTGAATTTTGGTTGAAGCAAGTTCCTTTCCTGGGTCATATCATATCCGCGGAAGGTGTAGCCATTGACCCGAGTAAAGTGGAAGAAGTGCTTACTTGGAAGTCCCCAAGATCGGTGAGACAAATTCGAAGCTTTCTCGGTCTTGCCGGTTATTATCGGAAATTCATTCCCAATTTCTCAAGCATAGCCAAGCCTATAACAAAACTATTGGAGAAAGATGCTAAGTTTAAATGGAGCTGTGAATGTGAAGAAGCCTTCCAAACTCTCAAGAAGCATTTGACCCCCGCTCCGATGTTAGCCCAAGCCGACATCACCAAGCCGTTTGACGTGTATTGTGATGCGTCCGGCACCGGTCTAGGGTGTGTGCTAATGCAAGAAGGTCGTGTCATTGCTTATACTTCTCGTCAACTCCGCAAGCATGAACAACACTACCCTACCCATGATTTGGAACTAGCCTCGGTTGTCCTTGCTTTGGAAACTTGGAGACATTATCTACTTGGAAATCTTGTCAACATCTACACCGATCATAAGAGTCTCAAGTATATCTTCACCCAACAAGAGTTGAATATGAGGCAACGTCGATGGTTGGAATTCATCAAGGATTATGAGTTGGAAATTCATTATCACACGGGTAAAGCTAATGTGGTTGCCGGAGCGGCCTCGGCGGCGTTGCTCCGGAGAGGCGGGGGTGGCGGTGAGGTGGGGAGTGAAATGATGGAGAGGAAAAGAGAAGAGAGGGTCGGTAGGGTCTTTATCCTCGCCGGAGGCGGCAACGGAGCAAGCAGTGCGTGTTGCCAAGCTCCTGCGTGGCGGGGTGGCGTGGCGGTCGGCCGGGAGGCGGTGCGCCCGTGGGCGCGCTGAGTGCGGGAGAGAGAGGAGACGAAGAAGAGAGGCTGGCCTCGTAGGCCGGGCCCGGCATTTTTACAAAAACGACCCCCGACTTTCGAATAATTAAAAACTAACCTTCCCGTGCTCGGAAAATCCCCAAAAAATTCAGGGTTGTAAATGAATTTATTTCAAGCATTTTTCCTATTAAGTCCAGGTTAAGATTCCAAAATATTTTCGGATTAAAAATTCATGTGTAAATTAATAAAAGAAGCTTTGTTTATTTCTTGTAAATACTTTTGCAAGGCAAAATAATTTGAGGGGGTTTTTATAATTCTTTATTTGTGATGTTTAGACAGTAGAAATTATTAAATTCATTATTTATTCATATTTAAGTTCTTTTTAAGCATTTACTTTAATCTTTAGTTGATTTGATATTTTATGTGCATTTCTTCACACAATATGAAATAATTCCATAAATGCAATATGATGACATGCTCATGAATGCCATGAAATGCACTTTATTTCGACGGTTGTTACATCGAGCCTCGGCCTTCCGACCAATTTAGACCGTGAGTCGGTTTGCTCGCGACTTACTTTGTTCGTCACCGAGATTCGAATCCAAGGTCAAGGGCAACTTAGCAGACTTTGTCCGCGAAAAAGAGCTAAGTGCGATGATTTTTGTTTTGAAAAATCGTAGGTATCGCGCGCCTTCCAGCCCCGAGTGAGGTTCGACCTCGCAGCGGAGGTCGAGGGTCACCGTACTCGAGCCGGCGATCGTTAAGAAGTAAAGGAATGAATGCGAGTTCAAGGGTAGAATTTACGTAATCGCGCGATATTTCAAGCGTTGGTCGGCTCTCGACCTTCCACCGTCTTGAGCTTGTAGGAGCCGGGACGGATGACGCATGCGATGATGTAGGGTCTTTCCCAAGGAGGGGAGAGCTTGTGGCGGTCCTTGTTGCTCGCACTCGCATAACACCATGTCTTCGACGTTGAAGCCTCGGCTCTTGACGTTGCGATCGTAGTATCGTCGAAGCGCCTGATGGTACTTGGCGGAGTGCAGGAGTGCAGCATCGCGCGCCTCATCCAGCTGATCGGCGGCATCCTCGAGCACCGTTTCGTTTCCTTGCTCGTTGAAGGCACGAACCCTAGAAGCGCCATAGTCGAGGTCGGTTGGAAGAATTGCTTGTGAGCCATAGACCATGAAGAATGGCGTGTAGCCGGTTGCACGGCTTGGAGTCGTTCGAAGACTCCGGAGAACGGCCGACGGTTCTGCCGCCCATCGACCGCTGAAATGCTTCAAGCGATCATAGATGTGAGGCTTGAGCCCTTGTAAGATCATGCCATTGGATCGCTCAACCTGCCCATTGGTTTCGGGGTGAGCTACGGCTGCCCGATCCACTCGCATGTGATAGTCATCGCAGAACGTAAGGAATTTCTTCCCCGTGAACTACGTGCCATTGTCCGTGATTATCGAGTTAGGGACACCAAATCGATGAACAATGTCGAGGAAGAATTCGACCGCCTCTTTAGACCGGATTTTGCTGATAGCTCGAGCTTCGATCCACTTCGTGAACTTGTCGACCACGACGAGCAAGTGGGTGAAGCCCCGGGTGCTTTCTTTAACGGCCCGACCAAGTCCAGAGCCCGGACCGCGAACGGCCACGTGATGGGTATGGTTTGGAGGGCTTGAGCGGGCTGATGTGTCTGTCGAGCGTAGTACGGCAACCCTTGCACGTGTGCACGAGGCGAGTCGCGTCGGCCACGGCGGTTGGCCGGTAGAAGCCTTGTTGAAAGGCGTTACCCACGAGGGTCCGCGGCGCTGCGTGATGCCCACGGACGCCTGCCGGCATGTCGTTAAGGAGCTTCACGCCTTCCTCGATTGTTATGCGGCGCTCCAGGATTCCGGACGCGCTGCGGTTGTAGAGCTCGCCGTCGACCAGGACGAAAGACTTAGAGCTCCTATGTAGGTGCCTTGCTTCGGTTTGGTTGGCCGGAAGCTTGCCATGGAGGAGGTACTCGATGTACGGTGTCCTCCAATCAGATTGTGACGCCTCGTCGGCCGCCGGCGCGTCGATTTCCATGATCTCTCTCGCGCAACGGCGGGGATCAGCCCCGAGCCCTCATTCGGGCTCGAGTGTTCCTTTCGGTTAAGGTCGGCGCTCGGGGCAGCCCCGAGCTTGCTTCGATGGGTCCTCCATCATCCTTAGGAGGATTAGGAGTGCGGATCGACGGCTGGAACCGATCGTTAGCGAAGACGCCCGATGGGATCGATTCCCGGCCGGACGCCATCCGAGCCAACGAGTCCGCCGCCTCATTGAGCCATCGAGGAATGTGCTTGAGCTCGAGGCCATCGACCTTCTCTTCGAGCTTTCACACCTCTTGGTGATAGAGTATCGGCGTGTCGTTCGACAGCTTGACTCTTTCATCACCCGATCGATGACGAGCTGCGAGTCCCCGCGGATCTCGAGCCGTCCGATCCGGAGCTCTATGGCGATCTTGAGGCCGTTGACTAAAGCCTCGTACTCGTCTACGTTATTTGAAGCTAAAAAGTGTAACCGAATGGCATACCTCGTACGTACTCCTTGAGGGGAGACGAAGACTAGCACAACGCCGGCTCCGTTGCGCATCGGCGACCCGTCGAAGTACATGACCCAAGTACTCCTGGTCCACCGGCGCGGGTGGCAAGCGGGTCTCCGTCCACTCTGCAATGAAGTCGACGAGCACGTTGGACTTTATCGCCGTTTGGGGCACATAGGTGATGTCGTGCCCCATCAACTCGACTGACCCATTTGGCGACTTTGCCTGCAGACTCCTGCTTTCAATGATGTCACGTAAAGGAAACGAGCTTACCACGGTTATCGAGGGCGCGTTGAAGTAGTGCCGTAGCTTGCGCCTGGCGACCATCACAGCGTAGAGGATCTTGAGGACCTAGAGGTACCTCGTCTTCGAATCGGAGAGCACCTCGCCGACGTAGTGGACGGGATGTTGTACCTTGAGCACGTGTCCCTCTTTCTCCCGCTCGACCACGACGGAAACGCCGACGACTTGAGTGGTTGCCACGACGTACGGGAGGAGTTGCTCGCCCGGAGATGGTGGAGTTAGGACCGGAGGGTTGGCCAGGATATGCTTCACGTCATCCGGCGCGGCCCGGGCCTCCGGCGTCCACTCGAAGCGCTCGGACTTCTTGAGGAGCTTGTAGAGCGGGAGGGCTCTTTCCCCAAGGCGCGAGATGAAGCGGCCGAGTGCTGCCGAGCACCTCGTAAGTCGCTGCACTCCTTTGAGGTTCCGGATCGGACCCATGCGCTCGATGGCGGATATCTTCTCCGGATTCACTTCAATGCCACGCTCCGAGACGATGAAGCCCAACGAGCATCCCCGCGGGACCCCGAAGATGCATTTCTCGGGGTTGAGCTTGACGCCATTCTTGCGCAGCCCTAGCGAACACGCGCTCATGGTCGACCACGAGTTGGTCGGCCTTCTTTGACTTGACGACGATGTCGTCTACGTAGGCCTCAACGATATCTCCGATGAGATAGTCGAAGCATTTTCTCGGATGAATCTCCGGTACGTGGCACCGGCGTTCTTGAGTCCGAACGGCATCGTGGTGTAGCAGTATGAGCTGAACGGCGTGATGAAGGAGGTCGCGAGTTGCTCGGATTCGTCGAGCGCTATCCGATGGTACCCGGTGTACGCATCTAGAAAGCAAAGAGTTTCGCACCTCGAGGTTGAGTCTACTATTTAGTCGATGCGTGGTAAAGGAAAAGGATCCTTGGGACAGGCCTTGTTCGAGCTAGTATAATCAACACACACTCTCCATTTACCATTCTTCTTTCGTACAAGAACGAGGATTAGCTAACCACTCCGGATGATACACCTCCTTGATGAACCCGGCCGCCAAAAGCTTTGCGATCTCCTCTCCGATTGCCTTGCGCTTTTCCTCGTCGAAGCAGCGTAAGCGTTGCTTCACCGGTTTGGAGCCCGGCCGGATGTGCAAGGAGTGCTCGGCGACTTCCCTCGGTATTCCTAGCATGTCCAAGGGTTTCCACGCGAAGACGTCGGTGTTCGCGCGGAGGAAGTCGACCTCAAGGTCGTGGACGACCTTCTTGGTGCCCTCCGCCGGCTCGAACGAGGCCGCCTCGCGGCTCGCTTGCGGAGGGTCTTCGACGACCTGCTCCTTGATGACCGCCAACTCGGTGGTGGAGGCCAGTGTGTACCGACGCGAGAACGCAGTTGTCGACGTCGCACTAGTAGGCGTGCTAGAACGACGCGTCGACGGTGATAACTCCCTTTGGCCGGGCATCTTGAGCTTCGGGTAGACGTAATTCGGGACGGCCATGAACTTCCTTCAGCCAAAACTCACACTTGCTGAACTTAGCATAAAGCCGATGATCCCTTAGTCGTTGCAACACCACTCGTAAGTGATTAGCATGTTCCTCTTCCGACTTTGAGTAGATTAAGATGTCGTCAATGAACACTATGATCTGTAACAACCCACAGCAATAAAATGCATTTCATGGCATTCATGAGCATGTCATCACATTTTATTTGTGAAATCATTAAGCATTTGGTGTTAATTATAAGCACATAAAATATCAAAGTAACTAAAGAATAAATGATGTGTTAAAAATAAATAAAATGAGAAGAAAATTCAGGTCTAACATTTTCTATGGCTTAACTATCATAAATAAGGATTTATGAAAATGTCCTGAAAAGATTTTGAGTTATGAAAGTAATTAGAAGAAATAAACAAGGTCTCTTTTATTAATTTAGCTATGAATTTCTAATCTGAAAATGATTTGGAGTTTCTACTGGGACTTAATAGGAAAAATGCCTAAAATCTTCTCAATTACACCCCTGATTTTTTGCGGAATTTTTGGAGCTGCGGAAGGATGTTTTTTAATTAAACAAAAACCCGGGGGTTTTATGTAAAATCACCCCAGGCCCGGTCGTCACTCACTTTCTTCTCCCTCTCTCTGCCGCACCGCCTCGCCCGAGCTGCGGCTGGCGAGCTCCGGCCGCGCGCCCTCCGCCAGACAACGCCACACGAAGCTTGGCTTACCGCCTCGGCTCGCCGGCGGGAGATAAAACCGGGCCGTGCTCATCCATTTCTCCCCTCTGTTTCCTCCCCATTCGGTCACCGCCACCCCGCCCTTGCTTTCCACCCCGCCCGGCCACCTCGGACCCCTCTCCGACGAGCCGCTCCACTCAAAAGTTCCGCACGAGCTTCCAACACCGATCCATGGCCCTCAATCGTGCTCCGAGGCGCCGAGCCACGTAATTCGACGCCGGTTTCCCGGGAGGTCACCGCCGGGAAGTCCGAGCCGCGCCGTCCAATTCGTCCCCCACGGTGAGCTTTAAAGCTTCATTTTTATTCCATGGTGTGCGCCATACTATTCTCTATCCCCTAGACCATCTATTGGTTTCATCCTTCCAACACGGTGGCCGGAATCCGTTTCTTCCCCAAGTACGACAGTCGGTCCATCTCTCGGCTCCCGATGCACCCCCTGTTCGGCCATCTTTGGTCCATAGCAAGTGGATGCCGGTCTTCGTGAGGGTCTTACGAAGCTCCGGAACCAAACCGTTCGTCCGTTGGTTGACCCTAGTGAGCTCGCGGAGCCGCGGGACTTCGTCCGCCACCCCACCTCGCCGCCGGCACCTTTAACGGCCACCCCGGAGACCCCACCCTTGGGTTGCTCGTGGTCTCCTAGAGTCTCTAGAGCCAAACACCTAGCTACCTCACCCCCTCTCGCGCCACTCCGGCGTGGCACCGCCGCGCTCCGACCACCGCGGCCATGGCCGTGGTGTCCCGGCGTGTGGGCCGTGCGCGAGCCTTCCAGGCCGGAGCCAAGTTGCTTGGACCCGGCTACTTTCGGCCCAAAAGCTCTTTAACCTTTTTACGAATTTAGTTATTTACAGATTCAATTCAAATTTCCAAAATTCGTAGAAAATTCGTTAAAATTCGGCAAAATACCAAACTAACTTTGTTAGACTCGGAAAAATAAGATCTATTTAATTGTGAAATAAAATATTTATTTGGAATAAATTTATTTTTTAATTAGTAGTTAATCCCTTTCTTTGATTGAAGAAAAGCTATTATTTTATGCAAATAAAATGCTTAATTATGAAATTATGTTGATGAAGGAGATACTTGCAGACGAAATTAATAATGAAATTTATTTTCCAAAATTAAACTTAAACTATGTTATTATATGTGGTCACAATTTATTGGCCTTTAATCACTTAAAGTAATTATTTATTTATTGACTAATAAATCAGGTTAATGTGTTAATTATTAAGCTTAAGTAATTAGTGACCTTAATTAAGTAATTAAGGAAACAAAATTAATTAATAATGATCTTAATTAAACATGTATTAACCAGACATAATTAATTGTTAATTAATGCTTAATGAACATACTTATCCATAATTTGTTAATTAACTAAAGTGATTAAGCATTAATCATTAATTATTATCTATGGAACTTCATTAATAAATCCTTGCATACTTTCATCATATGCATTCATGCATACATGATTGTGATTCGCGATGCATTGCTCGGTCGACTAGGTTCGAAGTGATTGAGGTTCCACCCGAGGCGAGTCGAGAGCCGGGGATCTCGAAGTCGACCCAGCCGCCGAGGAGACTAACTTCGAACAAACTCAAGGCAAGCCCCGGTGCATCCTACCTATGTTTTTAAATATTTTTACTTATCACATAGTACGGTTATGTTTGTGCATTAGGTGTTAGGGAATGGTTGAAACCCTAGATGCATTATGGTAGGTTTCCGTTTGTTTATTCTATACTCGGTACGGGTAGCTCAATAGAGGCTAAGCTTAATCCATAGTGGCAACGGTAGTTGGTTAGGACACTTAAAGCATGCAGGCTTTAAGAGTTTTTTTTTTGTCAACACTAAAGATGATGAGAGTGTTAATGAAGTTGAGACCGGACGGGCCCCGTAGGAGAAAGGGCAAGACGGAGATGAGGTCTTGCAAGGTGGTAGCCCCGTCCGAGTCGGTCAAGGACCGTACCGATGTTGGCTTAGTTGAACAAGTTTGAACGTACCGTACTACATGCTGGTATCATGGGCCCAGCAAGCTGATGTACCCTATCGCCCCGGAGATGTAGCGTAGCTAGCTCTCTTTTGCCGGCTGTTAGTGAGAGGATAGTCTCACGGGAGGGAGATGGGTCGACCACGAGGGAAGTCGTGGCTTCGCCATACTCCCGGGGAGTTGGAAATGGCTAGTCTTCCGTCAGGTGCTAGCGGGAAAAGTTGTTGTATACGACCGGTGCGGTGCGTATACGTCGTGTAGTCGGGTTTTGCCAGCTGGTATAAATCGATTCGAATTGTTGTCCCTCGCAGTAATGTGTACCGCTTGTTTAGCTCGTCGCATCGTAGTAAATTTTATGGAAAGTGAGGAAGATGAGAGATGGAAGGATAAAGATATATTATATCTTGTTTGAGAACTTGATTGAATAGGGATAGGTTGCAAACACCATGGCTAATGAACTTAACTCTGAGCTAAAATATCGAAAGTAAGGACCCACTCTTTAATGCTGTTTTTCGCAAAGGAGTAAACCCCACAGCCGTAAAGCCTCGCATACTAGGCGTCGGCCTTAGCGTGCCATGTTGACGGGTCGGTCTTGCTGAGTATTAGAATACTCGGGGTTTGTTCATTACCTTTCAGGGAACGAGTCGTACTTCCACGACTTGTATGGCAGCTTCCCGAAGAGGAGCAATGTCCGGAGGGAGGTTCCCTTTAGTGGGAACGCATTCCCACGCCGTGAAGAGGGAGGACCGTGATGTACGGAGGCTCGGTGCATCACGTTGTATCGTTTGAGGTCTTTCGAGTTGTATAATAGAACCCGTTTCCGCTGAGTACTCGTAGGATGTTAAACTTCAATAATGTTACATTTCCGCTACACGAATGTTTGTATTTCGAAAACCTGGTTGTATTATACCATGATGTATATATTCTGGCTTGTATGAGATGATGTTTCTGTTGTAACTCGCTTCGTCGAGTGTCCCTCTGTTCCGATTCCTGGGTGTCCCGGAGGTGATGTCACAGCTGGTATCGGAGCGGTTCGGAGGCAACAAGCACATCATTACAAGTCTATTTTCAAAACTTAACGCGTTTATACGATAGACAACGAGAGAGTACGGAGCCTATAAGGATATAGAATAATTAGATTTTTACTAACTGTTCGACGTTTGGGTTTTTGGGAAGTGCTAACTATTCGTCGTAGTTTCCTTACTATGGTACGTGTAGTTAGATCACGAGCATGCATCATGTCATATTCTGCACTAAATAAATATTTGGGTATGTACTTAGCTAGTTCGTAGCACTTTATAGGTTGTTCCGTTCGTTTTTCTTCTTTGGAAAGAAGTGTTTAACTTGTTAAACATGTTCCCTGCAGATGCCGGTCACTCGCGGTAGGAAGCGCGCCCAGGAGGAGGAGGAGGCACGAGCTGCACGTGTCGCCGAGCTGGAGCAGCAGCTTCACGGCTTGGAGCCGAGGACATAGAGTCGGGACCGACGGTTGGGTGCTTGGAAGCACCGCTGTCGAGTGGACCGTCGGGACGTCCGGAGGTCCCACGCAAGGATCGCCGAGCTGGAGGAGCAGATAATGGAGGTGACCCGCGCTCGTGACGAGTACCGTGAGGCGGTCATCGCCTTTGACGAGCAGCTGACTACGATGACCGAGGAGCGAGACGCCGCCCGCGCAGCAGGCGACGCGCACGTGCTACGGGCGAGAGATGGTGACGGCACGGCGGGACCACTTGGTGGAGATCCTGGTCACGAGAGAGGTCGAGCTGGGTCAGCTGCAGATGCAGCACGACGGGCTAGCCGAGGCACACCACGCACCTGCTCCACGACCATGACGACCTGATTGAGGAGTTCGAGCAGCTTGCAGCAGCAGCAGCGAGGGTCCACCGGACGACGCCGAGGAGGTCTCCGGGATGGACTACGAGCCACCACCCGCTTCGCCAGCTGGGGACGTCGAGTCGACGGCGGCGATCACGCGCCGTCGGCTTAGTTGTGTTGTGTTTCCACTAATGTAGGAGGGTAGCCACATTTTGCTGACATAGGTCGGTGTATATAGGGTACTAGCGGAGGTTGGGCAGTTGGGAGTGTACGAAAAGTGGGTTTGAGTTTGTACCAACAATAACTAATGGCAAGGAAGTGGTAGTAATATATATATGCAGTTGTTAGAATAAATAAATGTGCTGAAATATTAGGAATTAGTTTCTACTTGTATCCGATGCTCTTACTTCTTCACGGAGATGGACAGCACAAGTACGGGTGTGAGTGAAGTAAGAGGATCAAGGGAGGATGTTCGTGTAGTCAGGCTGGAGAGACAGCTGCAGGAAAAGGAGGAGTTGTTAGCACTTAGAGAGGCGCAGTTGCTAAACAGGGAGCAGCAGATTCAATTTAAGGATCAGCAACTAGCAGACGCGCATGCACCGATCACTCGGCTAGAGCAAGATCTGCTGCAAGCACATAATGCAATAATGAATGAAGCAATCGGACAACAACCTCCAGGAGATGGACTAGTAGTACAGGAAAATCCTATGGAGGCTGAATCGAAGAAGAAGAGGAGGATCCTGAAGAGATAATGGATGTGGATTCCGTCATAGACTTCACGGAAATTCCCCGACTGGAGGATGCGGAATCCGAGACGAGCAGTTCCGTGAGCCGAGAAGTGACCTTCAGGGCTTCGTGACGAGGAGTAGAGTGCTAGCTAGTAGCGAGTGAGGAAACTAATATGTACATTAGGCGCTAGTTAAATAACGGGCGTGATGTAATCACGCATGAGTGTATCATAGAATCGTTGTAACGTGGATGTATAAACATGTGTTTCTGGATTTGGTGGTGTTTTAATAAAGATGGATTAATGCATAAGATTGGGGTTCTCATCTACGTATTCCTGTTTCTTCCATTATTATGTTGGAATGAAGATGTCTAACGTAAACTTTTCTTGGACAGAATGGTTGGAACCAAGAGACGCGATGAGCCCGAGAGTTCTCAACGCGGGCGGGAACACCACCACCACCCCGACCTTGGCACGAGCCCTCGCTGCAGATCTGGATTCTCGCGCGGAGCAGCGAGAATTATTGGAGCAATTGGTTCGTAACACTGCTCCACAGGAACGTCACCAAGGCCGCAATGCACCGGAGGACAGGGTGACCTTCTCCGACTTCTTATCGGTTCGCCCCGGTCTTCTCGGATGCGGGTGAGCCCTTAGAAGCTGACAACCGGTTGCGTACCATCGAGTCGAAGCTGGAGCTGTTTCCATGCACGGATCATCGGAAGACCCTCTTCGCTTCCCAGCAGCTGCAAGGATTTGCTGGAGCTTGGTGGGCCAACTACAAAGCAATGTTTCCTCCAGGACACCAAATTTCATGGGCAGAGTTCACTAAAGCCTTCCGAGAGCATCATATTCCGGAAGGCTTAATGAATCGGAAGAGAAAGGAGTTCCTCTCATCGAAGCAAGGGGATATGAATGTTCACACCTACTCCAAGGTATTTAACCGCCTTGCTCAATATGCTCCTGAACATGTGGACACAGATGCTAAGAAGAAGAACCTGTTCAAGGAGGGAATGAGTACCAAGCTACGGTCTCGCTTGGTATTGAACAAGACCGACGGCTTCACCGACTTTGTGAGTGACGCTATTGCACTAGAAGACTCTATCCGTCTTCATCGGACGGAGAAGAACAAGAAGAGGCCGGCTACTGGACAAGGAAGTGGGGGACCATCAAAGTACAGGCTGGTCTACACTGCACCATCAGGTCGGCGTTATCAGCATACACCCTCTCGTCCCAATTTCTACCGGCAGAATCAATCACCCCAACGAGTCTCGAGCAGCAGCGGTCGAACCGATATCGTCCGCCTTACCAACAGCGAGAATGCTCGGAATCCCGGACAAGTGGGTCAAGCACCGCAGCAGAATGGACCGCCATGTTTCAATTGTGGCCGTTCGGGACATTATTACCGCAGTTGTCCATATCCTCGAAGGCACCATATGGACCCGGACCTCAAGGGCAGCCGCAGAACCAACGAGAGGGCACCAGCCAAGAATACACCAGCAAAGACGGGCCGTGCCAACTTTACGACGGCCGAGGAGCTACCCGAAGGAGGACAAATCTTAGCGGGTATGTTTTCTATCGCTGAACATCCTGCTATGGTTTTATTTGATTCGGGAGCTACGCATAATTTCATCGAGCAAGTCATATATTGCTAAGCATTGCATCATGCCATCCAAGCTCCTATGTGCTCATATCATTTCAACACCTGGGGTAAAATCCTTACTAACGAAGAAGCCGTCAATATGCCATTAAGATTGGGTAGCAAGGTTTATTCTACTTCATTAATCATACTTGGATGGGCAAGGGTTAGATGCAATTATTGGCATGCAATGGATGAATTTCCATAAGGCGAGTATTGGATATAGCATCTCGAGCCGTATATCCGAACTCCCCTGTTCATGGTCGGGATTGCTTATTCTTAGCTTTTCCTCAAGCTATACTGCCAATGGTCAATAAGGTTGTAGGTAAGAGTCCGGAGGATATACCCATAGTCCGTGAGTACCCGGATGTTTTTCCGGACGACTTACCGGGACTACCGCCGGACCGAGCGGTAGAGTTTAAGATAGAGTTACAGCACTGGAACAGCACCAATATCAAGAAGACCGTATCGGATGCCACCAAATGAGCTGGCGAGTTGAAGGTACAACTAAAGGAATTATTGGACAAGGGGTACATATGACCAAGTTCATCACCATGGGGATGCCCCGCCTTGTTTGTGAAGAAGAAAGATGAGACATTAAGGCTATGTGTGGATTATAGGCCTTTGAATGCGGTGACCATCAAAAACAAGTATCCTCTTCCAAGGATTGATATCTTGTTTGATCAACCGATGGGAGCTAAAGTCTTCTCCAAGATAGATCTTCGCTCAGGATATCATCGGATTAAGATAAGAACTGAAGATATATCGAAGACTGCATTTTCCACAAGGTATGGACTTTATGAGTATCCGGTGATGTCATTTGGATTGACTAATGCACCAGCACACTTCATGTACCTCATGAATTCAGTGTTCATGCCGGAGCTGGACAAGTTTGTCGTGGTATTCATTGATGACATCCTGATCTACTCTAAGTCGGAAGAGGAACATGCTAACCACTTACGAGTGGTGTTGCAGCGATTAAGGGATCATCGGCTTTATGCTAAGTTCAGCAAGTGTGAGTTTTGGCTAAAGGAAGTGCCGTGCTTAGGTCATGTTATATCGGCCGAAGGAGTGGCAGTTGATCCCGGCAAAGTTAAGGAAGTAATGGATTGGGAGCCGCCGAAGTCGGTTTCGCCGATTCGAAGTTTCTTAGGATTGGCTGGTTATTACGGAAGATTTATTCCTAACTTCTCGAAGATCGGCAAGCCAATGACCAAACTATTGGAAAAGGATAAGAAATATGTACGGAGCCAAGAGTGTGAAGAAGCTTTCGAACCTTAAGGAAATTGCTGACAACAGCCCTAGTACTTGCTCAGCCGGATCCGACAAAGCCTTTTGATGTATACTTGCGATGCATCGAGGAACAGGACTTGGATGTGTTCTAATGCAGGAAGGACGAGTGATTGCCTATGCATCTCGACAAGCGAGGCGTCATGAAGATCACTATCCTACACATGATCCGGAACTAGCGAGCAGTGGTACTTGCATTGAAAGGTTGGAGACACTATCTCTTGGGTAACTTGGTACATTTATACACGGACCACAAGAGTCTCAAGTACATCTTCACTCAAGCGGATCTGAATATGCGACAACGAAGATGGTTAGAACTAATCAAAGATTATGAGCTAGAAATCCACTACCACCCCGGTAAGGCCAACGTGGTAGCTGATGCCTTAAGCCGCAAAGTTCATTGCAATAATCTTATGGCTCAACTCATGATTCAAGCATCTCCACAAGGAAATGAAGAGCCAATCCTTCGGATTATTCCGTATGGAGCATTGACCAACTTGGCTCTTCTTCCTACCATTCCTGAAGAAGTGGTAGCAGCTCGGCAGAAGGATGCTTGGTGTGGAACACATCAAAAGACGACTCTAGAAGGGTGAAGTCAAGTGTTTCCGAAAAGATGACGAATGTGTTATCTGGTTCAAGAATAGGTTAGTAGTGCCTAAGAACTTTGAACTTCGCAAAAGGATAATGGATGAAGCTCATGTGTCCAAATATTCTATTCATCCTGGAACCAACAAGATGTATCAAGATCCGAAGCAAAGATTTTGGTGGACACGCATGAAGCGAGAAATAGCCAAGTATGTCAATGAATGCGATGTTTGTCGACGGGTCAAAGCCGAGCACTTGAAGCAAGCAGGACCCTTGCAACCTTTAAGTATCCCTGAATGGAAGTGGGAAGACATCGGCATGGATTTCATCGTGGGATTACCACTAAGTCCACGGAAACATGACTCTATCCGGGTTATTGTGGACAGAGTTGACGAAGTCCGCTTACTTCATCCCTGTACATACTCGGTACACGGCCGAGAAGTATGCGAGAACTCTACATTGCTCGAATTCTCTGTTTGCATGGAGTGCCGAAGACCATTATATCGGACGGAGGAACACAATTTGTCTCCAGATTACGGGAACAATTGCAAGAATCTTTGGGAACCAAGTTGATACGAAGCTCGAGCATATCATCCTCAAACGGATGGACAGACAGAAAGGATCAATCAATATCTCGAGGATATGCTTCGAGCATGTGTCTTGACCTATGGTAAAGACCGGGAGAAGTGCTTACCTTTGGCAGAGTTCTCCTACAATAACGAGTTATCAAGAGAGTGCCGGAATGTCACCGTTCCAAGCTCTATATGGACGTAGTTGTCGTACACCCTTGAATTGGTCCGAAAGTGGAGAAAGAGTAATCTTCGGACCGGATCTAGTAAGAGATGCGGAAGAACAAGTACGTCTCATCCAACAGAACCTCAAGAGAGCTAAATCTCGACGGATCGGTTATACCGACAAAAGACGTCGAGAGTTAGTATTTCAAGTTGGAGATCAAGTCTATCTTCGAGTATCTCCTACCAAAGGCGTGCAAAGATTTGGAATCAAAGGCAAGTTAGCACCACGATACATTGGACCTTTCCCTATCTTGGAAAGATGTGGAGCTGTGGCGTATCGACTGGAATTGCCATTCCACTTGGCAGGTATCCACAACATATTTCATGTATCTCAATTAAAGAAGTGTTTGAAACCACCGGTGGACATACCGACAGTAGAGGTGGAACAGATTACAACCGAGACTTGACATATGACGAACGACCGGTTAAAGTTCTCGAGACCAAGGATAGAGTGACTCGTCATCGGACCATCAAATTCTATAAGGTCCAATGGAGTAATCACTCGGAAGCTGAAGCTACTTGGGAACAAGAAGAGTTTCTTCGATCAAACTACCCCGAGTGCTTTAGCACTATCGCTTAGTCGTTTCGATCGTGAATCTCGGGACGAGATTCCTGTAAGGGGAGGGCTGTAACAACCCACAGCAATAAAATGCATTTCATGGCATTCATGAGCATGTCATCACATTTTATTTGTGAAATCATTAAGCATTTGGTGTTAATTATAAGCACATAAAATATCAAAGTAACTAAAGAACAAATGAGGTGTTAAAAATAAATAAAATGAGAAGAAAATTCAGGTCTAACATTTTCTATGGCTTAACTATCATAAATAAGGATTTATGAAAATGTCCTGAAAAGATTTTGAGTTATGAAAGTAATTACAAGAAATAAACAAGGTCTCTTTTATTAATTTAGCTATGAATTTCTAATCTAAAAATGATTTGGAGTTTCTACTGGGACTTAATAGGAAAAATGCCTAAAATCTTCTCAATTACACCCCTGATTTTTTGCGGAATTTTTGGAGCTGCGGAAGGATGCTTTTTAATTAAACAAAAACCCGGGGGTTTTATGTAAAATCACCCCGGGCCCGGTCGTCACTCTCTTTCTTCTCCCTCTCTCTGCCGCACCGCCTCGCCCGAGCTGCGCGGCGAGGCTCCGGCCGCGCGCCCTCCGCCGGCCGCGCCACGCAGAGCTTCGCTACCGCCTCGGCTCGCCGGCAGGAGATAAAGCCGGCCGTGCTCATCCATTTCTCCCCTCTGTTTCCTCCCCATTCGGTCACCGCCACCCCGCCCTTGCTTTCCACCCCGCCCGGCCGCCTCGGACCCCTCTCCGGCGAGCCGCTCCACTCAAAAGTTCCGCACGAGCTTACGTTGACGGTCGTTACGGACCAATTTCGACCGTCAATTAGTCAAATAAATGAGAAGGACTAGGCATGTCTTGCATGCATTTTACTTAGAAATAACCTAGTTCCACGTGTACCTCTAGATTTTTAGTGTGCAGGTGGAAAATGATGAATTCCAGGCCCCGAGGCGACAAATCAACACTTTTACAAAACTTCCACTTCGCCGCGGGAATCAACTCCAAGATAAAAGGCCAACGACCACGAAATCCAACACAAATAAGGCCTCACGCACCTGGATCAAAGACCAACATCCGGTGGGGGAGCCAACCGCCAAAGCCCGGCCCAGGAGGGGCCGGTGGCGGTTCGGCCGAACCAACAAGGCGGTTCGGCCGAACCGTCATGGTGGCCCCCCGGCCCACTTTTCTCCGGCGGTTTGCCCACCGCCTCCGGAGGTCGGTTCCACGCGCATTAAATGCCACCGACCTACGAAACCGCCTCCAGGAGCCGACCTTTCAAGCCTATATAAGGAGGGGTACCCCCCTCCTTAACACACACAACAACACAAGGATCATTCTCTCCTCACACTAGAAGTTTAGAGGCTTTCTAGGTAGTGCTAGGCTTAGTAGTGGGCTGCCTCATTGCTCCCAAAGTCTTGTGGAAAATTGGGTATAGCTCTTGTATCCTCTCTTTATGAGACTTGATCTTTTATATATGGAATACTTTCGTTCATATCCTTGTCATGAGCTTTATAGAGTAATCATGATCTTGTTTGATCGTTCATCGTTCGTTCATATAAGTTCGTCGTTCGTTCTTCGTTCTTCATTAATAGAAGATGAACTCATATCGAATGTTCTTCGTTCGTTCATACTTGATCACCGATTACTCCTGATCTTACTTGATTAATTGCCGTTCGTCGCTCATTCTTGAGCGGCGAACGCCTTTGCATGACTTAGTGCTAGCTTTGATCCTTTCGTCTAGCGTATGCTAGTTAGGCTAGTGTTCTTATGAATAGGCTTCGGGTTCATCGTCCCGCAAGGGTGCTCTAGATTTACCACCATGTCGGTGCCTCGAGGGATCTAGAGTTGTGGTTAGTGACGCCGGCACGGTGCTTGGGGTTATCTACCCACCGTTGAATGTGCTTCGTGTCCCACGGTTTGTAGAGGTAGGTGACAAGAAGTGACAGCCTTGTCATCCAAAGTAATCCTCCACGTTCGGGCATGGCATAGGAGTCTAAAAAGCCGGAGTCGCGAGGCGGACCTCGCGTAAGACGGATCTCCCGATGATGCCTAGGCATTAGACGCTTGCTTGCGCTTGCATGATCTTGGATGTTAGGTAGAAGCTGCGCACTCATATGAATGTTGTATCATTAGGAGTAGTGGTCTGCTAGTCTAGTTTAGCTTTATCTAGGATCGCCTCTATCCCTTTTATAAGAGAATGCATCGCCTTGGTGTGTGTCACACTATCCTCAACTTATTGCTCCTAACCCCTGCATTGGAATGTGAATACTTCATCATTCTTTTGTAACACCATGAACATAAGTACTCTTATCAACCATGTCTTCCTTTGGGAAAATATAAATACGATACCCTTGAATACTCTCGGGTGAAATGCTACAACGGGTTATCCGTCCGCTTGCGGATATTCATGACCCACCTTATAATACATATCTAGTACTTGTACTTGGATGTGGATTATTTGGTTAAATAGTGCAAGTGACTTAAACCCTTGGCTCTCCCGCGGTCACGTGTTTCTTTCCGCGTGACCTTAAGAGATGCCAACAAGCATTTCACGGCGCCGTTGCTGGGGAAGACATTGGTTAATAAGAATACAATGAATGTTCATGATTACACTTGATGATGATTTAATCATTGCCCTTGCAGGCTAACCTTGATCTGTTTTCTCTCAAAGGTGAAAACAGGATAGTGCATGCGTGGATTCGACTTGCCGGAAAACTTCGTTGATAATCCCGAGGCTCTTGCGAGAAAGACTCGACCTCGCGTCGTTGTCTCTCCTCAAGAACCCACGACAAGCGAGCCCGCATCTTCCGCACCATCAACCTCAACACTCATGGCTGAAAGGACCCTTCGTGACTACTCTGCGCCCTCCGTCGCCAATGTGCCCATTGGGCCCAACGTCGACGCTGGTGCTGCAGGACTTGACATCAAGTCCAGCCTCATCACTATGGTGCAAGCCATTCCCTTTTGTGGAAAGGCCTCCGAGGACGCCAACTCTCATCTCCAACAGTTCCTGGAAATATGCAACACATCAGCCACGGCCGGAGCCAACCAAGATGCTATCAAACTCCGCCTGTTTCCCCTATCCCTCCTTGGGAAGGCGAAACAGTGGTTTTATGCCAATCGTGCAAGCATTGACACTTGGAACAAATGTTCCACGGCGTTCCTCGCCAAGTTTTTCCCGATGGGCAAAACCAATGCCCTTCGTGGAAGAATTGCAAGTTTCCAGCAAGCGACAAACGAATCCATGCCCGAGGCATGGGAAAGGCTTCAAGAATACATTCCGGCCTGCCCTCACCATGGGATGGAGGAATGGCTCATTCTTCAACATTTCTACAACGGGTTGACACCAACAACCCGTGGACATATGGATGCCGTCTGCTGGAGGAGCCTTCTTCTCCAAAACTATTGCCCAAGCAAAAGAACTCATAGAGAAGATGGTCTCCAATCAAGGGTGGAGCGATGATCGACTCCAAACACGCGCAAGAGGCGTACACCCTGTCAAGGAGGTGGACATGCTTGTCCGCCAAGGTTGACCTCCTCATAAAACGCTTGGACGAACACAACGCAAATGGTGGTGTTCATGCATTGGACTCACACATGACGTGTGAGGAGTGCGGGAACACCGGCCATATGGGGAAGGATTGCCCCCATACCCATGAAGAGGTGTTCTACATGAACAACAACAACGGGTATCGTCCAAACGGAGGACAAGGGTACAACCAAAACCGACCATCATATCAAGGAGGTAACAATTTTTCTGGCTTTAACAATAATCAACCTTCCTTGAAAGATTTGGTTTATGGCCAAGCTAAAATTAACGAATCTATCAACAAAAAGCTTGCTGCCAATGATAAAGTCTTAGAAAACATAACCGCACAAATAGAAGGTTTCTCCTCTGCTTTCAAAAATCAGCTGAGCTTTAATAAAATGATTGAAACCCAAGTTGCTCAGCTAGCTGCTCTTATTCCTGGTTCTAATTCGGGAAGATCCGGGGCAACCCGAGTCTTCTTTGGAAAATGTTAATGCGGTTACCACGAGGGGAGGAAAATCCACTCGGGATCCGCCATATCCTAACCATGCAGCAAAGAAGAACAGAACGACCTGGAGGAGGAAAGCCCTTCTATTACCAAAGAAAAAGAAGAAGAACCGAAGCCAAGTGAAGGGAAGAATGGAATTGAATTTCAAGACACAAGCTTTTTGCCATTCCCTCACAGAAACAGGAAGCCAAAGGAGGATGAACAATTTGCTCGATTCATCGAGACCATCCGAAGGATTCATGTCAACGTGCCATTGTTGGACATGGTGCAGGTGCCCACATATGCACGCTACCTTAAAGACATCCTCAACAACAAGAGGCCACTACCCAACGAGGAAATGGTCAAGCTCACGAGAGGAGTGTAGCGCAGCTATACTCAATCGGCTTCCGAAAAGAAGAAGGACCCCGGCTGCCCCACAATATCATGTTCCATTGGGGCACACCACTTCGACCAGGCCTTATGTGATCTTGGGGCAAGCGTCGGCGTGATGCCCAAAGAAGTCTTTGATCGTTTGAGCTACACAACCTTGACTCCTACACCAATGAGGTTGCAATTGGCGGACTCTTCGGTCCGCTACCCCGCGGGAATAGCCGAAGACGTGCCGGTAAAAATTCGAGGCAACTTCATACCGGTGGACTTTGTGGTGCTTGAGATGGATATCGACAAGAACACGCCCCTCATTTTGGGACGTCCCTTCCTCAAGCACCGCAAACACCCAAATTGATGTTGGGAATGGAGAAATCCGATTCCACATCAATGGGAAGGAGGAAAAGTTTGAGTTCCAACCAAGAAAAGAACAATGCTCAATGATCAAGATCAAGTATGGGCCAAATCCCTCAAACATCCGTGAAGTTGAAGTGACGCCAAGAAAGACGGATAGTCTCGTCGCCTTTTGGAAGCAACTTGACAAAATTGAGAATCCGTCATGGTACCAACCCAAGAAGCCTGCAGCAACAAGGCCGGGATTATGGGCCAAGAAGCCAGTCCTTCAAGACACAAAGCCACCTACATCAACAAAGACCAAACAAGTGTGGCAAGTGAAGAAGGTGCAGCCATCTTCATCCTCTTCTCCAGGGAAAGGGCCTGCACCACAAGGATGAAAAGAAATGGAGAAGTCCTCGCTCGCCGGACTTAAAATGGCAAAGCCCCGGTCGACAGGATAAATCGGTATTATCTTTCGATTTCTTTTGATTTTTGTTTTCCACCACATGCATCTCCCTGCATATTCTATTTTATCACAAGATAATTTTCATTTCATTTATTTGGATTTTCCGCCGAGCATATTTGATTTTTTTCTCACTCGCCATACATAGAAAATTTGAAAACCAAAATCCTTTTACGTCCAAATTTTCCTACTTTGTTTGAAACTTTTGGACAACCCTTGTATCCTTATACAAAATCCAAAAACAATTTTTGCATGTTGGAATTTTCTCCAACACTTTTTCTCGAGATTTGATTTTTCGAATAAAGCTGAATTTGAGGCAACTTTCTTTGGATTTCTTGAGCAAAAATTTACGAGGAATATCCGGACGTAGCAACCATGGTCAATGATCATTTGGCCGTTGGGAGCTATGGGCCAAAAGGGGAGCAAAAGGGACCCACAGCAGGTCGGCCGAACCCACCTCCTTGGTTCGGCCGAACTGCCATGACCGTTGCTCGGTCCGTCCTTTTCCCAACGGTCATATGCCCCTCCTAACGCTCAAAAACGGCTACTTCGTGAGCTATAAGTAGAGGTGGCCTGGCCGGAGCTCTCTCCCCCTCTCACACTATCATTTCCACTCCTCACTCACTTCATTCTCATTACTCTCAAGTTTTCCATTGTCCTCACTTGCTCATTGCCTAAAAGTTCTGCATAAATCTTTTGCTCTTGGTGTGCTTGTCTAGTTTTTGGTTTTCTCGAGTTGCGATTTCTTGCTCACATGAACAACCGACGGTGTCGCTAATTTGATTTTTTCCCTCACATGACCCGTTCGGAATTTTTGTTCTTGCATTCTTGCTCTCTTTGTGTGCAGCCATGACCGGTGCCAAGAAGCTGTTCGGGTCAATCAAGAGGTCCTTGAGCTCACGCTCAAGTTCAAGCTCTTTACGTCGAAGCACCCGCGCACGCCCCGTAGTCGAGTCACCGCCAAGTTCACCACCACAAGTCGAGGAAGAAGGGCAAGAGGGCAACATCGAGCATCGTCTCCTCACCGACACCGACCTCGACTTAGTGGGCGAGCACGAGACGCGCACCTACACGCTTCTCCAACACCGTCTCTTTGCTCCTACGCGAGCATTTGACACGGAGCTGCTGCACAAAATAGGTATGGATGCTGAATTTGCTCAAGTATTTAAAGCCTTAGGGTGGACAGATTTTGCTAGTGTAAATGAGCCGGGTTCCCGCTTGCTTACACTTCAGTTTTTATGCACCCTACAAACGGTAGATGAAGGAATTTCTTTTCGGTTTTTCCGTGAATCCTACCGTTTGACTTGGAAAGAACTTAGCACTCTTCTTGGCTTTAATACTCGCTGCAATACCGACTTGGATGGTGCCCTTCCTCGGTTTTCAAAGCATGCTTTTTGGGAAAGGATTACGGGTCTTCCTAGTTGCGTGCGACCTAGAACTAATCACATCCATCATCCTACCTTGCGTTTTATGCACATGTGGATTGCTATCACTCTTTTTCCAAGGAGTGATATTCGAATTGTGCTGCGAGGATGAGCTAAAAATTCTTTTTGCTGCGGTCGATAAGATTAAGATTGCTCCCGTGAAAGCCATGATTTGCCAATGGATAGAAAATCTTGGGACGATAGGACCAATTGAATGTACCTCTCTAGTGACACGTATTGCCATGCGGGTGGGAGCTTTACATGATGCTAATGTTGAGTACCTTGCTACACCTCGCTCTCTTATAAATAAAGATTATCTTATTCAAGGTCACTCTCTTAAGAATGGTCCGAACGATTCCCTCATATATTATTTTGTGGGATATGCAAACGAGTTTCGGTTACCTAACCCGGACCTTCGTTTGTATACTCTCAAAAATCTAACCATTGAGCTCCAAGAAGCGCAGCGGTCTCGCAGAGTGTATCTTCTCGCAGGGGGCGCACGGATCGGAACAACCATCTACCTCCGAGATGCCCACACCGCACCCCACGACTCATGGCGAGCCGGGGTACAGCCACCCCGGGTTTTCTCCGGTGGGTACCCAGCCCCGCCACCTCACATGGCCGGGGATCGGCGTGGCAAACTCCGGGATATGGCCCGGGGCTGTTTTCTCCACAACAACAATGGGAGGAACACTCCACCGACTCCGGATCAGCCCAAGGCTACAACTTTGTGCAGGAGATGAACAACCTCTCCTCACAAATGGGAAGACTCCAAACCACGGCGGAAGACACCGAGTATGCGCTCAACCAACACATCTTGCAAACTCATCAATGGCAAGAGCGCACCGACACCCAGCTCACCGCCCTCACCAACATGACGGAGCAACAACGAGCCGATCTTTTGGCTTACTTCCGTCACATGGGGTTCATTCCACCAAACCCATGAGCAAGAACAAGCCTGGGGGCAGCACCCCCGCTAAGGTATCATGTATCGCAACTTGTATCCTTTATTGTCTCTTGTTTTTGCTTGTTCTTGCCTCTCATATGAAAAACAAAATAAAAATGATAAAACTAAAAAGAACAAAAAGAAGTAGCTTAGTTCCCTTTTATACGCTGCAAGTATGTTGCTAGTCTTTCTATGTTGAGATGATGAATAGTTGCTCTGTTTTATTTCTCTCATGTGCCTAGTCTATAATTTAGAACTCTCCTAGTTTTGAGTTTGGTGGCTAGCAAAACTTGCTTAGAACACTGAAACTTGTGGGCTGCACATGCTTGAGCTGCACCTAAGTTGTTGTGAGATGATGATATGGTAAAAAGAGCTGCTATGATCTTGTCCTAAGTTGAGCTTAAAATCTCCGGAATTCTGTTCCCAAAAATTGCAAAATCTATAAGTTCCCAAGTGATGATAAATTCCTACCAAAGCCATATGCAAATTTCCCTTGAAAACCTTACTCATTTGCTACTTGTTACTTCATTGAGCTTTTCAAAATTGTGTGACCCTAGTGAGATGCTTTTCATACTCTCATGATCAAGATCACGTACACACTCCACCTCATATGCTACACTTCTACACCGGAAGTTAGCAACATGTCATGCCATCCACCCAAAATAAAGACACTCCTTACATTTTATCACCTCTCTTAAAATATCAAAAGAAGGCATGGCTATGCAAAAGAAAAAGAAAATAAGGCTCACAAAAGATGAGCAAGAAAAAGATGCTTGCTCTCATTTCGAGCATGGAAAAAGAAAGAAGAAAAGATAGCCATGCCCAAAATCCAAAATAAAAAAGAGGTGAAACAAAAAGAGGAGTAGTCAAATACACCACCACCATCATCTTCACACTTGCACATCTTGATCTACGATTGTATGACTTGCTATCTCCATGGATCCACTCTTTTGGTTTCGCAAAAATATGAATGCAAGTATGCCTCATTTCATACCCTACCTTGAGCTCCACAAAAGCCTATTAGATGTAGGATGAGGCAATACACATGCCTTGGTGAGGAATATAAACACCATTAGAGCGATTCGAGAGCATCACTTGTGGAACGTGGTTTTACTTGAAAAAAAAAAAAAAAAAAAAAAAAAATTTTGAAAACGTCCGGAGAATAAAAAGCAAGACAAGGGAAGAGAAAATAAATGCTCTATACACCGTTCTCTCTCTCAACCGCCCAAGGTAAAGTGAAAAGCACAAAGCCCCATGAGGACTAAGGGGAAGGGTGAGTTACCATTGCCAACTTATTCAACTCAAGGATGAGTATCTTTGTTATACACTTGGTACCTTTGAGAAGTAGGCATTGTAGCAACTCCCGATCAACAACCTAAAGTTCTACTACTTGCTCGGGACGAGCAAGGGGTAAGCTTAGGGGGCTTGTTGACGGTCGTTACGGACCAATTTCGACCGTCAATTAGTCAAATAAATGAGAAGGACTAGGCATGTCTTGCATGCATTTTACTTAGAAATAACCTAGTTCCACGTGTACCTCTAGATTTTTAGTGTGCAGGTGGAAAATGATGAATTCCAGGCCCCGAGGCGACAAATCAACACTTTTACAAAACTTCCACTTCGCCGCGGGAATCAACTCCAAGATAAAAGGCCAACGACCACGAAATCCAACACAAATAAGGCCTCACGCACCTGGATCAAAGACCAACATCCGGTGGGGAGCCAACCGCCAAAGCCCAGCCCAGGAGGGGCCGGTGGCAGTTCGGCCGAACCAACAAGGCGGTTCGGCCGAACCGTCATGGTGGCCCCCCGGCCCACTTTTCTCCGGCGGTTTGCCCACCGCCTCCGGAGGTCGGTTCCACGCGCATTAAATGCCACCGACCTACGAAACCGCCTCCAGGAGCCGACCTTTCAAGCCTATATAAGGAGGGTACCCCCCCTCCTTAACACACACAACAACACAAGGATCATTCTCTCCTCACACTAGAAGTTTAGAGGCTTTCTAGGTAGTGCTAGGCTTAGTAGTGGGCTGCCTCATTGCTCCCAAAGTCTTGTGGAAAATTGGGTATAGCTCTTGTATCCTCTCTTTATGAGACTTGATCTTTTATATATGGAATACTTTCGTTCATATCCTTGTCATGAGCTTTATAGAGTAATCATGATCTTGTTTGATCGTTCATCGTTCGTTCATATAAGTTCGTCGTTCGTTCTTCGTTCTTCATTAATAGAAGATGAACTCATATCGAATGTTCTTCGTTCGTTCATACTTGATCACCGATTACTCCTGATCTTACTTGATTAATTGCCGTTCGTCGCTCATTCTTGAGCGACGAACGCCTTTGCATGACTTAGTGCTAGCTTTGATCCTTTCGTCTAGCGTATGCTAGTTAGGCTAGTGTTCTTATGAATAGGCTTCGGGTTCATCGTCCCGCAAGGGTGCTCTAGATTTACCACCATGTCGGTGCCTCGAGGGATCTAGAGTTGTGGTTAGTGACGCCGGCACGGTGCTGGGGTTATCTACCCACCGTTGAATGTGCTTCGTGTCCCACGGTTTGTAGAGGTAGGTGACAAGAAGTGACAGCCTTGTCATCCAAAGTAATCCTCCACGTTCGGGCATGGCATAGGAGTCTAAAAAGCCGGAGTCGCGAGGCGGACCTCGCGTAAGACGGATCTCCCGATGATGCCTAGGCATTAGACGCTTGCTTGCGCTTGCATGATCTTGGATGTTAGGTAGAAGCTGCGCACTCATATGAATGTTGTATCATTAGGAGTAGTGGTCTCGCTAGTCTAGTTTAGCTTTATCTAGGATCGCCTCTATCCCTTTTATAAGAGAATGCATCGCCTTGGTGTGTGTCACACTATCCTCAACTTATTGCTCCTAACCCCTGCATTGGAATGTGAATACTTCATCATTCTTTTGTAACACCATGAACATAAGTACTCTTATCAACCATGTCTTCCTTTGGGAAAATATAAATACGATACCCTTGAATACTCTCGGGTGAAATGCTACAACGGGTTATCCGTCCGCTTGCGGATATTCATGACCCACCTTATAATACATATCTAGTACTTGTACTTGGATGTGGATTATTTGGTTAAATAGTGCAAGTGACTTAAACCCTTGGCTCTCCCGCGGTCACGTGTTTCTTTCCGCGTGACCTTAAGAGATGCCAACAGCTTCCTACACCGATCCATGGCCCTCAATCGTGCTCCGAGGCGCGGAGCCCCGTAGTTCGACGCCGCTTGCCCGGAGGTCACCGCCGGGAAGTCCGAGCCGCGCCGTCCAATTCGTCCCCCACGGTGAGCTTTAAAGCTTCATTTTTCTTCCATGGTGTGCGCTATACTATTCTCTATCCCCTAGACCATCTATTGGTTTCATCCTTCCAACACGGTGGCCGGAATCCGGTTCTTCCCCAAGTACGACGACCGGTCCATCTCTCGGCTCCCGATGCGCCCCTGTTCCAGCCATCTTTGGTCCGTAGCAAGTGGATGCCGGTCTTCGTGAGGGTCTTACGAAGCTCCGGAACCAAACCGTTCGTCCGTTGGTTGACCCTAGTGAGCTCGCGGAGCCGCCGGACTTCGTCCGCCACCCCACCTCGCCGCCGGCACCTTTCCCGGCCACCTTTGCCACCGGAGACCCCACCCTTGGGTTGCTCGTGGTCTCCCGAGTCTCTAGAGCCAAACACCTAGCTACCTAACCCCTCTTGCGCCACTCCGCGTGGCACCGCCGCGCTCCGGCCACCGCGGCCATGGCCGTGGTGTCCCGAGCATGTGGGCCATGCGCGGGCCTTCTCGGGCCGGGCCAAGTTGCTCGGACCTGGCTACTTTCGGCCCAAAAGCTCTTTAACCTTTTTTACGAATTTAGTTATTTACAGATTCAATTCAAATTTCCAAAATTCGTAGAAAATTCGTTAAAATTCGGCAAAATACCAAACCAACTTTGTTAGACTCGGAAAAATAAGATCTATTTAATTGTGAAATAAAATATTTATTTGGAATAAATTTATTTTATAATTAGTAGTTAATCCCTTTCTTTGATTGAAGAAAAGCTATTATTTTATGCAAATAAAATGCTTAATTATGAAAAATAAATTTTGTTGATAAAGGAGATACTTGCAGACGAAATTAATAATGAAATTTATTTTCCAAAATTAAACTTAAACTATGTTATTATATGTGGTCACAATTTATTGGCCTTTAATCACTTAAAGTAATTATTTATTTATTGACTAATAAATCAGATTAATGTGTTAATTATTAAGCTTAAGTAATTAGTGACCTTAATTAAGTAATTAAGGAAACAAAATTAATTAATAATGATCTTAATTAAACATGTATTAACCAGCATAATTAATTGTTAATTAATGCTCAATGAACATACTCATCCATAATTTGTTAATTAACTAAAGTGATTAAGCATTAATCATTAATTATTATCTATGGAACTTCATTAATAAATCCTTGCATACTTTCATCATACGCATTCATGCATACATGATTGTGATTGGCGATGCATTGCTCGGTCGACTAGGTTCGAAGTGATTGAGGTTCCACCCGAGGCGAGTCGAGAGCCGGGATCTCGAAGTCGACCCGACCGCCGAGGAGACTAACTTCGAACAAACTCAAGGCAAGCCCCGGTGCACCCTACCTATGTTTTTAAATATTTTTACTTATCACATAGTACGATTATGTTTGTGCATTAGGTGTTAGGGAATGGTTGAAACCCTAGATGCATTATGGTAGGTTTCCGTTTGTTTATTCTATACTCGGTACAGGTAGCTCAATAGAGGCTAAGCTTAATCCATAGTGGCAACGGTAGTTGGTTAGGACACTTAAAGCATGGAGGCTTTAAGAGTTTTTTTTTGTTAACACTAAAGATGATGAGAGTGTTAATGAAGTTGAGACCGGACGGGCCCCGTAGGAGAAAGGGCAAGACGGAGATGAGGTCTTGCAAGGTGGTAGCCCCGTCCGAGTCGGTCAAGGACCGTACCGATGTTGGCTTAGTTGAACAAGTTTGAACGTACCGTACTACATGCTGGTATCATGGGCCCGAGCAAGCTGATGTACCCTATCGCCCCGAGAGATGTAGCGTAGCTAGCTCTCTTTTGCCGGCTGTTAGTGAGAGGATAGTCTCACGGGAGGGAGATGGGTCGACCACGAGGGAAGTCGTGGCTTCGCCATACTCCCGGGGAGTTGGAAATGGCTAGTCTTCCGTCAGGTGCTAGCGGGAAAAGTTGTTGTATACGACCGGTGCGGTGCGTATACGTCGTGTAGTCGGGTTTTGCCAGCTGGTATAAATCGATTCGAATTGTTGTCCCTCGCAGTAATGTGTACCGCTTGTTTAGCTCGTCGCATCGTAGTAAATTTTATGGAAAGTGAGGAAGATGAGAGATGGAAGGATAAAGATCTATTATATCTTGTTTGAGAACTTGATTGAATAGGGATAGGTTGCAAACACCATGGCTAATGAACATAACCCGAGCTAAAATACCGAAAGTAAGGACCCACGCTTTAATGCTGTTTTTCGCAAAGGTGTAAACCCCACAGACGTAAAGCCTCGCATACTAGGCGTCGGCCTTAGCGTGCCATGTTGACGGGTCGGTCTTGCTAAGTATTAGAATACTCGGGGTTTGTTCATTACCTTTCGGGGAACGAGTCGTACTTCCACGACTTGTATGGCAGCTTCCCCGAAGAGGAGCAATGTCCGGAGGGAGGTTCCCTTCGGTGGGAACGCATTCCCACGCCGTGAAGAGGGAGGACCGTGATGTACGGAGGCTCGGTGCATCACGTTGTATCGTTTGAGGTCTTTCGAGTTGTATAATAAAACCCGTTTCCGCCGAGTACTCGTAGGATGTTAAACTTCAATAATGTTACATTTCCGCTACACGAATGTTTGTATTTTGAAAACCTGGTTGTATTATACCATGATGTATATATTCGGCTTGTATGAGATGATGTTTCGTTGTAACTCGCTTCGTCGAGTGTCCCTCCGTTCCGATTCCCGGGTGTCCCGGAGGGATGTCACAACGACAAACTTGTCCAGCTCGAGGCATGAACACGGAATTCATGAGGTACATGAAGTGTGTCTGGTGTATTAGTCAATCCAAAAGACATGACCATTTACTCATAGAGTCCATACCTCGTGGAGAATGCGGTCTTTGGTATGTCTTCAGCTCTTATCTTAATCTGGTGATATCCTGAGCGGAGATCTATCTTGGAGAAGATTTTGGCTCCCATCGGTTGATCAAACAGGATATCAATCCTCGGGAGAGGGTACTTGGTCTTGATGGTAACGGCATTCAAAGGCCTATAATCCACACATAGCCTTAATGTCTC
Source organism: Chloris gayana (assembly GCA_031894775.1). Taxonomy (NCBI): domain Eukaryota; kingdom Viridiplantae; phylum Streptophyta; class Magnoliopsida; order Poales; family Poaceae; genus Chloris; species Chloris gayana. The sequence continues at coordinate 654,005 of JAUNZO010001841.1, read as the reverse complement.
GTCTTTCTTTTTCACGAACAAGGCTGGGCATCCCCATGGTGATGAACTTGGTCGTATGTATCCCTTGTCCAATAACTCCTTTAGTTGCACTTTCAATTCTGCCAGCTCATTCGGCGGCATCCGATATGGCCTCCTTGATATTGTTGCTGTTCCAGGCTGTAATTCTATCTTAAATTCTACCGCTCCGTACGGCGGTAGTCCCGGTAAGTCGTCGGAAAAGACATCCGGGTACTCACAAACTATGGATATATCTTTCAAACTTTTACCTACCACCTTATTAACCATTGGCAGCATAGCTCGAGGAGAAGTTAAGAGTAAGCAATCTCGACCATGAACAGGAGAGTTCGGATATACGGTTCGAGATGCTATATCCAATACTGCCTTATGGAAATCCATCCATTGCATGCCAATAATTGCATCTAACCCTTGCCCATCCAAGTATGATTAACGAAGTGGAATAAATCTTGCTACCCAACCTTAATGGCATATTAGCAGCTGCTTCATTGGTAAGGATTTTACCCCCAGGTGTTGAGATAATATATGTCCATGTCAACTTAGATGGTGTGATGCAATGCTTAGCAATATATGACTTGCTGATGAAATTATGCGTAGCTCCCGAATCAAATAAAACCATGGCAGGATGATCAGCGATAGAAAACATACCCGCTAGGATTTGTCCTCCTTCGGGTAGCTCCTCAGCCGTAGTAAAGTTGGCACGACCGGTCTTCACTTGTGTATTCTTGGCGGGTGCCCTTGGTTGGTTCTGCGGCTGTCCTTGGGGTCTTGGTGCATATGGTGCCTTCCGAGGGTATGGACAACTGCGGTAATAATGTCCCGGACGGCCACAATTGAAACATGGCGGTCCATTCCGCTGCGGTGCTTGACTCACCGGTTTGGGATTCCGATTATTCTGCTGCTGGTAGGGCGGACGATATTGATTCGGCCGCTGTTGCTGAGGTTGCTGGGGTGGTTGAGGCTGTCGGTAGTAGTTTGGACGAGAAGGCATATGCTGATAACGCCGACTCGACGGTGCGGTGTAGACCAGCCTATACTTTGATGGTCCGCTACTTCCTTGTCCGATAGCCGGCCTCTTCTTGTTCTTCTCCGTCCGATGAAGACGGATAGAATCTTCCGGAGCGATAGCGTCACTCACAAAGTCGGTGAAGCTATCGATCTTGTTTAACACCAAGCGAGACCGCAGCTTGGTACTCATTCCCTCCTCGAACAGATTCTTCTTTTTGGCATCCGTGTCCACATGTTCGAGGGCATACTGAGCAAGACGGTTAAATACCTTAGAGTAGGTATGCACATTCATGTCGCCTTGCTTCAGCAATAGGAACTCTTTCCTCTTCCGATTCATTAAGCCTTCCGGGATATGGTGCTCTCGGAAAGCTTTGGTGAACTCCGCCCATGAAATTTGATGTCTTGGAGGAAACATTGCTTTGTAATTGGCCCACCAGTGCTCCAGCAAATCCTTGCAATTGCTGGGAAGCGAAGAGAGTCTTCTCGATGATCCGTGCATGGAAACAATTCAAACTTCGACTCGATGGTGCGAAGCCAATGGTCAGCTTCCAATGGTTCCCCTGCATCCGAGAAAGTCGGAGGACGAACCGATAAGAAGTCCGAGAAGGTCACCCTCTCTTCCGGTGCATTACAGCCTTGGTGACGTTCCGACGGAGCAGTATTGCGGACCAATTGCTCCAATAATTCTCGCTACTCCGCGCGAGAATCCAGATACAGCTGCGATAGCCTCGAGCCGATGTCGGGGGTGGTGGTGGTGTTTCCGCCCGCGTTGAGAACTCTCCGGCTCATCACGTCTCCTTGTTCCAACCATTCTGTCCAAGAAAACAGGAATACATGAATGAGGAACTCCAAATGAAACTTATGCAACAACCATCTTTATTAGAACAACCACCAAATCCATAAACATGTGCTCGTACATCCATGTTGCACGATTCATACAATACACTTATGCGTGGTTACATCATGCTCGCTATTTAACTAGCGCCTAATTTACATACTAGTTCTCTCACTTGCTACTAACTAGCGCTCTACTCCTCTTCACGAAGCCCGGAAGTCACTTCCGGCTCACGTAACTGCTCGTCTCGGATTCTCGCATCCTCCGGTCGTGGAATCTCCGTGAAGTCTATGACGGAATCCACGTCCATTATCTCTTCAGGATCCTCCTCTTCTTCAGATTCAGCCTCTATAGGATTCTCCTGCACTACTGGTGCATCCTCGGGAGGTTGCTGTCCTATTGCCGCATCCAAGCATCGCATTGTGTGCCTGCAGTAGATCTAGCTCTAACCGAGTGATCGGGGCATGTGCGTTTGCCGACTGTTGATCCTTAAATTGAATCTGCTGCTCCTTGTTTAGCAACCGCGCCTCTCTAAGTGCTAACAACTCCTCCTTTTCCTGCGGTTGTCTCTCCAACCTTACTATACGAACATCCTCCCTTGGTCCTCTTACTTCACTCACACCAAGTACTCGTGCTGTCCATCTCTATGGAGAAGTAAGAGCGTCGGATACATGTAGAAACTAATCCTAATATTTCAACAAATCTTTTATTCTAGCAACTGCATAGATATATATTACAACCCCTTCTTTTTCATGATTTATCGTTTGTACAACTCAAACCCACTTTTCATACACTCGCACCTACCTACCACCTACTATTCGCTATCTATATCCGACCTACGTCAGCAAAATGTGGCTATCCTCCTACATCGGTGAAGTCACAACACAACTAGGCCGACGGCGCGTGGCTGCCGGCGTCCGACTCGACGTCCTCCGCGGGTGAGGCGGGTGGTGGCTCGTAGTCCATCCCGGAGACCTCCTCGGCATCGTCCGGTGGACCCCGCTGCTGCTGCAACTGCTGGAACTGCTCGAGTAGGTCGTCGTGGTCGTGGATCGGTGCGTGGTGTGCGTCGGCTATCCCGTCGAACATCGCCTCGAGCTCAGCCATCTGGTCCTGTACCACGACCGGTGTCTCCACAGCGTGATTACGCTACGCTGTCATCCGGGCCAACCGTAGCTCGTGCTCGTCGTCCGCCTCGCGAGCGGCGTCCGGCTCCTCGGTGACGGTGGTCAGCTGTGCGTCCAAAGCTATGGCCGCTCCGTGAAACTCGTCACGGTCCTATGTCACCTCCACAAGCTGCTCCTCCAGCTCGGCGATCCCGGCGTGGGACCTCCGAACCTCCCGGCAGTCCACTCGACAGCGGTTCTTCCAAGCACCCAACCGTCGGTCCCGACTCGCGTCCGCAACTCTAGACTGTGGACCCGCTGCTCCAGCTCTGCGACACGTGCAGCCCATGCGTCCTCCTCCTCCCTGAGCGTGCTTCCTACCGCGAGTCATCGGCATCTGCAGGGAACATGTTTAAACAAGTTAAACACTTCTTCCCCGTAAGAAAACGAACAAAAACAACCTATGCAATACTACAAGACGAGCCGAGTATATACCCCAGACATTTATTTAGCACCTAAATATGACATGATGCATGCTCGTAACTAACTATACGTACTATAGTATATAAAACTATGACGGATAGTTAGCACTTCCCAAAACCCGAACGTCCAACGAGTTAGTAAAAATCTAACTATTCTACATCCTTATAGGGCTCCGTACTCTCTCGTGTTCTAACGTACTAACGTATTAAGTTTTGAAAACGAGCTTGCAATGATGATCGTTGCCTCCGAACCGCTCCGATACCAGCTGTGACATCCCCTCCGGGACACCCGGGGATCGGAACAGAGGGACACTCGACGAAACGAGTTACCACGAAACATCATCTCATACAAGCCGAATATATACATCATGGTATAATACAACCAGGTTTTCGTAATACCAACATTCATGCAGCGGAAATATACATTATTGAAGTTTAACGTCCTACGAGTATTCAGCGGAAGCTTGTACTATTATACAACTCAAAAGAGTTAAACGATCAACGTGATGCACCGAGCCCTGCGTACATCGTGGTCCTCGCTCTTCATGGCGTGGGGATACGTTCACACCGAAGGGAACCTCCCTCCGGACATTGCTCCTCTTCGGGGAAGCTGCCATACAAGTCGTGGTAATATGACTCGTTTCCTAAAAGGTAACAAACAAACCCCGAGTATGCTAATACTCGGCAAGACCGACCCGTCAACATGGCACGCTAAGGTCGACGCCTAGTATGCAAAGGCGTTCGGCTGTGGGGTTTACTCCTTTGCGAAAAACAGCATTAAAGGGTGGGGCCTTACTTTCAATATTTTAGCTCAATATTAAGTTCATTAGCCTTGACATTTGCAGCCAATCACTATTGCAATCAAGTTTGCAAGACAAGATAAAATAGATCATTATTCCTTTTATCTCTCATCTTCATCTTCCATATTATTTACTACGATGTGACGAGCTAAACAAGCGGTACTCATTACCGCGAGGGACAGCGATTCAAATCGATTTTTATACCAGCTGGCAAAACCCAACTACACGACGTATACGCATCACCCCGATCATATACGACAACCTTTCCCGCTAGCACCTGACGGAAGACTAGCCATTTGCAACTCCCCGGAGTCCGGCGACTCCACGACTTCCTTCGTGGCGGACCCATCTCCCTCCCGTGAGACTAACCTCTCACTAACAGCCGAGAAAAGAGAGTTGGCTATGCTACATCTCTCGGGGCGGTAGGGTACATCAGCTTGTCTGGGCCCATGATACCAGCATGTAGTACGGTACGTTCAAACTTGTTCAACTAAGCCGACAACGGTACAGTCCTTGACCGACTCGGATGGGGCTACCACCTTGCAAAACCTCATCTCGGTCTTGCCCTTTCTCCTACGGGGCCCGTCCGGTCTCATCTTCATTAACACTCTCTTCATCTTAGGGTCAACACAAAACCCTTAAAGCTTCCATGCTTTAAGATTCCCTAAACATATACCGTTGCGACTATGAATTAAGCTTAGCCTCTATTGAGCTACCTGTACCAAGTATCGAATAAACAAACGGAATCCTACCATAATGCAACTAGGGTGTCAATCATCCCTAAACACCTAATGCACAAACATAACTGTACTATGTGATAAAATAAAATAATTAAAAACGTAGGTAGGATGCACCGGGCTTGCCTTGATACTGCTCGGAGTTAGCTTCCTCGGCGGCTAGGTCGACTTCGAGATTCCCGCTCTCGACTCGACCTCGGGTGGAACCTCGATCACTTCAAAACCTAAGCCGACCAAAGCAATGCGTTGCGAATCACAATCATGTATGCATGAATGCGCATGATAAAATTATGTAAAGTTCATTAATTAATTCCAGAAATTAATAAATAAAGATCAAAGCTTAATTACCTTAGTTAATTACTAAATTAGGAATAAGCACGTTCATTAAGCAATAATTAACCATTGATTATGTTAATTAACAAATGTTTAATCAAAGTCATTAAGTATTAATTAGTTCTGTTCTTAATTACTTAGGTTTAACATTTAACAAATTATTCTGGTTTATTAAGCAATAATTAAATTATTCTTTAAAGGACATGTGATAAAGGCTAATAGATTGGGATCACATGAAACAATAAAGTTTAAGTCTAATTTTGGGAAATAATTTTCATACTTAATTTCGTCTGCAGTATCTCCTTCCTCTAATTAAATTATTTTCCTTAATTAAACATTTAATTAGCATAAAATAATAGCTTTTCTTTAAACAAAGAAAGTGATTAAATACAATTTATAAAATAAATTTACTCAAAATAACCATTTTATTTCACAAATGACTAGATCTTATTTTTCTGAGTCTAACAAACTTGGTTTGACATTTTTCTGATTTTTAATGAATTTTCTACGAATTTTCGAAAATTGAAAACCTTTACGTGCCACACGATGGGCCACGGGGTGGCCACACCAAATCCTGCGTGGCCACACGCGATCCCGCGCGTGTGGCCCATGGTGTGGCGCCACCGCGGCTACCGAGTGGACGGCGGCGCTGTCGCCGGAGATGGCCGGCGTTAAGCTAAACCTCGCCGCGCAACTACTCACGTGCTCTACTCACTCGCGGGAACCTGCTCGGTGTGACAGACGGAGCATGAGCTCGCCTCTAACTACGCCGGCGGCGAGATGCGGCCATGGCGAACCTCCAGCAAGGTGCGGAGCTCACTGCGGTCGCCCAAAATTGGGGAAAAACTCGCCACAAGCGGTCGGACTTGAAGACGACGGTGAATTTCACGGCTTCCTGTGGAAGAAAGACGGTGAGCACTTGACCTGGAGCTAGAGGACTAAGTTGCACTTCAACACGAGGAAACGAAAGGATAATTAGCTCACCGGACAACACAAATTTCAGGGCGCGGCGGAGAACGACGGTGGCGGTCCGAAGGAGAAGATGAGATTGCCTGTACGGGAAGGAAACGCTCCAGCTAATTGATCAAGTGGTGAAGCTTCGTGGGGTCCGGCGGAGCTCCGGAGGGTGGTGGTTCGGATGGGGAGGGACCGAAGCGGCCTCGGCGGCGCTGCTCCGGAGACGGCGGGGACACGGTGAGGCACGGAGCGAAATGAGAGGAAGAAGAAGGGAAGGCGAGGCCGGGAGGGGCTTTTATCCCGTCCGTAGAGGCGGCAAGGGCGCCGAGCGAGCAACGGCGCGAGCAGCTTGCGTGCTCGCTGCGTGGCGACCGGCCGGAGAGGCGGTGCGGAGCGCGGGCGGCGCCGAGATGCGGGTGAGAGAGGGAGAGAGAAGAAGAGGCTGGCGCCGGGCCGGTCTCGGGAATTTTGCAAAAACACCCCGGCTTTTTGATAAATTAAAAAACAACCTTCCGGTGCTCCAAAAATTACCAGATTTTTTCGGGGGTTTAAATGAAAACATTTTAGGCCTTTTTCCTATTAAGTCCAGGGTAAAATTCCAAATCATTTTTGGATTAAAAATTCATACTTAAATTAATAACGAGATGCTTTGTTTATTTCTTGTAAATATTTTCACAAAGCAAAAATACTTTCTGGAAAGTTTCATAAATCTTTATTTATGACATTTGAGCCAAAGAAAATATTGAACATGAATTTTCTGCTTATTTTATTTCTTTTTAAACACTTCCTTTCTTCTTTATCTATTTTGATATTTTATGTGTTTATTATTAACACAAAATTTGATATCTTCGTAAATGCAAGCAATGTGATGACATGCTCATGATGACATGAAATGCATTATTTTCTCGAGAGTTGTTACGATCACCTTCGCCGTGACGCGCGTGGCCATAGGGGCCGCGGTGCTTGTCGGCTCGGCGTGCACCGGCGTCCGCTCGGTAGTGGCGAGAAACTCCGGACTCCCAAAACGCATCGTGGTAATGGGGGCCCGAAGAAAAGCTCGGAATCAGCCATCCGTGCCGTGGAAGAAGAGAGAAATCAGCGAAAACGCGCAACGGTCCCCTTCTTGGCGCGCCAACCGTCGATGTTCGAACCACCGGATGTAGAATTTGTCTCGGAGCTGCGCGTTTTAGGCCGTATGGTACACAACGGAAGACACGAGAGATTTAGGCTGGTTCGGAAAAGCTCCCTACGTCCAGCGGGGGTGGTGTCGCGGCGCTCGTGTTCCTTGCGTCGGGTGAGTAACGGAGTACGGAGGTGGTGGGAGAGGAGTGTGCTCCAAGTCCCGTGCGATTGTGTGTGAACGTAAAAGCTTGAGAGTGTGAGAGCGTGAGTGTTAGGGCCTCGTGTTGCAAGTGAGAGATTCTTCCCCTTTATACTTGCAGGGTGAAACTCAAGTTACAAGAGAGAGAGAGAGAGAGAGAGAGAGAGCAGCTGTGTGCTTGGTCGAACGCTCGTGCCGTCCCGTCGGTCTCCTTCCTCACGTGCATTCGGGGCAGGTTGATCGGGTGCCCCGCATTCAGCCGGAATCATGGGCGGCGCCGTGGCGGAATGGTTGGAGGTGACATGCCCTCCCCGTCCTTCTCTCGTCGGGCGCATTGATGGCGAGCCCAAGGTCGAGGTCGTGGGGCGGCTCATTCAAACCTCGAGCTTGCCGGCGAAGGTCGTGCGGGACGGAGTGTTACTCGAGCTCGACCTCGAGTTACACCTGTTGACGGGTATGACGGGAGGGGTCGTACTTCCGTACGTCGCAGATGATGACTTCTCCCGGAGACTTTGTTCCACGCCAACTCGTCGGGCTACGGGGCGGCACGTCCCGTCGGCGTGGCCTCGACGGGAGCAGGTGGTGACAGGAGGGATGGGGTGCGAACCCCCGCCAATGATTTCCGAGTAACGCCCACGTGGGCGACCGGGTGGGTGGAGTTAATGCGGTCGGTAGTCGAGTTTCAAGGTCGCGCTCGAAGGTCGAGCGCGGTAGTTGAGCGGGCAAGGTCGTGCGGGACGGAGCCTCCCCGAGTAAGGCGGACAAGGTCGTGCGAGGAGGGGCTCCTCGAGTTTGGCGGACAAGGTTGAGCTTGTCATCCGCCGACTTGTTTTTCGGCGGGGTCGTACGGGGGTAGGTCCAGCCTCATCCGCCGACGTGGTTGCCCTAATCCACCGTTAAGTAGGCTCGGAGGCTGCCACGTGGCAGCGCTAATCTTTCCATGCCATGACTTGCATCAATGTACACCGATCATCCATCATCAAGGAGCTGCCCCGACGCTGGTTTGAGATGACATCTTGATTCCATTCATCCCATCTCACACCTAGCATCTTCGTGGCAAAGATAATGGCGAAAATGATGCACTTCTTTTGCATAGTGTTAGGGGATTTCTTGTTCACAAACAAGTGGTGATGAGGACATCTCTCACATGTCATTCACAATTGTTGAACAAGACACTCATCCTCACAATTACGTCTATGAGATCACCCCATGTGTTATATATGGATGCAAAGATATTGAAGCCTACTTTCGAGCTCCGTGGACAGAGTTATGATCCACTTAATTGAAAACTGCTCCAGACCCATGAGTTTTCGAGACCGGGCTTGTTTGATAGCCCCCTAGCCGAACTACGAGGGATGTTCCTAGTATAAATAACCTTTGTACTCCTGGTAAAAACCCTAACCGTGAATTTAACTCAGAAAAATAGAGAAGGCAAGTGCTCTTGTCCATAGGGTTGTGCCGTTGTTGCCCCATTGGGGATTGAGAGTTTTCTTTACCACTTGTTCTTTGTTTCCCTGTGATTTGCAAGAGCACTACCTCTACCTTGTGTGGTTTATGTTAGGCATCGATGTAAGCGCATGGTTAGGCAAAATCATTTGTCACATGTGGTTGTACTAGCAGCTATTGATGTCATCGGTTTGTCAAGTTGCACTTGGTCAAGTCATCCCTAGATCCTACAACGAGAAGATCGGGCACGCCCCCACATCATGTGTGCTCCAGCAATGAAGGGAAAAACAGGGGCTCTAATATGGGTAGTACTTGCTAGAATTGTAAAGAAAATTAAGTTAGGGGCTATCGGAAACCAATATCATCTCCAGGAAGCAATAAAGCTTTTATGTTTCCTTTCCACTTGCCTGGTGTTCGCATGTATGGTTGTGACATACACTATAGCAATAACTCACTATAGCCACGGTTGGGGGGGGGGTGGCTCTACAGCGGAGGTTAGCCCCAACCGTGGCTATGTTTTCGAGACTGCAGAAAATCATTTGTAGCCTTGGAAAACAGGTCAACCGTGGCTATAGTAGTTTACTATAGCCATGGTTCACTATGTCAACCGTGGCTATAGTAGTTTACTATAGCCACGGTTCACTAACCTAACCGGGGCTATAGTGACATACTATAGCCACAGTTCGCTAATCTAAACGTGGCTATAGCACACCACTATAGCTACGGTTGACAAAGTGAACCGTGGATATTTACTTTTTTAACAATAAAAAAATAAATACGCATTAGAAATAATAAATTACAATTACATAATGTTAACCATAATTACATCACATTAACATTAAAGTATTACATCACATTAATATTTACAAATGATCGCAAAAATATTCACAAAATCCATCAAAGGTATAATAACGCGCACATGAGAATGTTTTTTCAAACTAAGTCTACGAGTATACGAATCTTCAACAACATCGGGCTCGTATGGTCGTTTCGAACCGCACCACTCGAAAAGTGCCCGATGCTCCTTCGTCACATCAATTTGCTCGTCAAAGAACCGACCACGAGGACTCGATGACCTCCCTAAGCAAGAAACAACACATCCTAGCGACAATGTAGTACAAGTCGTTTGTACTTAGATGCTATCGCACCGTCGTGAATCCTTTCATGGAGATTTCATTCAATATCTTTCTGTCCGTTATCAATGCCTTTTCTAGACTTTCTGTCCTCTGTCAATAAATTCATAAAAGTTGGTAAATGATAGACAAAAAATAGAAAGAATGCAGATTAAACAGATGCAATCTTAGCGTACCTCCTCGGTGGTCTCATGGGTGATGGCATTCAAGTAGGATGCAGCGGAGCTCGAATACGCACATGCGTAGTATCCATAGTGCACACTACCTTTTACTTGTTTAATACACTCGTTAAATAGTGTGAAGTAAAAACATCACTTCCAATTTCAATGATAGAAGGATATAAAAATTAGATGTGATGCGTGTCTTATCGGATATTTGTGACGAAAGTATATTTGTTTCCGTATTCTATAACGCGCCACCTTCGGGTTCTTTACGTAGTTCAAATAAGCACTACGAGTATTGAGAAAAGGGTATTATTGCATGAAATTAGCGCTATTTAATTGTACGTCCGTACTTACCAATTTATGATGCTTACGATATCTACGTAGCGGTTGGAGTCGTAGTCAAGGCTATCCAAGACTAATAGATATCCAATTTTTGGCATGATCAGGAAACAAATCCAATGACCACTGCAACAAAAGATCGTATTAGTTAGTATGTCATCTATCTTTACAACTACCGAGATGAAGATAGTGGTCGAACTTACTCGAAGTGGTAAGGCGCGTAAATGGCGTGACAATCCTGCCATTCCCTGAACCACTTGTAAATATAACCTGCAACTCGACCCCTAGCTTTTGTCCTCATGGTGTCCTTTGGTTCTTGTACCTCTTGTGGTGTCTTGTCCTTACATATCTTGTCTTTCTCATTTATCCGCGGGTTGATCGCACTTTGATTGATCAAGCTCGGATTGAGGTACCCAACCTTCCAATCGGGTCCGTCGTATCTCTTCTTTTGAAATGTTGAATTCAAGCTACATTAAAAGCAAAAGGCAAGTGTGTAACATGTATTGCAAAAAGTAGGAAATAAGAAAAAGATGGATGGAGGCACTTACATGCACCACAAGGTTACGAAGGTCGTGTCCATCTCACCAAAGCGAAACATAGTGTGGATATCATTGAAATATAGTCCAAGGGTCGAGTCATCGGTATCGTTGAACATGTCCTTCGGAAGCTTACAGGTGATCACATCCACTCCTTTCGCTACCGCTACGTACCGATCATGCAGCTTCCGCATCTCCCACGTAGGTTTGACAACATGTTTTTAGATATGAGGGGTTTGCCAAAGATGAAATTTGGAATGTCCCCATTCTTGTCACGACCCTCAAATATGTCATCATCGTACTGTACCAATTGACGAGGTTCCGTGATTGGTTGCACGGGTCCCTTCCTCATTCGCTCCAAATATTTCGTGACAAGTTCAGGTTGCGGCTTTGATGGATCGACCCCCGCAGGCATAATCATCCTAGGGATTAGAGGAGTAAACTCCTTCCGAAGAGGCTCGATAAATTGAGGCTCTTCATCTAAGGCTAGGGTTTCGCCTTGTGGCTCGACGGAGGGGATACATTGCCCTTCGGGCTCGACAAGGGGGACTATTGGCTGCTGAGGCTCCTCATAGCCATGTACTATGGCGGTTTCTTGCTACGGGTTGTCTGCGAGTATAGGACTTATAACCGCTTCCTGTAATTGGTCATCTCGTTCCTTAGCGGCTGAAGTAGCACCTAACAAAGGAGACGGTTCTCCTACTCCAGCTTCATCCCCCTTGAATTGTTGACTCTCATAAACCGATCCGTGTCCGGACAAGGCGGGAGGGGAAACTCGTGGTTGTGAGAGCACAACCTCACGCCGTTTCCACATGATGAGGGAACCGATAGCATCATGTAGAGTTATAATCCCCGCGTCGGGTATGGGGCACTCAATCTCGTGCTCCTCACATCCTTGGTTGACCTCCTCGACGGTGCACGCACGTACCAGGTTGGAATATCCATGTTGTGGATTGTTCGTCCCGGAATTGCTCTACTAGTTGCAACATTCATGGTCTTTCCCTTGTAACCCAACAGCACATGCAGCTCACAAGGACATTCTTGCGTTATCACTTCCCCTTCTAACGGGGAGGTAAGGCTAGGCGAAGTGGTTGGGACCGTATCGTCAGTCATCGGGGATACCGCCACTTCGCATGTCAGGTTGGTACATCTCCATTTGTCGCCTCCACTCCACCTTGTCCCTCTCCTCCTTATCTTTCTTGTGAAATTTACGTTTTTTGTACAACAAGGCGAAAGAGCTAGAGGAGAAACCCTCTTTCCAATTTGCCTTGGAGGACACTCGCTCGCACCCGCCCGCCACACCCTTTGGTCCCAACGAGTAGGAGAGAGTTGGTCTCCGTGATATTCGGATTGAATAACACCGGACTCGCGTCTACGACTTGATGTCACCTGTCACTTGGCTGGATAACTTGCGCCGATTCCATGTCCATCAGAATAATCTCCTCATTTTCATGTATCTTAGAGTGCGCACGGACCCAATTTTTGGCACGCGGATCGAGGCCCACTAATGGATCAGGCTTTCCTTCTACACGGAGCTTTTCTTCCATCGCCTTCCACTCCGGAATATTTTTCTTGTAGCCGCCGGGGGCCAAGTGTGGCTTGCCCTTATTTTTCTTGTTCAGCTCTAACATCTTTGCAATAAGGTCCTTGGCAGGTCCAGCTGTCTTCTGCGAACAAATAGTTCCCAGTCCCGTGGACTTATTTCTCCATAGTAGTCAAAGGGTGTTATGACACGTGTGACATAATGGAAGTTTAGCCAGGACCTCCATTCTCGAAAGATATGTCACATTGCGGTCAGCGTTTCCTTCTTGGCTTTCTCGAGGTCCACTGGTGGGAAGAGGATGTGTGATCTAACGGCATTCCACATTTCCTCTTTGCGCTCTTGAGGAACCACCTTCCAATCGGTCCAGGTTATTTTGCATTTCTACCCGACAACAACACCACAACGGTTCCGCCAATTTGCATGGACACTCATTGGTTCAACAGGCTCCCGATCAGGTGGGTCCAGGTGTTGTCACCTCATATGTGCCCTCAGCCTTGTTCGCGGACCGTTTACCCCCGCGCTTGCGCTTTTGGGGGACTCATGGGCCGCTATGTGATGAGGACATCACACCCTCGGATATAACCAACACTCCTCCAATACACATACATAATTCAGGGACAAAAACTAGAGCACAGCAATTGAATTTACGGGTGAGCATGTTCCTAATGATCTCTTTATTTATATTTGAGAATGTATTACTACCTAATGAGTTAATTATTATTAGGAACCATGGAGATCATGATAATATGGTTAAGGAGGCGGTTAGAGGTGTGGAGGGCCAGCAAGGACGTCCATGTCAAGTTGGAGGTCCAAACAAAGTCGACTTCGATTCTGTTTCGGAGTCCAGAAACAGCCTGCACCAAAACGGACGCCCTGGTTGCATACGAAGTCCGTTTGGGACGTTCTTTATATGGATGGAAAGATAATTTTATAACCTTCCTATTGGCGCTGGTGTGATATCCAAATTCTTCCAGAGTCATCCGGAATTGCCGAAATACGAAGACATCCAGAAACTGTCACGGTGTTGCACCACCGTCTTTTGGCCTTTGGGCCGTGTATTTTGTTGAGCCCACTTAGGGCTGCGTCCAGGGGAGATGGACGACCCTAGGGACCTCATAAGCAGCCGCCGCCCCTTCCTTAGGGTTTGGGGTTTTGCTTAGATTATTCTGTCAAGAACAGTTTCGCCGTTTTGTCGGTTTGTGAGACCCCAACTCGTGAGTTTAATCATATATTTGCAATTTGGTTGCTTCTACATTGTTCTTGCTTGTGTTCTTCGATTCGCAGGCAAAGATTAGCCTTCTTGGCGAGGTCAATCGTGCTTGCACGGTCGATAACCAGAGGAGACGTGGTGCTGCGATTGCGGGGTTCGGAACGTGTTGTTCGGAAGCCGGATCGATTTGTGTCAAGCCTCCGCCAAATCGCTGTTTATCGGAACCTTCCGGAAGATCGGGACATTCCCCGTACACATCAAGTGGTAATCAAAGCTTCAGGTGCACCATCAGGTTTCCCCTATCCTCGTTATTTTGTTTCGTCCTAAACTCCAGAAAATTACCATACAAAAATAGTTATTCGCCGCGTATCTGTTGTCCTATATCACCTTTGTGCCTCGCAATTTTCAGTTTGATTTGCGTTTCTGAATTCTAGTCCTTCGGATTGTCATTGTGTCATTGGTCTTAGTTTGTTTCACTCTTTTGTCTAGTCCGAGGTGTGATTTGTTGAGTCCATTGTCTAGGGTCAGTAAAAAAATTAAAACAAAACTTAGTTGTGCTTGTCCCTATTTTTGAAGAAGATTCTTGTTTTTTGGGGCTTGTGTCACTTGAAAAAAGAGAGAAGTGTCCTGTTTTGTGGCATGTGTCAGAAAAAAAGGAATAAAAAAGTGGCAACAAAGAAAGGAGAAAGGAACAGAACATTGTTGATTGAGCCTAGAGGCAGGGTGCTTTAGTTGGAACCTTGCCAATGAGTGTTGCTGTTTTAGTTGTGTGAATGCATCCATTCATTGAGTTTTATACCATTCTATTGTAATAAAAAAAGAGAACGAAGCAAAGAGTGCCAAAAAAAAGGAACAATAAAAGGCAAGGAGGTGCAAAAAAAAAGAATAGAAAGAGCCGCATCAACAGGAAAGGTAAAAAAATCAGAGTTGCTTGCATCCTTTGTGTCCTTTGTTGAGTCATTGCTTCTTGCTTGCTTGAACTAGGTGAGAGACAAGTTTAGGCCGATGACATTGACATACTTGGGACTATTATTCAGTTCTGCAATTCTGAATTGAAAATTTGCAATTCCTTGCTACTATATTTTGCCTAGCAAAACTCCACATATATCCTTCCGAACAATCACAGGTTTCGACCCTCGCAATTGTTCGCTAACACTCTCCGGTATCCTTTGCTTTGCTGATAGTAAGAACATTGTAAGAGTTTAGTTAGATGCTTCCATTTGCATATTGAGAGTTTTCACTGTTCATACATAGTAGTGATAGGAAAATATACTTCGTGTATTTTCTTGTTTGCTGCTAACAATGATAGGTGATGATATGAGTTTTCTAGCACAACGAGTATTGAGTTCACAAATGGAGAAGATGGAATGTTGTGATGAATCGACGTTGTCGTGTCGTAATTGATGGTGAAACTAGCCGCAACATTGTAAGTTCTGAGTTGGTCGAGAAGCTTGGCTTGACCACACAACCACACCCATGTCCATACTACATACAATGGGTGAACTCGAGAAGATAAAGGTAACAAAAATTGCACGTATCAATTTTTTTCTTGGTAATTATAAGGATTGTGCTGATTTTGATATAGTGCCTATGCAAGCATGTCATTTGTTGCTAGGTAAACTTTGGATTGATAGAAACAATATTGTGCACAATATTGTTACGAATAGATACTCTTTTAAACACAATGGCACTGAAATAATTCTTAAACCTATGAGTGTTGCCGAAATTTTAGAAGCTGATCTAGAAAGATTTGAGAGGAGAAAGAATGAGCCTTTTAGAAAAGAATGGGGGTTTTATATGATCCAACACTTTCATCTAAATCTGAATTGATAGAAGAACAACATATTTCTGTGCTGCTTGTTGGAGCTAATATCTTGCAGCATATACAAAACAAAGATGAAGTGAAAGAAACCGAGGTGCTGATGGCCTCATGTGTTCCTTCAAACCCATTGTTTCTTCATGCATTTATATCATCTACTGAAATTGAGAGCAAAGGTAATGAACATCAACACTTAGTAAAGGTCAGAAATTTCTCCATGTGCTGAATGTTTCCGCCAATCATGCTAATATAGAAAAACTTCTAGTGGAACCTACTCTTGATTTACCTTTGTCACAAGTTGACTTCCCTGCTGTTCCTTGTGATAAAGAGGAGTTGTGTGCTAGTGCTTCACTTATACCTTTGCCACAACAAATGCGTGAACTTGATACTTGTTCTTTTGATTCAGATGCTTGTGCTGAAATTGAGCTTTTGATTCCCATTACTTGTGAAAATGATGAGCGAAGATTGATGTCTTCTCTAAACACTTTGGGTTATATTGAATTTGATACTCTATGTGATCTAATTAGTTTGGAGAAGAAATTTTTATGTGCTGAATTGCCTTGGTTGCCTAGACATATATATCACTGTATAGGAAACAATAATTGTCAAGCAGAATATATGGTGCATCGAGTTTATATTTGTTCGAAACATAAATCTTCTTTGTTTGGGCAACAATGTGATGAATTAGAGGGCTATAGTAACACTAATCATGTAAAATCCAGTTGCTCTAGTTTTGTTTTCAGAAAACAGGCTATCTTCCAAGAAGGGGAGCATTGGTGGTTTTCTCCTACGATATATTCTACAACTATGGTCAAACCAAGGACAGATTGCTTTCAAGGAGAGGAGAACAATAAGGAAATGATATCCTTCGAAATAATCATTCAAGCACCAACGACGCCGAGGATGGCTTTTCATCAAGAAGGGGAGGATGATGAGGAAATGAATGAAATGCATTTCATGGCATTCATATGCATGTCAACATATTTCATGTATGAAATTATTAAATATGGTGAGAAGAAATGCACATAAAATATCAAATTAACTAAAAAGAATAAAAGAAATGGTTAAAAAGAATTTGATTAAGAACAAATAATGAGTTTAACATTTTCTACTGATTAAGTATCACAATTAAGGGTTTATGAAAGTCCCCTGAAATTATTTTGCTTTGTAAAAATAATTATGAGAAATAAACAAAGCCTTCCTTGTTAATTTAAACATGAATTTTTAATCCAAAAATCTTTTGGAATTTAAACTTGGACTGAATAGGAAAAATGTTTAAAATAATTTTATTAACAACCCTGTTTTTTCTTAAATTATTCTGAGCCCTAGAAGTACGTTTTTCAATTCGTCAGGAACGCGAGGGCCTTTTTGTAAAATGGCCGGGCCAGGGCCCAGCCGTCACCCTCTTCTTCCTCTCTCTCTCTCCCGCGTCTCACCGCCGCCCGCGGTGGAACCGCCTCACGGCGGCGCTGCCACGCAGCAGCCACGCAGCTGCTTGCGCAGCTGCCGCTCGCCTCCCTCACCGCCTTCTCGCCGGATAAGACCCCCTGCCCGGCCTTATCCTTTCCTCTTCCTTTCATTTCTTTTCCATCCCACCGCCATTACCGGAAGCTCTTCGGAGCAGCGCCGCTAGGCCACTCCGGCTACTCTCCATCCGAGCCAACGCCGCCAGGAGCTCCGCGGAGACCTTGCGAAGCCCCTCAACCCGTCCAATCGCATCAAGCTGCCCTACTCCGTCGTGGCGAGGTCGTCTTTTCCCCGCGACCTCACCGTCGTTCCTCTCGCCACGGCTCAAAATTTGCACTCGCCTCGGTGAGCCGTTGGTCATTGTTATTCTTGCAAATGGTGCGTGACTTGTTGCTCGTGGTCTATGGTCACTCATACTCGAGTTTATTCCTCACGTTCCGTAAGATTTCATCGTATTCCCGGAGCTGCACCCGCCGCCGTTCGCAGCATCACGGTGAGTAACCACTCCCGACCATGCTCAAGTTTCTAGAGCCCCATGACGAGCTTGTTCATGCTCCGTAGGAGCTTGTGGGCTATTTTTCCCTAAATTTTTGGCTCTCGAGGCGAGCTCACGACATGAACGGAGGGCCGCCGCATCCGGACCTCGCCAACGGCGTCTCTCCGATCAAGCTCATGTGAACGCGTCCCCACCGTTGAGTTCGCCACGTCGAGTAGATCATGTAGGTAGTCTCGCGGCGAGCTTTGGAGCACCCCGGCCAATCGTGGCCACCGCGCCGCCGTGAGCTCGCCGCCACGGCGAAGCGACACCGCGGGCCGCACGCACGGGATCGCGTGTGGCCACGTGGGGATCTGGTGTGCCAACCCCGTAACCTCCCGTGTGGCACAGAAACATATTTAAATTTTTGAAAATTCGTATAAAATTCAATAAAAATCAGAAAAATAATTAAATGAAGGAGATACTGCAGACGAAAGTAATGATGAAAATTATTTTCCAAGATTATACTTAAACATTATTATTTCACGTGTTCCAATTTATTATCCTATGTATTATCACATGTCATTTAAGTAATGATTAATTTTTGATTAACAAACAAGATTCATTATTAATTAATGAACCTAAATAATTGGTAACAAATGAACCTAATTAATTCTTAACTAAGGAACATAATTAGTTATTAAGTAATAACCATGATTAAGCATTAGTTAATGAACATAATCCATTGTTAATTATTGATTAATAAACATGCTTAATTATAAATTGGTAATAAGATGAATTATTAATTGTTAACTATTGTGTTAATTACTGAACATAATGCATCATTAATCATTAGTTGATAAACATAATTAATAAAACCTTGCATGATCATATCATATTCATTCATGCATGCATGATTGTTATTCGCGGTGTATTATTGATCGACCTAGGTTCCGAGGTGATCGAGGTTCCACCCGAGGTCGAGGTAGGCGAAGGGAATCTCGAAGTCGACCCGCACGCCGAGGACGCTAACCCCGACTCATATCCAGGCAAGCCCGGTGCATCCTACCTATGTTTTAAAATATTTTCTTTTATCTCATAGTTAAGTTATGTTTGTGCATTAAGTGCTAGGGAATGGTTGATACCCTAGATGCATTGAAATAGGTTTTCGTTTATTTATACTATACTTGGTACGGATAGCTCAATAGAGGCTTAATTTATAGTCGCAACGGTAGATGTTTTAGGGAATCTTAAAGCATGGAGGCTTTAAGGGTTGTTGTGTTAAACACTAAGATGAAGAGAGTGTTAATGAAGTTGAGACCGGACGGGCCCCGTAGGAGAAAGGGCAAGCACATGTGCCTTGCGAGGGCATGGTTTGCAAGGTGGCAGCCCCGTCTCGTGTCGGTCAAGGACTGTACCGTTGTTGACTTAAGATGAACAAGTTTGAACGTACCGTACTACATGCTGGTATCATGGGCCCAGCAAGCTGATGTACCCTACCGCCCCGGAGATGTAGCGTAGCCAACTCTCTTTTGTCGGCTGTTAGTGAGAGGTTAGTCTCACGGGAGGGAGATGGGTCGGCCACGGAGGAAGTCGTGGAGTCGCCATACTCCCGGGGAGTTTGGAAATGGCTAGTCTTCCGTCGGTGCTAGCGGGAAAGGTTGTCGTATACGACCGGTGTGGTGCGTATACATCGTGTAGTCGGGTCTTGCCAGCTGGTATAAATCGATTCGAATCGCTGTCCCTCGCAGAAATGAGTACCGCTTGTTTAGCTCGTCACTTCGTAGTTAATCAACATGAAGTTGAGGATGAGAGATGAAAGAAACTTGGATTTATACTTTGATCTTGTCTTACAAACTTGATTGCAATAGTGATAGTCTACAAATACCAAGGTCAATGAACTTAATGTGAGCTAAAATATTGAAAGTAAGGATCCACCCTTAAATGCTGTTTTCGCAAAGGAGTAAACCCCACAGCCGGAAAGCCTTTGCATACTAGGCGTCGGCCTTAGCGTGCCATTTTGACTGGGTCAGTCTTGCTGAGTATTAGAATACTCGGGGTTTGTTCGTTATCTTTCAGGAAACGAGTCGTACTTCCACGACATGTACGGTAGCTTTTCGGAAGAAGAGCAATGTCCGGAGGGAGGTTCCCTCCAATGGGAGTGTATCCCCACGCCGTGAAAAGGAAGGACCGTGGTGTACGACGGGCTCAGTACATCACGTTGATTGTTGATAGATTTCGTTGTATAAAAGTACAAGTTTCCGCTGCAATACTCGTAGGATGTTAAACTTCAATAATGTTTATGTTTCCGCTGCACAAATGTTTGTATTTCGAGAACCTGGTTGTATTATACCATGATGTATTTATTCTGGCTTGTATGAGATGAGGTTCTGTTGTAACTCGCTTCGTCGAGTGTCCCTCTGTACCGATTCCTGGGTGTCCCGGAGGGGATGTCACAACATCACACCCTCAGATATAACCAACACTCCTCCAATACACATGCATAATTCAAGGACAAAAACTAGAGCACGGCAATTGAATTTACTGGTGAGCATGTTCCTAATGATGTCTTTTTTTATATTTGAGAATATATTACTACCTAATGAGTTAATTATTGTTACGAACCATGGAGATGATGATAATATGGTTAAGGAGGAGGTTAGAGGCGTGGAGGGCCAGCAAGGACGTTCATGTCAAGTTGGTGGCCCAAACAAAGTCGACTTCGATTCTGTTTCGGAGTCCAGAAATAGCCTGCACCAAAACGGACGCCCTGGTCGCATACGAAGTCCGTTTTGGACGTTCTTTATATGGATGGAAAGTTAACTTGATAACCTTTGTATTGGCACTGGTCTCATATCCAAATTCTTCCTGAGTCGTCCGGAATTGCCGAAATACGAAGACATCCAGAAACTGTCCCGGTGTTGCACCACCGACTTCTGGCCTTTGGGCCGTGTATTTTGTTGAGCCCACTTAGGGCTGCGTCTAGGGGAGATGGACGACCCTAGGGACCTCATAAGCAGCCTCCGCCCCTTCCTTAGGGTTTGGGGTTTTGCTTAGGTTGTTCTGTCAAGAACAGTTTCGCCGTTTTGTCGGTTTGTGAGACCCCAACTCGTGAGTTTAATATTTGCAATTTGGTTGCTTCTACCTTGTTCTTGCTTGTGTTCTTCGATTCGCAGGCAAGGATTAGCCTTCTTGGCGAGGTCAATCGTGCTTGCACGGTCGATAACTAGAAGAGACATGGTGCTGCGATTGCGGGATTCAGAACGTGTTGTTCGAAAGCCGGATCGATTTGTGCCAAGCATCCGCCAAATCGCTGTTTCTCGGAACCTTTCGGAAGATCGGGACATTCCCTGTACACATCACTATGTTTTCCGTTTGCGCCTCATGAGGTGTGTCTTCGCAAGCCATGGAATGTGTCGCTTGTGTGGCCAAGGCATGATGAACACTTCGTCGAGGAACCTACAATATAAAGAATCATTGAAGTTCGAGTAATTTGCTAATAAGGGAGAATTGAAAAATTGAACAAAAAGAATCACTTCGAGGGCACGTAATCCGGGTCCTCATTAATACCCCAGGTTCACGAGGCTGCGGGGGGTGTGGATCCTCCGGTTCTTCCCATTCTCCACTTGATGCAGAGCTTTCATGGTTCATATCCACAACATCCTCTTGTGTATACTAGATCGGGGGCTGTCTTCCAGATTATCTTGTAATGGTATCTTGTTCGCCATTATAGAATTTGATACCTTTACGGTAAGAATGAAACGATTTAGTAGCAAATAAATAGAGGAAAGATGACAGAAAAGGATTATTTAACATTGCACCAGAACATGGATAGCATCGGAATCAAATAGTAGAAGAGGAAGAGGAGATGGAAGGACATACAATGTAGAACACTTTCATAAGAAAGGCAGGTGCACACTATGCAATGCATACCAGAATTTATACGACCTCGAGGTAAATAGGTCGGGATACTTGGGTATCCTCCAGAAAATCTAATATAATGTGTCATACACATTACAAAGATGATCCGGAAAATTCCCAAGCATCCGACCATGTCTACCTAAGGTCATACGAGTTGCGGTATGTCTTGCATTTTATTGTACCAACCATCCTAATGAAAGACATCCTACATTCTACATTCTTCCACACCATCTTCCCCTTCTCCTATATATATATATAGATGCTTATCAAGAGTCATCGTCATCTGCCAAAAAGTTAGAATTTTTTTAAGACTTAGTTGAAAATATATTTTTTCCAAGAAAAGGAGTATATTCCATAGCATCGGAACAGGGATAGAAGAGGATGCGGTTGAGGAGGATGAACATACAATGTAGAACACTTACATAAGAAAGGCTGGTGCACACTATGCAATGCATACCACAATTTATACGACCTCGAGGTAAATAGGTCAGGATACTTGGGTATCCTCCGGAAAATCAAATATAATGTGCCATACACATCACAAAGATGATTCGGAGAATACCCAAGCATCCGACCATGTGTACCTAAGGTCGTACGAGTTGCCGTATGTCTTGCATATTGTTTGACCAACCTTCCTAAGAAAGACACCCTACATTCTATATTGATCCCCCAACTACCTCCTCTTCTATGAACAATCATCATCTGAAAAAAGTTAGGATTTTTTGCTCTCGGTGTGGGTTGCCGAATCAACGCCCATCCAACGCTATCGTTAAGGTCATCGACTCGTATGTCAACATGTTTCCAATATCCGTTGATGCGGTCCATGCTGTCACACTAATCTCACTTTGCCCGCTTTCATCATCGAGCATGGCTAGACCATGAATTAGAGGAGAAAAGAGAGGAAAGAGAGGAGAAAAGAGAGAAAACAAAGGAAAAAGAGGAGAAAGGAGCGGAAATAGAGGAAGAGATTAAAAAGATGAAAGAGAGGTGAAAAAAGAGATAGGAGAGGAGGAAATATTTTTATTTAAAAATAATGGTCTAGCCATGAAAAAGAGGAAAAAACAGAGGAAGAGAGGAGAAAAGAGAGGAAATAGAGTAGGAAAAAGAGAAAAGAGAGGAGAGAAAAGAGAAAAGAGAGACGGAAATAGTTTTTATTTAAAAACTATGGTCTAGCCATGAAAGAGAGGAGAAAAGAGAGGAAGAGAGGAGAAAGAATAGGTGCTTTTATATATTAAACTATAAAGCACAAAGGCTTTTAATGTTGCTTTTATAGCAGGTAGTTATTCAACCATAGAGCACTCAAATCAGCAAGCCTGACATGAATAGGTGTAACATATTTGACATAATTCACAAAATAAATGAACAATTCAGGGCACAAAGATTAACAAGGTAATTCAGGGCAAAGCTTTAATACTTGCTACTAGGTACGTGAAAGCAAGAGGATCTCAATCATCGATCAACAGAAATAGCTTAAGCATCTTAGCAACCAGTCATATGTGAAGAAAGGAGTATAGAACATGGAGAAATAGCTTAAGCATCCCAATTTTCAGACTGTTCGATAAATTGTCAGCACTGAATGTAGATAAGTGAATGATAAAAAGATGCAAAAGGGCTATGAGGTGTAACGAGGGCTTGTTTATTTTCTAACCATGTTTATTTGTTGGATCAATATAAAAAAGACAGGAACGGTACCTATTACAGATTTAGTGTTTTTTAAAAATAAATTCTACAAGAGCAAATAATTAATGCAATAAAATGAACTTCAAATGATTGATTAAAGATCCCGGACCAAACAGCAATCATCCAAGTTCACTTTAGCTAATGGTTGCATTGATGGAGATTAAAGAACAAATCACTAAGCTGTATGCCAAAAGTAGATAGATAAAATAAATAGATGCATATTTAGGATATTTGGCACAACCAACAAATAATTTGATATAACAATTCATCGATAAAGTCTGCACAATC
The DNA here is from genome assembly GCA_031894775.1 of Chloris gayana. Classification (NCBI taxonomy): domain Eukaryota; kingdom Viridiplantae; phylum Streptophyta; class Magnoliopsida; order Poales; family Poaceae; genus Chloris; species Chloris gayana. The sequence continues at coordinate 630,390 of JAUNZO010001841.1, read as the reverse complement.
ACAACAAGTACAATCATAGTAGCAAGATCATGATCACAGTAGGACAATCGCACCAGCACAATCACAGTAACCAAAGCATAATAGCGAGCTCGTTGGAGAGGAGCCACCGACCGAGAGGGGGAGAGGAATGGGGCATACCGGGTACGCAGAGACGGGGAGCTCTCGGGCACGAGAGGTGGAGGTTGGGCCGACGCAGAGGAGGAGCTTGGGTCGGCATACGAGGAGGAGCTCGGGCGGGCTCGCAGGCTTGCCGGAGAGCTCGAGCCGACGCAGAGGAGGTCCGGCGGGCGCGCGAGGAGGAGCTCGGGCGGCGTATAGGAGGAGCTCGGACGGGCGCGCGAGGAGGAGCTCGCGGGCGGAGAGGAGGAGCTCTGGACGGGCGCGCGAGGAGGAGCTTGCGGGCACGAGAGGAGGATCTCGAACGGGCGCGCGAGGAGGAGCTCGCGGGCAGGGAGGAGGAGCTCGGACCGGAGCGACGAGGAGCTCACGACGAGGCGCGGCGGCACAAACGGGCGGCTCGTCGGCGACTTCGTCGACGGCGGCGCCAAGTTAGGGTTTGGTTTGGCCGCCATGGGGCTGGCCCCTTTATATAGACACCATTAGCCACGGTTGGCGATAGTGGCGCGGGGCCCAATGTCGATGGGACAAACAACAATAGCCACGGCTCACTTCAACACCAACCGTGGCTATTGTTGCTCCTATCGACAAATGGGGCCCACATGTCGAGACACAAACAATAGCCACGGTTCGTTCCGAAACGAACCGTGGCTATTGTTTCCTCCGGCCCCACTTGTCATTGAGTGAGTTTCTTTTTTCTTGTGTAACTTTTCTTTTACTTTTTCAATTTTTATTCTAAAAACTATAATGCATTTGCGTCTAATTTTTGGCATGTCATTTTTTTAGTTGTTTACAAACACATATGTATTTTTGTTTTTCTACTTCATAACTTTTTAATATAATATTTCATCTACAAAATTGTTTTTCTTAACTTTTAAGTGTCCCAAATATTTCAGTAGATTTTAATTTGTATGACAGATGTGTGTGCCAATTTTCAATCCAAAAATAATAAAAATTGTCTAGATAAAAAAATCAAATGACACCATGTTTTTTCTATTATTTTGCACATTTATCATTTGCAAACTATAAGCCCGTTTGACCTATATTTTGGCATGGCATCTGTTTCCGAGCATTCGAACTCACTTATATTTTTGATATTTTTTTAAAGATTTTTACAAAAAAGTAGTTCAAATGCGACTATGTGTCTCGAGTCGATCGAGTTTTATACTTGAAACTCATGTTGTTTGGTCCCGGACACATTTATATGTTTTAAAAAATTGAACCCAAAAATCCACGTGTTTGTTTATTAATGGCATGCATACCGACCGAATGTTGAGGTCGGAATCGATAAGGTTTATGGAATACAAGTAATTAAATAAATGTCAAAATGTACCCTAAGTAAATTTGAAGAAAATTCAATAAAATAGTTTTGAGATTCTTACAAAACAAAGTGGAAATGGATAGATTAGAATTTTACACAAACTTTGAAACAAGAATCGCTAAATTTGGATAATATTTCAATTCTATATACAAGTTTCAAAATTTAAATAGGAATTAAAAAAACACAAACTAAATGAACTAGTCGATGAACTACTAATGGGCCTCATATTAAGAGTCGGACCCAAATCATTATTGTCATTTTAAAAAATATTATTTAATTGATTGACATTGTTCAAAAAAATTAAATTATTAATTGACACTTAAAAAAAGTTTTATGTCGCTTCTTATTTTTTAAAAATTGTAAACTATACCTTGTTATTTTTAAAAATTTCAAATAAAATTGAACCTAAACATTATTTATTCAATATTTTAACTAAATATACATACAAGTTTAAAAATTTATAACTAAATATCTAAATAAGTTTTAGAATATAAATCTAAAGAGTTAATCTAAATCTAAATATATATACAAGTTTTAACATTAATGAAATTTTATAATGAAAATATGAATTATTTGTCTAGAAAGGTGTAACAACTCTCGGAAAATAATGCATTTCATGTCATCATGCGCATTTCATCCCATCATTGCAATTGTGAAGATATTAAATTTTATGTTACACACATACACATAAAATAACAAAATAGATAAAGAAGAAAGAAAGTGTTTAAAAAGAAATAAAATAAGCCTAAAATTCATGTTTAATATTTTCTATGGCTCAAACATTATAAATAAAGATTTATGAAAATGTCCTGAAAGTATTTCGCTTTGTAAAAATATTTACAAGAAATAAACAAAGCTTCTTTTATTAATTTAAGCTATGAATTTTAGTCCGAAAATGATTTGGATTTTGAACCTAGACTTAATAGGGAAAATGCCTAAAATACTTTCATTAACACCCCTGAATTTTCATAGAATTTTTAGAGCCCCGGAAGGTTGCTTTTTAATTTCGCGAAAAGCTAAGGGTGTTTTTGCAAAATGACCGGGCTCGGCCTACGGGCCGTCTCTCTTCTTCCTCTCCTCTCTCTCCCGCGCTCAGCGCCGCCCGCGGCAGGAACCGCCTCCCGGCCATCGCCACGCCACCCCGCCACGCAGGTGCTTGGCAGCCCACGCAGCTGCTCGCTTCTTTCACCGCCTCCCGGCCGGGGATAAGACCCCCTGGGCCGTTCTTATCTCCCTCTCCCTCTCATTTTCTCTCCCCGCCATTAACGCCTCTCGGGAGCACAGCCGCCGGGCCGCCCCAGCCACCTCCCCGTCCAAACCACCGTCGCCGAGAGCTCCGCCAAAACCCCGGGCAGCTTCCCCAACTGTTCAATCTGCTTGAGCACCTCCACTCCGTCGAGGCGAGGACGTTCTTCCATCTCGGGATCCCACCGTCGCCCTTCACCAAAATCCAAAATTCTTCCACGTCGGTGAGCTATTCCTGGTTCTATTTCTTCCTAGAGGTGCGCAAGCTATCCCTCTACACTCAGTACACTCATCCGAGCATGCGCCATGCAGGTTCATCGGAATTTCATCGTATTCACGGAGCTCGGTCCGCCGCCGCCATCAACCCTCACGGTGAGCACCCCTCCTCGGCCATGCTCATGCTGCTAGAACACCTCGACGAGCTTACGCATGCTCCGTAGCAGCTTTACGTCGAGTTTTGCCCAAATTTTGGGTACTCGGGCGAGCTCCGCACCCTGCCGTAGCGCCGCCGTGGCCAAACTTCGCCGCCGGCATAGTTAGAGTCAAGCTCATGCTAGTTTGTCTCTCCCGGAAGGTTCGCCTGGTCGCGCGGACCGTTTTGGGGGCATCGCGGCGAGCTTTGGGCCAAGCCCGGCCGTCTCCGGCCGTCGCGCCGCCGCTGGCCCGCTGCGGTGGTGCCACACCGCGAGCCACACACGGGTGGGATCGCGTGTGGCCACGTGCGGATCATGTGCGGCCAACGCTCGTGGCCTTTCGTGTGGCACAAAATCAAATTCAATTTTCAAAAATTCGTAGAAAATTCATTAAAAATCGGAAAAATACCAAACCAAGTTTGTTAGACTCAGAAAAATAAGATCTATTTGTTTATGAAATAAAATATCTATTTTGAGTAATTTTATTTCATAAATAGTATTTAATCACTTTCTTGGTTTAAAGAAAGCTATTATTTTATGCTAATTAAATGTTTAATTAAGGAAAATAATTTAATTAGATGAAGAAGATACTCATGACGAAAGTAATTATGAAAAACTATTTTCCAAAATTAAACTCAAACTTTATTATTTTATGTCATTCCAATTTATTAACCTATTATCACATGTTCTTTAAGGAATAATTTATTTATTGCTTAATAAACCAGAATAATTTATTAATTATTAAACCTAAAGTAATTAGTGAACTTAATTAAGTAATTAAGAACAGAACTAATTAATACTTAATGACCATGATTAAACATTTGTTAATCAACGTAATCAATGGTTAATTACTTGTTTAATGAACGTGCTTATCCCTAATTTATTAATTAACTAAAGTGATTAAGCTTCAAACTTTACTTAATAATTACTGAAGTTAATTAATGAAACTTTGCATAATTTTATCATGCGCATTCATGCATACATGGTTGTGATTCGCAACCCATTGCTGGTCGACTAGGTTACGAAGTGATCGAGGTTCCACCCGAGGTCGAGTCGAGAGCCGGAATCTCGAAGTCGACCCAGCCGCCGAGGAAGCTAATTCCGAGCAGTATCAAGGCAAGCCCCGGTGCATCCTACCTATGTTTTAAATATTTTATTTTATCACATAGTACGGTTATGTTTGTGCATTAGGTGTTCAGGAATGATTGATACCCTAGTTGCATTATGGTAGAATTCCGTTTGTTTATTCTATACTTGGTACAGGTAGCTCAATAGAGGCCAAGCTTAATTCATAGTGGCAACGGTAGATGGAATCTTAAAGCATGGAGGCTTTAAGGGTTTTTGTGTTGACACTAAGATGAAGAGAGTGTTAATGAAGTTGAGACCGGACGGGCCCCGTAGGAGAAAGGGCAAGACGGAGATGAGGTCTTGCAAGGTGGTAGCCCCGTCCGAGTCGGTCAAGGACCGTACCGTTGTCGGCTTAGTTGAACAAGTTTGAACGTACCGCACTACATGCTGGTATCATGGGCCCAGCAAGCTGATGTACCCTATCGCCCCGAGAGATGTAGCGTAGCCGGCTCTCTTTACTCGGTCGTCGGTGAGAGGATAGTCTCACGGGAGGGAGACGGGTCGACCACGAGGGAAGTCGTGGCGTCGCCATACTTCCGGGGAGTTGGAAATGGCTAGTCTGCTGTCAGGTGCTAGCGGGAAAGGTTGTCGTATATGATCGGTATGATACGTATACGTCGTGTAGTCGGGTTTTGCCAGCTGGTATAAAATCGATTCGAATCGTCTGTCCCTCGCAGTAATGAGCACCGCTTGTTTAGCTCGTCACATCGTAGTAAGTATGGAAGATGAAGATGAGAGATGAAAGGATTAATGATCTATTTTATCTTGTCTTGCAAACTTGATTGCAATAGTGATAGGATGCAAATGTCGGGGCTAATGAACTTAATACCGAGCTAAAATACTCGAAAGTAAGGACCCACCCTTTAACGCTGTTTTTCGCAAAGGAGTAAACCCCACAGCCGGAAAGCCTTTGCATACTAGGCGTCGGCCTTAGCGTGCCATGTTGACGGGTCAGTCTTGCTGAGTATTAGAATACTCGGGGTTTGTTCGTTTACCTTTCAGGGAACGAGTCGTACTACCACGACTTGTATGGCAGCTTCCCGAAGAGGAGCAATGTCCGGAGGGAGGTTCCCTTCAGTGGGAACGTATCCCCACGCCATGAAGAGAGAGAACCGATGTACGAAGGGCTCGAGTGCATCGCGTTGATCGTTTAAAGTCTTTTGGAGTTGTATGATAGACCAAGTTTCCGCTGAGTACTCGTAGAACGTTAAACTTCAATAATGTATATTTCCGCTGCACGAATGTTTGTATTTTGAAAACCTAGTTGTATTATACCATGATGTATATATTCGGCTTGTATGAGATGATGTTTCGTTGTAACTCGCTTCGTCGAGTGTCCCTCCGTTCCGATTCCCGGGTGTCCCGGAGGGGATGTCACAGCTGGTATCGGAGCGGTTCGGTGGCAACAATCATCATTGCAAGCTTGTTTTCAAAACTTAACACGTTAGTACGTTAGAATCTGCGAGAGCGGAGCCCATAAGGATGTAGAATAGTTAGGACTTTTACTAACTGTTCGAAGTTCGGGTTTTGGGAAGTGCTAACTATCCGTCATGGTTTTATATACTATAGTACGTATAGTTAGTTACGAGCATGCATCATGTCACATTTGAGTGCTAAATAAATGTTGGGGTATATACTCGGCTCGTCTTATTGTACTCGTATAGGTTACTTTTGTTCGTTTTTCTTCTGTGGGAAGAAGTGTTTAACTTGTTTAAACATGTTCCCTGCAGATGCCGGTGACTCGCGGTAGGAAGCGCGCTCAGGAGGAGGAGGACGCACGGGCTGCACGTATCGCAAAGCTGGAGCAGCGGGTCCACAACCCGGGGTTGCGGACGCGAGTCGGGACCGACGGTTGGGTGCTTGGAAGAACCGCTGTCGAGTGGACTGTCGGGAGATTCGGAGGTCCCACGCCAGGATCGCTGAGTTGGAGGAGCAGCTCGTGGAGGTGACACAGGACCGTGACGGGTTTCACGGAGCGGCCATAGCTTTGGACGCACAGCTGACTACGGTTACCGAGGAGCGAGACGCCGCTCGCGAGTCGGATGACGTGCACGCGATTGAGTTGGCAGCGATGACAGCTCAGCGTAACCACGTGGTGGAGAACCTGATGGCGAGGGAGCTCGAGTTGGGCCAGCTTGAGGGCCTGTACGACGGGCTGGCCACCGCACACCACGCACCGATCCACGACCACGAGGACCTACTCGAGCAGTTCCAGCAGTTGCAGCAGCAGCAGCAGCAGGGTCCACCGGACGACGCCCAGGAGGTCTCCGGGATGGACTACGAGCCACCACCCGCTTCACCCGCCGAGGACGTCGAGTCGGACGCTGGCAGCCACGCGCCGTCAGCTTAGTTGTGTTGTGATTTCACCGATGTAGGAGGGTAGTCATATTTTGCCGACATAGGTCAGATGTAGATAGGGTACTAACACTATACCACGGTACAGAATAGGCGACCTATGGTGAGTCGGTAAAAGCGCCTTCAGCGACTTACGGTTGGTCGCTAAAGAGCTTTACCGACCTATGCGGTCGGTCGGTACAAGCTGTGTCGGTAAAACTATTACCGACCGACTTGTTTTTAGCGACCGACTGTGGGTTGGTGTTGATAAATCTTTACCGACCGACCGTTCATCGGTACATGAAGAATTACCGACCAACAGTCCATTGCAACAGGTATTATAATCAAATGACAAAACAGGGTAATATAAACTAATCTCATCATTAAAAATAAATCACAAAGTAATTATTCATCAATATGTGTTTGCACAACACTCACAAGAAACAAAAATATATACTGGACAATCATCGACGTTCAACACCATTGATCAAAATTAATCCAATGACACACATACACATGGTCACAACATGTCTCTCACAAAAGCTTGAGCTTTCAAGATTTCACAAGGTAATTATAAAATGGTAGGTATGATGCTTACAACAGTTTAGCATCTAGGTTCTAATACATTTACTCACTACACAATGCTCTATCCACGTAAAAGTTATTTCTAGTCTAAAGAGTAGCTTCAGCCATCATATTGTTATGGATGGTTCAATACCAATCAACGTCCATTAATTCCTGCAAAAAACATGAGTAAACAATCAGAGAATAAGAAAAAATAGGACATCAACAATCTCATATATGTACATGGAAAAAGTTGTATTTCAGAGTAAACCAGCAATGAAGCAAAAAACCAGCAGTGAAGCAAAAAAAAAAAACATTAGTCCATGTTCTTAGGAAATTTTACCTGAACATACCTCATATGTCACTATACTACCAGAGGTTGCTGGTTGGCTAAGTGTTGCAGTGCACAACACACCATTTGCTGAAATCATACATGTTGTACGTCTGTTCAGGGAAGATGTCAGTCACTTCTTTTAGCAATTCCTTGAACATGTAATTGATTATTTGGAACCATATCAGTCGAGCACATCGAGAATGCCAACTTGGTGGCTATTTATATACCATTCTATATGGACTAAATTTGTATGCTTGTAATAATTTCAGCTCATATGGATCATTTTAACTATTAATACTCATGATATAACTAAGCTGGACATAGAAGACATGCCATGCTCGTGGGTAGGATCTGAGCTGCTAGTCCAGATTCAAGCTAGGGCTAATCTGGCTTTTGATCTTGGATTTCTAATATTCTCATATACTAAATGAAAATTCATGATCTGCAAGCTGAAATGATATGGCTGCTACAAACAACTTTCAGGTCACAGATACATGAAGGTTGAAATACCTGAATTCAGTGTCCAACACCTGAAGGTTGTGTTCATGCCTTCTTGTTAATCTTGTGCTGAAAAATTAACTAAGAATGTTACAAAAGAACTATCACATATATAATCCAAAATCCTAATACTTTTGTGTACATGCAGTTGATATTATTTTAGCATAAATGACTTGCTTCTGTTATGCTTTTCAGAAAATAAAATGAGAAAATAAAGAATATTAGGTTTGTGGACAGACAAATACACAGATCTATTATATTCAGCAAAAAACGAGGATGGAGTACACAACTCACATGTGACTGCAAGAGGATAAGAGGCCGGCTGTGCTTGTGCTTGCGGGCCCTGAGCTGTGACCTTGTCCAAAATGACGGAGGCATCTTTTGGATCTTGGAAGAGGGAGACGTGAGAGTCTAGATCGTTCTGACCGTGAGGCACAGGCCTCTGCTCCTCAGTCATGGAGGATGGTCAGGCATAGCGCTCTGCCTCTGGCTCTTGGACGTCTGAAAGGCGGGGGACGGATTTCCCTGGTCCTGAGAACAGCGAGGCGGCGGTGTGGCAGGTGGGCGTCGCGTCGTGGCAGGCGCGGTCCGCGGCTGAGCGGCGGGCGGCGGGGCTGGGTGGCGGCGGGCTAGCTGGACGGCGGCACTGCGGAGGTACGGTGGAGGAGAAGGCAGCAGTGAAACTGAAAGGGGATTTTTTGGTCAACTCGCGATTGAATCTGGTGGAAGACGGCGGGGGAGAAGACAAATTAGTAGGTTTTGATGCTTATACTTTCACCGACCGACGGTTCGATGTCATGTAGCACATTTAGCGACCCACCATCCAACGGAGAACCTCGAGATAATTACCGACAGACCATACATTGGTAATACTGGATTTACCGACCGACCGTTTGTTGCTATATTTTACCGACCAACCGTTCGTAGCTAGTATTAGTCGTTAAAAGTCCACCGTGGTATAGTGTAAGCAGATGTTGGGCAGTTGGGAGTGTATGAAAAGTGGGTCTGAGTTGTACAAACAATAAATAATGAAAAAGAAGTGGTAGTAATATATATGTATGCAGTTGCTAGAATAAAAGATTTACTAAAATATTAGGATTAGTTCTACATGTATCCGATACTCTTACTTCTCCACAGAGATGGACAGCACGAGTACTGGTGTGAGTGAAGTAAGAGGACCAAGGGAGTATGTTCGGATAGCAAGGCTAGGGAGACAGCTGCAGGAAAAGGAGGAGTTGCTAGCACTTAGAGAGGCGCAGTTGTTAAACAAGGAGCAGCAGGTTCAATTCAAGGATCAACAGCTGGCAAACGCACATGCCCCGATCGCTTAGTTAGAGCAAGATCTACTGCAGGCACACAATGCGATGCTAGATGCAGCAATAGGACAACAACCTCCCGAGGATGCCCCAGTAGTACAGGAAAATCCTATAGAGGCTGAGTCCGAAGAAGAAGAGGAGGATCCCGAGGAGATAATGGATGTGGATTCCGTCATAGACTTCAAGGAGATTCCACGACGGGAGGATACGGAATCCGAGACAGGCAGCTCGTGAGCCAGGAAGTGACCTCCGGGCTTCGTGGCGAGGAGTAGAGTGCTAGCTAGTAGCAAGTGAGAAAAACTAGTATGTAAATTAGGCGCTAGCTAAATAACGAGCGTGTTGTAATCACGCATGAGTGTATCATAGGAATCGTGTAACGTAGATGTATGAGCCTGTATTTATGGATTTGGTGGTTGTTCTAATAAAGATGGATGTTGCATCAGTTTCATTGGAATTCTTCATTCATGTATTCTTGTTTCTTCCATTAGTATGTTAGAATGAAGATGTCTCACGTAAACTTTCCTTGGACAGAATGGTTGGAACAAGGAGGCGTGATGAGCCGGAGAGTTCTCAACGCGGGGCGGAAACACCACCACCACCCCGACATCGGCTCAGGCTATCGCAGCTGTACTCGGATTCTCGCACGGAGCAGCGAGAATTATTGGAGCAATTGTTTCGCAATACTGCTCCGCCGGAACGTCACCAAGGCCGAAATGCACCGGAAGACAGGGTGACCTTCTCGGATTTCTTATCGGTTCGCCCCCGACTTTCTCGGATGCGGGGGAACTATTGGAAGCTGATCATTGGCTTCGCACCATCGAGTCGAAGCTTGAATTGTTCCCATGCACGGATCATCGGAAGACCCTCTTCGCTTCCCGAGCAATTGCAAGGATTTGCTGGAGCCCGGTGGGCCAATTACAAGTAATGTTTCCTCCAGGACATCAAATTTTATGGGCTAAATTCACCAAAGCCTTCCGAGAACACCATATTCCGGAAGGGTTAATGAATCGAGAAGAGGAAGGAGTTTTTATCCCCGAAGCAAGGCGACATGAATGTGCATACCTACTCTAAGGTATTTAACCGTCTTGCTCGGTATGCTCCTGAACATGTGGACACGAGATACCAAGAAGAAGAATCTGTTCAAGGAGGGAATGAGTACCAAGCTGCGGTCTCGCTTGGTGTTAAACAAGACCGATAGCTTTACCGACTTTGTGAGTGACGCTATCGCCCTGGAAGATTTTATCCGCCTGCATCGGACGGAGAAAAACAAGAAGAGGCCGGCTCCTGGACAAGGAAGCGGCGGACCATCAAAGTACAGGCTGGTCTACACGGCACCGTCGGGTCAGCGTTATCAGCATATGCCTTCTCGTCCAAACTACTATCGGCAGTCTCAACCACCCCAGCACCCTCAGCAGCAGCGGCCGAATCAATATCGTCCGCCCTACCAGCAGCAGAATAATCAGAATCCTAGGCCGGTGAGTCAAGTACTGCAGCAAAATGGACCGCCATGTTTCAATTATGGCCGTCCAGGACATTATTACCGCAGTTGTCCATATCCTCGAAGGCACCATATGCACCAAGACCGCAAGGACAACCGCAGAACCAGCCAAGGGCACCCGCCAAGAATACATCGGTGAAGACCGGCCGTGCCAACTTTACTACAGCTGAGGAGCTACCCGAAGGAGGACAAATCCTAGCGGGTATGTTTTCTATCGATGATCATCCTGCTATGGTTTTATTTGATTCGGGAGCTACGCATAATTTCATCAACAAGTCATATATTGCTAAGCATTGCATCACACCATCTAAGCTGACATGGACACATATTATCTCAACACCTGGGGTAAAATTCTTACCAACGAAGCAGCTGCTAATATGCCATTAAGGTTGGGTAGCAAGATTTATTCCACTTCATTAATCATACTGGATGGGCAAGGGTTAGATGCAATAATTGGCATGCAATGGATGGATTTCCATAAGGCAAGTATTGGATATAGCATCTCGAGCCGTATATCCGAACTCTCCTGTTCATGGTCGAGATTGCCTACTCTTAACTTCTCCCCGAGCTATAGTGTCAATGGTTAATAAGGTGGTAGGTAAAAGTCTGGAAGATATACCCATAGTTTGTGAGTACCCGGACGTCTTTCCGGACGACTTACCGGGACTACCGCGGATAGAGCGGTAGAGTTTAAGATAGAGTTACAGATCTGGGACAGCACCAATATCAAGGAGACCCTACCGAATGCCGCCGAATGAGCTGGCGAGTTGAAGGTGCGACTACAGGAGTTATTGGATAAAGGATATATACGACCAAGTTCATCACCATGGGGATGCCCAGCCTTGTTCGTGAAAAAGAAAGATGAGACATTAAGGCTATGTGTGGATTATAGGCCTTGGAATGCCGTCACCATCAAGAACAAGTACCCTCTCCCGAGGATTGATATCTTGTTTGATCAACTAATGGGAGCCAAAATCTTCTCCAAGATAGATCTCCGCTCAGGATATCATCGGATTAAGATAAGAGCCGAAGACATACCGAAGACCGCGTTCTCCACGAGATATGGGCTCTATGAGTATCTGGTCATGTCTTTTGGATTGACTAATGCACCAAGCACATTTCATGTACCTCATGAATTCTGTGTTCATGCCGGAGCTAGACAAGTTTGTCGTAGTGTTCATTGACGACATCCCGATCTACTCTAAGTCGAAGAGGAACATGCTAATCACTTACGAGTGGTGTTGCAACGACTAAAGGATCATCGGCTTTATGCTAAGTTCAGGAAGTGTGAGTTTTGGCTAAAGGAAGTGCCGTTCCTAGGTCATGTTATATCAGCTAAAGGAGTGGCAGTTGATCCCGGCAAAGTTAAGGAAGTAATGGATTGGCAGCCGTCGAAGTCGGTTTCGCAAATTCGAAGTTTCTTGGGGTTGGCTGGTTACTACGGAAGGTTTATTCCTAACTTCTCGAAGATCGCCAAGCCAATGACCAAGCTATTGGAAAAGGATAAGAAGTATGTATGGAGCCAAGAGTGTGAAGAAGCTTTCCGAACCTTAAGGAAATTGCTAACAACAGCTCCAGTACTTGCTCAACCAGATCCGACAAAGCCTTTTGATGTATACTTGCGATGCATCGAGGAACAGGACTTGGATGTGTTCTAATGCAGGAAGGACGAGTGATTGCCTATGCATCTCGACAACTAAGGCTTCATGAAGAACACTATCCTACCCATGATTTGGAACTAGCCGCAGTGGTACTTGCATTGAAGAGCTGGAGACATTACCTTTTGGGCAATTTAGTACATCCGTACACGGACCACAAGAGTCTCAAGTACATCTTTACTCAAGCGGATCTAAACATGCGCCAACGAAGATGGCTGGAGTTAATCAAAGATTATGAGCTAGAGATTCACTATTGTAACAGCCCATAGTGTACTCGAAAAATCTTGTAATAAAAATACTCAAGTTTGGAAAAGCTTTGAAGAAATTTTGGCAAAAATTTGAATTCGAATCAAGTTGAAATCGAAGCGAAATAATTAGCAAAGCTTTTATTTGAACTTCCTGCGCTTCGGGCCGAATCTACTTCGCACGGCCCACTTCCCTTCTCCACTCCCGCGCCAGCCCAGTCCGGCCCGATCGGGCCCGAACAGCCCCTTCTTCCCCACCTGCTCCCGCCACGGACGCGCCAGGGCGGCACTTTCCAGCGCACGGTGCCGCAGAGGCCGCCACCTCGGACACCTGTCGCGTAGCACCTCCAAAGCCATCCGCTCCAGCCGCACATGCCGCCTACAAAACCCCGAGCACCAGCTGCCGCCCCCTTCCCTTCTCCTCAAACCCTAGCCACCGCCGCCGCTCGAGGTATTCATCCCCGCCATGGATGAAGGTCCGAGCGTGAGGCGCTCGTGCCGATCGTCGTGCTCGGCATGCCACGCCGAGTCCGCCGGCGTGCTTGGTTTCGCGAGAGAAGCCCTAACGAGGAAGGACGAGGCCATCCAAGTTTCTCGCCCGTCGTCTTCTTCGCCGCCGATCCCCATCTCCGGTGAGTCCCGGTCGAGCTCGTCTTTCGTTCTCGTTTCCCCGTCGCGTGCTCTAACTCCCTGGCGGATTCCCCACCTCTATTATTCCTTCGTAGCCCCGGAACACGGAGGAGCGTGGTCACCGTCACCACCGTCGCCCGTTCGTGGTCCGCCACCGCCGTTCCTCGTCGCTCTGTCACCGGCAAGCCGTCTTCTTCTCTCTTGAGCCCCGTGCAAGCTTCCCGGTAAGTTGCCGCGTCCATCCCCCTCTCTCCCCCTTGAATTGGTGACGAATTGTCCACCTTCGTCTTCTTCGGCCACCGCGTCGCCATGGACGCCGACGAGCCGGCGTCTAGGGGCGAGCTCGTGCTCCTTTTCCGGCGCGGTTAGCTGCGTAGATAGTTCGCTGAAGCTCGCGCGCTCTTGAGTTTGGAGAAAGGATGAGGTTTTGGTAGGTTTCGCGGAACTCCGTCGAGCCGCCGCCGCGGACCTTGCCGCCGGCGTCGCTCCGGTGGATCCTTTGGTGTATGGTCCGCTCTCGTGTTGTTCGCGCGAGCATGGGCTTTGTCCTAGTGTTGTCGGTTGGGGGTTTTGGGGCTCGTGGGGTTTTCCCCTTTCCTCCGCGCCACCGCGTTTGCTCCGGCGAGCTCCCGCCGTCGAGCCGCGGCGTGCTTGGTCCTCGTGGACCGCGCCGGCAGGCGCGCGGGTGCTCGGGGAGTCGCCCGGTGTGCTTGGCTCTTGAAGCAGCCGAGCTGTAGCGGCCGAGCGAGCCAATTCCGGCCAGCCCCGCGGCGGTGCGAGGCGGCGCCGTCCGCTCCCGGCGCCATGACGTCACGCCGACGTCGGCGTGGGGCCCGCGAGTCGGGACGAGTCCATGGGGGAGCTGGTGAAGGTTTGCATGGACGTGGTCTTTGTGGACCAGAGTGAGGGGAGGAAAGAAGTGGGCCCTAGACCCGGCCCATGGAGTAGTGCTGGGCAGTGGAATATTTTTCCAGAATATTCCAAGGGAATATTCAAAGGGAATATTCCCTGGTATTTCTTTTTAATGGATTTTTCCCGAATTTCCATAATTCCTTTTTCTTTGGAAATTCATATCTTTTTCCTGGAGACTCGAGAAAAATACACGGTCAGTTGCGTTGGACTCGTAGCGACGTTCTCTACGCGTTAGTGTAGCTTTTGGTCATGTTCTAGTACCGTAATTTCCGTCGTTATTTCCGTACTATTTCCTATTGTCTCGATAAGCGTGCCTAACCCCTGTTTCGCGATATGTCCGTCGGAGGGTGCCGAGGAGTTCCCGTCCGAGCCGCAGTTTAAGGAGTTTCCGCCGGAGCAGCCGTACGAGTACCCCGACCCGGCCTAGGAGCAGCCCTATCCGGGCAAGCCGCAATCCTTGACCACTCTTGTTCCTATTTAGTACTTGCATTAAATTGAACCATGCATGATTAATGGATACTTGCACTTGTAGTTTACCTATGCCATATTATGCCATCTTTGCCACTATTTGCCATAGGTTGTTCTACTGTTACTCGCATGCTTAGTATGTTGCTTAGTTGCTTAATTGAACCCCATGATGACTATACATGTTTTTGTGTAAAATAAATTGTAGGTGTTTCTTAGGTGTCGAGTTTACGTACTAGATACCCTGTAGGGCCTTTTGCGGGGACGAGTGTGTAGGTGGTTAGGTGCTTGGGAGACTTCGGGGAGTCTCTACTTGGAGAGTACCTGTTGCGGGTACGGTTGTGTAGGGGTCTAGGGCTATGGGACCCCTGTTGTGGTGACACTATTGTTGAGACTCGTTGTTTTGAGGAGATGGATGGTGACTCGCCCCGGCAGCTTAAGGACCGGTTCTTGTGCGTATGCCTCTCTTGGTCTTACTAGCATACCACGTGACTTGTATGGGCGGGCTGGATCATGATACTTAGCGGAGGAATGGGTGGCCCGCCGTGGTGTAGAGATTAGTGGTAGTGGGTGTTGGAGCGTTTGTCTCGACCCGCGAGCGAGAGGATATCCCACCTGGCCCGTGGTACGCCTTGTCACACCCTTCGGGCCCTTCTTTTCCTATGTTGTGGTTAGAGCATCCCGGACACGAGGGACGGGCGCCACCCATTCGATGCTTTGAGTAGTGATCTTGTGAGTGTTGCCTTGCTTGGGCCACGACGGTGGTCTTTTGTTTGAGTACCTCTTCACGTGGGTACGAGTTGCTTACTCTCTGCGAGAGATATATAAATCTATACGTATAGTCTAGCCCAAAGTATGGGCACTACCGAGAGAAATCCACTTGATTAGCATTTACTATTTCTCCTCTCCGATAGGTGTTTTACTTCCGGCTTCGAGCTGTGGTCCCGTGGAGGTGTGCGGGACATAAAATTTGACCCTTGCGGGATTGTGTTGTTTCCTGTAAGGCCACTTATAAAATTTGACTAAAAATAAAATGTGAATCACATAGACTTAAGGAATAATGCTTTAGGTGCTAGCCCTTGCCTTTCCTTGAACTATCCCAACATGCATACATTGTTGCTAGGTAGTTTGCGGCTTGCTGAGTACTCTATGTACTCACGGCTTTCCACTTTGCTTTTCGGACGCCGTTCTTCGAGGAGCCGACCGTGCCGGCCAAGGGAGGCGACGGAGAGGAGTGACGGTCTCGCCTACACTCGAGTTGCTTGTGGGTATGGTCTTCACCACGGACCTTCACCGAGAGATGCTTTCACTTCGCTTCCGCTAGTTTCTTACTTTCATTTCGCGATGGCCTGCGTGCCACGCTCTTGTACTCTTGAGATTGAGACCTATGCATAATATTTATGTACTTGGAGATTCTATTATCTTGTCTTGTCATTTCCTTTATTTATGGTTTTTCTGTACTAACATGTGTTGGATGTACGTGTCACACTCCTGGGAGTGGCATAGAGGTACAAAGGGCTCGGATTTCACTTCGGTGAAAATCGGGTCCTCACGGTTGGTATCGAGCCATACTTGACTGTAGGAACGAGACCCGTAGAAACTGGACGTAACCATAAGGACATGATCTAGCTCTCTAATCTGCTAAACTCCTTTCATCGAAACTTTGAAATCTGTCTCATCGCTTAAAGTTCTTAACGTAAGATATGACCGAATGGATGATGACTTTGTTGTGTTTGCATGGATAGATGATTTGCATACTATTCTGTTACTCATGAAGGATTCTTTCAAGATTTGAAGAAAGTGTTGGATAACCCGTACTAATTGTTGGAATTGTGCCTTGTAAACGGATGCCGAGAGGAAGGGGTCTACACGTGCGGTTCGAGCAGGCTGCGATGGAGGTGGACGACCAGCCCCCGGAGGTCGTGGGCGTGGTCGTGGTCGTGGCGAGAGGTCGTGCCGCGCCCGCAGCAGCTGCGCGAGGCCGCGGTGCGAGATGCCGTGGCCGTGGAGGAGGAGGCTGTGGGTGCTCGTGGCGAGAGGCGTGGTCGCGGTGGAGAGGCGCCACCGGATCCCGCAGCTGGAGAGGCGAGAGGGTGCCGAGCAGGAGGCACCAGGACAGCAGGAGGCTCCTGGACAGCGGGAGGGCGGCGAGCAGCGGGAGGTGCCACCACCACCCCCTGCTCGGACTCTTGCTGAGGTGATGGCTGTGCAGACCAACATCTTGGGAGGTCCGATGCGGATGCTGCTGCAGCAGCAGCAGCAGCACCAGGAGCAGGTTCCACAGCAGCAGCCGCAGCACTTCGCAGGCCGCGGTCGGTCAGACCCGAGGAAGGAGGCCTTCCACGAGGCTTCGGCTCGAGACGTTCTCTCACTGCACCGACCCTCCGGACGCCGACAGCTGGCTCGGGACGGTGTCCAAGCAGCTAGTGATGATGGATTGCACCGACGGCGAGTGTGTGTCACTTGCTACTTACTTGCTCGGAGGCGCAGCTAGCGCGTGGTGGGACACTTACGTGGCCAACCACGAGGACCCGAACGAGTATCTCTTGGGATGAGTTTGAGCAGGAGTTCGGAGCTCGGCACATCCCCAAGGGAGTGATGGACGGGAAGGCGGACGAGTTCCGTAACTTGAAGATGGGATCTATGGGTGTGCACGAGTACTACCACGGGTGGACTGAGCTGTCCCGCTACTCACCTCGTGACGTGTCCACTGAGCAGGTCGAAATCTCTTATCCAGCTTTTCATCTCAATTAATCACTATCTACTCTTCCCAATGATTTTGTGCTTAACACGTTCTATGATGCTATCTCTTCATCTCATTTCCCTTCGTGGTTTTCTATCTTTCCAATGAGCGGGATAAGATCTATTACTTCAAGCGGGGTCTCAAGGCTGAGATTGGTCCCCACGTGGCAGGGTGCTCTACCCTGAAGGAGCTAGTGGACAAGGCTATTGAGGTTGAGGACGGCATCGAGAAGATCGGGAGGGTTGAGGCACACAAGAGGAGCTGGAGGACAGCTAGACCGTTACGGAGGTCGGCGGAGGCCGAGGTTTGGAGGACAGCCGCAGCAGACCGCCCGTCCACCACGAGGGCCGTTTGGCGATCCTGGGCGAGAGGCGATACGCACCACGGGGGCAGCGAGTACCAGCGTGCTCCAGCACCACAGCGGTCGGGGTGGAGGCCCCCGAGCGGTGGGATGCCCTTCGCCAACGGGTGCTTCCGGTGTGGGCAGCCGGGACACAAGTACTACGCGTGTCCCAACATGGGTCGAAGAGCTCCTACTACCTACACTACACCCGAGGCCAGCAGCACGGCCACCGCAGCAGCAGCAGTTCCGCAGTGCTCCCCGTCCCGTGCGATCGGCAGCCAGACAGCAGCCGCAGCGAGTGCCTCTCGTGCTAGACTTCACCACCTCACTCGTTGAGGATGCACGGCGAGCACCGGACGTCGTCCTTGGTGAGTTTCTGGTTAACTCCTGTTTAGCTTCTGTTCTTTTCGATACTGGTGCGACTAGGTCGTTCGTGTCTTCTGCGTTCGTTGCGAAGCTTAAGATTCCTGTCGTCTTGCTCGATTTTCCTGTGCTCGCTATTTCTCCACTTGGTGCTTCAAAGTGTGTGACGGGTTGCCGTCGAGTTCAGATTCTGATTGAGGGTGTTCGGTTCTTGGCTGATTTGGCTCTCTTGCCGTCTTACGGGATTGAGGTTATTCTTGGGATGGATTGGTTGACAAGGAACAAGGGGGTGATTTATTGTGATGAGAGGATTGTGACCTTGGTGAACCACGAGGAGTGGCTGTGTGTTTCACACCGGTTGCTCCTATGTTGCCGGCACAGCTTTGTCACTTGCGGGGGTTGTCACTTGAGCGGATACCCGTGGTTTGTGAGTATCCCGAGGTCTTTCCTGATGATTTGCCGGGGCATCCACCGGATAGAGATGTCGAGTTTGTGATTGATCTTCTTCCTGGCACGGCTCCTATTGCTAAGAGGCCGTATCGCATGTCTTCCGATGAGTTGGTGTTGTTGAAGCAGGAGATTGATGATTTGTTGAGTAAGGGGTTCATTCGCCCAAGTGCCTCACCTTGGGGATCCCTGTTCTGTTTGTGAAGAAGAAGGATGGTACTGACGGGATGTGTGTTGACTATCGTTCCTTGAACGAGGTCACCATCAAGAATAAGTACCCCTTGCCGCGGATTGATGATTTGTTTGATCAGCTGAAGGGTGCAAAGTACTTCTCTTCCATTGATTTGAGATCTGGCTATCATCAAATGAAAATCCGAGAGAGTGATATTCCTAAGACTGCCTTCGTGAGTAGGTATGGATCTTTGTTACCGCCTTGTCAATTCTATTGTTATCTATCATGCTAGATCGCCCCTCCTTGAATTTTACCTCTTATCTATTTACGGACAGGTATGGGCAGTTTGAGTTCACTGTTGCTTCCTTTGGCTTGACTAATGCCCCTCCCTACTTCATGAACATGATGAACAAGGTCTTCATGGCAGAGTTGGATAAGTTTGTGGTGGTTTTCATTGATGACATTCTTGTGTACTCGAAGTCCGCCGAAGAGCATGCACATCACTTGAGGGTTGTCTTGGAGAGGTTGAAGGCAAATCGGTTGTATGCCAAGTTCGGCAAGTGCAAGTTCGGCTTGAGGAAGTGGCTTTCCTAGGGCATGTCATCAATGCCGAGGGAGTGTGTGTGGATCTGGAAAGGTTCGGACGGTTGTGAGTTGGCAAGTCACCGCGGTGTGTCAAGGATGTGAGGAGTTTCTTGGGGATGGCTGGATACTACCGTCGCTTTGTTGAGGATTTCTCTCGGATAGCTCGTCCCATGACGGAGCTCTTGCAGGATAAGGTTACCTTTGAGTGGACCCCGGAGCGTGAGAGGAGCTTTCGGGAGCTCAAGACTAGATTGACCACCGCACCTGTGCTCACCTTGCCGGATCTTAGTCGGGACTTCCGGGTGTCTTGTGATGCTTCCACTCAGGGGATTGGTTGTGTGCTCATGCGAAACGGGAAGGTTGTGGCTTATGCTTCGAGGCGGTTGAAGACACATGAGAAGCATTACCCCACTCATGATCTTGAGCTTGCGAGCGGTGGTTCATGCTTTGAAGATTTGGAGGCACTATCTCATCGGTGGCGGATGTGAGATCTTCACGGATCACAAGAGTCTCAAGTATATCTTCACGCGGTCGGAGCTGAACATGAGGCGAGAGGAGATGGCTTGAGTTGATCAAGGATTATGATCTGAGCATTAGCTACCATCCTGGCAAGGCTAATGTTGTTGCGGATGCGGCTGAGTCGCAAGGCCTATTGCACTTCTCTCATGACGAGTCGGTCGGAGGTGTTTGAGGAGATGATGAGGGATGGAGTGGAGCTCATTCCTGAGGGCTATCTCTATGAGTTGAGGATCACGAGTCTACTTGGAGATCGGATCGAGAGAGAGCGAGAAGGTTGACGAGTCTTGTGGAGTCGATCAAGGGAAAGATAAAGGAGGATAAGGCACCTGGGTTCGGAGTGGATGGTGATGGTGTACTTTGGTACAAGGATCGGATTGTGGTTCCTGGAGGTGCAGGGATTCGAGATGAGATCTTGCGAGAGGCTCACTGTTCTCGCTACTCGATCCACCCGGGGAACACAAAGATGTATGAGGATCTCCGTACTCGAGTTACGGTGGGAAGGCATGAAGAGGGACATTGCTCGGTTTGTGGGGATGTGTGACATTTGCGGGAGGGTCAAGGCGAGCATCGGAAGCCGGCCGGTTTGCTCAAGCCTCTTGAGATTCCTATGTGGAAATGGGAGAACATCAGCATGGATTTCATTGTTGGACTACCTCGCACGCCGAAGGGTCATGATTCCATCTGGGTGATTGTGGATCGGTTCTCCAAGGCCGCTCACTTCGTAGCTGTCGGGACGAGACTACCGTGTGGAGAAGCTTGCCAAGCCTGTACATTGATAACATTACGAGACTACATGGGGCACCTCTCACTATTGTTTCGGATCGTGGTTCTCGGTTGTGTCTAAGTTACGGAGGAGTTTGCATGCAGCTATGGGCACTCACTTGGACTTTAGCACAGCTTATCACCCTCGGACGGATGGTCGGACAAAGCGGCTGAATCAGACCTTGGAGGATATGTTGAGAGCTTGTGTGCTCACCTATAGCAAGAATTGGGAGGAGAGCCTGTCGTTTGCTGAGTTTTCTTACAACAACAGCTACCGGGCAAGCATCAAGATGTCACCCAATGAGCTCTTGTATGGGAGGAAGTGCGGGACACCTCTCATGTGGGCGAGAGGTTGGAGAGAGGTCTTTCTATGGACCGGATCTTGTGAGAGAGGCTGAGGAAAAGGTTGAGCAAGTGAGAGAGCATATCGAGTTGCTCGGAGCAGGCGAGAAGAGCTATGCGAGATAAGAGGAGGAGACCTTTGGAGTTCTTTGTTGAGGACTATGTCTATCTCAAGGTCTCTCCACTTCGTGGGACTCGCAGATTCCACGTGCGTGGCAAGTTGGCACCAAGGTTTGTTGGACCTTTTCGAGTGGTGAGGAGGATTGGAGATCTCGCCTATCGGCTTGAGTTGCCGGGACACCTTGCCGGAGTGCACGATGTGTTCCATGTTTCGCAGCTCAAGAAGTGTCTTCGTGTGCCGAGAGGAGCGAGGTTGCACTAGAGGTGTTGGATCTGCAGGACAACCTTGAGTACTTGGAGTATCTCGTCAAGATCTTGGACGTGGCTTTCAAGGAAACAAGGAGCCGCAAGATCAATTTCTGCAAGGTGTTGTGGAGTAACCACACCGAGCGAGAGGCCACTTGGGAGATGGAGGATAACTTGAGGAAGGACATCCCTCACTTGTTCGAGGATGAGGAGTGAAATCTCGAGGACGAGATACTTGTAAGGGGGAGTCCGTAACAGCCCATAGTGTACTCGAAAAATCTTGTAATAAAAATACTCAAGTTTGGAAAAGCTTTGAAGAAATTTTGGCAAAAATTTGAATTCGAATCAAGTTGAAATCGAAGCGAAATAATTAGCAAAGCTTTTATTTGAACTTCCTGCGCTTCGGGCCGAATCTCCTTCGCACGGCCCACTTCCCTTCTCCACTCCCCGCGCCAGCCCGGTCCGCCCGACCGGGCCCGAACAGCCCCTTCTTCCCCACCGCTCCCGCCACGGACGCGCCAGGGCGGCACTTTCCAGCGCGACGGCGCCGCAGAGGCCACCACCTCGGACAGCCGTCGCGTAGCGCCTCCAAAGCCATCCGCTCCAGCCGCACATGCCGCCTACAAAACCCCCGCACCAGCCCGCCGCCTCCTTCCCTTCTCCTCAAACCCTAGCCACCGCCGCCGCTCGAGGTATTCATCCCCGCCATGGATGAAGGTCCGAGCGTGAGGCGCTCGTGCTGATCGTCGTGCTCGGCATGCCACGCCGAGTCCGCCGGCGTGCTTGGTTTCGCGAGAGAAGCCCTAACGAGGAAGGACGAGGCCATCCAAGTTTCGCCCGTCGTCTTCTTCGCCGCCGATCCCCATCTCCGGTGAGTCCCGGTCGAGCTCCTCTTTCGTTCTCGTTTCCCCGTCGCCTGCTCTAACTCCCGGCGGATTCCCCGACTCTATTATTCCTTCGTAGCCCCGAACACGGAGGAGCGTGGTCACCGTCACCACCGTCGCCCGTTCGTGGTCCGCCACCGCCGTTCCTCGTCGCCCGTCGCCGGCAAGCCGTCTTCTTCTCTCTTGAGCCCCGTGCAAGCTTCCCGGTAAGTTGCCGCGTCCATCCCCCCTCTCTCCCCCTTGAATTGGTGACGAATTGTCCACCTTCGTCTTCTTCCGCCACCGCGTCGCCATGGACGCCGACGAGCCGGCGTCTAGGGGCGAGCTCGTGCTCCTTTTCCGGCGCGGTTAGCTGCGTAGATACTTGCCGAAGCTCGCGCGCTCTTGAGTTTGGAGAAAGGATGAGGTTTTGGTAGGTTTCGCGGAACTCCGTCGAGCCGCCGCCGCGGACCTTGCCGCCGGCGTCGCTCCGGTGGATCCTTTGGTGTATGGTCTCGCTCTCGTGTTGTTCGCGCGAGCATGGGCTTTGTGCTAGTGTTGTCGGTTGGGAGTTTTGGGGCTCGTGGGGTTTTCCCCTTTCCTCCGCGCCACCGCGTTTGCTCCGGTGAGCTCCCGCCGTCGAGCCGCGGCGGGTCGGTCCTCGTGGACCGGCGCCGGCGGCGCGCGGGTGCCCGGGGAGTCGCCTCGGTGTGCTTGGCTCTTGAAGCGGCGAGCTGCAGCGGCCGGCGAGCCAATTCCGGCCAGCCCCGCGGCGGTGCGAGGCGGCGCCGTCCGCTCCCGGCGCCATGACGTCATGCCGACGTCGGCGTGGGGCCCGCGAGTCGGGACGAGTCCATGGGGGAGTTGGTGAAGGTTTGCATGGACGTGGTCTTTGTGGACCAGAGTGAGGGGAGGAAAGAAGTGGGCCCTAGACCCGGCCCATGGAATAGTGCTGGGAATATTCCCTGGTATTTCTTTTTAATGGATTTTTCCCGAATTTCCATAATTCCTTTTTCTTTGGAAATTCATATCTTTTTCCTGGAGACTCAAAAAATACGCGGTCGGTTGCGTTGGACTCGTAGCGACGTTCTCTACGCGTTAGTGTAGCTTTTGGTCATGTTCTAGTACCGTAATTTCCGTCGTTATTTCCGTACTATTTCCTATTGTCTCGATAAGCGTGCCTAACCCCTGTTTCGCGATATGTCCGTCGGAGGGTGCCGAGGAGTTCCCGTCCGAGCCGCAGTTTGAGGTGTTTCCGCCGGAGTAGCCGTACGAGTACCTCGACCCGGCCTGGGAGCAGATCCTATCCGGGCAAGCCGCAATCCTTGACCACTCTTGTTCCTATTTTGTACTTGCATTAAATTGAACCATGCATGATTAATGGATACTTGCACTTGTAGTTTACCTATGCCATATTATGCCATCCTTGCCACTGTTTGCCATAGGTTGTTCTACTGTTACTCGCATGCTTAGTATGTTGCTTAGTTGCTTAATTGAACCCCATGATGACTATACATGTTTTTGTGTAAAATAAATTGTAGGTGTTTCTTAGGTGTCGAGTTTCCGTACTAGATACCCTGTAGGGCCTTTTGCGGGGGCGAGTGTGTAGGTGGTTAGGTGCTCGGGAGACTTCGGGGAGTCTCTACTTGGAGAGTACCTGTTGCGGGTACGGTTGTGTAGGGGTCTTGGGCTATGGGACCCCTGTTGTGGTGACACTCGTTGTTGAGACTCGTTGTTTTGAGGAGAGGGATGGTGACTCGTCCCGGCAGCTTAAGGACCGGTTCTTGTGCGTATGCCTCTCTTGGTCTTACTAGCATACCACGTGACTTGTATGGGCGGGCTGGATCATGATACTTAGCGGAGGAATGGGTGGCCCGCCGTGGTGTAGAGATTAGTGGTAGCGGGTGTTGGAGCGTTTGTCTCGACCCGCGAGCGAGAGGATATCCCACCTGGCCCGTGGTACGCCTTGTCACACCCTTCGGGCCCTTCTTTTCCTATGTTGTGGTTAGAGGATCCCGGACTCGAGGGACGGGCGCCACCCATTCGATGCTTTGAGTAGTGATCTTGTGAGTGTTGCTTTGCTTGGGCCACGACGGTGGTCTTTTGTTTGAGTACCTCTTCACGTGGGTACAGTTGCTTACTCTCTGCAGAGATATATAAATCTATATGTATAGTCTAGCCCAAAGTATGGGCACTACCGAGAGAAATCCACTTGATTAGCATTTACTACTTCTCCCCTACGATAGGTGTTTTACTTCCGGCTTCGAGCCGTGGTCCCGTGGAGGTGTGCGGGACATAAAATTGGACCCTTGCGGGATTGTGTTGTTTCCTGCAAGGCCACTTATAAAATTTGACTAAAAATAAAATGTGAATCACATAGACTTGAGGAATAATGCTTTAGGTGCTAGCCCTTGCCTTTCCTTGAACTATCCCAACATGCATACATTGTTGCTAGGTAGTCTGCGGCTTGCTCGAGTACTCTATGTACTCACGGCTTTCCACTTTGCTTTTCGGACGCCGTTGCTTCGAGGAGCCGACCGTGCCGACTGAGGGAGCCGACGGAGAGGAGTGACGGTCTCGCCTACACTCGAGTTGCTTGTGGGTATGGTTTTCACCACGGACCTTCACTAGAGATTCTTTCACTTCGCTTCCGCTAGTTTCTTACTTTCATTTCGCGATGGCCTGCG
The DNA here is from genome assembly GCA_031894775.1 of Chloris gayana. Classification (NCBI taxonomy): domain Eukaryota; kingdom Viridiplantae; phylum Streptophyta; class Magnoliopsida; order Poales; family Poaceae; genus Chloris; species Chloris gayana. Next base: position 605,520 of record JAUNZO010001841.1, on the reverse strand, counting down.
TGCCACGCTCTTGTACTCTTGAGATCGAGACCTATGCATAATATTTATGTACTTGGAGATTCTATTATCTTGTCTTGTCATTTCCTTTATTTATGGTTTTTCTGTACTAACATGTGTTGGATGTACGTGCCACACTCCTGGGAGTGGCATAGAGGTACAAAGGGCTCGGATTTCACTTCGGTGAAAATCGGGTCCTCACAACTATCACCCGGGCAAGGCAAACGTGGTAGCCGATGCTTTGAGTCGCAAGGTTCATTGCAATAATCTTATGGCTCAACTCGTGACTCAAGCACCCCGACCCAAAAATGATGAGCCAAATCTTCGGATTATTCCGTATGGATCATTAACAAATCTGCTCTTATCCCTACCATTCGCGAGGGAGTGGTAGCAGCTCAACAGAAAAGTGTTGGTATGGGACATATAAGAAGGCGACTCAAGAAAGGCGAAGTCAAATGCTTCGGAGAAGATGACAAGGGAGTTATTTGGTTCAAGAATCGATTGGTTGTACCAAAGGACCAATCCCTTCGCAAGAGGATCATGGATGAAGCTCATATATCCATGTATTCTATTCATCCCGGAACCAACAAGATGTATCAAGATCCGAAGCAAAGATTTTGGTGGACACGTATGAAGCGGGAAATAGCCAAGTATGTCAATGAGTGTGATGTCCGTCGACGAGTCAAAGCCGAGCACTTGAAGCAAGCAGGACCCTTACAACCTCCGAGTATTCCTGAATGGAAGTGGGAAGACATCGAGCATGGATTTCATTGTGGGGGTTACCACTAAGCCCACGGAAGCATGACTCAATCCGGGTTATTGTGGATAGGTTGACGAAGTCGGCTCACTATATACCGGTACATACTCGGTACACCGCCGAGAAGTATGCGGAGCTGTACATAGCTCGAATTCTCCGTCCGCATGGAGTGCCAAAGACCATCATATCGGATAGAGGAACGCAGTTTGTCTCCAGATTTTGGGAGCAACTACATAAATCATTGGGGACGAGATTAATACGGAGTTCGGCGTATCATCCTCAAACGGATGGACAGACAGAAAGGATTAATCAATATCCGGAGGATATGCTCCGAGCCTGTGTCTTAACCTATGGTAAAGATTGGGAGAAATGTTTACCGTTAGCCGAATTCTCCTACAATAACAACTATCAAGAGAGTGCCGGCATGTCACCCGTTTCAAGCTTTATATGGACGTAGTCGTCGCACTCCTCTAAATTGGTCCGAGAGCGAGAGAAAGAGTGATCTTCGGACCGGACCTAGTAAAAGATGCGAGAGGAACAAGTCCGTCTAATTCAACAGAATCTCAAGAGAGCAAAATCGCAACAGATCAGCTATGCCGATAAAAGACGTCGAGAGTTGGTATTCAAGGTTGGAGACCAAGTTTATCTTCGAGTATCTCCTACCAAAGGTGTCCAAAGGTTTGGAATCAAGGGCAAGTTAGCACCACGATATATTGGACCGTTTCCAATCCCGGAAAGATGTGGAGCCGTGGCGTATCGATTGGAATTACCCTCACATTTGTCGGGTATACACAACATATTCCACGTATCTCAACTGAAGAAATGTTTGAAACCACCGGTGGATATACCAACAACCGAGGTGGAACGATTCATGACCGGACTTAACATACGACGAACGACCGGTTAAAGTCCTCGACACCAAGGATAGAGTGACTCGTCATCGGACCATCAAATTCTACAAGGTCCAATGGAGTAATCACTCGGAAGCTGAAGCTACTTGGGAGCAAGAGGAGTTTCTTCGATCAAACTACCCCGAGTTTTTTAGCACTATCGCCTAGTCGGTTCGATCGTGAATCTCGGGACGAGATTCCTGTAAGGGGGAGGGCTGTAACAACTCTCGAGAAAATAATGCATTTCATGTCATCATGCGCATTTCATCCCATCATTGCAATTGTGAAGATATTAAATTTTATGTTACACACATACACATAAAATAACAAAATAGATAAAGAAGAAAGAAAGTGTTTAAAAAGAAATAAAATAATCCTAAAATTCATGTTTAATATTTTCCATGGCTCAAACATTATAAATAAAGATTTATGAAAATGTCCTGAAAGTATTTCGCTTTGTAAAAATATTTACAAGAAATAAACAAAGCTTCTTTTATTAATTTAAGCTTTGAATTTTAATCCGAAAAAGATTTGGATTTTGAACCTGGACTTAATAGGGAAAATGTTTGAAATACTTTCATTAACACCCCTGAATTCTCGTAGAATTTTTAGAGCCCCGGAAGGTTGCTTTTTAATTTTGCGAAAGGCTAAGGGTGTTTTTGCAAAATGACCGGGCTCGGCCTACGGGCCGATCTCTCTTCTTCCTCTCCTCTCTCTCCCGCGCTCAGCGCCGCCCGCGGCAGGAACCGCCTCCCCGGCCATCGCCACGCCACCCCGCCACGCAGGTGCGTGGCCGCCTACGTACTGCACTGCTTCTTTCACCGCCTCCCGGCCGGGGATAAGACCCCCGGGCCGTTCTTATCTCCCTCTCCCTCTCATTTTCTCTCCCGCCATTAACGCCTCTCGGGAGCACAGCCGCCAGGCCGCCCCGACCACCTCCCGTCCAAACCACCGTCGCCGGGAGCTCCGCCAAGACCCCGGGCAGCTTCCCCAACTGTTCAATCTACTTGAGCACCTCCACTCCATCGAGGCGAGGACGTTCTTCCATCTCGGGATCCCACCGTCGCCCTTCACCAAAATCCAAAATTCTTCCACGTCGGTGAGCTATTCCTGGTTCTATTTCTTCCTAGAGGTGCGCAAGCTATCCCTCTACACTCGAGTACACTCATCCGAGCATGCGCCATGCAGGTTCATCGGAATTTCATCGTTTTCACGGAGCTCGGTCCGCCGCCGCCATCAGCCCTCACGGTGAGCACCCCTCCTCGGCCATGCTCATGCTGCTAGAACACCTCGACGAGCTTACGCATGCTCCGTAGCAGCTTTACGTCGAGTTTTCCCCAAATTTTGGGTACTCGGGCGAGCTCCGCGCCCTGCCGTAGCGTCGCCGTGGCCAAACTTCGCCGCCGGCATAGTTAGAGTCAAGCTCATGCTAGTTTGTCTCTCCTAGAAGGTTCGCTCGGTCGCGCAGACCATTTTGGGGGCATCGCGGCGAGCTTTGGGCCAAGCCCGGCCGTCTCTCGGCCGTCGCGCCGCCGCTGGCCCGCCGCCACGGTGGTGCCACACCGCGGGCCACACGCGGGTGGGATCGCGTGTGGCCACGTGCGGATCGCGTGCGGCCAACCCCGTGGCCTTTCGTGTGGCACAGAATCAAATTCAATTTTCAAAAATTCGTAGAAAATTCATTAAAAATCGGAAAAATACCAAACCAAGTTTGTTAGACTCAGAAAAATAGATCTATTTGTTTATGAAATAAAATATCTATTTTGAGTAATTTTATTTCATAAATAGTATTTAATCACTTTCTTGGTTTAAAGAAAGCTATTATTTTATGCTAATTAAATGTTTAATTAAGGAAAATAATTTAATTAGATGAAGGAGATATCTGTAGACGAAAGTAATTATGAAAAACTATTTTCCAAAATTAAACTCAAACTTTATTATTTTATGTGATTCCAATTTATTAACCTATTATCACATGTTCTTTAAGGAATAATTTATTTATTGCTTAATAAACCAGAATAATTTATTAATTATTAAACCTAAAGTAATTAGTGAACTTAATTAAGTAATTAAGAACAGAACTAATTAATACTTAATGACCATGATTAAACATTTGTTAATCAACGTAATCAATGGTTAATTACTTGTTTAATGAACGTGCTTATCCCTAATTTATTAATTAACTAAAGTGATTAAGCTTCAAACTTTACTTAATAATTACTGAAGTTAATTAATGAAACTTTGCATAATTTTATCATGCGCATTCATGCATACATGGTTGTGATTCGCAACCCATTGCTGGTCGACTAGGTTACGAAGTGATCGAGGTTCCACCCGAGGTCGAGTCGAGAGCCGGAATCTCGAAGTCGACCCAGCCGCCGAGGAAGCTAACTCCGAGCAGTATCAAGGCAAGCCCCGGTGCATCCTACCTATGTTTTAAATATTTTATTTTATCACATAGTACAGTTATGTTTGTGCATTAGGTGTTCGGGAATGATTGATACCCTAGTTGCATTATGGTAGAATTCCTTTTGTTTATTCTATACTTGGTACAGGTAGCTCAATAGAGGCTAAGCTTAATTCATAGTGGCAACGGTAGATGTTTTAGGGAATCTTAAAGCATGGAGGCTTTAAGGGTTTTTGTGTTGACACTAAGATGAAGAGAGTGTTAATGAAGTTGAGACCGGACGGGCCTCGTAGGAGAAAGGGCAAGACGGAGATGAGGTCTTGCAAGGTGGTAGCCCCGTCCGAGTCGGTCAAGGACCGTACCGTTGTCGGCTTAGTTGAACAAGTTTGAACGTACCGCACTACATGCTGGTATCATGGGTCCAGCAAGCTGATGTACCCTATCGCCCCGAGAGATGTAGCATAGCCGGCTCTCTTTTCTTGGTCGTCGGTGAGAGGATAGTCTCACGGGAGGGAGATGGGTCGACCACGAGGGAAGTCGTGGCGTCGCCATACTTCCGGGGAGTTGGAAATGGCTAGTCTGCTGTCAGGTGCTAGCGGGAAAGGTTGTCGTATACGATCGGTATGATGCGTATACGTCGTGTAGTCGGGTTTTGCCAGCTGGTATAAAATCGATTTGAATCGTTGTCTCTCGCAGTAATGAGCACCGCTTGTTTAGCTCGTCACATCGTAGTAAGTATGGAAGATGAAGATGAGAGATGAAAGGATTAATGATCTATTTTATCTTGTCTTGCAAACTTGATTGCAATAGTGATAGGCTGCAAATGTCGGGGCTAATGAACTTAATACTCGAGCTAAAATAATGAAAGTAAGGACCCACCCTTTAACGCTTGTTTTTCGCAAAGGAGTAAACCCCACGACCAGAAAGCCTTTGCATACTAGGCGTCGGCCTTAGCGTGCCATGTTGACGGGTCGGTCTTGCTGAGTATTAGAATACTCGGGGTTTGTTCGTTTACCTTTTAGGGAACGAGTCGTACTACCGCGATGTACGAAGGGCTCGGTGCATCGCGTTGATCGTTTAAAGTCTTTTGGAGTTGTATGATAGACCAAGTTTCCGCTGAGTACTCGTAGAACGTTAAACTTCAATAATGTATATTTCCGCTGCACGAATGTTTGTATTTTGAAAACCTGGTTGTATTATACCATGATGTATATATTCGGCTTGTATGAGATGATGTTTCGTTGTAACTCGCTTCGTCGAGTGTCCCTCCGTTCCGATTCCCGGGTGTCCCGGAGGGGATGTCACAAAAGGTAAAAAAATTGCCCCATGGGCCCAAGCCCCAGGAGAGAGATCTTACAACACAGCCCACGGAATTAGACCCACATTCGACCAGGCACAAATCCAGAGCGACCCACATGCCGGCGCGGGCCCACAATTAGTAACTTTGACATGTGCGGCGAAGTCCAGCTTATAAGCTGGTCCGGACGACGTTAGGTGGGCGAGGTGGTACTAATCCTCTGCCGCCGCACGCCAAACCGCAATAGCCACTCGTTAAAGGTTAACAATAGCCACGGTTGAAGAAGCCAACCGTGGCTATAGATGGAATTCATTTAATTATTGTTAATTTGATTCATGTGGCTCAAAAATTATTAACCTATGGAGTTATTAAATAATTATTAACAACTTTTAAATAATTATTAAATGTGGTTAAACTATTTAAAGTTACCGGAAAATTATTTAAAAGATGTTAATTGATTTAAGCGTGAGAAAAATAATTAACAAGTTATTAAATCCATTAACATTGCTGAAAATCAATAGAATATTATTAAATTAATTAAAGTTGATGAAAAATTATTTAAAACTTGTTAAATTGATTTAAGTGGCACAAAAAAATGAACAGTGTAATTAAATTCATTTATGTCTGCTAAAAATTCATTAAAATATTATTAAATTAATTGAAGTTGTTGGAAAATTATTAAAAAGTTGTTAATTATTTAAGTGAAACAAAATAAATTAACAAGTTTTTAAATCCATTAACGCTGCTGAAAATCATTAAAATATTATTAAATTAATTAAAGTTGCTGAAAAATTATTTAAAACTTGTTTAATTGATTTAAGTGGCAGAAATTAAAGTTGCTGAAATATAACTGAGTACATAATAAGTACATCGCAATGGAATAATAAAGGTACATTATCCTTGAACGATTTTTCCTTCGCAATCCGTGCGTAGGTATGGCATTCCTTGATACATTAGTTTTGCTTCAATGACTTTAAATTTTTTCGGATCCACGAATAATGGAACTTCATCATATTGATTGTATGCATCTTGATCGTCGACCCCATCCACTCTAAGTATTCTTTGTTTATCGGGAATAACAGTAGTGTCTGCTTCTCATCCTTTAGATTGAGTATATAGAACACTTGTTCTCGCTACCTTAGCAAGTATCCACGGGTCATCTTTATAACCTACATTCTTAAGATCGACGAGGGTTAACCCACTTGGGTGTTTGACCCATTTTCATTTGAAGACAAGAACATGCAAATCTGGTCCATAGTTCAGCTCCCAAATTTCCTCTATATACCCATAATATGAGATGTAATTGTTACCGTCATCAAGGGCTTTAACTCAAACTCCGCTGTTTTGACACTTACATTTTGTGTCCTTTTTGAAGTGTGAAAAGTAAAACCATTAATGTCGTACGCCCGATAAGTCACCACAGTCTTTGAAGGTCGGGCAGCTAAAATTCTCAACATTTTCTCATCAATCGAGTCCTCACGTGGAAGGTATTGACTATCGAACCATGATGTGAAAGTTTTCTTGTGCTCCTGTACTAACCATGCACCGCTTTTGCCCTGAACATTCTTCAGTTCAAGCTCCTCAATGTGTCTTGCGAAATACGGGGCAACGATACGTGATTGTTGCGGTACGATAGAAATGGGCTTTGTCAACTCGTTTATATTCGCGATCGGTGAATGATTTCCGTCCTCGTATACCTTTTTCACTTAACCTTCCCTCATGATGAGACACAGGTACACCAATAGATCTACCGTCTTTAATATAATCCGCACAACACTCAATAATCTCCTCGGTGGTGTAGCCCTCAATCATTGAACCCTCTCGGATGACAACGGGTACGTACATAGCGTTTCATAACATACATGAACCTCTCATAGGGGAACATATGATGCATGTAGACAGGGCCCAAAGCAGATATCTGGTCAACAATATGAAGTATGAACTGTTCCATTGGATCAAAATAGGACGACGGAAGCACATATTGAGCATGCACATTGTTTCCTTTATGTTGGATTGTAGGTTATCCAACTCGTGTTTATTGATCACCTTCTTTGAGACTACGTTCCGAAGTAGCACAAATGAGTTATAGTCAACTTCAACCATTCCGATTTCACAACTCCGATGGCGATAGCCGAAACACCGATAGTAGTGTGTGACAGTCGTGAGTGTTGTAACCACTTATCTTTACGTCTTTCATGTCCACGAGATTTTGGACATTCGATGAGAAATCGGTCGGTGCTTTAATCCCGTGTAGACACTTCAAGAATGCTATTTTCTCCTCACGTGTTAGGGTGTAGCAGGCTGGTCGGAGGTAGTACTTTCCGTTCTCTCTTTCTTGCGGATGGAGCTCGGCCTAATATTCATCTCTCGTAAGGTCTCTACGTGCGTTCAGTTCATCATTTGTCTTACCGGGTAGGTCAAATACACCTTTCCCAATGTGCATCTTTGTCAAATGCATGAGTCACTTCCAATTCTTCCCATTACTCGAGATATCCGTAGAATATAGAAAGCTTCTTATATGGCGTTGCAGCTTTTGACTTTGCAACTCCCTTCACCACCTTTCCAAATGTAGCTTTAATGTTTTTTGTCTTATCAAAGACATCCGTAGAGGTCCAACGTCGAGGTTCTTCGTCGGTCTCAATCGTACCATCAAATTGTTTGGCCATCCGTCGATACGGGTGGCTCCGATGTAAGAATCGATGATTTCGAGTGTATACTGTCTTCTTGGATGATGGAACATACATGTGTGATGTATCATCAACACATACAAAGCATGCCTCCTTTCTTTTCACCTGGCCCAAAAGCGCCCTTAACACTGGGAAATCGCTTACGGTCACGAAAATGTTCGCTTTCAACGTGAAGTAGTCTCTTCGGTGCTCATCCCACATACGCACACCTTCCAACCATAGTTTCTGCATGTCTTCAAACAATGGTTCCAGGAAGACATATATGTTGTTCCCTGGTTCTTTCGGTCAAGATATAAGAATGGACAATAATATGTACTTCCTCTTGTGGCACAACCATGGCGGGAGGTTGAACATTGTTAGCAGCACAGGACAAACGCTGCAAACGTTCCTCGTCATACCAAAAAGATTCATCCCATCCGTACTCAATGCAAACCGTATATTTCTTGGCTCATGCGAGAAGTCGTCACGGTGGTTACGATAGAAGTTTTTCCACCGGGTTCCATCTAACGGATGACTCGACTTATTAGGGTCTCTCTTACGTGTATGCCATATCATCGGTTCAACATCACTTGGGTTGGCAAATATTCGTCTTATGCGATCGACCACCGATAGGTACCACATGACCAAGGCTGGAACCTTACTATCATCATCGCTACCATTGACGATACTTCTTTTCTTCCTCTTCTCGTCATTCTTCCCCCTCTTATGAGTTGCGTCTACATCATACTCCTCATTCGTCTTGTAACGACTTCGTTTGCACCTTGGGCATCTCACGAGGTCCTTGAACTTATCCCCCGGTATAATATACAATTATTTGGGCATGTGTGGATTTTTTGCACACCCAGCGACATTGGTGATACCAGTCTCTTAGCATAGTACGTGTTTTTAGGTAACAAATTTGGCTTCGGCAGTGTATCCAATAGAAGATCCAACAATTCAGTGAAACTGGCATTTGACCAGCCATGGATGGCCTTCAATTTCATGAGCTCGACAACTGTACGTAACACAGTATTCTCTTTAGAACATCCCTTAGGCTCCTCATACAATAAATCCTTTGATGCCTTCTCTATCGTTGCAAAGTTATCAAGCCCTCTTGTTGTCCCTGCATTGAGTAGAACTTGCGATTCAACATCGACATAGCAATTCCTCAACATCAAAGTCAGTACATTGTTCTTCTTCGACATGAAAATCAAAAGTCTCGTCAACTTGGACAAACTGTTCTTCTTCAACTTCAATCGGTTGCAACTCAACTTCGACCGGCTTGTCTTCTCCATGCTTTGTCCACCTCGTATAATTCTCCAGGAAAACCATCCTCACTAAGTGAGATTTGATTACAAGTGTATCTGTCCACAATTTTTTATTCTTGCAGTCCACGCATGGACAATATATTTCTTGTCTTCCTAGACGCTTAGCATGCTCGGTAGAGCTCTTGAGAAATACATCAACTTGACCTCGAAAATATGCACTTAATCTTGACTCTTCGTACATCCATGTTTTGTCCATGTAAACAAGCATTATGCGAATATAAATTATAATTAATTAATTACTAAATAAAATAATTACCAATATTAATATTAAGTATTTATAGAAAATATAAGGGAACTAATATATTGCATAACACAATGTGCGAGAATAAATAATTATTAATTAATTACTAAATAATCTATTTAGCATTATGAATATTATATATTTATAGAAAATAGAAGGGAACTATATATTGCATAAGAGAATGTGCTATCATATATAAAAACCCACTATACAAATTATTATTAATTGACTCGAATTTTTTTAATAATTAAATTGTGCTCTAGAGGTCTCTCTCAAGAGAGCATAAGGTAGATCTTAAAATGATTGACATGAAAAAGGCTTGTAAGACATGATTTTTTTGTATGCAACACGTATAGATGATATATGAGCCTATTATATACAACTCAAACCAACAACAAACCTATAAACATGGGGGAATTTGTCAAATCGAAATCAAAACCTAGGTCAAATGGTAATCCAAAATTCTCCATGATTACAACATTATAGCAACAAATAATACATGGGATGAGTTTTCCTTACCATGGAGGACGTATTTCTGCAAAAAAAAAAAGAGATCAAACCTTCCCCCTCGGTTTTCATTTTTTTCTTCAATTTTCGAGCCGCCACACTTGGAGTGAGGTCCTGTTCAGTCCGAACGCGGCCTTTTATACTCGTGCAAAACAATAGCCACGGTCCACTTCTTCAACCGTGGCTATAGAAAAAACTATAGCCACGAGTTGATGACATGGACCGTGGCTATTGGTGGAGGCCACTATTGCCACGGTTCATAAAGCCAACCGTTGCTATAGTAGCTTCTATAGCCATGGTCCAAGGGCACAGTAGCCCGCACCGAATTATAGCCACGGTCGATTTGCTTGCCGTGGCTATAGGGTTTTGGGCTGCGTGGCTACAGTGCGTTATTGTTATAGTGATACCGATTAAAAATGTTGTTATTAGATGTTGTCTTGATTCTCTACCGATCCCTTATATTGGATATCTTTCGAGTTTTCATCCATTATTATGCTGCATATTATCCAAATAACTATTTTGCTTCTCTATAAACTATTAATTTCAAACCCTTTTTTAAGTGGAGAATTTGTAATAACTAAAAAATAAATAAAATTTTATTTGGAAAACCCATGATCTTTCGTATGACTTAACCTTTTGCTTTCCTCTCCTATTCCGTAATGGAGAACGACCCCAAGTGGCTGGCATGGCTTCTGGTGGAAAACCCAAGAGAAAACAGACGAAGAAGAGGAGGAAGGAAAGAAGAGGTGGATTCTAGAAGAAAACGAATCCATGTCGTCCCACTAGCCGTGATTGGAGATCAAGGTAGGATCAGTATGTTCCCCTCTTTAATTTTAGGTAGATTGTAATCCGTGCTTAGTGGTAATCTCATCGGTTCTGATTATACTTCTAGTTTTACCTTGTTGTTATATTCTGTGTGGCAGATTCAGGCAGTATTTTTCTTCTCTGTTTCAAATTGCTGGTTCTGACATTAGAAAAATATGAAGCATTGTATTAATTTTAGATACTTTCATGATCGTTCCAATGGTGTATGATAGAGCTTAGGGTTAGAGGGATATGCCTTATCAAAACTGGATATGTGTTAGTCTCCTAGTTATGGGTGCTGTCAGTAACCTTCAGAACAATATAACTCAGAATGTTCAAATCCTACCAATGTTGTTCTATCTTTCATTCTTTCCATATGGCTATGATTTGCCTCCATAGGATTTATGCAACTTACTTCTCTGCAGTTCAAAACAGGAAGCCAACAATAACGGCGGCAAATCGCGAACCGCCACAAGAAATCATGTAACAGCGGCCGGTGACATCTTCACCCGTCGCTACCCTTGACATACAAAAAGCGCCCAGGCCCGTCAACCCAAATGGAGGCCCACACAAGCCTCGCTCCTCCTAGGCCCGCTGACGCCGCCGGAAGGGTTGGCATGACGGATCTGTAGCCGCCGCTGTGACACCTCAGTGTCACTCAGAGCTATGCATCCGTGATTTTTCATCAATTATGTTTGCCAGGTCACAAAGTTTTGAAATCAATTAATGGGAATGTAAGAGCTAGATAAAGAAGAAATGTAGATAAAGGCTAGGGTTTGCAAAATATATACTTTCCTAAACCAAAGTATCTGCAAATAATATTTTTCTTGGATTGGGCATGAGAAAGGAGAATTTTGAGGAATTTTCTGGAATTTTTGTTAATGGAAAAATGCCCAACCCAATAAAAGAAAAATCCAAAAACAGATTGTTTAAAGAATTCGTATAAAAATTAGGAAGCAAAATCTGAACTTTTGACAATAACGAAAGTTTCTCAGAATATCATTTTACACCCCCTTGAAGTTTCCCATAATTTTCTGAGGCCTGGAAACGTCCGTTTGTATTTCGTCTTTCTCGGGGTCCTTTCTGCAAAACTACCGGAGCAGGCCCGATCGTTTTCTTCTCTTTGCTGCTTGCCGCCAGTGCTGGACACGGCTGCGCAGCGTGCCGTCGCACCGTTGTGCCACGCAGCTATGGGACTAGCTGCGTGGGACCCACTATCGGGCCGGGATAAGGACTCCCGTGCCGTGCCTATCTCTCTCTCTCTCGCTCGGTCATTCTCTCCAAAAACGACCGCCATGGCCGCCCATTGAAGCTCCACGCCGTCTCACAACTGCGCACCACCCCAGCCCTATCTGAGCCATCCCGGAGCTGCACCAGGTCGCCATAAACCTTTCCCCACCGCCCTTGTTCCTGTTCCGCCAAGCCGCAGCCGGAGTTTTGCCGTGGGACACCACTGTCGCTGTCGTCGAGTTCTTCTCACACGCCTCGCTCGCCGGTGTTACCACGCCACCGCCGAAGGCCACGCCTTTCGCCACTGGCTGCCCCTCACCATCGACCTGCTCGCTCGAAAACAAAGTTGGCAATGCCACCGTGGAGGTTTCCCCGGACGACACCAATCCTAACCTAAACACTCGTTGAAGGTGCTAACTCGCGAGCAAGCTCAAGGCAAGCCCTGGTGCACTCCTATATTTTACAAGTTTTTATTTTACTTCACATGTGTTGGTGCCATGGAATGTGCATGATGTGTAGGAGTTGAATGAAACCCTAGTTGCACATAGGAAACCTTGATCCTACGAGTTGAATAAGTTTGTAGATATAAGCCTACTCGGTAGAAGTGGCTATGCTTAATAAAGCATCATCGGTATATAATCCGTGGTTTGGAGACCTCCCGATCTAGGACTGTACTCCTGTTACTCTAACCCAATGATACTGAAGTTGAGACCGTACGGGGAAGTTCATGTGTAGGATGAGGTGATCAGGTTAACCTCCGTTCGCTAGAGCCCCGTGCGTGTCGGTTGAGGACCGTTTCGTTGTGGCTCGGCAAGCAAGTATTGAACAGTACCAAGTACCTTCATATGGGAGTTGGTAAACCGACATAGCTTCATTATCATAGAGTTTGCACGGCGTCCCACCGATCCTTTAGGATGGGACCGGCACGATGGAGCATGGGAAAGAGAAGGATGGGAGAGGGCATGGGTTAAGCCTCGGATACAATGTACTCGTATCGCGAGGGGGCATGTACTTGGGTTGGGTGGCCCCGTATCATCTCTATGGCAAACTTGTGAAAGGTGGCCATACGTGTTCTTAAATAATGCGTATGTCGTGTACTTGGGTATGTCCTGCAGGAAGTAAATCAATACGTATCGCCGTCCCTCGCGGTTATGAGTACCACTTGTGCGCGCAGACACAACGTAGTTAAGAAGAGAAATATGATAATTATACTTGTCATTCGATGCTCAATAATTTGTATTGCAACCTTGTATGATTAGTGTTGCTCACTTGATTTATTTTCATGTCTCAACCCTATAAAATTGGCTAAAAGTGGATGTTAGAAATACTATAGGAGCTGTTTTGCAAACTATCCAAGTAACCTGGTCAAACCCCCGCATATTAGAGGTGGTATCGGTCTTAGAAGGCCACGTTGACGGGTAAGACTTGCGGAGTATATTAGATACTCGGGGTTTGTTGTTGAATGTTTATTTGCAGGTATGCTTTCTCAAGGTTGTGATAATAGTGAGTACAACAGTGAACCACCTAAGGACTCGGACCTTTGAGTGGGTCCCTTGCTCACCCTCCCATGATCCTCGTGGAGTGAAGCCGTGATGCGGCTCGTCACGGTTTCATGTAAGATTTGTATCGACGAAACGTTTAAGCTTCCGCTATGTTTTCGAACTTATGTTTCAACTCTTTCATGTAATATAAAGCTGAACCAAGTTTGTAATAAGGACAACTTTGTATAATATATACTTTATCGATGCTCATGTGTGTACTATTTGGACACTTGCTTCGTCAAGTGCCACCCAAGAGAGATCCCGATCGGCTATCCCCTAGGTTTCGAGGTGGTGATGCCATAGCCGCGAGCTGGAAGAGGGGCCGGGCGGGGGGATGCGGTCGGATCTGCTGTCGCCTAGAGCCGTTGTTGCTGCAAGGAGATGTTGCACGATCGGACCAGCCGCCACCGGGGGTGGCGTGGTCGGATCCGTAGGCACCGTGAGGGGGGGGTCGGATCCGTCGCCGGGAGAAGTGTCCGCAGCTGCTGGGTGCCGCTTCGGTGCCATGAGCATGCTTGGGTCTCACCCTGCCCCCCTCGACCCCCCCACCGGAGCTATCGTCGCTCGTCGGTGTTCGAACCACCGGCTAATAGAATTTAGTCCCGAGGGTGCGCGTTTTAGGCCGGATGGTACACAAGGGAAGACACGAGAGGTTTAAGTTGGTTCGGGAAAGCTCCCTACGTCCAGCTGGGGGGAGGGGGCTGTGGCGGCGCTCGTGTTCCTTGCGTCAAAACAAGCAATGGAGTACGAGAGGAGGCGGGAGAGGAGAGTGCTCCAAGTCCCCGGTTGCGAGCGTGTGTGGGTGTGAAAGCGAAGCGTGTGTGACGTGTGTGTAACCGTGTGTGTAACCGTGTGTAGAGAGTGAGAGGCTCTCCCCTTTATAGTGTTCGGGGTCGAGCTTGAGTTACATGAGGGAGAGAGTGAGAGAGAGTTGTCGTGTGCTTATCCGGCGCTCGTGTCTGTCCCGTCGGTCGTTGCCTCGACGTATGCTCGAGCGCTCCGACTCGACCGTCGCGTCGTTCCTATAGTTTGTCACATCGGGGAAGTGAGGATGGAGTGTTCCGCATCCGGAGGAGCCATGGGCGGCGTCATGGCAGAGTGGTTGGAGTGGACGGGCCACGTCGGTCCTTCCTTGTCGGCGCATCGATGGTCGGACGGAGGTCGAGGTCGAGGGAGTAGCTCATCGAGCTTCGGGGCTGTTGGCGAAGGTCGTGCGAGGCGGAAGGTAACCCGAGCCCGAGCTCGAGGTCTATCCGTCGACGGATAAAGCGGGGAACCGTACCGCCGTATGTCGGATGATGATGGCCGAGGCCCGAGTCTTCGATCCACGCTTTAGTTGATTTACGTGCCGTTGTCATGCGACCTCGCAGCTTGAGTCTCGTGTTTGCGATGCCGATCTTCAAGCCCCCACGCTATGCGGACGGCTAGTCAAGGAACGGTTTGTCTTCTTCGATTTCCCCATCCGCGTCGCGTTCGTGCGACGGAGGATAGAGCAGATCTACGATTTGCCCGGAAGGACCGACACGTGGGGCTCGGCGAGCTCGGTAGCGGGAAAAGTTCGAACAAAGTCGAGGTTTCCCGTCGAAAGGATTCCGTCGAGCCCGCCGGGGGACGACCTCGTTAATCCGCATTGTCATCCTCGACCGGGACCCAAGACCGTTCGATAGGTCTCGAGGGCTCGTTGCCTTTCTACGATGAGATTCCCTTTTTCGAGGTCGACACGGACCCGAACGCACTTGGTCGATGCCCGTTGCGCACGGGCGCGTGGGTAACGGTCGCTAGGCGGACCCATCGTCGGCGCTCCCCGGCTTAGTTTGTGTGCTCGAGGCAGCTGTCGAACCCTTTCACTCGAGCCAGCCTTCGAACCTCGGCTGGGTGGGGCCATCGAGGCGGTTTTCAGCCTCTTATCCCCGCTTACCTTCATGGTCGAGCTCCGGATAGGTCGAGCTTCAAGGTCGATCGAGCGACCTTATCGTGGGTAGGTAGAAGGTCGACGGACCTCATCGGGGTGCGAACCTTTTCTCGCCTGCGTCGATCGTGAAAACATTCGAATTGAATGGAGAGGCAAAGCGGTGCAAAAGTTTTACCGTCCTTCTGTCCATATCTCGGGAACCGAGGCGCAATCTTATCCCTCGCCGACGCGTAGTGGTGGGGCCGACGCAGATGAAGATGTCGTTTTCCCTCACTCGTGTGGGTCTCACGTAGTTAGTACGGGTGGTGGGGCGGCGTGCCCGGAGAGGATGGCATAAAAATCGAGGCGGGAGGAGTTAAGAGGTTTACCCGGGTAGGGCCGCCGTGGGACCCGTGAAGGAACCGAACGGGGGTGACCGTTCAACCGGGGCCGCCTATATAAGTGGATCCCCGGGCCTTCTTTTTCCATGCATCTCTGCATTCCAAAGCTCTCTTGCCCTTTCAACTCCTTGCGCCGCTCGCGTTCGATGTCTCGTCCATCCTTTCATTCCGCTGCCGTTCAGCCCCCGCGCCTCCTCGTTCGCAATTCACCATGTCGACCTGGACTCACTCCACGATGACGAAGGTGGAGCTTGAAGGCTGGTGTCTCAAGGTCTGCTCGTGGGAGCGCGGCCTAGAGAGGTGGTGGTTGTTGCCCGGCAACGAGGCGAGTTCGCGGCCGCCGACGGGCTATGTGGTCTCCTTCGTCCACTTCCACGAGCGCGGCGAGGGACGCTAGGGAGTGACTTCTATCGCGCCATGTTGCTCCAGTTCAAGTTGGAGCTCCACCACTTGAAGCCCAATGGCATCCAGCAGTTGAGCACCTTCGTGGCTCTCTGCAACATTAACTCGCATCGGAGGCGGAACTCCGCGGGTGTCGAGGTTTCCGCGCACGTCGGCTGCGCGGGGATCGTCATGAAGAGGCACAAGGGGAAGGACTACATCCCGGTGACCACCCGCTCGTCGAACCAGGGGTGGCATCCGAAGTGGTTTTACCTGCGCTAAGACCCGGCGCATCCGTTCCCGGCCTTCGAGGGCGGGATCTTCGAGGAGGCCCCGGAGGAGTGGAAGTGGGGCTGCTCCTGGACTTACCGGAGCCAGGTCGACGCAATGGTGGAGCAATCCGGCACCCGAGCAGGTTCGACCTTGACGCGACGGTCGTCGTGGGGTCGTACCACAAGCGGCGATTCGCGTCGCCGATGCGATGATCGATGCCGATGCATCGGGTCTCGACCGGTGATCGTGTCGTCCCCGACACCGTGATGGCGCTGCGAAGCTTGCCGACGACGCTGTTGCCCACCGGGTCGGGGAGCACCGGGCTCGTCCGCACGGCCCTGGCCCGTCGCGGGCGCCCGAAGATGGAGCCGCATCCTCGGGCGATCGACGTGGTGAGTTACTCGAACCTCCTCACTTTGATCCCGTTCACTTTATGCGACGTTTTCTTATCTCCTCTTTTCTCGCAGTCCACCCGGATATCGTTCCCCCGACGGTTTAAGTTGAAGCTTCGTAGGGGGCTGCCGAGCGGGAGGCGAACCGACTACGTGCCGAGGAGGAGAGAGCCGAGAGGAAGGCGGCGAAGGATATGGCCTTGGGGCTCAAGCCGGAGAAGGCAGCCCGGGACGTCGAGCGCCGGAGGAAGAGGGATGAGTAAGAGGCGGCGGGGTTGAACCCCTTCACGCCCTCAACCGCTTCCACCGAGATCCCCACCGACTCCGACGAGGATGGCGGCACTAGTGGGTATGAGTCGGACGAGGAAAACCCGTATGTTTGCTCCCGCCGCGGTGTCACCTCGACTCCAACGACTTCCGCACCACGCCCCTTGACCTTCATGCTCGGGACGTCGAAGCGGCACCTCGACTTCCGGGGTTGAAGCGAGCTCCCGGTCGAAGGGCCATCTCTCGTGGAGGGGATGGGAACCGAGTAACGAGCCACCGTAGGGGCCGGAAGCGGTGGACCAAACGGAGTCCACTCCGACGGATCTTGCTCGTCGATGCAAGGGAGACGGCGGAGATGATGGCCGAGCTCGTCGTCGGCGACCCGGGCCTCAATCGCTCGCCGTTGGCGCTCGGCGACGCCGCGACGGATGTCGTAGATCTGCGAGGTCTTCCCTCCGCCGGGCATGCGAACGCGCATGTCCCCGCCCTTGAACTCTGCTGCGGCCGGCGAGCCGGGTCATCGACACACGGACGCGTATGTCGATGTTCTTGAACCTGCCGAGCTCGGCGAGCATGCTCATCGACATGCGGACGCGCGTGTCGATGTCCTTGAACCAGCTGCGCCCGACAGGGGCATGCTGCGGAGACTCCTACCGACCAAGGCGCCTCGTCGGCCCAGCCAATCATGGAGCAGGAGCGGGAGATGGTTGATCCCGCCGCTGCAGCCGAGCGCGCGCCGCGAGGGCGAATCCGGTGATGGCGAGCCGGCGTCTAAGCATCCGGTGCAAGCGAGAAGGAGGCCTCCGCCGATGACTCTCCGGAAGTCGTTGACTTCCTCGGCGGCGCAAGCAGCAAGGTCGAGAGACGCCGCCGCAGGGAAGGCGGTGGCGGCGACGACGGCGATCAGCACGGAAGTGGTCCCGGTGAGTCCGGCCGGCGACCCCGAGCCACCGCCGGAGCAAGAGGTGGAGCTGTTCGTGGTGGGGCTCATTCCGGGGACGTGCGAGTTCCTTACCCGGCTTGAAGCCGGGCAGGCGAGCTCGTGCGCTCTGCTGGCCGGGCTCGTTCCGGCCTACAAGAGGCACTCGCGCGGGAAGGGTCGGCTCGGGCGGCCCGGGAGGCAGCGGAGCGCGGGGCGCGGAGGCGCGTAGTGCGAACGAAGTGGCCTTGGCAAAGGCCGAGGAAGCCACCTCCACCGCAGAGAAAGTCAAGGAGGCACTCCAAACTAAGCGCGAGCTAAGGTAGAAGGCCAAGGTTGCGGCCGAGACCTCCCTTCAAACCGCGTCCAACTACCTCAAGGAGCTCCAAGAGCAGCGGGCCGAGAAGGAAGGCAAGGATTTCAATTTTCCTTACATCGATCTTCTAGATGGCCTCATTTTTTCCTTTGACTCTTCGAACTTCAACCTCTGTTGCCAATTGTTTGTGATGGTACGAGGCTTGGAGCAGAGGCTGGCCGCGACGGAGCCTCTTCCGGAAAGTAGTGAGACAAATCTTCGGATTATTCTGCATGGAGCTTTGACCAATTTAGCTCTTGTCCCTACCATATGTGAAGAAGTGGTAGCAGCTCAACGGAAAAGTGTTGGTATGGAATATATAAGAAGACGACTCAAGAAAGGCGAAGTTAAATGCTTCAGAGAGGACGATGCAAGAGTTATTTGGTTCAAGAATCGATTGGTAGTGCCAAAGGACCTATCACTTCGCAAGAAGATAATTGATGAAGCCCATATGTCCAAGTATTCTATTCATCCTAGAACAAACAAGATGTATCAAGATCTGAAACAAAGATTTTGATGGACACGCATGAAGCGGGAAATAGCCAAGTATGTCAATGAGTGTGATGTCCGCCGACGAGTCAAAGCCGAGCACTTGAAGCAAGCCGGACCATTGCAACCCCTAAGCATTCCTGAATGGAAGTGGGAAGACATTAGCATGGATTTCATCGTTGGGTTACCATTAAGCCCACGAAAGCACGACTCTATCCGGGTTATTGTGGACAGGTTAACTAAGTCGACTCACTTCATACCGGTACATACTCGGTACACTGCCGAGAAGTATGCGGAGCTGTACATCGCTCGCATTCTCTCTCGGCATGGAGTGCCGAAGACCATCATATCGGATCGAGGAACACGGTTTGTTTCCAGGTTTTGGGAACAATTACATGAATCGTTGGGAACGAGACCGATACGAAGCTCGGCGTATCACCCTCAAACAGATGGACGAGACGGAAAGGACAAATCAATATCTTGAGGATATGCTTCGAGCATGTGTCTTGACATATGGTAAAGATTGGGAAAAATGTTTACCGCTCGCGGAATTTTCATACAACAACAACTATCAAGAGAGTGTCGGAATGTCACCGTTCCTAGCTCGGTATGGACATAGCTGCCGCACACCTCCGAATTGGTCTAAAAGCGGAGAAAAAGTAATCTTCGGACCTGATCCGGTAAAAGATGCGAGAGGAACAAGTACGTCTCATTCAACGGAATCTTAAGAGGGCTAAGTCTCGATAGATCGGCTATGCTCGATAAAAGACGTCGAGAGTTGGTATTCAAGGTTGGAGATCAAGTTTATCTTCGAGTATCTCCTACCAAAGGTGTTCAAAGGTTTGGAATCAAGGGCAAGTTAGCACCACAATACATCGGACCGTTTCCAATCCTAGAAAGATGTGAAGCTATAGCATATCGTTTGGAATTGCCGAGCACACTTGTCGGGTATACACAACATATTCCACGTATCTCAAGCGAAGAAGTGTTTGAAACCACCGGTGGATATACCGACAAATTGAAGTGGAACGATTACCGCGAGACTTGACGTATGACGAACGTCCGGTCAAAGTTCTCGACACCAAGGATCGAGTGACTCGACATAGGACCCTCAAGTTCTACAAGATTCAATGGAGTAACCACTCGGAAGCTGAAGCTACTTGGGAGCAAGAAGAATTTCTCCGATCTAACTACCCCGAGTTCTTTAACACTATCGTCTAGTCGCATCGATCGTGAATCTCGGGACGAGATTCCTTGAAGGGGGAGGGTTGTAACAACTCTCAAAAATAAAATGCATTTCATAGCATTCATGAGCATGTCATCATATTTCATTTATGAAATTATTAAATATGGTGAGAAGAAATGGAAATAAGATATCAAATTAACTAAAGATTAAAAGAAATGCTTAAATGAATTTAAATAAGAGTAAATAATGTGTTTAACATTTTCTACTGATTAAACATCACAAATAAAGAATTATAAAAGTTTCCTGAAATTATTTTGCCTTGTAAAAATATTTACAAGAAATAAACAAAGCTTCTTTTGTTAAATTATCTATGAATTTTTTAATCCGAAAATAAGTTGGAATCTTAACCTGGACTTAATAGGAAAAATGCCTAAAATACTTTCATTTACACCCCTGAATTTTTGGGGAATTTTCTCGAGCACGGGAAGCTTAGTTTTTAATTACGCAAAAGCCCAGGGGTCTTTTTGCAAAAATGCCGAGCCCGGCCCGGCGCCGGCCTCTCTTCTTCCTCTCTCTCTCTCTCCCGCGTCTCACCGTCACCCGCGGTGGAACCGCCTCCCGGCGGCGCTGCCACGCAGCTGCTTGGGCAGCTGCCGCCTGCCTCGCCTCCCTCGCCGCCTCCTCGGCCGGATAAGACCCCCCGTCGTACTTATCCCTCCCTTCCTCTCTCTCATTTCCCTCCCAAGCCATCGCCATAACCGCCTCCTCGGTTCACCGCCGGCAGAGCCGCCTCAACCTTCCCCCGCCCGAACCAACACCACCACAAGCTCCGCAGTATCACCCTCAAGCTTCTCCACGCCTTCAATCGGGTTGAGCACCCCTGTTCCTCGAGGCGAGGCCGCTTTCCCGCGGGAGCTCGTCGTCGTTCTTCCGCCGCGGCTCGAAATTTGTATAGTCCGGTGAGCTATCAAGCCATTTCTTCATTCCCATGTGTGCGCAACTTGTTACTCAAGTTCCGGACAATTCAAAACCTTCTTTGCTCTGCAGGCCGCCGTGCAATTCCTCATCTTCTCCACGTCCGGTCGCCGCCGTCCGCATCTCCACGGTGAGCACCACCTTTCGGCCTTGCTCAAGCTTCCACAACCCCGTGTCGAGCTTGCTCATGTTGCGTAGAAGCTTACCGTGCATTTTCCCCTCATTTCCGAGCTCTCCGGCGAGCCCCGCACTCTGCCGGAGTCTCCACCGCGCTCGGACCTCGCCGTCGGCGAGTCTTCGCCGAGCTCATACTACTTGGTCACCACCATTGAGTTCGCCATGCGCCGTAGGTGGGCTGGTAGCATCGCGGCGAGGTTTACGGCACCGGCGGTCAACTCCGATGCCCGCGCCACCGTCCCCGGTCGCCGTCGTGGTGGTGCCACACCGCGGGCCACACTCGCGGGATCGCGTGTGGCTACGCGGGATCCCGTGTGGCTAAACCCCGTGGCCCCTGGTGTGGCACAGAATGGGTTTTTAATTTTCGAAAATTCATAGAAAATTCAATAAAAATCGGAAAAATGCAAAACCAATTTTGTTAGACTCGGAAAAATAAGATCTATTCAGTTATGAAATAAAATATCTATTTTGAGCATTTTTATTTCATATATAATACTTAATCACATTCTTTGATTAATGGAATCTATTATTTTATGCTAATTAAATGTTTGATTTAAGAAAAGAAAATAATTAAATGAAGGAGATACTGTAGACGAAAGTAATTATGAAAAGTAATTTTTAAAATTAAACTTACACATTATCATGTGCTTCCAATTTATTATCCTATGTATAATCACATGTCATTTAAGTATTGATTAATTATTGATTAATAAACAGGATTAATTAATAATTAATAAACCTAAGTAATTAGTAACTAATGAACATAATTAATTATTAATTAAGGAACATGATTGATTAGTAATTAATGACCATGATTAAGCATTAAGTAATGAGCATAATCAATTGTTAATTATTGATTCATGGACATGCTTAATTGTAATTTGTAATTAACAAATATGATGAAATATTATTTGTTAATTATTAGTTGTTAATTACTGAACATAATTAATCATTAATTATTAGTTGCTGCACTTAAGTAATAAAGCTTTGCACGATCATATCATCTTCATTCATGCATGCATGATTGTGATTCGCGACACATTGTTGGTCGACCTAGGTTCCGAGGTGATCGAGGTTCCACCCGAGATCGAGGTACGCGAAGGGAATCTCGAAGTCGACCCACACGCCGAGGAAGCTAACCCCGACTCGCATCCGGGCAAGCCCCGGTGCATCCTACCTATGTTTTTTTTAATATTTTATTTTATCACATAGTTAAGTTATGTTTGTGCATTAGGTAATATGGAATGGTTGATACCCTAGATGCATTGAGATAGGTTCCCGTTTATTTATACTATACTCGGTACATGTAGCTCAATAGAAGCTTGGCTTAATTCATAGTCGCAACGGTAGATGTTTTAGGGAATCTTAAAGCATGGAGGCTTTAAGGGTTGATGTGTTAACACTAAGATGAGGAGAGTGTTAATGAAGTTAAGACCGGACGGGCCCCGTAGGAGAAAGGGCAAGACGGAGATGAGGTCTTGCAAGGTGGTTGCTCCGTCCGTGTCGGTCAAGGACCGTACCGTTGTCGGCTTAGTTGAACAAGTTTGAACATACCGTACTACATGCTGGTATCATTGGCCCAGCAAGATGACGTACCATATCGCCCAAGAGATGTAGCGTAGTCAACTCTCTTTACTCGGTCGTTAGTGAGAGGTTAGCCTCACGGGAGGGAGATGGGTCCGCCACGAAGGAAGTCGTGGAGTTGCCATACTTCCGGGGAGTTTGGAAATGGCTAGTCTTCCGTCGGGTGTTAGCGGGAAAAGTTGTCGTATACGACCGAGTGTGGTGCGTATACGTCGTGTAGTCGGGTTTTGCCAGCTGGTATAAATCGATTCGAACCGCTGTCCCTCGCAGTAATGAGTACCGCTTGTTTAGCTCGTCACATCGTAGTAATCAACATGAAGCCGAGGATGAGAGATGAAAGAAACTTGGATCTATATTTTACCTTGTCTTGCAAACTTGATTGAAATAGTGTAGTCTGCGAATACCAAGGTTAATGAACTTAATGTTGAGCTAAAATGTTGAAAGTAAGGATCCACCCTTTAATGTTGTTTTCGCAAAGGAGTAAACCCCACAGCCGTAAAGCCTTTGCATACTAGGCGTCGGCCTTAGCGTGCCGGTTTGATGGGTCAGTCTTGCTGAGTATTAGAATACTCGGGGTTTGTTCGTTATCTTTCGGGGAATGAGTCGTGCTATCACGACTTATATGGTAGCTTCCCGGAAGAGAAGCGAGTGTTCGAGGGAGGTTCCCTCCAATAGGAGCGTATCCCCACGTCGTGAAGAGGAAAGACCGTGGTGTACGACGAGCTCGAGTACATCACGTTGATCGTTGATAGGTTTTTGTTGTATAAAAGTACAAGTTTCTGCTGCAATACTCGTAGGATGTTAAACTTCAATAATATTTATGTTCCGCTGCACGAATGTTTGTATTTCGAAAATCTGGTTGTATTATACCATGATGTATATATTCTGGCTTGTATGAGATGATGTTCTGTTGTAACTCGCTTCGTCGAGTGTTCCTCCGTACCGATTCCCGGGTGTCCTGGAGGGGATGTCACAGCTTGTATCGGAGCGGTTCGGAGGCAACAGTTCATCATTGCAAGCTTGTTTTAAAAAACTTAACACGTTAGTACGTTTAGAACACGAGAAAGTGCGGAGCCCTATAAGGATGTAGAATAGATAGATTTTTACTAACTGTTCGACGTTCGGGTTTTGGGAAGTGCTAACTATTCGTTATAGTCTTATATACTATAGTACGTGTAGTTAGTCTGCGGAGCATGCATCATGTCATATTGTGTGCTAAATGAAATATTGGGGTATACTTAGCTAGTTTCGTAGTACTCGTATAGGTTGTACTTCCGTTTTTCTTCCGTGGGAAGAAGTGTTTAACCAGTTTAAACATGTTCCCTGCAGATGCCGATGACTCGCGGTAGGAAGCGTGTTCGGGAGGAGGAGGATGCACGGGCTGCACACGTCATGGAGCTGGAGCAGCAGATCCACCATTTGGAGTTGCGGACGCAGAGCCGGGACCGACAGATAGGCGCATGGAGGAACCGCTGCCGAGTGGACTCGCCAGGAGATCCGGAGGTTACCCAGGACCGAGACGGTTTCCACGGGATGTCCATTGCGCT
Organism: Chloris gayana; assembly: GCA_031894775.1. NCBI lineage: Eukaryota > Viridiplantae > Streptophyta > Magnoliopsida > Poales > Poaceae > Chloris > Chloris gayana. The sequence continues at coordinate 581,018 of JAUNZO010001841.1, read as the reverse complement.
GGACGAGCAGCTGGTCACGGTCACCGCTCGGCGAGACGCCGCTCGCGAGGCGGACGAGGCACACTTGGCATGCACCATGTTGCACTCGCGGGGGAGGGGGTCCGCGATTTTCACCACTCGCTCCCCCGGTCCGAGTCTTCCTCCTCTCCCGCATCAAGGAGATCAAAGAAAGATTTGGAGGGATGAATGACCATCCCCACGAACTCTCCCATCGCGGGGTCCGTAGGTCCCGGGGGAGCGCTTAACCGGCGCCACGGCTGCCTAGAAGCACAGCTCGATGATGCACCCGCGGCTCCTAGCCGCCACGGGACCGTCGCCTCGGCGGCGACGCAAGTGGCCACAGGAGCCAACGGTGCCGGTGGCTCGGCCGCGCACCAGCATCTGCTCAACAGTGGCAACAAAGTCCAGGCTCCCAAAGCGCACCGTGGTGCCGGGGCCTAGAAGGAAAGCACCAATCTAGCCATCCATGCCATGGGAGAGGAAAAAAGGTGAAAACGTGCAACAGCCCCTACCTAGCGCGCCAATCGTCGGTGTTCGAACCACCGGCTAGTAGAATTTAGTACCGGGGTGCGCGTTTTAGGCCAATGTGACACAAGGTAAGACACGAGAGGTTTAAGCTGGTTCGGGAACGCTCCCCACGTCCAGCTGGGGGTGTGGCGGCGCTCATGTTCCTTGCGTCAAAACAAGCAATGGAGTACGAGAGGAGGCGGGAGAGGAGCGTGCTCCACTCCCCGGTCGCGAGCGTGTGTGACGTGTGAGTAACCGTGTGTAGAGAGTGAGAGGCTCTCCCCCTTTATAGTCTTCGGGGTCGAGCTCGAGTTACATGAGGGAGAGAGTGAGAGAGAGTTGTCGTGTGCTTATCCGGGCGCTCGTGTTGTCCCGTCGATCCATGCCCCGACATATGCTCGAGCGCCGTGGACCGGGCCGTCGCGTCGTTCGTGTAGCTTGTCACGTCGGGGAAACGAGGATGGAGTGTTCCGCATCCGGCGGAGCCTTGGGCGACGTCATGGCGGAGTGGTTGGAGTGGACAGGCCACGCCGGTCCTTCCTTGTCGAGCGCATTTGTAACATCCTCGGCCCGGGGCTTAATAGGATTGATAGAATACTCATGTCAACAAGTTGCAACTTCTTTTCCGGAAGCTCATCTCTAAAGAACTCTAAGATTAAGCGTGCTTGGCTTGGAGCAATTTAGGGATGGGTGACCGACTCGGGAAGTGATTCCTGGATGTGCATGAGTGAGGACAAAGTGCGCAGAAAAGACTAGTGTTGGTCCGTGGGGAACTCTTGAGGGTCTATTAAGCCGTCGGGGGTAAGCGGGCCCGGCCCGGAGTGGCGGGACGTTACGGATGGTATCGGAGCCGACTCTCGCGGTTTCATGGGCGCGTGTGTTGCACGTGTGCGGGCATGGTGTGTATGGCTGGTGTGGGCCCGGAGTGGTCACACAAAGCATGGTACATGCGCTGGCAGTGGACACACGGACGTGGCCAAGAGAGGAAGTTCCTGGCTCGGGGTTGACCGACGAGGACGTCGGTCTTCTAAGGGGGTGAGTGTGTAACATCCTGGCCCGGGGCTTAATAGGATTGATAGAATACTCATGTCAACAAGTTGCAACTTCTTTTCCGGAAGCTCATCTCTAAAGAACTCTAAGGTTAAGCGTGCTTGGCTTGGAGCAATTTAGGGATGGGTGACCGACCGGGAAGTGATTCCCGGATGTGCATGAGTGAGGACAAAGTGCGCAGAAAAGACTAGTGTTGGTCCGTGGGGAACTCTTGAGGGTCTATTAAGCCGTCGGGGTAAGCGGGCCCGGCCCGGAGTGGCGGGACGTTACAAGCATTGATGGTGCGACGGAGGTCGAGGTCGAGGGCGTAGCTCATCGAGCTTTGGGGCTATTGGCGAAGGTCGTGCGAGGCGGAGGGTAACCCGAGCCCGAGCTCGAGTTCCACCCGTCGACGATAAAGCGGGAGCCGTACCGCCGTACGTTAGATGATGATGGCCGAGCCCCGAGTCTTCGGTCCACGCTTCCTCCGTCAGGCTACGGGGACGGCATGTCCCATCGGCGTGCCCCGATGGGAGCAGATAACCGTGGCAGCGAGGATGGAGCGAGAGTCAACGGCAATGGTTGCCGTGGAGCGCCCACGTGGGAGCCCGGGCGGGTGGAGTGTTGACGGTCCTTATGGTCCAATTTTACCGTCAACATGTTGCATCTTTTTGAATCAAACACCATCACCAAGAATAGACATAGGGATTATTTCTAACAAATTCCACTAGTCTTGGTGAAATTATGAATGCAGGTGCAATTCATATGAAAACAGGGGAAAACATGCACGAAACATGGACTTTGCAATCGACGGATTTTCCCCGGACTAAAGAATATAGTCCAAAAGCCCAAAACCACAAAACAGAGCCTCAACATCAAACCAAGCAAGTGGATTGGGCCAATACACAGCCATAGGAAGGCACCGGAGAAGAATCAAGCCCGGGGAGTCCAGGCCAGCTTCGGCCGAACCACCCTAGTGGGTTCGGCCGAACCGACAGTGGGCCCCCCGGCCCATCTTTCTCTGGCGGTTTATCACCGACGTCCGGAGGTCGGTTCCACCTGCAATTAATGCCACCGACGTCCGGAACCGCCTCCAAGTTGCCGACCTTCCAAGGCTATAAATAAAGGGCTACACCCCCTCTCTCAACACACCACCAACATCAAGATACAAGACAAAACTCTCATCCTTAGGCCAAGGGCCTCTTGTATTTTAGTAGAATAGGAGAGAGGGCAAGGAAGAGGAAGGAGTGTTCCTCCCTTTTGAAAAGTGGAGTAGTATTTCCTTTTCTTTTACCTTGGCGTGTAAACACTCTTTTTGGTGATTTATACGTGGTGATCTACTTATCTATCGTGACATATCTTTGTGTTAGACGTAATTCTTGTTATACTTGTTTACGGGATCATCGCTTCGCAAGAAGTACTCTAGCTTTCTGAACTCGGCTCTAGGCCGAGGCTAGAGTAGTGGTCAATAGCATAGACGTGGTGTCTAGGCTGGAGATCGCCTTTGTTTGCTGTGTGCCCCACGGTTTGTAGAGGTAGGTGGCAGGAAGTGACAGCCCTGTCATCCAAAGGAACCCTCCACGTTCGGGTACATAGTAGAGCTTTCGTAGACCGGAGTGGCTTGGCAGACCAAGCCTAAGACGGTGCCCGAAGTAAACAAGTCTAGCTTGCGTTCGTCTACCTTTAAAGGATAAATAGATAAGAGTCACCCTCTCGACCCTATTTTGCTACGTTGTCTTGGTTGTCCTTGGGTAAACTAACCTTGTTGCAGAAATACTCGTTCCTCGCGGATATAAATACGATACCTTGGAATACTCCCGGTGAAGTGCTACAACGGTATTCCGTGCGCTTGCGGATTTATTCGTGACGTAAGAAATACCAACATGGAGTTAGTGCGGCCGGTGGATGAGCCCGGAGGTCGTGCGAGGCGGGACTCTTCCGAGTCCCGCAGGGAGGTCGAGCGAGGCGGGACTCTCCCGGGCTTGGGAGGCAAGGTCGAGCCTCGTCCTTGTTCGATCCGTTCCTCGGCGGGGGCCATACGAGAGTGGGTACGGCTTTGATCGTTGACATGGTTCTATGTCTTGGGGACTAATTCTCGGTTAAGTGGGTCCGGATGGTGCCACGTGGCATCGCTAATCTTTCCCCCGACACCGCCCTCCTCCCGATCGCGCTCACTCGCCTCGAGGCCGGAAGAGGGGCGGTGGGAGGAGGGGAGGCGTCGTCCCCCGCGCGTGTCGGGGCGGGAAGAGGGGCGCTCGAAGGAGGGAGACCAACAGGGCGCTCGAAGGAGAGAGGAGAGGAGGCTGGCGGCGGTGTCGGTTGGATGAGAGAGACACAGAGAGAGAGAGAGAGAGAGAGAGAGAGAGATTGATGGCGGCCGAGGTGGGAAATGTGTCGAGCTGTTAGTGAAGAAGGTAGGGTTTGTTAGTTTTTATACTGTCTGTTCATAGTGGGCTGGATAGAAATACAAGTAGTGGTCGGGTACATTGTGAACCGCCCTTAAAAATTGTTTTTATTTATAGGGGTGGTTCGTAACATGATCCGCCGTTAAAAATTGATTTTTAAAGGCGGTTTACAATGTGACCTACCGCTAGAAATCACCGAAAACTGTAGCGATGGATCTTTTTTTCCTCACGCAGCTACATGAATCCATACAGCGTCCCTACAGACCCTTTTTGTGGTAGTGTTAGTTCGGTAATTAGCTAATTCATGATTGTGCTGAACCTAGTGGCTGTGAATAAACTAGAGAGCGAGGTTAATGCTAAAAGAAAACGTATTTGGGAGGTGTTGGGTTGATTCTGCCAGCTATATACATACTAAATATTGACCTTCTTCATTCATCCATCACTATCGATTGATTAAGCAAGAGCTTCCGCATTTCGCGAGTTACATTGCCTATTCGGTTTAGTTGCTGTAACTTAATTTATGGGTGTGGCTCTTCATATTTTTAACACCCGGATGCTTCTCTTCTATATATAAAGAGACACAAGGCTCCCACCATTCACACACATGAATCACATTCTGCTTCTATGGTTACAAGGTGCCTGCCCTGACCGGTGATGGCGTGCTTAATGCGATCCTTATCGCTACTACTGCACGTACTTCTCACATTTTTTTCCTTTCAGATCTGTTAATAATAAATAAACTAGACATGATGATATATTTGGCCCGCCGCTACAGTGCGTCAGTGTGGTAGTATACATAACTCTAGTCATCCTCATGTTTTATGTCATTAAATGCTGGATTAAATATAGTGTACTATATTGCCTCTAGTTCTAACAACTACAACACTTTTTTTGCGAGAAAAGAAATACTACAACTAACAAAGTGGATTTTTTTGCCAGCAAAAAGTCGATCAAGGTTAGTTTGGTGATTTTAACATGGAAATCAAGAACATGCGGTATTACGGGTTTGATAGAAATCCTTACAAACAAATATCATGGTCAATATTCCTATATGTCCTGTCTGTTTTTGATAAGCCATGTTAAGCAGTGTGTTGTAGACAACTTGTCCTTAGAAACATGAGGGACTTATTTTGCCTTAGGAACATACTACTTTTGGCTAATCGTGGAAGGTCAGTTGTGACTACAAGACATCTGAATGCCATTTGTAGATTCACTAGAGGAGTGCCCGCGCTGCTGCGGGTGTGAAAAACTTACACGTATTAATTTATCAGACATAATTTATTTGAAACTTTGATGGGTCATAAATACATCATCCAAAAAGAAATATATATATCAAACCTAATTCAAACAGGGTTAAGATTCAAAACACAACATTAATCACTTGATTTACATGTGAAGTGAGTACAATGATCCAAATTCTGAGTTGAAAAGTGAGAACAAATTAGGCCTTGCCTTAGGCATCTTTGCATAAAGAAACAAGCTACCTGCTTCAATGAGCTCCAGAACGCACCAGAAGGACTTCAAGTTTCAACACAAAATTCATTTAATCCTTTCGCTCCTTCAAAATGCTTATATAATCATAAAATTAACCCAAAAGTGAGCTTTTGACTTAATTTGTTCAATTCTTCCTAGTGGAAGCACGATTCTTGATGTCCGTGTAGTGTTTCAACTGTTCTTCTATGGTCTCTACACTTCCTTTCACTATACTCTAAGGGACACGGGTCATTATGCCCAAACTTCACCTAAAACCAACAAAAGGAAACAGATCAGATAGTTCATAATTTTAGTTAGAGATGAAAGAAGTTACACATAGAAATTGGTTTTCTTAGCTAGCCTAGATTATTCTTATTTTTCTCACAACTTAAACGCTTTAACCCAATTCTTTAGTACTAAATTGAGCAAGTGTTTCAAAAGACAAAATTTACCATGGATAATACAACATTGTCTTTTTCCCAATATATATGTACATGCTTCATGATTGAATCACTCTGTAGAAAATGTTGAAAAATGTAGTACAAAGGTGTACGTACAGCCATTTCTGTATGGAATACAGAACCAATATGTCCATTCAAATAAGATTTGTCAACTGATCAGTTCTTGGTGGTAACACAAGCATTAAACAAATATCTGTTAATGATAAATGTTTTTCATTTATTATATATCATTCATGAAACATTTTCCTTTGAGTTGGCTTTATATACGTAGCAAAGGACACGAGGGAGGTAAAGCCCAGAATCACATACTTATTTTTCTCAAATACTAATGCAAGTGTTTTAAGTACTGATAAGAATCATTTGCATGGGAAACATAACTGATCAAATGCTTATCAGGTGAAGGTAATTACAGAGGTCAGAGGATTGTGATATCAGTTAGCATCCAAAAGCACATACGAAAAGGAGGAGGTTGATAGCTAAGTTACCTTGATCCAAGTTGAGCAAACTCCCTTGTGTAACCTACCAGACAGATGGAGTTGTTTCATGCACAAGCGCACATGTAACACGAACCCTGCTCGGTGTCATACTGATAGACAAAAAGAAATATATCTCACTAATGGAATTAGCATTTTTCTTGTTTTCTTCATTATTTTGTCAGTATTCATGCAAAGTCAATGGTAAAACATCGGTAGCTTGCACTGTTAGGTTGCAGTTGAGGTCAGCTGCTGCAAACATGACCATATCATCCAAGATTTAGTGGTATAAACTATAGAAGTTTGCGAGCATAACAATAGGTCTTAGCAGTAGAGAACGAACTGCTAAAAAAACCAACTAATCGTAGTCTTCTCAAACTGTTGAATCAAACATATATAAATATACCAGAAAGACCTACACAAAGACCTAGGAGCATATAAAATCTGCTTCTCAAAAGCATATTCCCTTTATGCGCTACAGCAATATTTTAACAGAAAAGTCGAGTGGCCTGAGAAAAAAATTCATGTCCACAAAAGAGAACTAATCATTCTCTTGGAGCTATATTTGTAAATCTTTAATTGTAGTCCCAGGAAAAAAATTAGGGATTGTAACTTACAATTTGTAAATTGGTACTGCTGCTCCTTTGGCTAAAGACCATACCCTCTTTCTGGCAAGAATTCGATCATGTTGAAAGTATACCTGAAAAATTTAAGAGCATGTTGTGTGAATGGTGTAAATTAGCAAAGAGCAACAGTTTTCTGTTGCAGGCAATATTTAATAGGAACAATACAACTATAGCTGCAATGATTCAACTATAAGTCAAGCTAAAGAAAACCGATGATTCATGTCTTTTTTGTTTCCTATATGTCTAGAGATATAGTGCATATACCATCATTCTAATCTTGAAAATGGAGGCAATGGCACAAGCATAACTGTTGTCCCTAACAAAATGACATAACGTTCAGCCACTTATTGACTTCAGTTAAACATCACGACCACACATTTAAATAGAAACAGTAAAACATGGAAAACAGAGCATGCAGCTAAAATTACTCACCCACAAGCATTTCGATAAACTATTTCCTATGATCTAAATATTCATGCATAAACCAGTTGAGAGGAAACTGAATGAGTTAAAAGGAACAAATTCGGTTATAGCAAATGCATCAGACCAGCACAGAGCTCGCTGCTCACCTTGCTTCATAAGTGCTCGTGCATGCCGTTGTTATTCAACCTCCCCTTGCAGGCAGGGTTGACATAAAAGGAAAGATGTTTGTTCTCACCATTCAATGTCAATTTATGAGCTATTGATCCACAGAAAACATCCTGCACCAATTTAACAGAGGTAATATAGTCTAATTTTCAGCAATGGTTAATTAAGTTTCTGGTGGCAGGCCCATGCCAATGCAAAGACACTAAATTAAGTTTCTGGTAGCTACAATAATGCTAGCACAGAACCAGGAGGGACTACAAATAATCTTCAGTAGTTTTTTTAATCCCCGCTATGACCGTTCTTTCAAATCACAAGCACATGCAGCAGAAAAATATCGGTTTCTCTATCACAAAAGGTCCACAAATTTTTGAATAATAGTTCATGGACATGCACAGATTAATGATTAATTGAATAATAATGTTGAATATGTCTCTTTCAGGTATACTTTCAAATGTCTTATTAGCAGGACTTGTAAGAACACATTGTAGTGGCACGGTTAAAACTTAAAAGGGGAAGCTATTGGCTTAATTGATGAAACAATTACCAAACCACGAACTATCAAGCATCTATAGTTCTATACAAATAGAGTTCTCTACCTGTTTCATGATGTAGGTAGTCACTCACGTAGCTGCCATAAGCCATACTGGTTAATTAAAGTTTTCTTTTTAGCCATTATTTCTTTATCTAAGATTAACCACATCAGTTTTACTAGTGCACCCTTTGCTCAGAAGGATCTCTCACCTTGATTGAATACAGATGTCCTGGCTCATGGACAATACTTCATACCCATGTGGGTTAAAAAAATATCAAAGAAGTCCATGAAAATGGCTACCTTCATGTGACCACATTTATTCCTGGGGATTAGGAAGAGAGGGATGCAAGGAACCTTCCCTGCAAGATGCAAGGTGGTTAAAACATGCCATTATCTCATATTAGTTTTTTCAGGGCAGCAAAAATAGCAGTTTAATCAATAACTTTCTTACAGCCAATATATTATAGTGCTGATATTTGAGAGGTGAACTATCTGCATTTTCATAACCCAAACATATATTTAATTTACGTCATAAGACAGTGGTGTCACATAGACTTCCTGTCCCTCCTCTTCGTGCATCAGCTACATGGGAACTGCAATAAACTAATTATACCCTAATCATAAAAAGGTAAAAGACATCAGCTATATGTGGGGACCCGAATTTCACCTAAGTGAAACCCGAACCCTTTGTACCTCTATGCCACTCCCAGGAGTGTGGCATGTACATCCATCACAAGTTAGTATAGAAAAACCATAAAATAGAGAATGACAACAAGGCAAGATAATAGAATCTCTAATAGTACATCATCATTATACATAAGTCTCAATATCATGAATACAAAAGCGTGGCACGCAGGCCATCGCGACATCAACGAAGAAAACTAGCGGAAGCGTAGCAGAAGCATCTCTCGTGAAGATCGGTGATGAAGACCATACCCACAAGCGACTCGAGTGTAGGCGAGACCGTCACTCCACTCCGTCGGCTCCCTCGGCTGGCTCGGCTGGCTCCTCGAGCAACGGCGTCCGAAAAACAAAGTGGGGAAGCCGTGAGTACATAGAGTACTCAACAAGCCGCAACTACCTAGCAACAATGCATGCATGCTCGGATATTTCAAGGAAAGGCAAGGGCTAGCACCTAAAGCATTAATCCTCAAGTCTATGTGAATCATATTTTATTATTAGTCAAATTTTATAAGTGGCCTTGCAGGAAACAACACAATCCTGCAAGGGTCAAGTTTTATGTCCAAGCACACCTCCACTGGACCACAGCTCGAAGCCGGAAGTAAAACACCTATCGAGAGGGAGAAGTAGTAAATGTTAATCAAGTGGGTCGCTCAGAGGTAGTGCCCATACTATGGGCTAGACTATACGTATAGATTTATATATCTTTGCAGAGAGTAAGCAACCGTACCCACGTGAAGAGGTACTCAAACAAAAGACCACCGTCGTGGCCCAAGCAAAGCAACACTCACAGGATCACTCTACAAAGCATCGACCGGTAGGCGCCCGTCCTGATGTGAACTAGGGTCCCGATCTTCCGAAAGGTTTAGATAACTCTTGATTTAGCGAAGATGTGACACACGTCGATCCGGCTCCTAAACAACACGTTCAAACCCTACAATCGCAGCACCACGTCCTCTATGGTTATCAACCGGCGTTGCACGGTTGACCTCGCTCGTGACATCCCCTCCGGGACACCCGGGAATCGGAACAGAGGGACACTCGACGAAGCGAGTTAAAACAGAAACATCATCTCATACAAGCCAGAATATATACATCATGGTATAATACAACCAAGTTTTCAAAATACAAACAATCGTGCAGCGGAAATATACATTATTGAAGTTTAACATCCTACGAGTATTCAGCGGAAACTTGTTCTATTATACAACTCAAAAGACTTAAACGATCAACGTGATGCACTCGAGCCCTTCGTACATCACGGTCCTCTCTCATCATGGCGTGGGGATACGTTCCCACCGAAGGGAACCTCCCTCCGGACATTGCTCCTCTTCGGGAAGCTGCCATACAAGTCGTGGTAGTACGACTCGTTTCCTGAAAGGTAAACGAACAAACCCCGAGTATTCTAATACTTAGCAAGACCGACCCGTCAACATGGCACGCTAAGGCCGATGCCTAGTATGTAAAGGCTTTACGGCTGTGGGGTTTACTCCTTTGCGAGAAACAGCATTAAAGGGTGGGTCCTTACTTTCAGTATTTTAGCTCGATAATAAGTTCATTAGCCTTGCTATTTGCAACCTATCACTATTTTAATCAAGTTTGCAAGACAAGATAATATAGATCATTTATCCTTTCATCCCTCATCTTCATCTTTCGGTATTTACTACGATGTGACGAGCTAAACAAGCGGTACTCATTACTGCGAGGGACAACGATTCGAATCGATTTATACCAGCTGGCAAAACCCGACTACACGACATATACGCATCACACCGATCGTATACGACAACCTTTCCCGCTAGCACCTGACAGCAGACTAGCCATTTCCAACTCCCCGGAAGCATGGCGACGCCACGACTTCCCTCGTGGTCGACCCATCTCCCTCCCGTGAGACTATTCTCTCACCGACAGTAGGCAAAGAGAGCCGGCTACGCTACATCTCTAGGGCGATAGGGTACATCAGCTTGCTGGGCCCATGATACTAGCATGTAGTGCGGTACGTTCAAACTTGTTCAACTAAGCCGGCAACGGTACGGTCCTTAACCGACTCGGATGGGGCTACCACCTTGCAAGACCTCATCTCCGTCTTGCCCTTTCTCCTACGGGGCCCGTCCGGTCTCAACTTCATTAACACTCTCTTCATCTTAGTGTCAACACAACAACCCTTAAAGCCTCCATGCTTTAAGATTCCCTAAAACATCTACCGTTGCCACTATGAATTAAGCTTAGCTTCTATTGAGCTACCTATACCGAGTATAGAATAAACAAACGGAATTCTACCATAATGCAACTAGGGTATCAATCATTCCTGAACACCTAATGCACAAACATAATTGTACTATGTGATAAAATAAAATATTTAAAAATATAGGTAGGATGCACCGGGGCTTGCCTTGATACTGATCGGAGTTAGCTTCCTCGGCGGCTGGGTCGATTTCGAGATTCCCGCTCCGACTCGACCTCGGGTGGAACCTCGATCACTTCGGAACCTACGCCGACCAGCAATGCGTTGCGAATCACAATCATATATGCATGAATGCGCATGATAAAATTATGCAAAGTTTCATTAACTAACTTCAGTAATTATTAAGTAAAGTTTAAAACTTAATCACCTTAGTTAATTAATAAATTAGGGACAAGCACGTTCATTAAGCAATAAGTAACCATTGATTATGTTTATTAACAATGTTGAAACATGGTCATTAAGTATGTATTTGTTCTGTTCTTAATTACTTAGGTTTAGCATTTAATAAATTATTCTGATTTATTAAGTAATCCATAAATTATTCCTTAAAGGGCATGTGATAAAAGGCTAATAGATTGGAATCATATAAATTAATAGAGTTTAAGTTTAATTTTGGTAAAATAAATTTCATAATTAATTTCGTCTGCAGTATCTCCTTCAACAAATAAAAATTATTTTTCATAATTAAACATTTTATTAGCATAAAATAATAGCTTTCCATTAACTAAAGAAAGAGATTAGTTGATATTTATGAAATGAAATTACTCAAAATAGATATTTTATTCCATAAACAAATAGATCTTATTTTTCTGAGTCTAACAAAGTTGGTTTGACATTTTTCTGATTTTTAATGAATTTTCCACGAATTTTCGAAATTTGAAAACCTCTCTGTGTCACACGAAAGACCACGGGGTTGGCGCACGAAATCTCTACGTGGCCACACGCGATCCCACCCGCGTGTGGCCCGCGGTGTGGCACCAACGCGGCGGCGGGCCAGCGGCAGCGCGGCCACCGGAGTTGGCCGCCGTTGAGCCAAAGCTCGCCGTGAGGCTACCAACTTAATCTACTGCTCATGGCGAACCTCACCGTGGTGACCAGCTAGCATGAGCTCGCCTCCGAGCACGCCGGCGGCGAGGTCTAACCCCGGCGGCGCCTTCGGCACGGTGCGGGGCTTGCCGGAGAGCTCGAAACTTAAAACAAACGGCATGGAGAGCTTCTACGGCACATGCACAACGAAGGCATAAGGTCCGCGGAGCATGCGCACGATTGGAGAGTGGAGCTCACCGTGGTTAGTGTGGCGGCGGTGAACCGGACTCGGGAAGATAGCCAAATCCGTGGCGACCTGCGACGGAAACTAGATGAGCAAGCGCTCCGAAGCTAAAGAAATGAATTGCGCACCACTTGGTAGAAGAATGGAGGACGATGGCTCACCGGAGAGCTCCAATTCCCGTGCGCGGCGGAGGAACGACGATGAAACGCCGTGGAGAATAACGAGCTCGCCTCGACGGAGCGACGGTGCTCAAGTCGATTGCAAGGGCGGAGGGGCTTCACAAGGTCCTGGCGAAGCTTGTAGCGGCGGTGGTTTGGATGGAGGGGTGCCGGAGCGTCCCGGCGACGGCGGGAGCGAGAGGAGAGCTCGAGGCGGTATGGTGGGGAAAGAAATGAGAGCGAGAGAAAGGGAGATAAGGTCGGGCGGGGCCTTTAGCTGGTCCGGGAAGGCGGTGCGGCCGCCGAGCGGGCAGCTGCGCAAACAGCTGCGTGGCTGCACCGCCGGGAGGCGGTTCCCACGGGCGGTGGTGAGGCGCGGTGAGAGAGGAAGAGAGAAGAAGAGAGTGACGACTGGGCCTGGTTTGGCAATTTTGCAAAAAGGCCCTCCTCTTTCGCGAAATTGAAAAGTGCGCTTCCCGAGCTCCAAAAATTTTACAAAAAATTCAGGGTTGTTAGTGAAAGGATTTTAGACACTTTTCCTGTTCAGTCCAGGTAGAAATTCCAATTTATTTTCAGGTTAAAAATTCATAGCTAAATTATTAAAAGAAGCTTTGTTTATTTCTTGTGAATATTTTTACAAGGCAAAATAATTTCAGGAAATTTTTCATAAATCTTTATTTATAACCATTGAGCCATGGAAAATATTAAACATGAATTTTCTGCTTATTTTATTTCTTTTTAAACACTTCCTTTCTTCTTTATCTATTTTGATATTTTATGTGTTTGTTATTAACACCACATTTGATATTTTCAAAAATGCAACAACAAGTTGACATGCCCATGATGACATGCAATGCATTCTTTTCGAGAGTTGTTACAGCCCTCCCCCTTACAGGAATCTCGTCCCGAGATTCACGATCGAATGACTAGACGATAGTGCTAAAGAACTCGGGGTAGTATGATCGCGAAACTCCTCTTGCTCCCAAGTAGCTTCAGCTTCGAGTGATTACTCCATTGAACCTTGTAGAATTTGACGGTCCGATGACGAGTCACTCTATCCCCGGTGTCGAGAATTTTAACCGGTCGTTCGTCATATGTCAAGTCCAGTCATGAATCTGTTCCACCTCGTACTGTCGGTATATCCATTGGTGGTTTTAAACACTTCTTCGGTTGAGATACATGAAATATGTTATGGATACCTGCCAAGTGTGAGGGCAATTCCGGACGATACGCCACGGCTCCACATCTTTCTAGAATTGGAAAAGGTCCAATGTATCGCGGTGCTAACTTGCCCTTGATTCCAAATCTTTGGAAACCTTTGGTAGGAGATACTCGAAGATAGACTTGGTCTCCAACCTTGAATACTCGTGACATCCCCTCCGGGACACCCAGGAATCGGAACAGAGGGACACTCGACGAAGCGAGTTACAACGAAACATCATCTCATACAAGCCAGAATATATACATCATGGTATAATACAACCAGGTTTTCAAAATACAAACATTCGTGTAGCAGAAATATACATTATTGAAGTTTAACGTTCTACGAGTACTCGGCGGAAACTTGGTCTATCATACAACTCCAAAAGACTTTAAACGATCAACGCGATGCACTCGAGCCCTTCGTACATCGCGGTTCTCTCTCTTCATGGTGTGGGGATACGTTCCCACCGAAGGGAACCTCCCTCCGGACATTGCTCCTCTTCGGGAAGCTGCCATACAAGTCGTGGTAGTACGACTCGTTCCCTGAAAGGTAAACGAACAAACCCCGAGTATTCTAATACTCAGCAAGACTGACCCGTCAACATGGCACGCTAAGGCCGACGCCTAGTATGCAAAGGCTTTCTGGCTGTGGGGTTTACTCCTTTGCGAAAAACAGCGTTAAAGGGTGGGTCCTTACTTTCGGTATTTTAGCTCAGTATTAAGTTCCTTAGCCCCGACATTTGCAGCCTATCACTATTGCAATCAAGTTTGCAAGACAAGATAAAATAGATCATTGATCCTTTCATCTCTCATCTTCATCTTCCATACTTACTACGATGTGACGAGCTAAACAAGCGGTGCTCATTACTGCGAGGGACAGCGATTCGAATCGATTTTATACCAGCTGGCGAAACCCGACTACACGACGTATACGCATCATACCGATCGTATACGACAACCTTCCTGCTAGCACCTGACAGCGGACTAGCCATTTCCAACTCCCCGGAAGTATGGCGACGCCACGACTTCCCTCGTGGTCGACCCATCTCCCTCCCGTGAGACTATCCTCTCACCGACAGCCGATAAAAGAGAGCCGGCTACGCTACATCTCCGGGGCGATAGGGTACATCAGCTTGCTGGGCCCATGATACTAGCATGTAGTGCGGTACGTTCAAACTTGTTCAACTAAGCCGACAACGGTACTCGTCCTTGACCGACTCGGACGGGGCTACCACCTTGCAAGACCTCATCTCCGTCTTGCCCTTTCTCCTACGGGGCCCGTCCGGTCTCAACTTCATTAAAACTCTCTTCATCTTAGTGTCAACACAAAAACCCTTAAAGCCTCCATGCTTTAAGATTCCCTAAAACATCTACCGTTGCCACTATGAATTAAGCTTAGCCTCTATTGAGCTACCTGTACCGAGTATAGAATAAACAAACGGAATTCTACCATAATGCAACTAGGGTATCAATCATTCTTGAACACCTAATGCACAAACATAACTGTACTATGTGATAAAATAAAAGATTTAAAACATAGGTAGGATGCACCGGGGCTTGCCTTGATACTTGCTCGGAGTTAGCTTCCTCGCGGCTGGGTCGACTTCGAGATTCCGGCTCCGACTCGACCTCGGGTGGAACCTCGATCACTTCGAACCTAGTCGACCAGCAATAGGTTGCGAATCACAACCATGTATGCATGAATGCGCATGATAAAATTATGCAAAGTTTCATTAATTAACTTCGAGTAATTATTGAGTAAAGTTTGAAGCTTAATCACTTTAGTTAATTAATAAATTAGGGATAAGCACATTCATAACCATTGATTACGTTGATTAACAAATGTTTAATCATGGTCATTAAGTATTAATTAGTTATGTTCTTAATTACTTAATTAAGTTCACTAATTACTTTAGGTTTAATAATTGATAAATTATTCTGGTTAATTAAGCAATAAATAAATTATTCCTTAAAGAACATGTGATAATAGGTTAATAAATTGGAATCACATAAAATAATAAAGTTTGAGTTTAATTTTGGAAAATAGTTTTTCATAATTACTTTGGTCTACAGATATCTCCTTCATCTAATTAAATTATTTTCCTTAATTAAACATTTCATTAGCATAAAATAATAGCTTTCTTTAAACCAAGAAAGTGATTAAATACTATTTATGAAATAAAATTACTCAAAATAGATATTTTATTTCATAAACAAATAGATCTTATTTTTCGAGTCTAACAAACTTGGTTTGGTATTTTTCCGATTTTTAATGAATTTTCTACGAATTTTTGAAAATTGAATTTATTTTGTGCCACACGAAAGGCCACGAGGGTTGGCCGCACGCGATCCGCACGTGGCCACACGCGATCGCACCCGCGTGTGGCCCGCGGTGTGGCACCACCGCGGCGGCGGGCCAGCGGCGGCGCGACGGCCGGAGACGGCCGGGCTTGGCCCAAAGCTCGCCGCGATGCCCCCAAAACGGTCTGCGCGACCAGGCGAACCTTCCGGGAGAGACAAACTAGCATGAGCTTGACTCTAACTATGCCGGCGGCGAAGTTTGGCCACGGCGGCGCTACGGCAGGGTGCGGAGCTCGCACGAGTACCCAAAATTTGGGGAAAACTCGACGTAAAGCAGCTACGGAGCATGCGTAAGCTCGTCGAGGTGTTCTAGCAGCTTGAGCATGGCCGAGGAGGGGTGCTCACCGTGAGGGCTGATGGCGGCGGCGGACCGAGCTCCGTGAAAATGATGAAATTCCGATGAACCTACATGGCGCATGCTCGGATGAGTGTACTTGAGTGTTGAGGGATAGCTTGCGCACCTCTAGGAAGAAATAGAACCAGGAATAGCTCACCGACGTGGAAGAATTTTGGATTTTGGTGAAGGGCGACGGTGGGATCCCGAGATGGAAGAACGTCCTCGCCTCGACGGAGTGGAGGTGCTTGAAGCAGATTGAATAGTTGGGGAAGCTGCCCGGGGTCTTGGCGGAGCTCCTGGCGACGGTGGTTTGGACGGGAGGTGTCACACCCCTATCCCGAAAGATAGTTAAGTGTGGTACGGATCGCCTTGGGAGATGATTGACGAGGCAACCATACATAGCATCACATTAACAAACATACAAGATTTGCAAAGTTACATAATTAAGTCTTGATTACAACATAGAGTTCGAATAAAGGATACGTTAGGTTCCAATAAAAGTCTTACATAACCATGATCTTTGTTCGAATTAAAGTGCGAAGCGAAATACACAACTCGACGATACATAGATAACTTAAATGAACCATGCCGGCCTAGGCCATGGCTCACTCATCATGGGTCGGAGAGCTAGGGACCCATTCAATGGTCCACTCTTTGGGCTCTTCTCCATCCCAAACCACTTTACCACAACAATCACAAAACCCGACTTGCGGGAAACCCGTAAATCAACATGTAGTGGCAAAGCCCGAGTATCTAACATACTCCGCAAGTCTTACCCGTCAAATTGGCCATCTAAGACCGACTCCTAGATGCATGGGGCTTGACCGGTTCAACTTGGCCTTTTTTGCATAAATAGCACCTATGCTACTTAGGTTGACCATTTTTATTACTTAGCCAAATTAATAGGGTTATTGCGTAACAGGAACTTTAGTGAGCATGCTAACAATACAAGAGTTTGCAATACAATTTAATATCAATATAAAACAGCAAGCTATTCCATCTCTTTCCATTACTACACATTGCGAACTGCTCGAATCAAGTGGTACTCATTAACCGAGAGGAAACGGCGATAATTATCGAATTATTAATCCTGCAGGAAAGAACCCAAATGCACGACATACGCATCATTTAAGAACACGTATGGCCACCGTTCGCGAGTTCATCGTAAAGTAAAACACGGGGCCACCGACCCCGAGTACACGTCCCCTTGCGACCGTCCAATAACGCGCCCAAGGCTTAACCCATGTACTCTCCAACGGTTCTCAACCCGTGCAACCACCGTGCCAAACACATCACCTCCGGGTCGATGAGATATCCGGCTTACTTTACAACTTGCAAGCTACATAGGTTTACCAATCCCCATAAGAAAGGTATGCAAGTGGTACACAACTCAAACTTGTTCGCGGAGCCACAATGGGGTGTTCTCAAATTTTAACCAATTCATCATGTTCACATTTAATCATGAGCCATAAGTGAGATCCCCAATCTATCGTTGACTCCATAAACATAGCGTAGCAATTCTAACGAGGATATGACACATAAACGACATAGGACATATAGGAATTTATGCATGTGGATTTCCAATCAACTCCTAGAACTTTAAATGCACAATCATCATCCTTAAATAAGTGACAAGGAAAGACATTTCAAAATAATAGGAATGCACCGGGGCTTGCCTTGAGAGTGATCGAAGTTAGCACTAGCCTCACAAGCGTTGAGCGTTGCAATTGTCTCTTCCGGCGGGTTCAATTCGACGTCGTCACCTAGAGGATGAAATGCAATGCATAAGTAACATGAATACAAGGTCGATGAGAATGGCAATGCATGTGTGCTGTTTTTGTAAGGATGTATATGAATGAATTAACCAAAAGCTTTGTTTAATTAAACCCTAATAAGCATGAATACAACTCTTGTTCTATTTACGAGAAATTAATTACATGCACAAGCACAACCCTACTAATATATGAGCAATGACTTGATTGCATAGACATGAGTGTTGTGGTTCTTGCAGGTTTAGCACTAACATTTAGCAAGTTTTTTAAAATACAATTCGAAGAAACCTAGGCTTAAGTGTTTAGCATCACATGCGATGACGATTTCATTTTAAATAAGAATTCGATCTCACAAATTATCACATATCCTGCCATGAGGTGCTAGGGAACATGGTGATTAGTGGGAAATACATAAACATGCAGAAACATAATTTTTAGGGACATAAAACTAATTACACATGTGCTGAAAATAACCTTTTAGGGATTTAGATATAGGGTTTGCAAAAATAGTTATTTAACATGCTCAAACATTAACATGGACATTTCTACACATGAACAGTTCTAGGAGGGAATTAATTACCAAGTTTCATGCAAAAATAATTTACAGGGATTTAATTAAAAATTAAATACAGAGAATGCATGAAATGCAATAACTTAAAAAATATGAGATGAAATGCAGATCTTCCAGTGCCACAAATTCATGTGTGCCTGGGTGAAGGTTTTGGCCAAGTGGCATCCCTTTTAGATCTATAGTTTTAAAGTTATGGCTTAGTTAAGTTTTCAGGGATTGACTTTTGTCATTTTTGTGAAAATATGAAAACGTGTAGATCTGGCCAGCTCATGTTACTTTTATGAAAGTACAGGTCTTCTAGTTTCCAAAACATTTTAGTTTGTAATTTTTGGACATTTCGAACGCGAGATATGAATTTTTCAAACTTGAACGAAGTTCGGATCTATTCTACGAAAGTGCCACCGGGCAATTTTAAACGAGAGGGCGGCGCGGGCTCCGACGAGCGGTGGCCGGCGCCGGCGAGCTCGCCCGTGGCGGCTCTACGGGGCAGCTCAAGCTCCGCGCTTCGGTGGGGATGATGGGCGCGACGCGGGGAGCGTGGTGGTGAGGTCCAAAGGGGCTCGTGACGGCGGAACACCGGTGATCATGGCGCGGCGGCAGGGCGGCGCTTCGGCACTGTCGTGCGCGGTGCACGGAGGACGAAAGGGGTCGGGATTGGGGGCAAAAGCTCCGCCTCACCTTGGAGAAGAGCGGCGTGGGGTGGCTTGGCGCGGAGGAGGACCGGAGGTGGGGGCTCGTCGTGGGGGCGGCGGGGCGGGACGACGGCGGCGGCTTCTCTTCACAAATTCCGATGATGCACTGCACGGGATGGGCAGGGGGTTAGGGGAAGAAGCCGCGGGGCCTTGCGCGTCGGCCGACATGGGGAGGAGGGAGAAAAAGCTTGCCTAGCTTGCGGTCGGGGCGGCGGCGTCCATGGCGCGCGGTGGCGACGGCGGGCCGAATCTTCCCAAATTCGCACGTGGCGGAGGGGAAAAACCAGGGCGGCGGTGCGAGGAGAAGCGGAAGGAGCTGGGCAGCGGTGTGGCGAAGAAGGGGATGGGAACTCGACCTCCGTGCCATTTTCTAATGGGGACGAGGACGGGCGGCGAGGGGTGCGTTCGCTTTCAATTCCGGCCGCTCCTGTTGGCCGGCGGGTACAGGGGCAGTTGGGGATGTGGCAGGGGAGTGCGTGGCGACGGGACAGGGCAAGGCGCGCGTGGGGGCGGCGCCCAGGCTGGCCGGACCGGCGGTCTGGCCGCCATTGCCCGGCGGGCAACGAGTGCCCGAGGTCAAATTTTGAATTTCAAATCTGCGGTTTGGTATTTTGACTAACATTCGTAGTTCTGGTGCTCCAAAAATAGGACCAAAAATATGTAGAGCTTCAGCATGAAGTGCTTTAATTTTCATCTTTTAGTTTGAAGTCCTAAAAGTGTCTCCAAAAATTCATACAAAATTCATAAACAGGAGCGTTTCAGATTTGAATTTGAATTTTTGGGCATTCAAAACTTTATTCAAAAATTTTGTAAAAATGCCGTAAAATCCTCTTTTTACATGAGCAATGCAGTGGTGCAAAAATCTAGGGTTGGTGTCTTTATAAATTTTTGCACTTCCTTTAGGGGTTGGTTACGGTTACGGTTTTAGTTAGGTTTTCCTTTATTTCTTTCTATTCTTCTTCTCACTTTGCTTTGAGTGATTGGCACTAGTGTTTGGTGATCCATTAGCGCAGTGACTAGTGTACTAATTACCTACTTAACCTTAATCGTGACACGGGATGTCACAGCCCTCCCCCTTAAAGAAATTCTCGTCCCGAGAATCGCTACGAATTAAGGAGAGGGAGTACGAAATTTACCGATTTGTGTGACACGAGGAATTTGGGAAAATTCTTTTCTAGAAAATCCTCTTGTTCCCAAGTTGCTTCTTCTTCGGTGTGGTTACTCCATTGCACTTTATAGAAGGTGATGGTGCGATTGCGAGTTACTCGGTCGTTTTGATCAATAATTCGGATGGGGTATTCGGGGTAGGAGAGATCTTCTTCTAGTTGATCGGTGTCGGAGATGACCACATCTATCGGAGGCTTCAAGCATTTCCTGAGTTGAGAGACGTGGAACACGTTGTGCACACGAGC
This sequence comes from Chloris gayana, assembly GCA_031894775.1. Classification (NCBI taxonomy): domain Eukaryota; kingdom Viridiplantae; phylum Streptophyta; class Magnoliopsida; order Poales; family Poaceae; genus Chloris; species Chloris gayana. Next base: position 560,222 of record JAUNZO010001841.1, on the reverse strand, counting down.
AAGACTTTTCGGTAGTTGCAATCGGTAAGCAACCGCGCTATGCTTTTCCACAATCGGATAGGGTCCGATATAGCGGGGTGCTAACTTTCCTTTAATTCCAAACCGAGATACACCCTTATTCGGAGAGACACGAAGATAAACATGATCTCCCTTCTCAAATTCCAATGGGCGTCTGTTGGTATTTCTTACGGTCACGATAAATCCGCAAGCGCACGGAGAATACCGTTGTAGCATTTCACCCGTGAGTATTCAAGGGTATCGTATTTTCCACGGGGAAGGCGGTGGTTTACGAGATAGCAATGTTCATAATCATATGACTAATAAGGTACCAAAGCCTAAATAGGGGTAAGGATAATAATGATAGTGGGTAGTAGTGACAACACCACCAGAGCAATCCAATCTAACACTAGAACTAAGCCTAGGCTAAGCGGGGTTAAGGAGAAAGCCGAGATGGGTCCTTATGTACTTCTAATATTCCTGCTCATGCAACACATACAAGTCTAAGCTCTATGTCATCCTGGAACAAGGGGATAACCAGCAGGGCTGTCACCACCTACGGGCATTCCTTCTACCAGGCAATCAAGGCTATCTACTATAGAACAAGAGGACTAGGCACGGCAGGGCTGTCACCACCTACCGTTACCCTTCATCCGGGACACGTGACACAAGGGCAATTAGATCCCTATGCCGGTCCTACGATCACGTGGCGGTGAAGCAATTAAGTCCTCAGCTGTCGGATCTTATCCTGTTCGAGCGGACAACCAAACACCCAAAGCAGTTTATCAATCTAAGCACCATGCTCACATTGCTAAACTGAACTCCCGAAAGAGTACACTTAATCTTGACCGGCCGAATCAGATCAAGTGCTTGGAACATGCAAGACTCGACCCTACGGATCATCAAGTAAATGGGTGAGACATGCCTAACTCTAACCCTACGGATTGACGAGTTATGGGCCATGTCACACATGACTCGACCCTACGGATCATCAAGTCATTGGCCAAAGCATGTCTCACCTCATCATGCATGAAACGAGTGTAAGGACATACACGAATGAATGAAGGCATGTGAAGCATGAAGCAACCTATCATGACTAGACAATAACCACATAGAAAGCACATGATCATCATACTAGTACAATCATAAGGCATGAGGAACAAAGAAGATAATTCTATTGAGGTGAACCTTGATACTTACTTAATATGAGATGCACGATGAATGAACGAAGAACGAACGAAGAACGATGAACGAACGACGAACGAACTTCTATTATAAGCAAGTATCCTCGAAGTACAAGATTGGGCTAAATCCTCACAAAGAGAGGACAACCCTCTCCTCTACTAAACTCCCCCCTCTAATCCTCTACAGCCCTAGAGACTAGTCTAATGCTAGATGGATTCCTCTTGGTGTCAATGTGTTGTGATCTCTTGAATTGGATGATTGAGAGAGGTAGGGGTGCCCCTTTATTTATAGTCTTGGAAGGTCGGCAACTTGGAGGCGGTTCCTGACGTCGGTGGCATTTAATGCAGGTGGAACCGACCTCCGGACGTCGGTAGTGAACCGCCGGAGAAAGATGGGCCGGTGGGGCCACCACCACGGTTCGGCCGAACCCAAATCCCGAGGTCGGCCGAGCTGGGCTGGGCTCCACTGGGTCTGGTCTTCTTCGTGGTGGCTCTCCGTGTTGCTTCCCTCCTTGGTCCGGTTGCTAGGGATAGATTTGGAGCCTGTTTCTCTGGATTTTGGGCTGAGAGAGTTGTCTTTTATGTCGGGGAAAGTTAGGCAAGTGCGAAGCCCATGTTTTATGCATACTTGTCCCCGTTTTCATATGGATTGCACCTGCACTCACGAATTCACCAAGACTTGTGGAAATGGTTAGATAAAAGCCCTATGTCTACTCTTGGTGGTGGATATGATTTAAAAAGGTGCATAAAGTTGACGGTAAAAAAGGACCGTAAGGACCGTCAACAAGACCCCCACACTTAGTTCTTTGCTCGTCCTCGAGTAAAGCTAGTGAGCATAAGCGGGAGCATACCTCTCATGGTATGATGCTAGCATACAAATTATTCCAAGCCATACCTGCACCCGTGAACTTTGATGTGTCTACCATGTAATCTTGGGCGGTTGAGGAATGGAACGGTCATGATTCAAGTCATCATAACTCCCTCTGCTGAGTAACTCGGGTTTGTGATAGATTTTCAAAGTAAAAACATAGCTCATACTCCTCAAATGATCACTCTCAAATCGCTCAATGTTTATGGTTCCTCACCAAGGCATGATTTTCCTCTTTTCATCCTACTTCTACAAAAGGCTTTATGTGGAGCTTGGTAGGGAATGAAAGAGAGGCATACTTGTATCACATATTTTGCTGAACCAAAAGAGTGGATCCATGGAGAATGCAAGTCATACAACCGTGATCAAGATGTGCAAGTGTGTATGAGGGTGGTGTGGTGGTGGAAATTGTACTCCTTTTTGTGTTCATTCTCTCTTTCTCTTTTTGAATGTTCGAGGGGGACATGGCTATGATTCTTTCTTTCTTTTCCTTTCTTTCTTTTCTCTTTTTTTTTTTTCATCATGCTCTACTTTTGTATGAGCAGGGATTATTCTTTCTTTTGCATAGCCATGTCTCCTATGATAACTTGAGAGAGAGAGAGAAAAAGGTAACAATGCTTTTGTGGAGTACTTATTTTGGTGGATGTATGATGGTGGTATTGCTTAACTTCCGGTGTAGAAGTTTAGCATGTGAGGTGGAGTGTACGTGATCTTGATCAAGAGAGTATGACAAGTTTCTCACTAGGGTCACACAATTTTGATAAAGTTCAATGCAATGACAAGCAGCATATGTGTGTAAGTTTTGCAATGTGATCAACATATGGCTCTGGTGGGAATATAAGATCATCGAGGAGCGTAGAGTTATAGACTTTTGGCAAATTAAATACCCAAGCACTCTATGCGAGAAGAAGCAAGATTCATCTCATCCAACCATATCACATTCACCAACAACTTAGATAAACATGGGTTCCTATGATATTGGTGTTCACAAGCAACAGGTGTGCGAAGCGAGGAATAAAGAGTATGCGAGGCCAACCAACTAGAAGCATGTATGCGAGGGAACAACAACGTTCATTTTATTCTTGAGTTAAATTTTAGTGATTGGCTCAAAAGGTTGTTTTAACTCATGAATTGAGGGGGATGGAGTTAGAGAGGTTGTGCAAACCGTCGCTTTAGGTGAAGTGGAGGCCAAGTGGGCCATGGGATGTTTGATCGAAACAAAGGTTCGACCCAAATTTGTTTCCTTGTCCCGGGGGCTCCACTTTCTTATGGATTGATCGGTGCGGGTTGTGCATCGTGTTGGTGGGGGAGATCTTGAATGTGTACGTGATGAAGAACTCAAGAGATCTTCCCCCACACTTGTTCTTGAACCTGCTTTATTTATTCAAAACAAACAACAAAAACAAAGCGAAGACAAAGAGGACTCTACCGGGGTTAAAGACCGGGAGCCTAGATTTATTGATTTAAACTCTAGGTGCCTTATGAGTTTGAAAGAGAAGAAGCACCTAGAGTTATTTTGTGTTTTTTTTTTTTTTTTTTTATTATTCTATTTTGATATTTTCAAGGTGGAAGGAAAAGGATACAAGTTGCGATACAAGTTACCTTTGTGGGGGGGAGGGAACCTCCCCACACTTGTTCTTTTGCTCATGGCTCTTGATTTGGGGTTGAACCCAATGTGATTGTGGAAGGCTTTGTGCGGTGTAGCCTTGATGTTGGTGCAGCGTTTTGGTGGGGAGATCTCGAACATGTGCGTGATGGAGGCTTGAGAGATCTCCCCCACACTTGTTCTCTGCACTGAGAATCCTGCCAAAAACACTATTCCTGCAAGCAATTTCCTCCAACTTGGAGAGGCATGGTTAGCTCTCGGAGCACATACAAACAAGGTCCGGGTTAGATGACCGGACCCCATTTGTACAGCCGAGGAAGAAAGGCACAAGCAAGTCTGTGGACCAAGTTTGAGTGCGACCATGGACAAGATAATCCTCGTTGGTAAAAACAACTTGGGTCTTAGTGAAATGAAAACATGAAGCGAGTGTAGGTCCAAAGTCGAGGGTGATATGATAGAACAACGAGGTGCACTCAAGAAGTCCTAATTGCTTGGAAAGTTCTAACCATTCATGCATTGCATAGGGGAGATTTTGATATTTGTTCACCAAGGCAAGAGGATTCGAAGCTCATTCCTCATACAAAAAAAATGTCTAAGATTGCTTATGAGGAACACAAGTCATGACAAGCCAACAATGCATCAAGCACAAGAAGGGATATGATCCATTGCCAAAGAGCATGCTTGTGAAGGTCAAGAGTTGTAGGCTCAAAGTCGACAAGCAATGCTTATGAAAGCCTAGTAGAAAGCAAGGATGTGTGCATGAAGGGTGATACTCCCTAAGAAAGAAGCTGGAGGGTAGTACCATTGCCTAACTACTACAAGGATGCATGGGAAATCATGTGGTAGGTAGGTGGGAGTCATACTCATCCACACGAATAAAAACCATATCACCCTTGGGCTTCCAATTATTAGCAAAGAATGTGGCATACCTTCGTTGTGCGGGGATTTCGAATTGGAGTTGCAGGCTTGTACCTTCTTTTTGCACACCAAGACAAGGTTGGTGTCGAAGAGGAGTCTCGACGTGTTGTTTTCATCATAGTCCTCCTCCATGGGATCTTCATGAGGCTCTTCATGCCAACCTTCTCACTTTAGGCATGAGCTCAATGGAGGGGACGAGTGCGTGTCACGTCGGGGGTGACTTGTGTTTGAACTTGTCACCTTCTTCAACGTCTTCGATGAGCTTGATTATTCGCCTTTTTCCTGGCTGCACTTAAGAGCAAGAACACAAAAGCGAACTCGAGCACGGGTTATGTTAGTGAAAACCAAATGGATTTCCCGTGGGTTGCCTTTGCAAGGATGTCTTTTTATCGCAACTCAATTTATTGAACAAAAACGAGAAGAGAAGAAAAGGAAAATTTTTTTTCTTAAATTCGAGACGGAAAGCCTAAAAGGGTTTGTCTCAAAAATTATTTTTCCTTGAGAATTTTTTTTTTTTATATATATTTTTTTCGTGAAAAGAAGAGTTGGAGGATTGCGGGACCCCGATTATGCAACTAAGAAAACCAAAGAGAGAAGAGAAAATCTTTTTCTTGAACTTGGGGCAAACAATGAAAATTCCCGGGAAATGCAAGAGTAAGAATTTTGGGGGGGGGAAAGAATGCTTGAGTGGAATGAAAGTGAAGGCACCAAGCACTTTGGAAACAAATATAATGAATTGAAGTCCAATTTTGTTGACAACCCTATGATGGCTATATGAAAAATCCAGGAGGGAGTTACGCCAAAATTCCTCCAAAATTTTACTCAAAACATTTTCCATAAAAAGTTGCCTCAAACTCATTTTCCAATACCTGTAACTGCATTGTGGTTTGAAAAATCCCAAACAAAAGTTGGAAAGATTCAAACATGCAAACGATGGAAATGCATGTCGAGGGAGAATTAAATATGCAAATGAGATGCATGAATGCGATTGAGGAAATTCAAATATGCATGTGGAATTGGAAATCAAATATGAGATAACTACCAATTTACCTTTGGCAAGGGCATCATCGTTTTAAGTCCAATGAGCAAGACTTCTCTCCATTACATTTACCGTGGCGACTTGGTGCTTGATCCTGGAGATGAGGAAGCGGACAACTTCTCGTGTTGGGGCTGTAATTGTCTTTTCAAAGCGCTTGTACGAAGCCTTCTTCCTCTTTGCTTCCCTTCTAGGGTGATGTTGGAAGGCTTCTCTTTTTGTTGAGAGCGTGGTCTCCACCCTTCACCGATAGCTACCTTCTCAACTAATTTTGTTGCTTCTGCGGCGGTAAGTGAGAAGATGCCCCCTTCGACACGAGAATCAAGATAGTCACGGCATCGTTGTGTCAACCCGTGGTAAAAATCGATCAATATTGTCCAATCGTCCATTCCATGAGCAGGGTATTTTGTCAAATAATCTTGAAGTTTCTCCCATGCTTCGGGAATGGAGTCTTCTGTGCTCTCCAATAATCTGGAATTTGTGCGTGAAGGGCATAGGTTTTGCCTCTTGGAGAGTATTCATCGAGGAACGCTTAGAGCAAGCATCCCAAGTAGTCGAAATACTTGGGTTGGCAAAGAACCATTGTCTTACTTCCCCCGCAAGAGAGTAGGGGAACGGACGGAGTCGGATGACATCCTGGTTGACTCCCTCGATGGACAAGGTTTTGCATGCTTTTAGGAATTTATGAAGATGAACTTTTGCGTCCTCCTTGGCCGAGTCCATGGAATGGATTGGCCTGCACCATGGTGATTTGGCTGGCTGTAAGCTTGAAGTTTCCGTTTCCGGTGTTGACGTGTGGCCCAATTGCCACACGGTTAACATTGGCAGCGGAGTGTTCGTGGGAAAGCAATCCACCCATAGGTATTGAGCTTGATGGTGCGGATGTAGGCTGGCTTGCACTGTCGAGAGTATTCTTGAGGATGGATGACTCGCGGTTACGATCGCCTCAAGGTTACTTGATTTTACGTGTATTGCCTCGATAAGTCAACGCCGGTGGTATACTACCCTGTTTTCACATAAAGAGAAAACAAAGCAAAGGTAGACCTATCTAGACAGTGGTAGTTGAAAGAAATATAATTATAAACAATGCTAGTGACTCTTCAACCGAGTGCCTTCCCCGGCAACGGCGCCAGAAATGCTTGTTGGTATTTCTTACGGTCACGATAAATCCGCAAGCGCACGGAGAATACCGTTGTAGCATTTCACCCGTGAGTATTCAAGGGTATCGTATTTTCCACGGGGAAGGCGGTGGTTTACGAGATAGCAATGTTCATAATCATATGACTAATAAGGTACCAAAGCCTAAATAGGGGTAAGGATAATAATGATAGTGGGTAGTAGTGACAACACCACCGAGCAATCCAATCTAACACTAGAACTAAGCCTAGGCTAAGCGGGGTTAAGGAGAAAGCCGAGATGGGTCCTTATGTACTTCTAATATTCCTGCTCATGCAACACATACAAGTCTAAGCTCTATGTCATCCTGGAACAAGGGGATAACCAGCAGGGCTGTCACCACCTACGGGCATTCCTTCTACCAGGCAATCAAGGCTATCTACTATAGAACAAGAGGACTAGGCACGGCAGGGCTGTCACCACCTACCGTTACCCTTCATCCGGGACACGTGACACAAGGGCAATTAGATCCCTATGCCGGTCCTACGATCACGTGGCGGTGAAGCAATTAAGTCCTCAGCTGTCGGATCTTATCCTGTTCGAGCGGACAACCAAACACCCAAAGCAGTTTATCAATCTAAGCACCATGCTCACATTGCTAAACTGAACTCCCGAAAGAGTACACTTAATCTTGACCGGCCGAATCAGATCAAGTCTTTGGAACATGCAAGACTCGACCCTACGGATCATCAAGTAAATGGGTGAGACATGCCTAACTCTAACCCTACGGATTGACGAGTTATGGGCCATGTCACACATGACTCGACCCTACGGATCATCAAGTCATTGGCCAAAGCATGTCTCACCTCATCATGCATGAAACGAGTGTAAGGACATACACGAATGAATGAAGGCATGTGAAGCATGAAGCAACCTATCATGACTAGACAATAACCACATAGAAAGCACATGATCATCATACTAGTACAATCATAAGGCATGAGGAACAAAGAAGATAATTCTATTGAGGTGAACCTTGATACTTACTTAATATGAGATGCACGATGAATGAACGAAGAACGAACGAAGAACGATGAACGAACGACGAACGAACTTCTATTATAAGCAAGTATCCTCGAAGTACAAGATTGGGCTAAATCCTCACAAAGAGAGGACAACCCTCTCCTCTACTAAACTCCCCCCTCTAATCCTCTACAGCCTAGAGACTAGTCTAATGCTAGATGGATTCCTCTTGGTGTCAATGTGTTGTGATCTCTTGAATTGGATGATTGAGAGAGGTAGGGGTGCCCCTTTATTTATAGTCTTGGAAGGTCGGCAACTTGGAGGCGGTTCCTGACGTCGGTGGCATTTAATGCAGGTGGAACCGACCTCCGGACGTCGGTAGTGAACCGCCGAGAGAAGATGGGCCGGTGGGGCCACCACCACGGTTCGGCCGAACCCAAATCCCAGGTCGGCCGAGCCGGGCTGGGCCCACTGGGTCTGGTCTTCTTCGTGGTGGCTCTCCGTGTTGCTTCCCTCCTTGGTCCAGTTGCTAGGGATAGATTTGGAGCCTGTTTCTCTGGATTTTGGGCTGAGAGAGTTGTCTTTTATGTCGGGGAAAGTTAGGCAAGTGCGAAGCCCATGTTTTATGCATACTTGTCCCCGTTTTCATATGGATTGCACCTGCACTCACGAATTCACCAAGACTTGTGGAAATGGTTAGATAAAAGCCCTATGTCTACTCTTGGTGGTGGATATGATTTAAAAAGGTGCATAAAGTTGACGGTAAAAAAGGACCGTAAGGACCGTCAACGGCGTCTCCTCTTATTAGCGTAACTCACTTGACGAGATTGTGCGGCTTTCATGTTGGCTTGAATTTGTCGAACCTTTTCTTCGGCTTGAGTGACAAGATCGGGACCAAAATTGTTTCTTTCTCCCGCTTCCGACCAATCTAAGGGTGTACGACAAGAATGACCATACAACGCTTCAAATGGTGACATTCCCGAACTCTCTTGATAGCTATTGTTGTACGAGAATTCGGCGAATGGAAGACAATCATTCCAATTTCCTCTATTTTCCATAGCACATGCTCTCAAGATATCCTCCAAATATTGATTCAATCTTTCGGTTTGTCCATCCGTTTGAGGGTGATATGCGGAGCTTCTAATGAGAGTGGTACCAAGACAAGAATGCAATTGCTCCCAAAAGCGAGATACAAATTGCGGACCGTCGATCGGAAACAATGGTTTTAGGTACTCCATGCAAACATAACACTCTTGAGATGTATAGCTCGGCATACTTCTTGGTATTATAGGTAGTATGGACGGGGATGAAATGCGCGGACTTGGTCAATCTATCCACAATAACCCAAATTGAATCATGCTTCTTTGATGTGAGAGGCAATCCAACGATAAAATCCATAGCAATGTCCTCCCACTTCCAAACGGGAATCTTCAATGGGTTCAATAATCCGGCTTTTCTCAAGTGGTCGGCTTTCACTCGTTGACAAGTATCGCACTCGGCCACATACCGTGCAATTTCACGCTTCATGCGTGTCCACCAAAACTTTTCTCTTAGGCCGCGATACATTTTATTGCTACCGGGGTGTATGGAATATTTAGACAAATGTGCCTCATCCATTATTTTCTTCCGTAATTCCATATTCTTCGGAACAACGAGACGTTGGTTGAACCATAATACACCATTGTCATCTTGTCGGAAACATGTAGCTTCATCTTTCTCAATCTTTTGCCGAATAAATTCCATTCCTTCATCCTTCTTTTGTGCCTCAATAATTTCCTCACGAAGGGTAGGAATGAGAGCTAGATTATATAATGAACCATAGGGAATGACTCGAAGACTTGGTTCACTAGAATCTGAAATTTCCGAATCTTCCATAGAACAACCGGTAACGTGATTGCATTGATCCTTGCGACTCAAAGCGTCGGCAACCACATTAGCTTTACCCGGATGATAATGGATTTCCAACTCATAATCCTTGATTAATTCCAACCATCTACGTTGCCTCATATTCAACTCTTGTTGGGTGAAGATATACTTGAGACTCTTATGATCGGTGTAGAGATTGACAAGATTTCCAAGTAGATAATGCCTCCAAGTTTTCAAAGCAAGGACAACCGAGGCTAGCTCCAAATCGTGGGTAGGGTAGTGTTGTTCGTGCTTGCGAAGTTGGCGAGAAGCATAAGCAATGACACGACCTTCTTGCATTAGCACACATCCTAGACCGGTGTCGGACGCATCACAATACACGTCAAACGGCTTGGTGATGTCGGCTTGGGCTAACACCGGAGCGGATGTCAAATGCTTCTTGAGAGTTTGGAAGGCTTCCTCACATTCACGGCTCCATTTAAACTTTGCATCCTTCTCCAACAATTTTGTCATAGGCTTGGCTATGCTTGAAAAATTGGGAATGAATTTCCGATAATAACCGGCAAGACCAAGAAAGCTTCGGATTTGTCTCACCGATCTTGGGGATTTCCAAGTAAGCACTTCTCCCACTTTACTTGGGTCAACGGCGACACCTTCCGCGGATATGATATGACCCAAGAAAGGAACTTGCTTCAACCAAAATTCACACTTGCTAAACTTGGCATACAATTGATGATCGCGAAGCCGTTGGAGAACAATGCGAAGGTGCTCGGCATGCTCTTCTTCGGACTTCGAATAAATAAGAATGTCGTCAATAAAGACCACGACAAACTTATCCAACTCGGGCATGAAGACCGAATTCATCAAATACATGAAATGAGCCGGAGCATTTGTAAGCCCAAAAGACATGACGAGATACTCAAAGAGACCATACCGCGTAGAGAATGCGGTTTTTGGAATATCTTCGGCTCGGATCTTGATTTGGTGGTAACCGGATCGGAGATCAATCTTAGAGAAGACCTTAGCACCAACTAGTTGATCAAAGAGAATATCAATCCGAGGGAGCGGGTATTTATTCTTGATAGTTACCGCATTGAGAGGGCGATAATCCACACATAGACGTAGCGTCTTGTCTTTCTTCTTCACAAAGAGAGCGGGACATCCCCACGGAGATGAACTAGGGCGAATATATCCTTTATCCATAAGCTCACCCAATTGCTCTTTTAAGATTGCTAGCTCATTGGGAGCCATTTTGTACGGCCTACGGGAAATTGGTGCCGTCATCGGGTTGGAGCTCAATTTTAAACTCAACATCCCGATCGGGTGGCATGCCCGGCAAGTCATCCGGGAACACATCGGGAAACTCACATACCACGGGAATATCCTCAATCCTTTTTCCCTCAAGATGGTAGATTTTGGAGGTGGAGAATGTGGGATGGGGTAATCGGAGAATAGATGGACCATGGAGTGGTGAGTTTAGGTGAACTTCTCGGGAATCGATGTGCAAAACGGCTTTATGGAGTTTCATCCATCTCATACCTAGGATTATGTCTATTCCTTGCCCACCTAAAATTATGAGAGAGGAGGGGTATACTTTTCTTTCTAGGTTTAGTGGTACTTGCCTCAACTCTAGGTTTGTTTTTATTTTTCCACCGGGTGATGTGATGATATAGGGAATATCCAAAACGGTAGGAGTGAGTTGTAATGTTTTTGCACATGCTTGACTAATGAAATCATGAGTTGCACCCGAATCAAAAAGAACCAAAGTGGAATGGTTGTTGACCGAAAACATACCCGAGAGTACCGGTTCTCCCGCTTGAATCTCTTCGGCCGTGGTATAGTTGACTCGGCCATTCTTAGCATTTGGAGTGGAGGATTGATTGCGGTTCCCATTTCCATTATTCCCATTGCGGTTTTGATTGTTGTTGCCACTTCCGGAACCATTGTTGGTGTTGTTGTTGTTGTTGTGGCCCGGGTTGCGTGTCGGAACACGGCAATCCTTTGCGAAATGACCCGGACGTCCACAATTAAAGCACGGACCTTGAGGACCGGGCCTAGCACCTTGGTATTGCTGCTGTGGAGGGCGGAATGAATTGTTGTGCTGCTGATTTCCACCGTGAGAGTGGTGGTGCGGCTGCGGCACAAAGTGACGAGATCCCCCGTCGGCGGCAATGCGGCCCGAAACTTCGTCCGGACGGGGAAGTGATGGCTAGCTTGTACTTGGGCGGAGCGGAGCCGGATGGATTTCCCACGGCACGCTTCCTCTTCTTGTCCTCTTGGTGAGCACGGATAGCATCTTCTTGCACAATTGCGGCACTCATCAAGTCATTGAACGTGCCGGTAGTGACTTGAGCCAAGCGATCTTGCAACTTTGGGCTTAGCCCCGAACGAAAGCAATCCTTTTTCTTGTCATCCGTGTCGGCATGATAGGATGCATATTGGGCCAAGTAGTTGAACTTCCGTGCATACTCTTGCACGGTTCCGGTTCCTTGCTTCAAATTGAGGAATTCTTGCAACTTGCGCTTCATGAGACCGGCGGGAATGTGATGCGCGCGAAACGCGGTGCAAAAGTCCGGCCAATTCACTTGAGTACCGGCGGGAAGGGCGGCGGTGAAACTTGCCCACCATGCACTAGCGGAGCCACGAAGTTGTTGAGCCGCAAAGAGAACCTTTTGCTCCGATGTGCAATTGAGGAGAGCAAACTTCGACTCAATGATGCGGAGGAAATTATCCGCCTCCAAAGGATCGGTAGTAGCTTCACCAAACTTGGGCGGTTGAGTGGCCCAAAAGTCGGCATAGGTGGAATTCCTCGGCCCTTGGGGTGGCGGTCCTTGGCCTTGTCCTTGGTTGGTTTGGCTTGCAAAGAACAAGCGGAACATCTCGTTTTGGTTGGACACGAGTTGTTCCAACGGCGTGAGAGGTGGAGGGTTAGGGAGTTGCTCTTCCCTCGCACCATGACCACTTCCGGAAGCTTCACCACGGCGGGTATTCACCATCTGTCACATATGAAAAATTTTCTCACGTTAGCTCATTAGTTCCAAGAGCTAAAATGGCAAGAAAACATAACATTGGACATAAGGGACCAAAAATTTCAGCTTGCATGTACGAAGGAAATATTGATGAAATAAGCATAACGCATTGGCAACACACATATTCCATAGATTCCAACATAGCTAGCAACATGATAGAAATTTTTGATACACGGGAAACCACGAATCCGATACAACACGGTCTTAGGTTACATCACATGTGACCCATAAACAAACACAAATCTCGGAGAGCTTAATTAACAACACGCGGATCGTTTTCCATACACGGTTACATGCCTCACGAGATTACAAATCCTACAACACATAGAGCTACGACCACCGGTCGTGACAACTACTCGTCGTCATCGCCGTAGTAGTCGTCGACACCCCTCATGGGAGAGGGTGGTGCTCCGTCCTCGACGTCGGAAGCATCCTCACCATCACCCATCTCCACGTCATCCTCGGGTGGGATGATCTCAAGTGGCTCGGGAGGTCCGCCATTAAGGATGGCGTGCAGGGCGTCGTTGGCGGCTTGGAGATGCTCAATGGTGGCGTTGTTATGCGCGATGGTCGCTTGGGCGTTCCGGAGGTCTCCCTCCAAAGCATCCCTAGCGCCCCGAGTCTCCAGGAGAGTAACCTCCAACTCATCCTTCTCTTCGAGAAGGGCATCCACCTGGCCGGAGAGGACGTAGTTCTCCTCATTCGCGGCGGTGAGCTGGGCATCACGCTCATCGAGCGTGGCCTGCAGAGCGGCAGCTCCATTGCCCTCAAGGGCAAGGTTGGCGTCGTGGAGCTGCTCGAAGAAACTCCAACGCTCCGTCTCGCTATACTCGAGCTGCGTACGGAGGGTGTCCACCTCGGTAGTGCGCTCGGCTAGCTCGGCGGTGCGGGCAGCAAGCTCGGCGTCGCGGGCAGCGAGCTCGGCGTCGCGGGTGGTGAGCTCGGCGTCGCGGGTGGTGAGGGTGGCCTGCAGGGCAGCACGCTCCTGCTCCAACTCGAGCACCCGCCTCGCGAGGTTCTCACGGTCCAACATGAGCTTGCCGGGGCCATCTGTCGGAGAATTTTGAAACACAAGTCAAAACTCAATATCCAACAACAAAACATGCTAAATAAGTAGAGCATGAATGATGGAATGGCACCAACTTAGCAAAAGAATGCAACCAAACTTTTCGCACAATCCTAACACGGGTTCCATTTTCTGGACAGGTTTGACATGTTACGGAAACCCAATTTTTACTCCTGTTTCTGGACAGAATTAAAATTTTTGTTTGTTACAAAAGTTTTAGACAATTTCTTAAGCTTTCCAACGCATCCTAGAACAGCTCAATCCGACTTGTCGTTTGAAAGTTATGAACGATCTACGACAGGGACAGAACCGGAGCACATTCTGGAATTCCAGAATAGCTCTCTGTAATGGGCAGTTCTAGCTACGTTCCAGATTTTTGCAAGACCAGAGACTAGAATTTTGTTGAAGGGCATAACACAAGCTTTCCAGAAAGTCCTTATTTGCCTTATTTGGATAAGTAATTTGGAAGTTATGCTCATTTTCGTGAAAGTCAAGAATTCTGCCATGTTTTAGTGTTTCGGTTTTCAACCTTTTGTGAGAATTAAACTAGGTGATCAAGTTTTTCGGTGATTGTTCCATTTAGATAAGTTCACATGCATATGTTTGACATGATGACATGATATGCAAAGATGATGGATGCTCAATATGTCGTTTCGTACGTCCTCACAAAATTAAAAGACCACGCCCGCCGATACGAGTATCGGACAAGCGCATCGGTGGCACACACACCTCTCACACGATACTACACGAACTAAAACGTTGTTATGTACCTGCAAGAGATGGATTTCAGAAACATTACATCAAATTCAAAAGAAACAAGCCAAAAATAAATCCATGTCACCTCGCATCACATGGAGAGCTCTCGAATAAGAGTGTATTCGAGTCACACCATTTAATATCATGCTAAAATTGACAACACTCAATCACATACCTTTGCCAAGCCGTAGTTGCAAATTATTTAAACAATCATAACACGGGGTTAGTTTTGCCACCATTCTATGTAGTCCTTATATTGGCCTTTCTATCTAGACTCGTACTTCACCGTGACTCAAAAACGGGTTTTTAAGATTTTTAGAATGAGTGTTAGCATGATGCAAATCCCAAGTCGGCTCCGATACCACGTGTCACACCCCTATCCCGAAAGATAGTTAAGTGTGGTACGGATCGCCTTGGGAGATGATTGACGAGGCAACCATACATAGCATCACATTAACAAACATACACGATTTGCAAATTTACATAATTAAGTCTTGATTACAACATAGAGTTCGAATAAAGGATACGTTAGGTTCAAATAAAAGTCTTACATAACCATGATCTTTGTTCGAATTAAAGTGCGGAAGCGAAATACACAACTCGACGATACATAGATAACTTAAATGAACCATGCCGGCCTAGGCCATGGCTCACTCATCATGGGTCGGAGAGCTAGGGACCCATTCAATGGTCCACTCTTTGGGCTCTTCTCCATCCCAAACCACTTTACCACAACAATAACAAAACCCGGCTTGCGGGAAACCTGTAAATCAACATGCAGTGGCAAAGCCTGAGTATCTAACATACTCCGCAAGTCTTACCCGTCAAATTGGCCATCTAAGACCGACTCCTAGATGCATGGGGCTTGACCGGTTCAACTTGGCCTTTTTGCATAAATAGCACCTATGCTACTTAGGTTGGCAATTTTTATTACTTAGCCAAATTAATAGGGTTATTGCATAAAAGGAACTTTAGTGAGCATGCTAACAATACAAGAGTTTGCAATACAATTTAATATCAATATAAAACAGCAAGCTATTCCATCTCTTTCCATTACTACACATTGCGAACTGCTCGAATCAAGTGGTACTCATTAACCGCGAGGAAACGGAGATAATTATCGAATTATTAATCCTACAGGAAAGAACCCAAATGCACGACATACGCATCATTTAAGAACACGTATGGCCACCATTCGCGAGTTCATCGTAAAGTAAAACACGGGGCCACCGACCCCGAGTACATGTCCCCCTTGCGACCGTCCAACAACGCGCCCAAGGCTTAACCCATGTACTCTCCAACGGTCCTCAACCCGTGCAACCACCGTGCCAAACACATCACCTCCGGGTCGGTGAGATATCCGGCTTACTTTACAACTTGCAAGCTACATAGGTTTACCAATCCCCATAAGAAAGGTATGCAAGTGGTACACAACTCAAACTTGTTCGCGGAGCCACAATGGGGTGTTCTCAAATTTTAACCAATTCATCATGTTCACATTTAATCATGAGCCATAAGTGAGATCCCCAATCTATCGTTGACTCCATAAACATAGCGTAGCAATTCTAACGAGGATATGACACATAAACGACATAGGACATATAGGAATTTATGCATGTGGATTTCCAATCAACTCCTAGAACTTTAAATGCACAATCATCATCCTTAAATAAGTGACAAGGAAAGACATTTCAAAATAATAGGAATGCACCGGGGCTTGCCTTGAGAGTGATCGAAGTTAGCACTAGCCTCACAAGCGTTGAGCGTTGCAATTATCTCTTCCGGCGGGTTCAATTTGACGTCGTCACCTAGAGGATGAAATGCAATGCATAAGTAACATGAATACAAGGTCGATGAGAATGGCAATGCATGTGTGCTGTTTTTGTAAGGATGTATATGAATGAATTAACCAAAAGCTTTGTTTAATTAAACCCTAATAAGCATGAATACAACTCTTGTTCTATTTACGAGAAATTAATTACATGCACAAGCACAACCCTACTAATATATGAGCAATGACTTGATTGCATAGACATGAGTGTTGTGGTTCTTGCAGGTTTAGCACTAACATTTAGCAAGTTTTTTAAAATACAATTCGAAGAAACCTAGGCTTAAGTGTTTAGCATCACATGTGATGACGATTTCATTTTAAATAAGAATTCGATCTCACAAATTATCACATACGTGAAATATATGAAATCTTTTTACTAATCTTGCCATGAGGTGCTAGGGAACATGGTGATTAGTGGGAAATACATAAACATGCAGAAACATAATTTTTAGGGACATAAAACTAATTACACATGTGCTGAAAATAACCTTTTAGGGATTTAGATATAGGGTTTGCAAAAATAATTATTTAACATGCTCAAACATTAACATGGACATTTCTACAAATGAACAGTTCTAGGAGGGAATTAATTACCAAGTTTCATGCAAAAATAATTTACAGGGATTTAATTAAAAATTAAATACAGAGAATGCAAGAAATGCAATAACTTGAAAAATATTTCGCCTTCAATTCCGGCCGCTCCTGTTGGCCGGCGGGTACAGGGGCAGTTGGGGATGTGGCAGGGGAGTGCGTGGCGACGGGACAGGGCGAGGCGCGCGTGGGGCGGCGCCCAGGCTGGCCGGACCGGCGGTCCGGCCGCCATTGCCCGGCGGGCAACGAGTGCCCGAGGTCAAATTTTGAATTTCAAATCTGCGGTTTGGTATGTTGACTAAAATTCGTAGTTCTGTTGCTCCAAAAATAGGACCAAAAACATGTAGAGCTTCAGAATGAAGTGCTTTAATTTTCATCTTTTAGTTTGAAGTCCTAAAAGTGTCTCCAAAAATTCATACAAAATTCATAAACAGGAGCGTTTCAGATTTGAATTTGAATTTTTGGGCATTCAAAACTTTATTCAAAAATTTTGTAAAAATGCCGTAAAATCCTCTTCTTACATGAGCAATGCAGTGGCGCAAAAATCTAGGGTTGGTGTCTTTATAAATTTTTGCACTTCCTTTAGGGGTTGGTTAGGGTTAGGGTTTTAGTTAGGTTTTCCTTTATTTGTTTCTATTCTTCTTCTCACTTTGCTTTGAGTAATTGGCACTAGTGTTTGGCGATTCATTAGCGCAGTGATTAGTGTACTAATTACCTACTTAACCTTAATCGTGACACGGGATGTCACAGGAGGTGGCTGGGGCGGCCTGGCGGCTGTGCTCCCGAGAGGCGTTAATGGCGGGGAGAGAAAATGAGAGGGAGAGGGAGATAAGAACGGCCCGGGGGTCTTATCCCCGGCCGGGAGGCGGTGAAAGAAGCGAGGCAGCTGCGTGGGCGGCCAAGCACATGCGTGGCGGGGTGGCGTGGCGATGGCCGGGAGGCGGTTCCTACCGCGGGCGGCGCCGAGCGCGGAGAGAGAGGAGAGGAAGAAGAGAGACGGCCCGTAGGCCGAGCCCGGTCATTTTGCAAAAACACTCTTAGCCTTTCGCGAAATTAAAAAGCAACCTTCCGGGGCTTTAAAAATTCTATGAAAATTCAGGGGTGTTAATGAAAGTATTTTAGGCATTTTCCCTATTAAGTCTAGGTTCAAAATCTAAATCATTTTCGGATTAAAATTCATAGCTTAAATTAATAAAAGAAGCTTTCTTTATTTCTTGTAAATATTTTTACAAAGTGAAATACTTTCAGGACATTTTCATAAATCTTTATTTATAATGTTTGAGCCATGGAAAATATTAAACATGAATTTTAGGCTTATTTTATTTCTTTTTAAACACTTTCTTTCTTCTTTATCTATTTTGTTATTTTATGTGTATGTGTGTAACATAAAATTTAATATCTTCACAACTGCAATGATGGGATGAAATGCGCATGATGACATGAAGTGCATTATTTTGTGAGAGTTGTTACAGCCCTCCCCTTACAGGAATCTCGTCCGAGATTCACGATCGAACCGACTAGGCGATAGTGCTAAAAAACTCCGGGTAGTTTGATCGAAGAAACTCCTCTTGCTCCCAAGTAGCTTCAGCTTCCGAGTGATTACTCCATTGGACCTTGTAGAATTTGATGGTCCGATGACGAGTCACTCTATCCTTGGTGTCGAGGACTTTAACCGGTCGTTCGTCGTATGTTAAGTCCGGTCGTAATCTGTTCCACCTCGGTTGTTGGTATATCCACCGGTGGTTTCAAACATTTCTTCAGTTGAGATACGTGGAATATGTTGTGTATACCTGACAAGTGTGAGGGTAATTCCAATCGATACGCCACGGCTCCACATCTTTCCAGGATTGGAAACGGTCCAATATATCGTGGTGCTAACTTGCCCTTGATTCCAAACCTTTGGACTCCTTTGGTAGGAGATACTCGAAGATAAACTTGGTCTCCAACCTTGAATACCAACTCTCGACGTCTTTTATCGGCATAGCTGATCCGTCGCGATTTTGCTCTCTTGAGATTCTATTGAATTAGACGGACTTGTTCCTCTGCATCTTTTACTAGGTCTGGTCCGAAGATCACTCTTTCTCCGCTCTCGGACCAATTCGGAGGAGTGCGACAGCTACATCCATATAGAGCTTGAAACGGTGACATGCTGGCACTCTCTTGATAGCTGTTATTGTAGGAGAATTCGGCTAACGGTAAACATTTCTCCCAATCTTTACCATAGGTTAAGACACAGGCTCGGAGCATATCCTCCGGATATTGATTGATCCTTTCTGTCTGTCCATCCGTTTGAGGATGATACGCTGAACTCCGTATTAATCTCGTCCCCAATGATTTATGTAGTTGCTCCCAAAATCTGGAGACAAACTGCGTTCCTCTATCCGATATGATGGTCTTTGGCACTCCATGCAGACAGAGAATTTGAGCTATGTACAGCTCTGCATACTTCTCGCGGTGTACCGAGTATGTACCGGTATAAAGTGAGCCGACTTCGTCAACCTATCCACAATAACCCAGATTGAGTTATGCTTCCGTGGGCTTAGTGGTAACCCCACAATGAAATCCATGCTCGATGTCTTCCCACTTCCATTCAGGAATACTCGGAGGTTGTAAGGGGCCTGCTTGCTTCAAGTGCTCGGCTTTGACTCGTCGACGGACATCACACTCATTGACATACTTGGCTATTTCCCGCTTCATACGTGTCCACCAAAATCTTTGCTTCAGATCTTGATACATCTTGTTGGTTCCGGGATGAATAGAATACTTGGATATATGAGCTTCATCCATGATCCTCTTACGAAGGGATTGGTCCTTTGGTACAACCAATCGATTCTTGAACCAAATAACTCCCTTGTCATCTTCTCTGAACCATTTGACTTCGCCTTTCTTGAGTCGCCTTCTTATATGTCCCACACCAACACTTTTCTGTTGAGCTGCTACCACTCCCTCGCGAATGGTAGGGATAAGAGCCAGATTTGTTAATGCTCCATACGGAATAATCCGAAGATTTGGCTCATCATTTTTGGGTGAGGGTGCTTGAGTCACGAGTTGAGCCATAAGATTATTGCAATGAACCTTGCAACTCAAAGCATCGGCTACCACGTTTGCCTTGCCCGGGTGATAGTGAATCTCTAGCTCATAATCTTTGATTAACTCCAGCCATCTTCGTTGGCGCATGTTTAGATCCGCTTGAGTGAAGATGTACTTGAAACTCTTGTGGTCCGTGTACAGATGTACTAAATTGCCCAAGAGGTAATGTCTCCAGCCTCTTCAATGCAAGTACTACTGCGGCTAGTTCCAAATCATGGGTAGGATAGTGTTCTTCATGACGCCTTAGTTGTCGAGATGCATAGGCAATCACTCGTCCTTCCTGCATTAGAACACATCCAAGTCCTGTTCTCGATGCATCGCAAGTATACATCAAAAGGCTTTGTCGGATCTGGTTGAGCAAGTACTTGGAGCTGTTGTTAGCAATTTCCTTAAGGTTCGGAAAGCTTCTTTCACACTCTTGGCTCCATACATACTTCTTATCCTTTTCCAATAGCTTGGTCATTGGCTTGGCGATCTTCGAGAAGTTAGGAATAAACCTTCTATAGTAACCAGACCAACCCTAAGAAACTTCGAATTTGCGAAACCGATTTCGGCGGCTGCCAATCCATTACTTCCTTAACTTTGCCGGGATCAACTGCCACTCCTTTAGCTGATATAACATGACCTAGGAACGACACTTCCTTTAGCCAAAACTCACACTTGCTGAACTTAGTATAAAGCTGATGATCCCTTAGTCGTTGCAACACCACTCGTAAGTGATTAGCATGTTCCTCTTCCGACTTAGAGTAGATCAGGATGTCGTCAATGAACACTACGACAAACTTGTCTAGCTCCGGCATGAACACAGAATTCATGAGGTACATGAAATGTGCTGGTGCATTAGTCAATCCGAAAGACATGACCAGATACTCATAGAGCCCATATCTCGTGGAGAACGCGGTCTTCGGTATGTCTTCGGTTCTTATCTTAATCTGATGATATCCTGAGCGGAGATCTATCTTGGAGAAGATTTTGGCTCTCATTAGTTGATCAAACAAGATATCAATCCTCGGGAGAGGGTACTTGTTCTTGATGGTGACGGCATTCAAAGGCCTATAATCCACACATAGCCTTAATGTCTCATCTCTCTTTTTCACGAACAAGGTCGGGCATCCCCATGGTGATGAACTTGGTCGTATATATCCTTTATCCAATAACTCCTGTAGTTGCACCTTCAACTCTGCCAGCTCATTCGGCGGCATTCGGTAGGGTCTCCTTGATATTGGTGCTGTCCCAGGCTGTAACTCTATCTTAAACTCTACCGCTCTGTCTGGCGGTAGTCCCGGTAAGTCGTCCGGAAAGACGTCCGGGTACTCACAAACCATGGGTATATCTTCCAGACTTTTACCTACCACCTTATTAACCATTGGCAGTATAGCTCGGGGAGAAGTTAAGAGTAGGCAATCTCGACCATTAACAGGAGAGTTCGGATATACGGCTCGAGATGCTATATCCAATACTGCCTTATGGAAATCCATCCATTGCATGCCAATAATTGCATCTAACCCTTGCCCATCCAGTATGATTAATGAAGTGGAATAAATCTTGCTACCCAACCTTAATGGCATATTAGTAGCTGCTTCGTTGGTAAGAATTTTACCCCCAGGTGTTGAGATAATATGTGTCCATGTCAGCTTAGATGGTGTGATGCAATGCTTAGCAATATATGACTTGCTGATGAAATTATGCGTAGCTCCCGAATCAAATAAAACCATAGCAGGATGATCATCGATAGAAAACATACCCGCTAGGATTTGTCCTTCTTCGGGTAGCTCCTCGGCTGTAGTAAAGTTGGCACGGCCAGTCTTCACTGGTCCCTTGGCTGGTTCTGCGGTTGTCCTTGCGGTCTTGGTGCATATGGTGCCTTCCGAGGATATGGACAACTGCGGTAATAATGTCCCGGACGGCCACAATTGAAACATGGCGGTCCATTTTGCTGTGGTACTTGACTCACCGGCCTAGGATTCCGATTATTCTGCTGCTGGTAGGGCGGACGATATTGATTCGGCCGCTGCTGCTCGAGGCTGCTGGGGTGGTTCGAGACTGCCGATAGTAGTTTGGATGAGAAGGCATATGCTGATAACGCTGACCTGGTGGTGCGGTGTAGACCAGCCTGTACTTTGATGGTCCGTCGCTTCCTTGTCCAGGAGCCGGCCTCTTCTTGTTTTTCTCCGTCCGATGCGGACGGATAGAATCTTCCAGGGCGATAGCGTCACTCACAAAGTCGGTGAAGCTATCGGTCTTGTTCAACACCAAGCGAGACTGCAGCTTGGTACTCATTCCCTCCTTGAACAGATTCTTCTTCTTGGTATCCGTGTCGACATGTTCAATAGCATACTCGAGCAAGACGGTTAAATACCTTAGAGTAGGTATGCACATTCATGTCGCCTTGCTTCGAGGATAAAAACTCCTTCCTCTTCCGATTCATTAAACCTTCCGGAATATGGTGCTCTCGGAAGGCTTTGGTGAATTCAGCCCATGAAATTTGATGTCCTGGAGGAAACATTGCTTTGTAATTGGCTCACCGGGCTCCAGCAAATCCTTGCAATTGCTGGGAAGCGAAGAGGTTCTTCTGATGATCCGTGCATGGGAACAATTCAAGCTTCGACTCGATCGTGCGAAGCCAATGATCAGCTTCCAATGGTTCCCCGCATCCGAGAAACTCGGGGGCGAACCGATAAGAAATCCGAGAAGGTCACCCTGTCTTCCGGTGCATTTCGGCCTTGGTGACGTTCCGGCGGAGCAGTATTGCGGACCAATTGCTCCAATAATTCTCGCTGCTCCGCGCGAGAATCCAGATACAGCTGCGATAGCCTGAGCCGATGTCGGGGGTGGTGGTGGTGTTTCCGCCCCGCGTTGAGAACTCTCTGGCTCATCACGCCTCCTTGTTTCAACCATTCTGTCCAAAGAAAGTTTACGTTAGACATCTTCATTCTAACATACTAATGGAAGAAACAAGAATACATGAATGAAGAATTCCAATGAAACTGATGCAACATCCATCTTTATTAGAATCACCACCAAATCCATAAATACAGGCTCATACGTCTACATTACACGATTCCTATGATACACTCATGCGTGATTACAACACGCTCGTTATTTAGCTAGCGCCTAATTTACATACTAGTTTTTCTCACTTGCTACTAGCTAGCACTCTACTCCTCGCTACGAAGCCCGGAGGTCACTTCCGGCTCACGAAGCTGCCTGTCTCGGATTCTCGCATCCTTCGGTCGTGGAATCTCCGTGAAGTCTATGACGGAATCCACATCCATTATCTCCTCGGGATCCTCCTCTTCTTCTTCGGACTCAGCCTCTATAGGATTTTCCTGCACTACTGGGGCATCCTCGGGAGGTTGCTGTCCTATTGCTGCATCCAGCATCGCATTGTGTGCCTGCAGTAGATCTTGCTCTAACCGAGCGATCGGGGCATGTGCGTTTGCCAGCTGTTGATCCTTGAATTGAACCTGCTGCTCCTTGTTTAACAACTGCGCCTCTCTAAGTGCTAGCAACTCCTCCTTTTTCTGCAGCTGTCTCTCCAGCCTTGCTATCCGAACATCCTCCCTTGGTCCTCTTACTTCACTCACACCAGTACTCGTGCTGTCCATCTCTGTGGAGAAGTAAGAGTATCGGATACATGTAGAACTAATCCTAATATTTCAGTAAATCTTTTATTCTAGCAACTGCATACATATATATTACTACCACTTCTTTTTCATTATTTATTATTTGTACAACTCAGACCCACTTTTCATACACTCCCAACTGCCCAACAGCTGCTTAGTACCCTATCTACATCTGACCTATGTCAGCAAAATATGACTACCCTCCTACATCGGTGAAATCACAACACAACTAAGCTGACGGCGCGTGGCTGCCGGCGTCCGACTCGACGTCCTCAACGGGTGAAGCGGGTGGTGGCTCGTAGTCCATCCCGGAGACCTCCTCGGGCGTCGTCCGGTGGACCCTGCTGCTGCTGCTGCAACTGCTGGAACTGCTCGAGTAGGTCCTCGTGGTCGTGGATCGGTGCGTGGTGTGCGGTGGCCAGCCCGTCGTACGGGCCCTCAAGCTGGCCCAACTCGAGCTCCCTCGCCATCAGGTTCTCCACCACGTGGTTACGCTAAGCTATCATCGCTGCCAACTCAATCGCGTGCACGTCGTCCGACTCGCGAGCGACGTCTCGCTCCTCGGTAACCATAGTCAGCTGTGCGTCCAAAGCTATGGCCGCTCCGTGAAACCCGTCACGGTCCTGTGTCACCTCCACGAGCTGCTCCTCCAACTCGGCGATCCTGGCGTGGGACCTCCGAATCTCCTGACAGTCCACTCGACAGCGGTTCTTCCAAGCACCCAAGCTGTCGGTCCCGACTCTGCGTCCGCAAACCCAGGCTGTGGACCCGCTGCTCCAGCTCTGCGATACGTGCAGCCCATGCGTCCTCCTCCTCCTGAGCGCGCTTCCTACCGCGAGTCACCGGCATCTGCAGGGAACATGTTTAAACAAGTTAAACACTTCTTCCCACAGAAGAAAAACGAACAAAAGTAACCTATACGAGTACTATAAGACGAGCCAAGTATATACCCCAACATTTATTTAGCACTCAAATGTAACATGACGCATGCTCGTAACTAACTATACGTACTATAGTATATAAAACCATGACGGATAGTTAGCACTTCCCAAAACCCGAACTTAGAACAGTTAGTAAAAGTCCTAACTATTCTACATCCTTATGGGCTCCGCTCTCTCGCAGATTCTAACGTACTAACGTGTTAAGTTTTGAAAACAAGCATGCAATGATGATTGTTGCCTCCGAACCGCTCCGATACCAGCTGTGACATCCCCTCCGGGACACCCAGGAATCGGAACAGAGGGACACTCGACGAAGCGAGTTACAACAGAAACATCATCTCATACAAGCCAGAATATATACATCATGGTATAATACAACCAGGTTTTCAAAATACAAACATTCGTGCAGCGGAAATATACATTATTGAAGTTTAACGTTCTACGAGTACTCAGCGGAAACTTGGTCTATCATACAACTCCAAAAGACTTTAAACGATCAACGCAATGCACCGAGCCCTTCGTACATCGCGGTCCTCTCTCTTCATGGCGTGGGGATACGTTCCCACCGAAGGGAACCTCCCTCCGGACATTGCTCCTCTTCGGGAAGCGGCCATACAAGTCGTGGTAGTACCACTCGTTCCCTGAAAGGTAAACGAACAAACCCCGAGTATTCTAATACTCAGCAAGACTGACCCGTGAACATGGCACGCTAAGGCCGACGCCTAGTATGCAAAGGCTTTCCGGCTGTGGGGTTTACTCCTTTGCGAAAAATAGCGTTAAAGGGTGGGTCCTTACTTTCGGTATTTTAGCTCAGTATTAAGTTCATTAGCCCCGACATTTGCACCCTATCACTATTGCAATCAAGTTTGCAAGACAAGATAAAATAGATCATTAATCCTTTCATCTCTCATCTTCATCTTCCATACTTACTACGATGTGACGAGCTAAACAAGCGGTGCTCATTACTGCGAGGGACAGCGATTCGAATCGATTTTATACCAGCTGGCAAAACCCGACTACACGACGTATACGCATCATACCGATCGTATACGACAACCTTTCCCGCTAGCACCTGACAGCAGACTAGCCATTTCCAACTCCCCGGAAGTATGGCGACGCCACGACTTCCCTCGTGGTCGACCCATCTCCCTCCCGTGAGACTATCCTCTCACCGACAACCGATAAAGAGAGCTGGCTACGCTACATCTCTCGGGGCGATAGGGTACATCAGCTTGCTGAGCCCATGATACCAGCATGTAGTGCGGTACGTTCAAACTTGTTCAACTAAGCCGACAACGGTACGGTCCTTGACCGACTCGGACGGGGCTACCACCTTGCAAGATCTCATCTCCGTCTTGCCCTTTCTCCTATGGGGCCCGTCCGGTCTCAACTTCATTAACACTCTCTTCATCTTAGTGTCAACACAAAGCCCTTAAAGCCTCCATGCTTTAAGATTCCCTAAAACATCTACCGTTGCCACTATGAATTAAGCTTAGCCTCTATTGAGCTACCTGTACCAGTATTGAATAAACAAACGGAATTCTACCATAATGCAACTAGGGTATCAATCATTCCCGAACACCTAATGCACAAACATAACCGTACTATGTGATAAAATAAAATATTTAAAACATAGGTAGGATGCACCGGCGCTTGCCTTGATACTGCTCGGAGTTAGCTTCCTCGGCGGTCGGGTCGACTTCGAGATTCCCGGCTCGACTCGACCTCGGGTGGAACCTCGATCACTTCGAACCTAGTCGACCAGCAATGGGTTGCGAATCACAACCATGTATGCATGAATGCGCATGATAAAATTATGCAAAGTTTCATTAATTAACTTCAGTAATTATTAAGTAAAGTTTGAAGCTTAATCACTTTAGTTAATTAATAAATTAGGGATAAGCACGTTCATTAAACAAGTAATTAACCATTGATTACGTTGTTTAACAAATGTTTAATCATGGTCATTAAGTATTAATTAGTTCTGTTCTTAATTACTTAATTAAGTTCACTAATTACTTTAGGTTTAATAATTAATAAATTATTCTGGTTTATTAAGCAATAAATAAATTATTCCTTAAAGAACATGTGATAATAGGTTAATAAATTGGAATCACATAAAATAATAAAGTTTGAGTTTAATTTTGGAAAATAGTTTTTCATAATTACTTTCGTCTACAGATATCTCCTTCATCTAATTAAATTATTTTCCTTAATGAAACATTTCATTAGCATAAAATAATAGCTTTCTTTAAACCAAGAAAGTGATTAAATACTATTTATGAAATAAAATTACTCAAAATAGATATTTTATTTCATAAACAAATAGATCTTATTTTTCCGAGTCTAACAAACTTGGTTTGGTATTTTTCCGATTTTTAATGAATTTTCTACGAATTTTTGAAAATTGAATTTGATTCTGTGCCACACGAAAGGCCACGGGGTTGGCCGCACGCAACGCGCACGTGGCCACACGCGATCCCACCTGCGTGTGGCCCGCGGTGTGGCACCACCGCGGCGGCGGGCCATCGGCGGCGCGACGGCCGGAGACGGCCGGGCTTGGCCCAAAGCTCGCCGCGATGCCCCCAAAACGGTCCGCGCGACCGGCGAACCTTCCGGGAGAGACAAACTAGCATGAGCTTGACTCTAACTATGCCGGCGGCGAAGTTTGGCCACGGCGGCGCTACGGCAGGGTGCGGAGCTCGCCTCGAGTACCCAAAATTTGGGGAAAACTCGACGTAAAGCTGCTACGGAGCATGCGTAAGCTCGTCGAGGTGTTCTAGCAGCATGAGCATGGCCGAGGAGGGGTGCTCACCGTGAGGGCTGATGGCGGCATCGGACCGAGCTCCGTGAAAACGATGAAATTCCGATGAACCTGCATGGCGCATGCTCGGATGAGTGTACCGAGTATAGAGGGATAGCTTGCGCACCTCTAGGAAGAAATAGAACCGAGGAATAGCTCACCGACGTGGAAGAATTTTGGATTTTGGTGAAGGGCGATGGTGGGATCCCGAGATGGAAGAACGTCCTCGCCTCGACGGAGTGGAGGTGCTCAAGCAGATTGAACAGTTGGGGAAGCTGCCCGGGGTCTTGGCGGAGCTCTCGGCGACGGTGGTTTGGGCGGGAGGTGGTCGGGGCGGCCCGGCGGCCGTGCTCCCAAGAGGCGTTAATGGCGGGGAGAGAAAATGAGAGGGAGAGGGAGATAAGAACGGCCCGGGGGTCTTATCCCCGGCCGGGAGGCGGTGAAAGAAGCGAGCAGCTGCGTGGGCGGCCAAGCACCGACGTGGCGGGGTGGCGTGGCGATGGCCGGGGAGGCGGTTCCTGCCGCGGGCGGCGCTGAGCGCGGGAGAGAGAGGAGAGGAAGAAGAGAGACCGGCCCGTAGGCCAGGCCCGGTCATTTTGCAAAAACACCCTTAGCCTTTCGCGAAATTAAAAAGCAACCTTCCGGGGCTCTGAAAATTCTACGAAAATTCAGGGGTGTTAATGAAAGTATTTTAGGCATTTTCCCTATTAAGTCCAGGTTCAAAATCCAAATCATTTTCGGATTAAAATTCATAGCTTAAATTAATAAAAGAAGCTTTGTTTATTTCTTGTAAATATTTTTACAAAGCGAAATACTTTCATGACATTTTCATAAATCTTTATTTATAATGTTTGAGCCATGGAAAATATTAAACATGAATTTTAAGCTTATTTTATTTCTTTTTAAACACTTTCTTTCTTCTTTATCTATTTTGTTATTTTATGTGTATGTGTGTAACATAAAATTTAATATCTTCACAATTGCAATGATGGGATGAAATGCGCATGATGACATGAAATGCATTATTTTCTCGAGAGTTGTTACAAATACCAACTCTCGACGTCTTTTATCGGCATAGCCGATCCGTCGAGATTTTGCACTCTTGAGGTTCCGTTGAATTAGACGGACTTGTTCCTCCGCATCTTTTACTAGGTCTGGTCCGAAGATCACCCTTTCTCTGCTCTCGGACCAATTCGGAGGAGTGCGACAGCTACGTCCATATAGAGCTTGAAACGGTGACATACCGGCACTCTCTTGATAGCTATTATTGTAGGAGAACTCGCTAACGGTAAACATTTCTCCCAATCTTTACGATAGGTTAAGACACATGCTCGGAGCATATCCTCCAGATATTGATTGATCCTTTCTGTCTCGTCCATCCGTTTGAGGATGATATGCGGAACTTCGTATCAATCTTGTCCCTAATGATTCATGTAGTTGCTCCCAGAATCTAGAGATAAACTGCGTCCCTCTATCCGATATAATGGTCTTTGGCACTCCATGCAGACAGAGAATTCGAGCTATGTACAGCTCGCATACTTCTCGGCGGTGTACCGAGTATGTACAGGTATGAAGTGAGCTGACTTCGTCAACCTCGTCCACAATAACCCATATTGAGTCATGCTTCCGTAGGCTTAGTGGTAATCCCACAATGAAATCCATGCTCGATGTCTTCCCACTTCCATTCAGGAATACTCGGAGGTTGTAAGGGTCCTGCTTGCTTCAAGTGCTCAGCTTTAACTTGTCGACAGTACATCACACTCATTGACATACTTGGCTATTTCTCGCTTCATACGTGTCCACCAAAAGCTCTGCTTTAGATCTTGATACATCTCATTAGTTCCGGGGTGAATAGAATACTTGGACATATGAGCTTCATCCATGATCCTCTTGCGAAGGGATAGGTCCTTTGGTACAACCAATCGATTCTTGAACCAAACAACTCCCTCATTATCTTCTTTGAAGCATTTGACTTCGCCTTTCTTGAGTCGTCTTCTTATATGTTGTTGGCATCTCTTAAGGTCACGCGGAAAGAAACACGTGACCGCGGGAGAGCCAAGGGTTTAAGTCACTTGCACTATTTAACCAAATAATCCACATCCAGTACAAGTACTAGATATGTATTATAAGGTGGGTCATGAATATCCGCAGCGGACGGATAACCCGTTGTAGCATTTCACCCGAGAGTATTCAAGGGTATCGTATTTATATTTTCCCAAAGGAAGACATGGTTGATAAGAGTACTTATGTTCATGGTGTTACAAAAGAATGATGAAGTATTCACATTCCAATGCGAGGGGTTAGGAGCAATAAGTTGAGGATAGTGTGACACACACCAAGGCGATGCATTCTCTTATAAAAGGGATAGAGGCGATCCTAGATAAAGCTAAACTAGACTAGCAGACCACTACTCCTAATGATACAACATTCATATGAGTGCGCAGCTTCTACCTAACATCCAAGATCATGCAAGCGCAAGCAAGCGTCTAATGCCTAGGCATCATCGGGAGATCCGTCTTACGCGAGGTCCGCCTCGCGACTCCGGCTTTTTAGACTCCTATGCCATGCCCGAACGTGGAGGATTACTTTGGATGACAAGGCTGTCACTTCTTGTCACCTACCTCTACAAACCGTGGGACACGAAGCACATTCAACGGTGGGTAGATAACCCCGAGCACCGTGCCGGCGTCACTAACCACAACTCTAGATCCCTCGAGGCACCGACATGGTGGTAAATCTAGAGCACCCTTGCGGGACGATGAACCCGAAGCCTATTCATAAGAACACTAGCCTAACTAGCATACGCTAGACGAAAGGATCAAAGCTAGCACTAAGTCATGCAAAGGCGTTCGTCGCTCAAGAATGAGCGACGAACGGCAATTAATCAAGTAAGATCGGGAGTAATCGGTGATCAAGTATGAACGAACGAAGAACATTCGATATGAGTTCATCTTCTATTAATGAAGAACGAAGAACGAACGACGAACTTATATGAACGAACGATGAACGATCAAACAAGATCATGATTACTCTATAAAGCTCATGACAAGGATATGAACGAAAGTATTCCATAGATGAATGATCAAGTCTCATAAAGAGAGGATACAAGAGCTATACCCAATTCTCCACAAGACTTTGGGAGCAATGAGGCAGCCCACTACTAAGCCTAGCACTACCTAGAAAGCCTCTAAACTTCTAGTGTGAGGAGAGAATGATCCTTGTGTTGTTGTGTGTGTTAAGGAGGGGGGGTACCCCTCCTTATATAGGCTTGAAAGGTCGGCTCCTGGAGGCGGTTTCGTAGGTCGGTGGCATTTAATGCGCGTGGAACCGACCTCCGGAGGCGGTGGGCAAACCGCCGGAGAAAAGTGGGCCGGGGGGCCACCATGACGGTTCGGCCGAACCGCCTTGTTGGTTCGGCCGAACCGCCACCGGCCCCTCCTGGGCTGGGCTTTGGCGGTTGGCTCCCCCACCGGATGTTGGTCTTTGATCCAGGTGCGTGAGGCCTTATTTGTGTTGGATTTCGTGGTCGTTGGCCTTTTATCTTGGAGTTGATTCCCGCGGCGAAGTGGAAGTTTTGTAAAAGTGTTGATTTGTCGCCTCGGGGCACTGGAATTCATCATTTTCCACCTGCACACTAAAAATCTAGAGGTACACGTGGAACTAGGTTATTTCTAAGTAAAATGCATGCAAGACATGCCTAGTCCTTCTCATTTATTTGACTAATTGACGGTCGAAATTGGTCCGTAACGACCGTCAACAAGCCCCCCAAGCTTACCCCTTGCTCGTCCCGAGCAAGTAGTAGAACTTTAGGTTGTTGATCAGGAGTTGCTACAATGCCTACTTCTCAAAGGTACCAAGTGTATAACAAAGATACTCATCCTTGAGTTGAATAAGTTGGCAATGGTGACTCACCCTTCCCCTTAGTCCTCATGGGGCTTTGTGCTTTTCACTTTACCTTGGGCGGTTGAGAGAGAGAACGGTGTATAGAGCATTTATTTTCTCTTCCCTTGTCTTGCTTTTTATTCTCCGGACGTTTTCAAAAAATATTTTTTTTTTTTTTTCAAGTAAAACCACGTTCCACAAGTGATGCTCTCGAATCGCTCTAATGGTGTTTATATTCCTCACCAAGGCATGTGTATTGCCTCATCCTACATCTAATAGGCTTTTGTGGAGCTCAAGGTAGGGTATGAAATGAGGCATACTTGCATTCATATTTTTGCGAAACCAAAAGAGTGGATCCATGGAGATAGCAAGTCATACAATCGTAGATCAAGATGTGCAAGTGTGAAGATGATGGTGGTGGTGTATTTGACTACTCCTCTTTTTGTTTCACCTCTTTTTATTTTGGATTTTGGGCATGGCTATCTTTTCTTCTTTCTTTTTCTATGCTCGAAATGAGAGCAGCATCTTTTTCTTGCTCATCTTTTGTGAGCCTTATTTTCTTTTTCTTTTGCATAGCCATGCCTTCTTTTGATATTTTAAGAGAGGTGATAAAATGTGAGGAGTGTCTTTATTTTGGGTGGATGGCATGACATGTTGCTAACTTCCGGTGTAGAAGTGTAGCATATGAGGTGGAGTGTGTACGTGATCTTGATCATGAGAGTATGAAAAGCATCTCACTAGGGTCACACAATTTTGATAAAGCTCAATGAAGTAACAAGTAGCAAATGAGTAAGGTTTTCAAGGGAAATTTGCATATGGCTTTGGTAGGAATTTATCATCACTTGGGAACTTATAGATTTTGCAATTTTTGGGAACAGAATTCCGGAGATTTTAAGCTCAACTTAGGACAAGATCATAGCAGCTCTTTTACCATATCATCATCTCACAACAACTTAGGTGCAGCTCAAGCATGTGCAGCCCACAAGTTTCAGGTTCTAAGCAAGTTTTGCTAGCCACCAAACTCAAAACTAGGAGAGTTCTAAATTATAGACTAGGCACATGAGAGAAATAAAACAGAGCAACTATTCATCATCTCAACATAGAAAGACTAGCAACATACTTGCAGCGTATAAAAGGGAACTAAGCTACTTCTTTTTGTTCTTTTTAGTTTTATCATTTTTATTTTGTTTTTCATATGAGAGGCAAGAACAAGCAAAAACAAGAGACAATAAAGGATACAAGTTGCGATACATGATACCTTAGCGGGGGTGCTGCCCCCCAAGCTTGTTCTTGCTCATGGGTTTGGTGGAATGAACCCCATGTGACGGAAGTAAGCCAAAAGATCGGCTCGTTGTTGCTCCGTCATGTTGGTGAGGGCGGTGAGCTGGGTGTCGGTGCGCTCTTGCCATTGATGAGTTTGCAAGATGTGTTGGTTGAGCGCATACTCGGTGTCTTCCGCCGTGGTTTGGAGTCTTCCCATTTGTGAGGAGAGGTTGTTCATCTCCTGCACAAAGTTGTAGCCTTGGGCTGATCCGGAGTCGGTGGAGTGTTCCTCCCATTGTTGTTGTGGAGAAAACAGCCCCGGGCCATATCCCGGAGTTTGCCACGCCGATCCCCCGGCCATGTGAGGTGGCGGGGCTGGGTACCCACCGGGAGAAAACCCGGGGTGGCTGTACCCCGGCTCGCCATGAGTCGTGGGGTGCGGTGTGGGCATCTCGGAGGTAGATGGTTGTTCCGATCTGTGCGCCCCCTGCGAGAAGATACACTCCTGCGAGACCGCTGCGCTTCTTGGAGCTCAATGGTTAGATTTTTGAGAGTATACAAACGAAGGTCCGGGTTAGGTAACCGAAACTCGTTTGCATATCCCACAAAATAATATATGAGGGAATCGTTCGGACCATTCTTAAGAGAGTGACCTTGAATAAGATAATCTTTATTTATAAGAGAGCGAGGTGTAGCAAGGTATTCAACATTAGCATCATGTAAAGCTCCCACCCGCATGGCAATTCGTGTCACTAGAGAGGTACATTCAATTGGTCCTATCGTCCCAAGATTTTCTATCCATTGGCAAATCATGGCTTTCACGGGAGCAATCTTAATCTTATCGACCGCAGCAAAAAGAATTTTTAGCTCATCCTCGCGCACAATTCGAATATCACTCCTTGGAAAAAGAGTGATAGCAATCCACATGTGCATAAAACGCAAGGTAGGATGATGGATGTGATTAGTTCTAGGTCGCACGCAACTAGGAAGACCCGTAATCCTTTCCCAAAAAGCATGCTTTGAAAAGCGAGGAAGGGCACCATCCAAGTCGGTATTGCAGCGAGTATTAAAGCCAAGAAGAGTGCTAAGTTCTTTCCAAGTCAAACGGTAGGATTCACGGAAAAACCGAAAAGAAATTCCTTCATCTACCGTTTGTAGGGTGCATAAAAACTGAAGTGTAAGCAAGCGGGAACCCGGCTCATTTACACTAGCAAAATCTGTCCACCCTAAGGCTTTAAATACTTGAGCAAATTCAGCATCCATACCTATTTTGTGCAGCAGCTCCGTGTCAAATGCTCGCGTAGGAGCAAAGAGACGGTGTTGGAGAAGCGTGTAGGTGCGCGTCTCGTGCTCGCCCACTAAGTCGAGGTCGGTGTCGGTGAGGAGACGATGCTCGATGTTGCCCTCTTGCCCTTCTTCCTCGACTTGTGGTGGTGAACTTGGCGGTGACTCGACTACGGGGCGTGCGCGGGTGCTTCGACGTAAAGAGCTTGAACTTGAGCGTGAGCTCAAGGACCTCTTGATTGACCCGAACAGCTTCTTGGCACCGGTCATGGCTGCACACAAAGAGAGCAAGAATGCAAGAACAAAAATTCCGAACGGGTCATGTGAGGGAAAAAATCAAATTAGCGACACCGTCGGTTGTTCATGTGAGCAAGAAATCGCAACTCGAGAAAACCAAACAAAAACAAATCAAACCAAAAACTAGACAGACACACCAAGAGCAAAAGATTTATGCAGAACTTTTAGGCAATGAGCAAGTGAGGACAATGGAAAACTTGAGAGTAATGAGAATGAAGTGAGTGAGGAGTGGAAATGATAGTGTGAGAGGGGAGAGAGCTACGGCCGGGCCACCTCTACTTATAGCTCACGAAGTAGCCGTTTTTGAGCGTTAGGAGGGGCATATGACCGTTGGGAAAAAGGACAGACCGAGCAACGGTCATGGCGGTTCGGCCGAACCAAGGAGGTGGGTTCGGCCGACCTGCTGTGGGTCCCTTTTGCTCCCCCTTTTGGCCCATAGCTCCCAACGGCCAAATGATCATTGACCATGGTTGCTACGTCCGGATATTCCTCGGAAATTTTTGCTCAAGAAATCCAAAGAAAGTTGCCTCAAATTCAGCTTTATTCGAAAAATCAAATCTCGAGAAAAAGTGTTGGAGAAAATTCCAACATGCAAAAATTGTTTTTGGATTTTGTATAAGGATACAAGGGTTGTCCAAAAGTTTCAAACAAAGTAGGAAAATTTGGACGTAAAAGGATTTTGGTTTTCAAATTTTCTATGCATGGCGAGTGAGAAAAAAATCAAATATGCTGGCGGAAAATCCAAATAAATGAAATGAAAATTATCTTGTGATAAAATAGAATATGCAGGGAGATGCATGTGGTGGAAAACAAAAATCAAAAGAAATCGAAAGATAATACCGATTTATCCTGTCGACCGGGGCTTTGCCATTTTAAGTCCGGCGGCGAGGACTTCTCCATTTCTTTTCATCCTTGTGGTGCAGGCCCTTTCCCTGGAGAAGAGGATGAAGATGGCTGCACCTTCTTCACTTGCCACACTTGTTTGGTCTTTGTTGATGTAGGTGGCTTTGTGTCTTGAAGGACTGGCTTCTTGGCCCATAATCCCGGCCTTGCTTGTTGCGAGGCTTCTTGGGTTGGTACCATGACGGATTCTCAATTTTGTCAAGTTGCTTCCAAAAGGCGACGAGACTATCCGTCTTTCTTGGCGTCACTTCAACTTCACGGATGTTTGAGGGATTTGGCCCATACTTGATCTTGATCATTGAGCATTGTTCTTTTCTTGGTTGGAACTCAAACTTTTCCTCCTTCCCATTGATGTGGAATCGGATTTCTCCATTCCCAACATCAATTTGGGCGTTTGCGGTCTTGAGGAAGGGACGTCCCAAAATGAGGGCGTGTTCTTGTCGATATCCATCTCAAGCACCACAAAGTCCACCGGTATGAAGTTGCCTCGAATTTTTACTGGCACGTCTTCGGCTATTCCGCGGGGTAGCGGACCGAAGAGTCTGCCAATTGCAACCTCATTGGTGTAGGAGTCAAGGTTGTGTAGCTCAAACGATCAAAGACTTCTTTGGGCATCACGCCGACGCTTGCCCCAAGATCACATAAGGCACTGGTCGAAGTGGTGTGCCCCAATGGAACATGATATTGTGGGGCAGCCGGGGTCCTTCTTCTTCTTTTACGGAAGCCGATTGAGTATAGCTGCGCTACACTCCTCTGTGAGCTTGACCATTTCCTCGTTGGGTAGTGGCCTCTTGTTGTTGAGGATGTCTTTAAGGTAGCGTGCATATGTGGGCACCTGCACCATGTCCAACAATGGCACGTTGACATGAATCCTTCGGATGGTCTCGACGAATCGAGCAAATTGTTCATCCTCCTTTGGCTTCCTGTTTACGTGAGGGAATGGCAAAAAGCTTGTGTCTTGAAATTCAATTCCATTCTTCCCTTCACTTGGCTTCGGTTCTTCTTCTTTTTCTTTGGTAATAGAAGGGCTTTCCTCCTCCAGGTCGTTCCTGTTCTTCTTTGCTGCATGGTTAGGATATGGCGGATCCCGAGTGGATTTTCCTCCCTCGTGGTAACCGCATTAACATTTTCCAAAGAAGACTCGGGTTGCCCGGGATCTTCCCGAATTAGAACCGGGAATAAGAGCAGCTAGGCTGAGCAACTTGGGTTTCAATCATTTTATTAAAGCTCAGCTGATTTTTGAAAGCGAGAGGAGAAACCTTCTATTTGTGCGATTATGTTTTCTAAGACTTTATCATTGGCAGCAAGCTTTTTGTTGATAGATTCGTTAATTTTAGCTTGGCCATAAACCAAATCTTTCAAGGAAGGTTGATTATTGTTAAAGCCGAGAAAAATTGTTACCTCCTTGATATGATGGTCGGTTTTGGTTGTACCCTTGTCCTCCGTTTGGACGATACCCGTTGTTGTTGTTCATGTAGAACACCTCTTCATGGGTATGGGGGCAATCCTTCCCCATATGGCCGGTGTTCCCGCACTCCTCACACGTCATGTGTGAGTCCAATGCATGAACACCACCATTTGCGTTGTGTTCGTCCAAGCGTTTTATGAGGAGGTCAACCTTGGCGGACAGCATGTCCACCTCCTTGACAGGGTGTACGCCTCTTGCGCGTGTTTGGAGTCGATCATCGCTCCACCCTTGATTGGAGACCATCTTCTCTATGAGTTCTTTTGCTTGGGCAATAGTTTTGGAGAAGAAGGCTCCTCCAGCAGCGGCATCCATATGTCCACGGGTTGTTGGTGTCAACCCGTTGTAGAAATGTTGAAGAATGAGCCATTCCTCCATCCCATGGTGAGGGCAGGCCAGAATGTATTCTTGAAGCCTTTCCCATGCCTCGGGCATGGATTCGTTTGTCGCTTGCTTGGAAACTTGCAATTCTTCCACGAAGGGCATTGGTTTTGCCCATCGGGAAAAACTTGGCGAGGAACGCCGTGGAACATTTGTTCCAAGTGTCAATGCTTGCACGATTGGCATAAAACCACTGTTTCGCCTTCCCAAGGAGGGATAGGGGAAACGAGGCGGAGTTTGATAGCATCTTGGTTGGCTCCGGCCGTGGGCTGATGTGTTGCATATTTCCGAGGAACTGTTGGAGATGAGAGTTGGCGTCCTCGGAGGCCTTTCCACAAAAGGGAATGGCTTGCACCATAGTGATGAGGCTGGACTTGATGTCAAGTCCTGCAGCACCGGCGTCGACGTTGGGCCCAATGGGCACATTGGCGACGGAGGGCGCAGAGTAGTCACGAAGGGTCCTTTCAGCCATGAGTGTTGAGGTTGATGGTGCGGAAGATGCGGGCTCGCTTGTCGTGGGTTCTTGAGGAGAGACAACGACGCGAGGTCGAGTCTTTCTCGCAAGAGCCTCGGGATTATCAACGAAGTTTTCCGGCAAGTCGAATCCACGCATGCACTATCCTGTTTTCACCTTTGAGAGAAAACAGATCAAGGTTAGCCTGCAAGGGCAATGATTAAATCATCATCAAGTGTAATCATGAACATTCATTGTATTCTTATTAACCAATGTCTTCCCCGGCAACGGCGCCGAGAAATGCTTGTTGGCATCTCTTAAGGTCACGCGGAAAGAAACACGTGACCGCGGGAGAGCCAAGGGTTTAAGTCACTTGCACTATTTAACCAAATAATCCACATCCAGTACAAGTACTAGATATGTATTATAAGGTGGGTCATGAATATCCGCAAGCGGACGGATAACCCGTTGTAGCATTTCACCCGAGAGTATTCAAGGGTATCGTATTTATATTTTCCCAAAGGAAGACATGGTTGATAAGAGTACTTATGTTCATGGTGTTACAAAAGAATGATGAAGTATTCACATTCCAATGCAGGGGTTAGGAGCAATAAGTTGAGGATAGTGTGACACACAACAACACAAGGATCATTCTCTCCTCACACTAGAAGTTTAGAGGCTTTCTAGGTAGTGCTAGGCTTAGTAGTGGGCTGCCTCATTGCTCCCAAAGTCTTGTGGAAAATTGGGTATAGCTCTTGTATCCTCTCTTTATGAGACTTGATCTTTTATATATGGAATACTTTCGTTCATATCCTTGTCATGAGCTTTATAGAGTAGTCATGATCTTGTTTGATCGTTCATCGTTCGTTCATATGAGTTCGTCGTTCGTTCTTCGTTCTTCATTAATAGAAGATGAACTCATATCGAATGTTCTTCGTTCGTTCATACTTGATCACCGATTACTCCTGATCTTACTTGATTAATTGCCGTTCGTCGCTCATTCTTGAGCGACGAACGCCTTTGCATGACTTAGTGCTAGCTTTGATCCTTTCGTCTAGCGTATGCTAGTTAGGCTAGTGTTCTTATGAATAGGCTTCGGGTTCATCGTCCCGCAAGGGTGCTCTAGATTTACCACCATGTCGGTGCCTCGAGGGATCTAGAGTTGTGGTTAGTGACGCCGGCACGGTGTCTGGGGTTATCTACCCACCGTTGAATGTGCTTCGTGTCCCACGGTTTGTAGAGGTAGGTGACAAGAAGTGACAGCCTTGTCATCCAAAGTAACCCTCCACGTTCGGGCATGGCATAGGAGTCTAAAAGCCGGAGTCGCGAGGCAGACCTCGCGTAAGACGGATCTCCCGATGATGCCTAGGCATTAGACGCTTGCTTGCGCTTGCATGATCTTGGATGTTAGGTAGAAGCTGCGCACTCATATGAATGTTGTATCATTAGGAGTAGTGGTCCGCTAGTCTAGTTTAGCTTTATCTAGGATCGCCTCTATCCCTTTTATAAGAGAATGCATCGCCTTGGTGTGTGTCACACTATCCTCAACTTATTGCTCCTAACCCCTGCATTGGAATGTGAATACTTCATCATTCTTTTGTAACACCATGAACATAAGTACTCTTATCAACCATGTCTTCCTTTGGGAAAATATAAATACGATACCCTTGAATACTCTCGGGTGAAATGCTACAACGGGTTATCCGTCCGCTGCGGATATTCATGACCCACCTTATAATACATATCTAGTACTTGTACTGGATGTGGATTATTTGGTTAAATAGTGCAAGTGACTTAAACCCTTGGCTCTCCCGCGGTCACGTGTTTCTTTCCGCGTGACCTTAAGAGATGCCAACAAGCATTTCGGCGCCGTTGCCGGGGACAAACCTTACTACCATATCCTAACCAAGTATTCGTGACGTAAGCATTTACGGCGCTTGCGGTATTCTGGGAAGATCCCGGGGCAACCCGAGTCTTCTTTGGAAAATGTTAATGCGGTTACCACGAGGGAGGAAAATCCACTCGGGATCCGCCATATCCTAACCATGCAGCAAAGAAGAACAGGAACGACCTGAGGAGGAAAGCCCTTCTATTACCAAAGAAAAAGAAGAAGAACCGAAGCCAAGTGAAGGGAAGAATGGAATTGAATTTCAAGACACAAGCTTTTTGCCATTCCCTCACGTAAACAGGAAGCCAAAGGAGGATGAACAATTTGCTCGATTCGTCGAGACCATCCGAAGGATTCATGTCAACGTGCCATTGTTGGACATGGTGCAGGTGCCCACATATGCACGCTACCTTAAAGACATCCTCAACAACAAGAGGCCACTACCCAACGAGGAAATGGTCAAGCTCACAGAGGAGTGTAGCGCAGCTATACTCAATCGGCTTCCGTAAAAGAAGAAGGACCCCGGCTGCCCCACAATATCATGTTCCATTGGGGCACACCACTTCGACCAGGCCTTATGTGATCTTGGGGCAAGCGTCGCCGTGATGCCCAAAGAAGTCTTTGATCGTTTGAGCTACACAACCTTGACTCCTACACCAATGAGGTTGCAATTGGCAGACTCTTCGGTCCGCTACCCCGCGGGAATAGCCGAAGACGTGCCAGTAAAAATTCGAGGCAACTTCATACCGGTGGACTTTGTGGTGCTTGAGATGGATATCGACAAGAACACGCCCTCATTTTGGGACGTCCCTTCCTCAAGCACCGCAAACGCCCAAATTGATGTTGGGAATGGAGAAATCCGATTCCACATCAATGGGAAGGAGGAAAAGTTTGAGTTCCAACCAAGAAAAGAACAATGCTCAATGATCAAGATCAAGTATGGGCCAAATCCCTCAAACATCCGTGAAGTTGAAGTGACGCCAAGAAAGACGGATAGTCTCGTCGCCTTTTGGAAGCAACTTGACAAAATTGAGAATCCGTCATGGTACCAACCCAAGAAGCCCGCAACAAGCAAGGCCGGGATTATGGGCCAAGAAGCCGACTCCTTCAAGACACAAAGCCACCTACATCAACAAAGACCAAACAAGTGTGGCAAGTGAAGAAGGTGCAGCCATCTTCATCCTCTTCTCCAGGGAAAGGGCCTGCACCACAAGGATGAAAAGAAATGGAGAAGTCCTCGCTCGCCGGACTTAAAATGGCAAAGCCCCGGTCGACAGGATAAATCGGTATTATCTTTCGATTTCTTTTGATTTTTGTTTTCCACCACATGCATCTCCCTGCATATTCTATTTTATCACAAGATAATTTTCATTTCATTTATTTGGATTTTCCGCCAGCATATTTGATTTTTTTTTTCTCACTCGCCATGCATAGAAAATTTGAAAACCAAAATCCTTTTACGTCCAAATTTTCCTACTTTGTTTGAAACTTTTGGACAACCCTTGTATCCTTATACAAAATCCAAAAACAATTTTTGCATGTTGGAATTTTCTCCAACACTTTTTCTCGAGATTTGATTTTTCGAATAAAGCTGAATTTGAGGCAACTTTCTTTGGATTTCTTGAGCAAAAATTTCTCGAGGAATATCTCGGACGTAGCAACCATGGTCAATGATCATTTGGCCGTTGGGAGCTATGGGCCAAAAGGGGGAGCAAAAGGGACCCACAGCAGGTCGGCCGAACCCACCTCCTTGGTTCGGCCGAACCGCCATGACCGTTGCTCGGTCTGTCCTTTTTCCCAACGGTCATATGCCCCTCCTAACGCTCAAAAACGGCTACTTCGTGAGCTATAAGTAGAGGTGGCCTGGCCGTAGCTCTCTCCCCTCTCACACTATCATTTCCACTCCTCACTCACTTCATTCTCATTACTCTCAAGTTTTCCATTGTCCTCACTTGCTCATTGCCTAAAAGTTCTGCATAAATCTTTTGCTCTTGGTGTGCTGTCTAGTTTTTGGTTTGATTTGTTTTTGTTTGGTTTTCTCGAGTTGCGATTTCTTGCTCACATGAACAACCGACGGTGTCGCTAATTTGATTTTTTCCCTCACATGACCCGTTCGGAATTTTTGTTCTTGCATTCTTGCTCTCTTTGTGTGCAGCCATGACCGGTGCCAAGAAGCTGTTCGGGTCAATCAAGAGGTCCTTGAGCTCACGCTCAAGTTCAAGCTCTTTACGTCGAAGCACCCGCGCACGCCCCGTAGTCGAGTCACCGCCAAGTTCACCACCACAAGTCGAGGAAGAAGGGCAAGAGGGCAACATCGAGCATCGTCTCCTCACCGACACCGACCTCGACTTAGTGGGCGAGCACGAGACGCGCACCTACACGCTTCTCCAACACCGTCTCTTTGCTCCTACGCGAGCATTTGACACGGAGCTGCTGCACAAAATAGGTATGGATGCTGAATTTGCTCAAGTATTTAAAGCCTTAGGGTGGACAGATTTTGCTAGTGTAAATGAGCCGGGTTCCCGCTTGCTTACACTTCAGTTTTTATGCACCCTACAAACGGTAGATGAAGGAATTTCTTTTCGGTTTTTCCGTGAATCCTACCGTTTGACTTGGAAAGAACTTAGCACTCTTCTTGGCTTTAATACTCGCTGCAATACCGACTTGGATGGTGCCCTTCCTCGCTTTCAAAGCATGCTTTTTGGGAAAGGATTACGGGTCTTCCTAGTTGCGTGCGACCTAGAACTAATCACATCCATCATCCTACCTTGCGTTTTATGCACATGTGGATTGCTATCACTCTTTTTCCAAGGAGTGATATTCGAATTGTGCGCGAGGATGAGCTAAAAATTCTTTTTGCTGCGGTCGATAAGATTAAGATTGCTCCCGTGAAAGCCATGATTTGCCAATGGATAGAAAATCTTGGGACGATAGGACCAATTGAATGTACCTCTCTAGTGACACGAATTGCCATGCGGGTGGGAGCTTTACATGATGCTAATGTTGAATACCTTGCTACACCTCGCTCTC
This sequence comes from Chloris gayana, assembly GCA_031894775.1. NCBI lineage: Eukaryota > Viridiplantae > Streptophyta > Magnoliopsida > Poales > Poaceae > Chloris > Chloris gayana. Next base: position 518,028 of record JAUNZO010001841.1, on the reverse strand, counting down.
TTATAAATAAAGATTATCTTATTCAAGGTCACTCTCTTAAGAATGGTCCGAACGATTCCCTCATATATTATTTTGTGGGATATGCAAACGAGTTTCGGTTACCTAACCCGGACCTTCGTTTGTATACTCTCAAAAATCTAACCATTGAGCTCCAAGAAGCGCAGCGGTCTCGCAGGAGTGTATCTTCTCGCAGGGGGCGCACAGATCGTAACAACCATCTACCTCCGAGATGCCCACACCGCACCCCACGACTCATGGCGAGCCGGGGTACAGCCACCCCGGGTTTTCTCCCGGTGGGTACCCAGCCCCGCCACCTCACATGGCCGGGGATCGGCGTGGCAAACTCCGGGATATGGCCCGGGGCTGTTTTCTCCACAACAACAATGGGAGGAACACTCCACCGACTCCGGATCAGCCCAAGGCTACAACTTTGTGCAGGAGATGAACAACCTCTCCTCACAAATGGGAAGACTCCAAACCACGGCGGAAGACACCGAGTATGCGCTCAACCAACACATCTTGCAAACTCATCAATGGCAAGAGCGCACCGACACCCAGCTCACCGCCCTCACCAACATGACGGAGCAACAACGAGCCGATCTTTTGGCTTACTTCCGTCACATGGGGTTCATTCCACCAAACCCATGAGCAAGAACAAGCTTGGGGGCAGCACCCCCGCTAAGGTATCATGTATCGCAACTTGTATCCTTTATTGTCTCTTGTTTTTGCTTGTTCTTGCCTCTCATATGAAAAACAAAATAAAAATGATAAAACTAAAAAGAACAAAAAGAAGTAGCTTAGTTCCCTTTTATACGCTGCAAGTATGTTGCTAGTCTTTCTATGTTGAGATGATGAATAGTTGCTCTGTTTTTATTTCTCTCATGTGCCTAGTCTATAATTTAGAACTCTCCTAGTTTTGAGTTTGGTGGCTAGCAAAACTTGCTTAGAACCCGAAACTTGTGGGCTGCACATGCTTGAGCTGCACCTAAGTTGTTGTGAGATGATGATATGGTAAAAAGAGCTGCTATGATCTTGTCCTAAGTTGAGCTTAAAATCTCCGGAATTCTGTTCCCAAAAATTGCAAAATCTATAAGTTCCCAAGTGATGATAAATTCCTACCAAAGCCATATGCAAATTTCCTTGAAAACCTTACTCATTTGCTACTTGTTACTTCATTGAGCTTTATCAAAATTGTGTGACCCTAGTGAGATGCTTTTCATACTCTCATGATCAAGATCACGTACACACTCCACCTCATATGCTACACTTCTACACCGGAAGTTAGCAACATGTCATGCCATCCACCCAAAATAAAGACACTCCTCACATTTTATCACCTCTCTTAAAATATCAAAAGAAGGCATGGCTATGCAAAAGAAAAAGAAAATAAGGCTCACAAAAGATGAGCAAGAAAAAGATGCTGCTCTCATTTCGAGCATAGAAAAAGAAAGAAGAAAAGATAGCCATGCCCAAAATCCAAAATAAAAAGAGGTGAAACAAAAAGAGGAGTAGTCAAATACACCACCACCATCATCTTCACACTTGCACATCTTGATCTACGATTGTATGACTTGCTATCTCCATGGATCCACTCTTTTGGTTTCGCAAAAATATGAATGCAAGTATGCCTCATTTCATACCCTACCTTGAGCTCCACAAAAGCCTATTAGATGTAGGATGAGGCAATACACATGCCTTGGTGAGGAATATAAACACCATTAGAGCGATTCGAGAGCATCACTTGTGGAACGTGGTTTTACTTGAAAAAAAAAAAAAAAATATTTTTTGAAAACGTCCGGAGAATAAAAAGCAAGACAAGGGAAGAGAAAATAAATGCTCTATACACCGTTCTCTCTCTCAACCGCCCAAGGTAAAGTGAAAAGCACAAAGCCCCATGAGGACTAAGGGGAAGGGTGAGTCACCATTGCCAACTTATTCAACTCAAGGATGAGTATCTTTGTTATACACTTGGTACCTTTGAGAAGTAGGCATTGTAGCAACTCCCGATCAACAACCTAAAGTTCTACTACTTGCTCCGGACGAGCAAGGGGTAAGCTTGGGGGGCTTGTTGACGGTCGTTACTGACCAATTTCGACCGTCAATTAGTCAAATAAATGAGAAGGACTAGGCATGTCTTGCATGCATTTTACTTAGAAATAACCTAGTTCCACGTGTACCTCTAGATTTTTAGTGTGCAGGTGGAAAATGATGAATTCCAGTGCCCCGAGGCGACAAATCAACACTTTTACAAAACTTCCACTTCGCCGCGGGAATCAACTCCAAGATAAAAGGCCAACGACCACGAAATCCAACACAAATAAGGCCTCACGCACCTGGATCAAAGACCAACATCCAAGTGGGGGAGCCAACCGCCAAAGCCCAGCCCAGGAGGGGCCGGTGGCAGCTCGGCCGAACCAACAAGGCGGTTCGGCCGAACCGTCATGGTGGCCCCCCGGCCCACTTTTCTCTCGGCGGTTTGCCCACCGCCTCCGGAGGTCGGTTCCACGCGCATTAAATGCCACCGACCTACGAAACCGCCTCCAGGAGCCGACCTTTCAAGCCTATATAAGGAGGGGTACCCCCCCTCCTTAACACACACAACAACACAAGGATCATTCTCTCCTCACACTAGAAGTTTAGAGGCTTTCTAGGTAGTGCTAGGCTTAGTAGTGGGCTGCCTCATTGCTCCCAAAGTCTTGTGGAGAATTGGGTATAGCTCTTGTATCCTCTCTTTATGAGACTTGATCATTCATCTATGGAATACTTTCGTTCATATCCTTGTCATGAGCTTTATAGAGTAATCATGATCTTGTTTGATCGTTCATCGTTCGTTCATATAAGTTCGTCGTTCGTTCTTCGTTCTTCATTAATAGAAGATGAACTCATATCGAATGTTCTTCGTTCGTTCATACTTGATCACCGATTACTCCCGATCTTACTTGATTAATTGCCGTTCGTCGCTCATTCTTGAGCGACGAACGCCTTTGCATGACTTAGTGCTAGCTTTGATCCTTTCTGTCTAGCGTATGCTAGTTAGGCTAGTGTTCTTATGAATAGGCTTCGGGTTCATCGTCCCGCAAGGGTGCTCTAGATTTACCACCATGTCGGTGCCTCGAGGGATCTAGAGTTGTGGTTAGTGACGCCGGCACGGTGCCGGGGTTATCTACCCACCGTTGAATGTGCTTCGTGTCCCACGGTTTGTAGAGGTAGGTGACAAGAAGTGACAGCCTTGTCATCCAAAGTAATCCTCCACGTTCGGGCATGGCATAGGAGTCTAAAAAGCCGGAGTCGCGAGGCGGACCTCGCGTAAGACGGATCTCCCGATGATGCCTAGGCATTAGACGCTTGCTTGCGCTTGCATGATCTTGGATGTTAGGTAGAAGCTGCGCACTCATATGAATGTTGTATCATTAGGAGTAGTGGTCTCGCTAGTCTAGTTTAGCTTTATCTAGGATCGCCTCTATCCCTTTTATAAGAGAATGCATCGCCTTGGTGTGTGTCACACTATCCTCAACTTATTGCTCCTAACCCCTGCATTGGAATGTGAATACTTCATCATTCTTTTGTAACACCATGAACATAAGTACTCTTATCAACCATGTCTTCCTTTGGGAAAATATAAATACGATACCCTTGAATACTCTCGGGTGAAATGCTACAACGGGTTATCCGTCCGCTTGCGGATATTCATGACCCACCTTATAATACATATCTAGTACTTGTACTCGGATGTGGATTATTTGGTTAAATAGTGCAAGTGACTTAAACCCTTGGCTCTCCCGCGGTCACGTGTTTCTTTCCGCGTGACCTTAAGAGATGCCAACAAGCAAAATCCCTATTTTGCTACGTTGTCTTGGTTGTCCTTGGGTAAACTAACCTTGTTGCAGAAATACTCCGTTCCCTGCGGATATAAATACGATACCTTGGAATACTCCCGGGTGAAGTGCTACAACGGTATTCCGTGCGCTTGCGGATTTATTCGTGACGTAAGAATTACGTCTAACACAAAGATATGTCACGATAGATAAGTAGATCACCACGTATAAATCACCAAAAAGAGTGTTTACACGCCAAGGTAAAAGAAAAGGAAATACTACTCCACTTTACAAAAGGGAGGAACACTCCTTCCTCTTCCTTGCCCTCTCTCCTATTCTACTAAGATACAAGAGGCCCTTGGCCTAAGGATGAGAGTTTTGTCTTGTATCTTGATGTTGGTGGTGTGTTGAGAGAGGGGGTGTAGCCCTTTATTTATAGCCTTGGAAGGTCGGCAATTTGGAGGCGGTTCCGGACGTCGGTGGCATTAATTGCAGGTGGAACCGACCTCCAAACGTCGGTGACAAACCGCCGGAGAAAGATGGGCCAGGGGGTCCACTGGCAGTTCGGCCGAACCCACTAGGGTGGTTCGGCCGAACCGGCCCGGACTCCCCGGGCCTGGTTCTTCTCTCGGTGCCTTCCTCTGGCTGTGTAATGGCCCAATCCACTTGCTTGGTTTGATGTTGAGGCTCTGTTTTGTGGTTTTGGGCTTTTGGACTATATTCTTTAGTCCGGGGAAAATCCGTCGATTGCAAAGTCCATGTTTCGTGCATGTTTTCCCTGTTTTCATATGAATTGCACCTGCATTCATAATTTCACCAAGACTAGTGGAAATTGTTAGAAATAAACCCTATGTCTACTCTTGGTGATGGTGTTTGGTTCGGAAAAGTGCAATATGTTGACGGTAAAAATAGACCATAAGGACCGTCAACAAGACCCCCACACTTAGCTCTTTGCTCGTCCTCGAGTAAAGCTTGTGAGCATAAGGCGGGAGCATACTTCTCATGGTATGATGCTAGCATACAAGTTATTCCAAGCCATACCTGCACCTGTGAACTTTGATGTGTCTACCATGTAATCTTGGGCGGTTTGAGGAATGGAACGGTCGTGATTCGAGTCATCGTAGCCACCTCTGCTCGAGTCACTTGGTTTTTTTTTTTTTTTTTTTTTTTTTTTTTTGAATAATTTTCAAAAGTGAAAACATAGCTCATACTCCTCGAATGATAGCTCTCAAATTGCTCAATGTGTATGATTCCTCACCAAGGCATTGGAATTGCCTCTTTTTATCCTACTTCTACAAAAGGCTTTATGTGGAGCTTGGTAGGGAATGAAAGAGAGGCATACTTGCATCACATATTTTTGCCGAACCAAAAGAGTGGATCCATGGAGAATGCAAGTCATACAATCCTGATCAAGATGTGCATGTGTGTATAATGGTAGCGAGGTGGAAAGCATACTCCTTTTTGTATTCCTTCTCTCTCTCTCTTTTTCAGATTTTTGAGGAGGACATGGCTAGCATTTTTTTCTTTCTTTCCCTCTCTCTCTTTTTTTTTTTTTTTTTTTTTAACATTATCCCTCTTTTCATTTTCAACATGCTCTACTTTTGTATGAGCAGGGATTATTCTTTCTCTTGCATAGCCATGTCTCCGATGATAACTTGAGAGAGGAAGGTAATAATGTGGAGTATTTATTTTGGTGGATGGACGGGCGTATTGCTTGACTTCCAGCGTAGAAGCTTAGTGTGAGGTGGAGTGTACGTGATCTTGATCATGAGAGTATAACAAGCTTCTCACTAGGGTCACACAATTTTGATAAAGCTCAATGCAATGACAAGCATCATATTTGTGTAGGCTTTGCAATGTGATCAACATATGGCTTTGGTGGGAATATAAGATCTTTGAGGAGCATGAAGCTATAAATTTTAAATTTTTCAAGATAAATACCCAATTACTCTATGCAGGAGGAGCAAGACTCATCTCATCCAACCATCCAATCTTTCTCCACTCCACGGGGTGAACTCTTAGAGCCACCATCATCATCACAACCTATTTCTTCACCTGGCTATGAGTTCTTCCCCGATTACATTTCGATGATTAGAGGTTTATCCTTTTCGGGTTTGAAACATGCCAGAAATGCTTGTTGGCATCTCTTAAGGTCACGCGGAAAGAAACACGTGACCGCGGGAGAGCCAAGGGTTTAAGTCACTTGCACTATTTAACCAAATAATCCACATCCAAGTACAAGTACTAGATATGTATTATAAGGTGGGTCATGAATATCCGCAAGCTGGACGGATAACCCGTTGTAGCATTTCACCCGAGAGTATTCAAGGGTATCGTATTTATATTTTCCCAAAGGAAGACATGGTTGATAAGAGTACTTATGTTCATGGTGTTACAAAAGAATGATGAAGTATTCACATTCCAATGCAGGGGTTAGGAGCAATAAGTTGAGGATAGTGTGACACACACCAAGGCGATGCATTCTCTTATAAAAGGGATAGAGGCGATCCTAGATAAAGCTAAACTAGACTAGCAGACCACTACTCCTAATGATACAACATTCATATGAGTGCGCAGCTTCTACCTAACATCCAAGATCATGCAAGCGCAAGCAAGCGTCTAATGCCTAGGCATCATCGGGAGATCCGTCTTACGCGAGGTCCGCCTCGCGACTCCGGCTTTTTAGACTCCTATGCCATGCCCGAACGTGGAGGATTACTTTGGATGACAAGGCTGTCACTTCTTGTCACCTACCTCTACAAACCGTGGGACACGAAGCACATTCAACGGTGGGTAGATAACCCCAAAGACCGTGCCGGCGTCACTAACCACAACTCTAGATCCCTCGAGGCACCGACATGGTGGTAAATCTAGAGCACCCTTGCGGGACGATGAACCCGAAGCCTATTCATAAGAACACTAGCCTAACTAGCATACGCTAGACGAAAGGATCAAAGCTAGCACTAAGTCATGTAGATGCGTTGCCGCTCAAGAATGAGCGACGAACGGCAATTAATCAAGTAAGATCAGGAGTAATCGGTGATCAAGTATGAACGAACGAAGAACATTCGATATGAGTTCATCTTCTATTAATGAAGAACGAAGAACGAACGACGAACTTATATGAACGAACGATGAACGATCAAACAAGATCATGATTACTCTATAAAGCTCATGACAAGGATATGAACGAAAGTATTCCATAGATGAATGATCAAGTCTCATAAAGAGAGGATACAAGAGCTATACCCAATTCTCCACAAGACTTTGGGAGCAATGAGGCAGCCCACTACTAAGCCTAGCACTACCTAGAAAGCCTCTAAACTTCTAGTGTGAGGAGAGAATGATCCTTGTGTTGTTGTGTGTGTTAAGGAGGGGGGTACCCCTCCTTATATAGGCTTGAAAGGTCGGCTCCCGGAGGCGGTTTCGTAGGCCGGTGGCATTTAATGCGCGTGGAACCGACCTCCGTAGGCGGTGGGCAAACCGCCGTAGAAAAGTGGGCCAGGGGGCCACCATGACGGTTCGGCCGAACCGCCTTGTTGGTTCGGCCGAACCGCCACCGCCCCTCCCGGGCCGGGCTTTGCGGTTGGCTCCCCCACCGGATGTTGGTCTTTGATCCAGGTGCGTGAGGCCTTATTTGTGTTGGATTTCGTGGTCGTTGGCCTTTTATCTTGGAGTTGATTCCCGCGGCGAAGTGGAAGTTTTGTAAAAGTGTTGATTTGTCGCCTCTGGGCCCGGAATTCATCATTTTCCACCTGCACACTAAAAATCTAGAGGTACACGTGGAACTAGGTTATTTCTAAGTAAAATGCATGCAAGACATGCCTAGTCCTTCTCATTTATTTGACTAATTGACTGGTCGAAATTGGTCCGTAACGACCGTCAACAAGCTCCCCTAAGCTTACCCCTTGCTCGTCCCGAGCAAGTAGTAGAACTTTAGGTTGTTGATCAGGAGTTGCTACAATGCCTACTTCTCAAAGGTACCAAGTGTATAACAAAGATACTCATCCTTGAGTTGAATAAGTTGGCAATGGTGACTCACCCTTCCCCTTAGTCCTCATGGGGCTTTGTGCTTTTCACTTTACCTTGGGCGGTTGAGAGAGAGAACGGTGTATAGAGCATTTATTTTCTCTTCCCTTGTCTTGCTTTTTATTCTCCTGACGTTTTCAAAAAATATTTTTTTTTTTTTTTTCAAGTAAAACCACGTTCCACAAGTGATGCTCTCGAATCGCTCTAATGGTGTTTATATTCCTCACCAAGGCATGTGTATTGCCTCATCCTACATCTAATAGGCTTTTGTGGAGCTCAAGGTAGGGTATGAAATGAGGCATACTTGCATTCATATTTTTGCGAAACCAAAAGAGTGGATCCATGGAGATAGCAAGTCATACAATCGTAGATCAAGATGTGCAAGTGTGAAGATGATGGTGGTGGTGTATTTGACTACTCCTCTTTTTGTTTCACCTCTTTTTATTTTGGATTTTGGGCATGGCTATCTTTTCTTCTTTCTTTTTCTATGCTCGAAATGAGAGCAGCATCTTTTTCTTGCTCATCTTTTGTGAGCCTTATTTTCTTTTTTCTTTTGCATAGCCATGCCTTCTTTTGATATTTTAAGAGAGGTGATAAAATGTGAGGAGTGTCTTTATTTTGGGTGGATGGCATGACATGTTGCTAACTTCCGGTGTAGAAGTGTAGCATATGAGGTGGAGTGTGTACGTGATCTTGATCATGAGAGTATGAAAAGCATCTCACTAGGGTCACACAATTTTGATAAAGCTCAATGAAGTAACAAGTAGCAAATGAGTAAGGTTTTCAAGGGAAATTTGCATATGGCTTTGGTAGGAATTTATCATCACTTGGGAACTTATAGATTTTGCAATTTTTGGGAACAGAATTCCGGAGATTTTAAGCTCAACTTAGGACAAGATCATAGCAGCTCTTTTTACCATATCATCATCTCACAACAACTTAGGTGCAGCTCAAGCATGTGCAGCCCACAAGTTTCAGGTTCTAAGCAAGTTTTGCTAGCCACCAAACTCAAAACTAGGAGAGTTCTAAATTATAGACTAGGCACATGAGAGAAATAAAACAGAGCAACTATTCATCATCTCAACATAGAAAGACTAGCAACATACTTGCAGCGTATAAAAGGGAACTAAGCTACTTCTTTTTGTTCTTTTTAGTTTTATCATTTTTATTTTGTTTTTCATATGAGAGGCAAGAACAAGCAAAAACAAGAGACAATAAAGGATACAAGTTGCGATACATGATACCTTAGCGGGGGTGCTGCCCCCCCAAGCTTGTTCTTGCTCATGGGTTTGGTGGAATGAACCCCATGTGACGGAAGTAAGCCAAAAGATCGGCTCGTTGTTGCTCCGTCATGTTGGTGAGGGCGGTGAGCTGGGTGTCGGTGCGCTCTTGCCATTGATGAGTTTGCAAGATGTGTTGGTTGAGCGCATACTCGGTGTCTTCCGCCGTGGTTTGGAGTCTTCCCATTTGTGAGGAGAGGTTGTTCATCTCCCGCACAAAGTTGTAGCCTTGGGCTGATCCGGAGTCGGTGGAGTGTTCCTCCCATTGTTGTTGTGGAGAAAACAGCCCCGGGCCATATCCCGGAGTTTGCCACGCCGATCCCCCGGCCATGTGAGGTGGCGGGGCTGGGTACCCACCGGGAGAAAACCCGGGGTGGCTGTACCCCGGCTCGCCATGAGTCGTGGGGTGCGGTGTGGGCATCTCGGAGGTAGATGGTTGTTCCGATCTGTGCGCCCCCTGCGAGAAGATACACTCCTGCGAGACCGCTGCGCTTCTTGGAGCTCAATGGTTAGATTTTTGAGAGTATACAAACGAAGGTCCGGGTTAGGTAACCGAAACTCGTTTGCATATCCCACAAAATAATATATGAGGGAATCGTTCGGACCATTCTTAAGAGAGTGACCTTGAATAAGATAATCTTTATTTATAAGAGAGCGAGGTGTAGCAAGGTATTCAACATTAGCATCATGTAAAGCTCCCACCCGCATGGCAATTCGTGTCACTAGAGAGGTACATTCAATTGGTCCTATCGTCCCAAGATTTTCTATCCATTGGCAAATCATGGCTTTCACGGAGCAATCTTAATCTTATCGACCGCAGCAAAAAGAATTTTTAGCTCATCCTCACAAGCACACTCCGAATATCACTCCTTGGAAAAAGAGTGATAGCAATCCACATGTGCATAAAACGCAAGGTAGGATGATGGATGTGATTAGTTCTAGGTCGCACGCAACTAGGAAGACCCGTAATCCTTTCCCAAAAAGCATGCTTTGAAAACCGAGGAAGGGCACCATCCAAGTCGGTATTGCAGCGAGTATTAAAGCCAAGAAGAGTGCTAAGTTCTTTCCAAGTCAAACGGTAGGATTCACGGAAAAACCGAAAAGAAATTCCTTCATCTACCGTTTGTAGGGTGCATAAAAACTGAAGTGTAAGCAAGCGGGAACCCGGCTCATTTACACTAGCAAAATCTGTCCACCCTAAGGCTTTAAATACTTGAGCAAATTCAGCATCCATACCTATTTTGTGCAGCAGCTCCGTGTCAAATGCTCGCGTAGGAGCAAAGAGACGGTGTTGGAGAAGCGTGTAGGTGCGCGTCTCGTGCTCGCCCACTAAGTCGAGGTCGGTGTCGGTGAGGAGACGATGCTCGATGTTGCCCTCTTGCCCTTCTTCCTCGACTTGTGGTGGTGAACTTGGCGGTGACTCGACTACGGGGCGTGCGCGGGTGCTTCGACGTAAAGAGCTTGAACTTGAGCGTGAGCTCAAGGACCTCTTGATTGACCCGAACAGCTTCTTGGCACCGGTCATGGCTGCACACAAAGAGAGCAAGAATGCAAGAACAAAAATTCCGAACGGGTCATGTGAGGGAAAAAATCAAATTAGCGACACCGTCGGTTGTTCATGTGAGCAAGAAATCGCAACTCGAGAAAACCAAACAAAAACAAATCAAACCAAAAACTAGACAAAGACACCAAGAGCAAAAGATTTATGCAGAACTTTTAGGCAATGAGCAAGTGAGGACAATGGAAAACTTGAGAGTAATGAGAATGAAGTGAGTGAGGAGTGGAAATGATAGTGTGAGAGGGGGAGAGAGCTCTCGGCCAGGCCACCTCTACTTATAGCTCACGAAGTAGCCGTTTTTGAGCGTTAGGAGGGGCATATGACCGTTGGGAAAAGGACAGACCGAGCAACGGTCATGGCAGTCTCGGCCGAACCAAGGAGGTGGGTTCGGCCGACCTGCTGTGGGTCCCTTTTGCTCCCCTTTTGGCCCATAGCTCCCAACGGCCAAATGATCATTGACCATGGTTGCTACGTCCGTATATTCCTCGTAAATTTTTGCTCAAGAAATCCAAAGAAAGTTGCCTCAAATTCAGCTTTATTCGAAAAATCAAATCTCGAGAAAAAGTGTTGGAGAAAATTCCAACATGCAAAAATTGTTTTTGGATTTTGTATAAGGATACAAGGGTTGTCCAAAAGTTTCAAACAAAGTAGGAAAATTTGGACGTAAAAGGATTTTGGTTTTCAAATTTTCTATGCATGGCGAGTGAGAAAAAAAATCAAATATGCTGGCGGAAAATCCAAATAAATGAAATGAAAATTATCTTGTGATAAAATAGAATATGCAGGGAGATGCATGTGGTGGAAAACAAAAATCAAAAGAAATCGAAAGATAATACCGATTTATCCCGTCGACCAGGGCTTTGCCATTTTAAGTCCGGCGAGCGAGGACTTCTCCATTTCTTTTCATCCTTGTGGTGCAGGCCCTTTCCCCGGAGAAGAGGATGAAGATGGCTGCACCTTCTTCACTTGCCACACTTGTTTGGTCTTTGTTGATGTAGGTGGCTTTGTGTCTTGAAGGACCGGCTTCTTGGCCCATAATCCCGGCCTTGTCGTTGCAGTGCTTCTTGGGTTGGTACCATGACGGATTCTCAATTTTGTCAAGTTGCTTCCAAAAGGCGACGAGACTATCCGTCTTTCTTGGCGTCACTTCAACTTCACGGATGTTTGAGGGATTTGGCCCATACTTGATCTTGATCATTGAGCATTGTTCTTTTCTTGGTTGGAACTCAAACTTTTCCTCCTTCCCATTGATGTGGAATCGGATTTCTCCATTCCCAACATCAATTTGGGCGTTTGCGGTGCCGAGGAAGGGACGTCCCAAAATGAGGGGCGTGTTCTTGTCGATATCCATCTCAAGCACCACAAAGTCCACCGGTATGAAGTTGCCTCGAATTTTTACCGGCACGTCTTCGGCTATTCCCGCGGGGTAGCGGACCGAAGAGTCCGCCAATTGCAACCTCATTGGTGTAGGAGTCAAGGTTGTGTAGCTCAAACGATCAAAGACTTCTTTGGGCATCACGCCGACGCTTGCCCCAAGATCACATAAGGCCTGGTCGAAGTGGTGTGCCCCAATGGAACATGATATTGTGGGGCAGCCAGGGTCCTTCTTCTTTTCTCGAAGCCGATTGAGTATAGCTGCGCTACACTCCTCTCGTGAGCTTGACCATTTCCTCGTTGGGTAGTGGCCTCTTGTTGTTGAGGATGTCTTTAAGGTAGCGTGCATATGTGGGCACCTGCACCATGTCCAACAATGGCACGTTGACATGAATCCTTCGGATGGTCTCGACGAATCGAGCAAATTGTTCATCCTCCTTTGGCTTCCCGTTTCGTGAGGGAATGGCAAAAAGCTTGTGTCTTGAAATTCAATTCCATTCTTCCCTTCACTTGGCTTCGGTTCTTCTTCTTTTTCTTTGGTAATAGAAGGGCTTTCCTCCTCCAGGTCGTTCCCTGTTCTTCTTTGCTGCATGGTTAGGATATGGCGGATCCCGAGTGGATTTTCCTCCCCTCGTGGTAACCGCATTAACATTTTCCAAAGAAGACTCGGGTTGCCCCGGATCTTCCCGAATTAGAACCAGGAATAAGAGCAGCTAGCCGAGCAACTTGGGTTTCAATCATTTTATTAAAGCTCAGCTGATTTTTGAAAGCAGAGGAGAAACCTTCTATTTGTGCAGCTTATGTTTTCTAAGACTTTATCATTGGCAGCAAGCTTTTTGTTGATAGATTCGTTAATTTTAGCTTGGCCATAAACCAAATCTTTCAAGGAAGGTTGATTATTGTTAAAGCCATAAAAATTGTTACCTCCTTGATATGATGGTCGGTTTTGGTTGTACCCTTGTCCTCCGTTTGGACGATACCCGTTGTTGTTGTTCATGTAGAACACCTCTTCATGGGTATGGGGGCAATCCTTCCCCATATGGCCAGTTGTTCCCGCACTCCTCACACGTCATGTGTGAGTCCAATGCATGAACACCACCATTTGCGTTGTGTTCGTCCAAGCGTTTTATGAGGAGGTCAACCTTGGCGGACAAGCATGTCCACCTCCTTGACAGGGTGTACGCTTCTTGCGCGTGTTTGGAGTCGATCATCGCTCCACCCTTGATTGGAGACCATCTTCTCTATGAGTTCTTTTGCTTGGGCAATAGTTTTGGAGAAGAAGGCTCCTCCAAGCAGCGGCATCCATATGTCCACGGGTTGTTGGTGTCAACCCGTTGTAGAAGTGTTGAAGAATGAGCCATTCCTCCATCCCATGGTGAGGGCAGGCCGTAATGTATTCTTGAAGCCTTTCCCATGCCTCGGCATGGATTCGTTTGTCGCTTGTCGGAAACTTGCAATTCTTCCACGAAGGGCATTGGTTTTGCCCATCGGGAAAAACTTGGCGAGGAACGCCGTGGAACATTTGTTCCAAGTGTCAATGCTTGCACGATTGGCATAAAACCACTGTTTCGCCTTCCCAAGGAGGGATAGGGGAAACAAAGCGGAGTTTGATAGCATCTTGGTTGGCTCCGGCCGTGGCTGATGTGTTGCATATTTCCAGGAACTGTTGGAGATGAGAGTTGGCGTCCTCGGAGGCCTTTCCACAAAAGGGAATGGCTTGCACCATAGTGATGAGGCTGGACTTGATGTCAAGTCCTGCAGCACCAGCCGTCGACGTTGGGCCCAATGGGCACATTGGCGACGGAGGGCGCAGAGTAGTCACGAAGGGTCCTTTCAGCCATGAGTGTTGAGGTTGATGGTGCGGAAGATGCGGGCTCGCTTGTCGTGGGTTCTTGAGGAGAGACAACGACGCGAGGTCGAGTCTTTCTCGCAAGAGCCTCGGGATTATCAACGAAGTTTTCCAGCAAGTCGAATCCACGCATGCACTATCCTCGTTTTCACCTTTGAGAGAAAACAGATCAAGGTTAGCCTGCAAGGGCAATGATTAAATCATCATCAAGTGTAATCATGAACATTCATTGTATTCTTATTAACCAATGTCTTCCCCGGCAACGGCGCCGTAAATGCTTGTTGGCATGAGACTATCCGTCTTTCTTGGCGTCACTTCAACTTCACGGATGTTTGAGGGATTTGGCCCATACTTGATCTTGATCATTGAGCATTGTTCTTTTCTTGGTTGGAACTCAAACTTTTCCTCCTTCCCATTGATGTGGAATCGGATTTCTCCATTCCCAACATCAATTTGGGCGTTTGCGGTGCTGAGGAAGGGACGTCCCAAAATGAGGGGCGTGTTCTTGTCGATATCCATCTCAAGCACCACAAAGTCCACCGGTATGAAGTTGCCTCGAATTTTACCGGCACGTCTTCGGCTATTCCCGCGGGGTAGCGGACCGAAGAGTCTGCCAATTGCAACCTCATTGGTGTAGGAGTCAAGGTTGTGTAGCTCAAACGATCAAAGACTTCTTTGGGCATCACGCCGACGCTTGCCCCAAGATCACATAAGGCCTGGTCGAAGTGGTGTGCCCCAATGGAACATGATATTGTGGGGCAGCCAGGGTCCTTCTTCTTTTCTCGAAGCCGATTGAGTATAGCTGCGCTACACTCCTCTCGTGAGCTTGACCATTTCCTCGTTGGGTAGTGGCCTCTTGTTGTTGAGGATGTCTTTAAGGTAGCGTGCATATGTGGGCACCTGCACCATGTCCAACAATGGCACGTTGACATGAATCCTTCGGATGGTCTCGACGAATCGAGCAAATTGTTCATCCTCCTTTGGCTTCCTGTTTCTGTGAGGGAATGGCAAAAAGCTTGTGTCTTGAAATTCAATTCCATTCTTCCCTTCACTTGGCTTCGGTTCTTCTTCTTTTTCTTTGGTAATAGAAGGGCTTTCCTCCTCCAGGTCGTTCCTGTTCTTCTTTGCTGCATGGTTAGGATATGGCGGATCCCGAGTGGATTTTCCTCCCCTCGTGGTAACCGCATTAACATTTTCCAAAGAAGACTCGGGTTGCCCCGGATCTTCCCGCAATTAGAACCAGGAATAAGAGCAGCTAGCTGAGCAACTTGGGTTTCAATCATTTTATTAAAGCTCACCTGATTTTTGAAAGCAGAGGAGAAACCTTCTATTTGTGCAGCTTATGTTTTCTAAGACTTTATCATTGGCAGCAAGCTTTTTGTTGATAGATTCGTTAATTTTAGCTTGGCCATAAACCAAATCTTTCAAGGAAGGTTGATTATTGTTAAAGCCGTGAAAAATTGTTACCTCCTTGATATGATGGTCGGTTTTGGTTGTACCCTTGTCCTCCGTTTGGACGATACCCGTTGTTGTTGTTCATGTAGAACACCTCTTCATGGGTATGGGGGCAATCCTTCCCCATATGGCCGGTGTTCCCGCACTCCTCACACGTCATGTGTGAGTCCAATGCATGAACACCACCATTTGCGTTGTGTTCGTCCAAGCGTTTTATGAGGAGGTCAACCTTGGCGGACAGCATGTCCACCTCCTTGACAGGGTGTACGCCTCTTGCGCGTGTTTGGAGTCGATCATCGCTCCACCCTTGATTGGAGACCATCTTCTCTATGAGTTCTTTTGCTTGGGCAATAGTTTTGGAGAAGAAGGCTCCTCCAAGCAGCGGCATCCATATGTCCACGGGTTGTTGGTGTCAACCCGTTGTAGAAGTGTTGAAGAATGAGCCATTCCTCCATCCCATGGTGAGGGCAGGCCGAATGTATTCTTGAAGCCTTTCCCATGCCTCGGGCATGGATTCGTTTGTCGCTTGCTGGAAACTTGCAATTCTTCCACGAAGGGCATTGGTTTTGCCCATCGGGAAAAACTTGGCGAGGAACGCCGTGGAACATTTGTTCCAAGTGTCAATGCTTGCACGATTGGCATAAAACCACTGTTTCGCCTTCCCAAGGAGGGATAGGGGAAACAGGCGGAGTTTGATAGCATCTTGGTTGGCTCCGGCCGTGGCCGATGTGTTGCATATTTCCAGGAACTGTTGGAGATGAGAGTTGGCGTCCTCGGAGGCCTTTCCACAAAAGGGAATGGCTTGCACCATAGTGATGAGGCTGGACTTGATGTCAAGTCCTGCAGCACCGGCGTCGACGTTGGGCCCAATGGGCACATTGGCGACGGAGGGCGCAGAGTAGTCACGAAGGGTCCTTTCAGCCATGAGTGTTGAGGTTGATGGTGCGGAAGATGCGGGCTCGCTTGTCGTGGGTTCTTGAGGAGAGACAACGACGCGAGGTCGAGTCTTTCTCGCAAGAGCCTCGGGATTATCAACGAAGTTTTCCGGCAAGTCGAATCCACGCATGCACTATCCTGTTTTCACCTTTGAGAGAAAACAGATCAAGGTTAGCCTGCAAGGGCAATGATTAAATCATCATCAAGTGTAATCATGAACATTCATTGTATTCTTATTAACCAATGTCTTCCCCGGCAACGGCGCCGGAAATGCTTGTTGGCATCTCTTAAGGTCACGCGGAAAGAAACACGTGACCGCGGGAGAGCCAAGGGTTTAAGTCACTTGCACTATTTAACCAAATAATCCACATCCAAGTACAAGTACTAGATATGTATTATAAGGTGGGTCATGAATATCCGCAAGCGGACGGATAACCCGTTGTAGCATTTCACCCGAGAGTATTCAAGGGTATCGTATTTATATTTTCCCAAAGGAAGACATGGTTGATAAGAGTACTTATGTTCATGGTGTTACAAAAGAATGATGAAGTATTCACATTCCAATGCAGGGGTTAGGAGCAATAAGTTGAGGATAGTGTGACACACACCAAGGCGATGCATTCTCTTATAAAAGGGATAGAGGCGATCCTAGATAAAGCTAAACTAGACTAGCAGACCACTACTCCTAATGATACAACATTCATATGAGTGCGCAGCTTCTACCTAACATCCAAGATCATGCAAGCGCAAGCAAGCGTCTAATGCCTAGGCATCATCGGGAGATCCGTCTTACGCGAGGTCCGCCTCGCGACTCCGGCTTTTTAGACTCCTATGCCATGCCCGAACGTGGAGGATTACTTTGGATGACAAGGCTGTCACTTCTTGTCACCTACCTCTACAAACCGTGGGACACGAAGCACATTCAACGGTGGGTAGATAACCCCAAGCACCGTGCCGGCGTCACTAACCACAACTCTAGATCCCTCGAGGCACCGACATGGTGGTAAATCTAGAGCACCCTTGCGGGACGATGAACCCGAAGCCTATTCATAAGAACACTAGCCTAACTAGCATACGCTAGACGAAAGGATCAAAGCTAGCACTAAGTCATGTAAAGTGCGTTGTCGCTCAAGAATGAGCGACGAACGGCAATTAATCAAGTAAGATCAGGAGTAATCGGTGATCAAGTATGAACGAACGAAGAACATTCGATATGAGTTCATCTTCTATTAATGAAGAACGAAGAACGAACGACGAACTTATATGAACGAACGATGAACGATCAAACAAGATCATGATTACTCTATAAAGCTCATGACAAGGATATGAACGAAAGTATTCCATAGATAAAAGATCAAGTCTCATAAAGAGAGGATACAAGAGCTATACCCAATTTTCCACAAGACTTTGGGAGCAATGAGGCAGCCCACTACTAAGCCTAGCACTACCTAGAAAGCCTCTAAACTTCTAGTGTGAGGAGAGAATGATCCTTGTGTTGTTGTGTGTGTTAAGGAGGGGGGTACCCCTCCTTATATAGGCTTGAAAGGTCGGCTCCCGGAGGCGGTTTCGTAGGTCGGTGGCATTTAATGCGCGTGGAACCGACCTCCGGAGGCGGTGGGCAAACCGCCGGAGAAAAGTGGGC
Organism: Chloris gayana; assembly: GCA_031894775.1. Lineage (NCBI taxonomy): Eukaryota > Viridiplantae > Streptophyta > Magnoliopsida > Poales > Poaceae > Chloris > Chloris gayana. Next base: position 500,090 of record JAUNZO010001841.1, on the reverse strand, counting down.
CGGGGGGCCACCATGACGGTTCGGCCGAACCGCCTTGTTGGTTCGGCCGAACCGCCACCGGCCCCTCCCGGGCTGGGCTTTGGCGGTTGGCTCCCCCACCGGATGTTGGTCTTTGATCCAGGTGCGTGAGGCCTTATTTGTGTTGGATTTCGTGGTCGTTGGCCTTTTATCTTGGAGTTGATTCCCGCGGCGAAGTGGAAGTTTTGTAAAAGTGTTGATTTGTCGCCTCGGGCCCTGGAATTCATCATTTTCCACCTGCACACTAAAAATCTAGAGGTACACGTGGAACTAGGTTATTTCTAAGTAAAATGCATGCAAGACATGCCTAGTCCTTCTCATTTATTTGACTAATTGACTGGTCGAAATTGGTCCGTAACGACCGTCAACAAGCCCCCCAAGCTTACCCCTTGCTCGTCCCGAGCAAGTAGTAGAACTTTAGGTTGTTGATCAGGAGTTGCTACAATGCCTACTTCTCAAAGGTACCAAGTGTATAACAAAGATACTCATCCTTGAGTTGAATAAGTTGGCAATGGTGACTCACCCTTCCCCTTAGTCCTCATGGGGCTTTGTGCTTTTCACTTTACCTTGGGCGGTTGAGAGAGAGAACGGTGTATAGAGCATTTATTTTCTCTTCCCTTGTCTTGCTTTTTATTCTCCGGACGTTTTCAAAAAATATATATTTTTTTTTTTTTTTTTTTCAAGTAAAACCACGTTCCACAAGTGATGCTCTCGAATCGCTCTAATGGTGTTTATATTCCTCACCAAGGCATGTGTATTGCCTCATCCTACATCTAATAGGCTTTTGTGGAGCTCAAGGTAGGGTATGAAATGAGGCATACTTGCATTCATATTTTTGCGAAACCAAAAGAGTGGATCCATGGAGATAGCAAGTCATACAATCGTAGATCAAGATGTGCAAGTGTGAAGATGATGGTGGTGGTGTATTTGACTACTCCTCTTTTTGTTTCACCTCTTTTTATTTTGGATTTTGGGCATGGCTATCTTTTCTTCTTTCTTTTTCCATGCTCGAAATGAGAGCAGCATCTTTTTCTTGCTCATCTTTTGTGAGCCTTATTTTCTTTTTCTTTTGCATAGCCATGCCTTCTTTTGATATTTTAAGAGAGGTGATAAAATGTGAGGAGTGTCTTTATTTTGGGTGGATGGCATGACATGTTGCTAACTTCCGGTGTAGAAGTGTAGCATATGAGGTGGAGTGTGTACGTGATCTTGATCATGAGAGTATGAAAAGCATCTCACTAGGGTCACACAATTTTGATAAAGCTCAATGAAGTAACAAGTAGCAAATGAGTAAGGTTTTCAAGGGAAATTTGCATATGGCTTTGGTAGGAATTTATCATCACTTGGGAACTTATAGATTTTGCAATTTTTGGGAACAGAATTCCGGAGATTTTAAGCTCAACTTAGGACAAGATCATAGCAGCTCTTTTTACCATATCATCATCTCACAACAACTTAGGTGCAGCTCAAGCATGTGCAGCCCACAAGTTTCAGGTTCTAAGCAAGTTTTGCTAGCCACCAAACTCAAAACTAGGAGAGTTCTAAATTATAGACTAGGCACATGAGAGAAATAAAACAGAGCAACTATTCATCATCTCAACATAGAAAGACTAGCAACATACTTGCAGCGTATAAAAGGGAACTAAGCTACTTCTTTTTGTTCTTTTTAGTTTTATCATTTTTATTTTGTTTTTCATATGAGAGGCAAGAACAAGCAAAAACAAGAGACAATAAAGGATACAAGTTGCGATACATGATACCTTAGCGGGGGTGCTGCCCCCCAAGCTTGTTCTTGCTCATGGGTTTGGTGGAATGAACCCCATGTGACGGAAGTAAGCCAGAAGATCGGCTCGTTGTTGCTCCGTCATGTTGGTGAGGGCGGTGAGCTGGGTGTCGGTGCGCTCTTGCCATTGATGAGTTTGCAAGATGTGTTGGTTGAGCGCATACTCGGTGTCTTCCGCCGTGGTTTGGAGTCTTCCCATTTGTGAGGAGAGGTTGTTCATCTCCTGCACAAAGTTGTAGCCTTGGGCTGATCCGGAGTCGGTGGAGTGTTCCTCCCATTGTTGTTGTGGAGAAAACAGCCCCGGGCCATATCCCGGAGTTTGCCACGCCGATCCCCCGGCCATGTGAGGTGGCGGGGCTGGGTACCCACCGGGAGAAAACCCGGGGTGGCTGTACCCCGGCTCGCCATGAGTCGTGGGGTGCGGTGTGGGCATCTCGGAGGTAGATGGTTGTTCTGATCTGTGCGCCCCCTGCGAGAAGATACACTCTGCGAGACCGCTGCGCTTCTTGGAGCTCAATGGTTAGATTTTTGAGAGTATACAAACGAAGGTCCGGGTTAGGTAACCGAAACTCGTTTGCATATCCCACAAAATAATATATGAGGGAATCGTTCGGACCATTCTTAAGAGAGTGACCTTGAATAAGATAATCTTTATTTATAAGAGAGCGAGGTGTAGCAAGGTATTCAACATTAGCATCATGTAAAGCTCCCACCCGCATGGCAATTCGTGTCACTAGAGAGGTACATTCAATTGGTCCTATCGTCCCAAGATTTTCTATCCATTGGCAAATCATGGCTTTCACGGGAGCAATCTTAATCTTATCGACCGCAGCAAAAAGAATTTTTAGCTCATCCTCGCGCACAATTCGAATATCACTCCTTGGAAAAAGAGTGATAGCAATCCACATGTGCATAAAACGCAAGGTAGGATGATGGATGTGATTAGTTCTAGGTCGCACGCAACTTGTTGACGGTCCTTATGGTCCAATTTTACCGTCAACATATTGCATCTTTTTGAATCAAACACCATCACCAAGAATAGACATAGGGATTATTTCTAACAAATTCCACTAGTCTTGGTGAAATGATGAATGCAGGTGCAATTCATATGAAAACAGGGGAAAACATGCACGAAACATGGACTTTGCAATCGACGGATTTTCCCCGACTAAAGAATATCGTCCAAAAGCCCAAAACCACAAAACAGGGCCTCAACATCAAACCAAGCAAGTGGATTGGGCCAAGTACACAGCCGGAGGAAGGCACCGGAGAAGAACCAAGCCCGGGGAGCCTGAGCCGGCTCGGCCGAACCGCCCTACCGGTTCGGCCGACCGACAGTGGGCCCCCCGGCCCACTTTTCTCTCGGCGGTTCGTCACCGACGTCCGGAGGTCGGTTCCACCTGCAATTAATACCACCGACGTCCGGAACCGCCTCCAAGTTGCCGACCTTCCAAGGCTATAAATAAAGGGCTATACCCCCTCTCTCAACACACCACCAACATCAAGATAGAAGACAAAATTCTCATCCTTAGGCCAAGGGCCTCTTGTATCTTAGTAGAATAGGAGAGAGGGCAAGGAAAAGGAAGGAGTGTTCCTCCCTTTTATAAAGTGGAGTAGTATTTCCTTTCCTTTTACCTTGGCGTGTAAACACTCTTTTAGGTGATTTATACGTGGTGATCTACTTATCTATCGTGACATATCTTTGTTAGACGTAATTCTTGTTATACTTGTTTACGGGATCATCGCTTCGCAAGAAGTGCTCTAGCTTTCCGAACTCGCTCTAGGCCGAGGCTAGAGTAGCGGTCAATAGCATAGACGTGGTGTCTAGGGCCGGAGATCGCCTTTGTTTGCTGTGTGCCCCACGGTTTGTAGAGGTAGGTGGCAGGAAGTGACAGCCCTGTCATCCAAAGGAACCCTCCACGTTCGGGTACATAGTAGAGCTTTCGTAGATCGGAGTGGCTTGGCGGACCAAGCCTAAGACGGTGCCCGAAGTAAACAAGTCTAGCTTGCGTTCGTCTACCTTTAAAGGATAAATAGATAAGAGTCACCCTCTCGACCCTATTTTGCTACGTTGTCTTGGTTGTCCTTGGGTAAACTAACCTTGTTGCAGAAATACTCCGTTCCCTCGCGGATATAAATACGATACCTTGGAATACTCCCGGTGAAGTGCTACAACGGTATTCCGTGCGCTTGCGGATTTATTCGTGACGTAAGAAATACCAACAAGCATTTCTGGCGCCGTTGCTCGGGGAGCGGTTGTTATCTTTGTAACGAATCAGGTTTGCCCTCGTAATCTATCTTACTTACCGTTCTGTTTTTATTTTTCCTTACATTCAAAATTTCACAAAAACATATCATGGAGTCACACCCAACCATCCAATCTTTCTCCACTCCACGGGGTGAACTCTTAGAGCCACCATCATCATCACAACCTATTTCTTCACCCGGCTATGAGTTCTCCCCGATTACATTTCGATGATTAGAGGTTTATCCTTTTCGGGTTTTAAACATGAAAATCCTTATGAACACTTGCGAGAGTTTGAACATTTGTGTTCATGCCGACCGATCCATGGCATGACACAAGAAACATTGAAGTGGAAGTTGTTTCCCTTCTCTCTCAATGAGAAGGCGAAGCAATGGTACACTTACACCGCTAAGAGAGTGAACGGTGATTGGAAAGAATTGCGAGACAAATTTTGTCTAGCATTCTTCCCCGTGTCTCGTATCACTTCTCTACGAGCGGAAATAATAAGCTTTCGACAAGAAGAAAAGGAAACCTTGAGCGCGGCATGGATTCGGTTCTGTTCTCTAACGTACTCCGGACCAGAATTGTTGCTCCCCGAACCCGTTTTATTACAACACTTTTATTCGGGATTGAGCAACGATACCGCACTTTATCTTGACACGGCCGCGGGTGGATCTTTTTCTCATAAGACCATAGCGGAAGCACACGAACTTTTGGATCGAATTGTGGAAAACACACCTTTTTCCGCCGACTTACTCGTAGAGCCGTGAGTCGAAGATGAGGAACTCGTTGTGCAAGAGACACAGCACTTGGTGCCCATGATGGAGCACCTAGCACTCGAGTCCTCATCTAACACAAGAACAATGATAGAGGAAGATGAACCTCTTGAGTTCCCATTTGAGTTCAAGGAAGAAATTTTTGAAGATTTTGGAAACACCTTGAACTACTCCTATCAAAAGAAACCAAGCACTCCTCGCACCAACTCCCGAACCTATTGAAAAATCTATTCTCTTAAAAACTGTTCGGAAGTTGACAAGCAATCATGAGTGATGAATGGTTGATAGAAAACGAACTTTCTTCTGAAGTTCTTCGACTTGATCATCCTAGATCAACCATTCGTGGCTCAATTCGGGGAGTAATGGTAGATATTCTCTATAATCCTCTAGTAGGTGCCAACATCATGTCCGAATCTTTTGCTTCAACTTTATTTGGAAACGAGACATGGGCACCTTCTCGACAAACTCCTTAAAGCCTCACCGGGGCAATTTTTTGAGAGTTTGGGGATCATTAGAGATGTTTGCATTAAGCATAATGAAGCAAAGGTTTCCCTGGACTTTCACGTTTTCTGAATCTTGGATTTCGATGTTTTGGTCTGGTCATCCCATAGAAAAGCTTTTCTTAGGGATATCACCTTTAGGAACCTTAGACTTCACCCTCGGCAAGAAAACTTTTTCTCTTCCTATCATTCATGCACAAAACTCTTTTGCCGAGGAGCCGCTTGTGGAAGAAGAATGCATGGAGGAGGTTATGGCAATTTTTCCTCATGAAAACCCCGAATCATCCTTGGATGAAGATGCTCTTGATTTCATTTTGGAAGAGGATGATTCGGCGGAAACTTTTGAGCTGCCCGAAACTTTTACACCTACGCCACCTCCCGTAGAACTCAAAACTCTTCCACCAGGCTTGCGCCACGTTTTTCTTCACGGAAATCCCGAAACCCCCGTCATCATAAGTGACAAGCTTTCGGAGGAGGAAACCGCAAAACTCTTAGCCGTGCTAGAAAAACATCACTCCGTTTTTGGGTACTCGCTTGGAGACCTCAAGGGAATTAGCCCCGCTCTTTGCACCCATCGCATTCCCATAGGCCCCGATAGTACACCATCTAGGGAACCTCAAAGGAGGTTGAACAATGCGATGCGGGAGGTCGTTAAAAAGGAGGTCTTAAAACTTTTACATGCCGGCATTATCTATCCCGTTCCACACAACGAGTGGGTGAGTCCAAGGCAGGTTGTACCCAAGAAGGGAGGAATGACGGTCATCCGTAATGACAAAAATGAGTTGATCCCTCAACGCACCGTCACGGGATGGAGGATGTGCATAGATTACCGGAAACTTAACAAGGCTACAAAGAAGGATCATTTTCCGCTGCCCTTCATCGATGAGATGTTGGAACGGCCGGCAAATAATTCTTTCTTTTGTTTCCTTGATGGGTATTCAGGATATCATCAAATCCCCATCCATCCCGACGATCAAAGTAAGACCACTTTCACATGCCCCTATGGAACTTACGCCTATCGACGAATGTCCTTTGGGCTTTGCAATGCACCTGCTTTTTCAACGTTGCATGATGTCTATCTTTTCTCGACATGATCGAAGAGATTATGGAAGTATTCATGGATGATTTCTCCGTTTATGGAAAAACCTTTGATCATTGTTTAGAAAATTTAGACAAAGTCTTGCAACGTTGTCAAGAAAATGATTTAGTGCTCAATTGGGAAAAATGCCATTTCATGGTTAGAGAAGGCATAGTTCTAGGGCATTTAATTTCTCGAAAGGGGGATAGAGGTGGACAAAGCTAAATTAGAAGTTATAGAAAAGCTTCCACCTCCCGTGAATATTAGGGGCATTCGCAGCTTTCCGGGACATGCGGGGTTCTATCGTCGTTTTATCAAAGATTTCTCTCAAATTGCTAGACCCCTTACAAATCTACTTGCGAAGGATGCACCCTTTGAGTTTACCGATGAATGCATGACTCGCTTTCACTACCCTTAAAAATGCACTCATCTCAGCCGCCAATCATCCAACCCCCCGATTGGACGCTGCCTTTTGAGATAATGTGTGATGCTAGTGATTTTGCCGTAGGGGCTGTTCTTGGCCAAACTAGAGATAAAAAGCATCATGCAATCTCCTATGCAAGCAAAACCTTGACTCGGAGCTCAATTAAATTACACTACCACCGAAAAAGAGCTCCTTGCTCGTCGTTTTTGCTTTTGATAAGTTTAGATCCTACTTGACTCGGAGCAAAAGTCATTGTTTACACCGATCATGCTGCTTTAAAGTTTTTGCTCAATAAGAAGGATGCTAAACCCCGTTTGATACGATGGGTTCTTCTACTCCAAGAATTTGATGTAGAAATCCGTGATAAAAAAAGGAGTAGAAAATTCCGTGCAGCATCATTTGTCGCGTATACAATTCACTAACCTGCAGGAATTACCCATCAATGATTTCCTACGTGACGACATGCTGCTCCTAATAAGGGACTCACATCCATGGTACGCCGACATTGTGAACTTCATGGCAACGGGGTACGTACCACCCGGAAAGAGCAAGAAACGACTCATCTATGAGAGTCGCCGTCACTTATGGGAAGAACCCTTCCTTTACCGTGTCTCGCGCCGATGGATTGCTAAGGCGATGTGTGCCCATACCCGAGAGCACACGAATCATTGAGAAGTGCCATGCATCGCCATACGGGGGACACTACGGCGTGTTTCGTACACAGTGCCAAGATATGGCAAAGTGGTTTCTTTTGGCCAGCCATGTACGAAGACACAAAGGAATTTGTCGTGCGATGCCCGTAATGTCAAAGAGTTGGAGGCATCACGGCAAGAGATGCAATGCCCCTCAACTACAATTTACAAGTCGAGCTCTTCGACGTATGGGGCATTGACTTCATGGGACCGTTCACCAAGTCACATGACTGCGAATACATCTTGGTGGCGGTAGACTACGTGTCTAAGTGGGTAGAAGCAATGCCTTGCAGGGCCGCAAATGCCAAGCATGCTCGCCGGATGTTCCACGAAATTATCTTCCCGAGGTTTGGAACACCGAAGCTAGTGATAAGCGACGGAGGGTCTCACTTCATTGATAAGACCTTCCGACGCTTCCTAAGAGAACTTGGATCAAGGCATAATATCGCTACTCCATACCACCCTCAAACCAAGCAGGCAGGCCGAGACCTCAAACAAGCAAATCAAGCGGATCCCGCAAAAGACCGTAACAGAAATGGGGAAGGGATGGAAGGACAAGCTACCCGATGCACTATGGGCATACCGTACAGCATATAAGACACCCATAGGCATGTCCCCATACCAGCTCGTGTACGGGAAAACATGTCATTTACCCATCGAGACGGAACACCGAGCGTATTGGGCCATCCGGAAATGGAACATGGACCTTAATGGTGCCGGACGCAAAAGAAAAATGGAGATAGCTGAGTTAGAAGAATGGAGAGACAAAGCTTACCACAACTCAGCTATATACAAAGAAAGGACAAAAAGGTGGCACGACAAAAAGATAAAGATAAAGGTATTCAAGGTTGGAGATAAAGTCTTGCTATTCAATTCACGGGTGAAACTCTTCGGGCATGGAAAATTAAGAAGTAAATGGGACGGACCATACACGGTTATTGACACCTCGTCACATGGAGCAATCACACTTCAAGACGACGAAGGTAAAATATTTAAGGTAAATGGTCAGCGCCTTAAAATTTATTTCGAGCCCGATAAAGATAAAGAATTTGATGTCATGCACTTGATTGATTTGAAATATCTCTCATGATATCCCCCGTTTTACTTCATCACCCGTAGCAGTACTTTCCTTTGAATAAATATAGCAAGAAATAAACCAGAAAAAAGAAGGAAACCAGTAGGAAGAAAAGGCAGTCCGGCCGAACCCCACTTTGTGGTTCGGCCGAACCGGCCCGATCTCCCCGGCGCCCATCTTTTGCCAAAAATCCAATATCTCCTTCCTCCTTTCTTTATTTTCTGCTGGAAAATAAAAACCTTGTCGAGCGCGCTCGGGGTAGAAAACCCCTATTTATACTTCTCCTCTCCACCCAATCTTTTCATCTCCTCCACTTCCTACATCATGAGCGAACATAGCAGCGCCTCGTCCGACATCTCGGACGGCAGCAGCAAAAGGAAGAAGCCCCATGAATGGATTGAAGAAGGCGAAGCACTCGACAACGCTATCCGCCTCATTGAGGAGCTTCGCCGGCAGCTAGAGCGCGCCAAAAAAGAGAATGGGGTTCTCCGTAACCTCTACAACCACCTCGAGAGGGAGAAGAAGAAGGATGAAGACCTCATCGAGACCCTCACTCGGAGGATGGGCGCAGCACGACCTCGCCTTAGAGATGATCGAAGAAGAGAAGGCGAAACCGCGGGAGGAGGAGAGGAAAATTAAGAAAGATTAAGAGTAGGACGTAGAACGCATAAACCTTAGAAATCTTTCGATCCTTTTTGTAATACGCCTACTGTTTTAATTCAATCATATTAGTGCTCCCCGGGCTTCCATACCGGCAGAGCAAATTTTGTTTCCAAATGTCTTTTGTCTATCTTTTGAAGGAAACAGTGCAAAAAGGCAAGTGTGGGGGGGACATCGCGGAAAGCAAAGACAAACACACGCGAAGCGCGCGTAAACATCACGAGGAAAACAACACAAACACAAGCTGCGAAACAGAGCGCAAGTGAGGCCTGAGCCGCTCGGCCGAACCCAAGAGGGTGGTTCGGCCGAACCCTCGGTGGGTCCCACTCAGCCCCGCTTCCTCGTGGCACTTGAGTTTGTTTCTCACACTTCCTTTTTGCCTACCTTATTTGTCAAGTTCATTCCGAGACGCGAAAAACAATTACTAAAACTTGACCAACTAAAATTTGGGAAGATTTCTTTTGAATACCTTTGAAAATCCCAAGTCTCTCCCTAATACTCTCATGATGATCTTGCACACTTTTTATTACTCGCTTCATCACCACTTGCCCGTGAACAAATAATCAAATCCATAGGACCCATGTTTTTCTAGATTATTGGCAAGTGTGATATGGCTCGACGAAATGATCTTATGCTTAGCTTACCGAGTCCTTGGGAATTTTATTTCACAAAACAAAAATACCATGGCTTCATGCTCCTCTCTTGATACAAAAATGCCTACCAATGCCATATGACGATCATACCTTGCAAAACTTACATACATATGCTGCTTGTGTTTGCAATGAGCTTTACCAAAATTGAGTGACCCTAGAGAGAAACTTGTCATGCTCTCTTGATCAAGAGCACGTACACTCCACCAAAAAAGGGCTAAACTCCTACACCGGGAGCTAGCCCCCCACCAAAATAAAGACACTCCTCGCTTGCACCTCTTTTTACCTCTCTCTCTCTCTCAATCACGCATAAACAAGACATGGCTATGTAGAAAGAAAAGCTCACACAGATGAGCAATGAAAAGCTCACACAGATGAGCAATGAAAAGAAAGCTCACAAAGATGAGCAATGAAAAAGAGAAGAGATGCTCAAGCATAGAGCAAGAAAAGAAAAGAAAGAAAATAAAAAGATAGCCATGTTTTGAAAATGCAAAATAAAGAGGGGTCAATTACAATAGGAGTTGTCACTTTTTCATATCCATACACACACGCACTTCTTGATCAAGGTTGCATGACTTGGCTTCTCCATGGATCCTTTCTTTTGGCTTAGCAATATTTGTGATACAAGTATGCCTCTCTCATTCCCTACCGAGCTCCACATACAAGCCTAAAAAGTAGGAAAAAGAGAGGCAACACAATGCCTTGGTGAGGAAAACACTTTTTGAGCGATTCAAGAGAATCAAAGAGGAGCGGGAGTCATGTTGTTTATTTTCAAAACTTTCAAAAACCCAAGGTGCTTAGTGAGCAAAAGTATAGTGACTTGAGTCATGAGCTGTTCCACTTATCAATCATCCAAGAATGCATGTTAGCCACCGTCATGTTCACAAGTAAAACGGTGTGGCTTGTAATAACATGTGTGCAGGTCTCTAAGAGGAGAGATCTCTCAACTTACGCTCCCACCTTTACTCGAGGACGAGCAAAGAGCTAAGTGTGGGGGGTCTTGTTGACGGTCCTTATGGTCCAATTTTACCGTCAACATATTGCATCTTTTTGAATCAAACACCATCACCAAGAATAGACATAGGGATTATTTCTAACAAATTCCACTAGTCTTGGTGAAATGATGAATGCAGGTGCAATTCATATGAAAACAGGGGAAAACATGCACGAAACATGGACTTTGCAATCGACGGATTTTCCCCGGACTAAAGAATATCGTCCAAAAGCCCAAAACCACAAAACAGGGCCTCAACATCAAACCAAGCAAGTGGATTGGGCCAGTACACAGCCAGAGGAAGGCACCGGAGAAGAACCAAGCCCAGGGGAGCCCAGGCCAGCTCGGCCGAACCGCCCTACCGGTTCGGCCGAACCGACGGTGGGCCCCCCGGCCCACTTTTCTCTCGGCGGTTCGTCACCGACGTCCGGAGGTCGGTTCCACCTGCAATTAATACCACCGACGTCCGGAACCGCCTCCAAGTTGCCGACCTTCCAAGGCTATAAATAAAGGGCTATACCCCCTCTCTCAACACACCACCAACATCAAGATAGAAGACAAAATTCTCATCCTTAGGCCAAGGGCCTCTTGTATCTTAGTAGAATAGGAGAGAGGGCAAGGAAAAGGAAGGAGTGTTCCTCCCTTTTATAAAGTGGAGTAGTATTTCCTTTCCTTTTACCTTGGCGTGTAAACACTCTTTTAGGTGATTTATACGTGGTGATCTACTTATCTATCGTGACATATCTTTGTTAGACGTAATTCTTGTTATACTTGTTTACGGGATCATCGCTTCGCAAGAAGTGCTCTAGCTTTCGAACTCGGCTCTAGGCCGAGGCTAGAGTAGCGGTCAATAGCATAGACGTGGTGTCTAGGCTGGAGATCGCCTTTGTTTGCTGTGTGCCCCACGGTTTGTAGAGGTAGGTGGCAGGAAGTGACAGCCCTGTCATCCAAAGGAACCCTCCACGTTCGGGTACATAGTAGAGCTTTCGTAGACCGGAGTGGCTTGGCAGACCAAGCCTAAGACGGTGCCCGAAGTAAACAAGTCTAGCTTGCGTTCGTCTACCTTTAAAGGATAAATAGATAAGAGTCACCCTCTCGACCCTATTTTGCTACGTTGTCTTGGTTGTCCTTGGGTAAACTAACCTTGTTGCAGAAATACTCCGTTCCCTCGCGGATATAAATACGATACCTTGGAATACTCCCGGTGAAGTGCTACAACGGTATTCCGTGCGCTTGCGGATTTATTCGTGACGTAAGAAATACCACGCAACGGCGCCAGAAATGCTTGTTGGCATCTCTTAAGGTCACGCGGAAAGAAACACGTGACCGCGGGAGAGCCAAGGGTTTAAGTCACTTGCACTATTTAACCAAATAATCCACATCCAAGTACAAGTACTAGATATGTATTATAAGGTGGGTCATGAATATCCGCAAGCGGACGGATAACCCGTTGTAGCATTTCACCCGAGAGTATTCAAGGGTATCGTATTTATATTTTCCCAAAGGAAGACATGGTTGATAAGAGTACTTATGTTCATGGTGTTACAAAAGAATGATGAAGTATTCACATTCCAATGCAGGGGTTAGGAGCAATAAGTTGAGGATAGTGTGACACACACCAAGGCGATGCATTCTCTTATAAAAGGGATAGAGGCGATCCTAGATAAAGCTAAACTAGACTAGCAGACCACTACTCCTAATGATACAACATTCATATGAGTGCGCAGCTTCTACCTAACATCCAAGATCATGCAAGCGCAAGCAAGCGTCTAATGCCTAGGCATCATCGGGAGATCCGTCTTACGCGAGGTCCGCCTCGCGACTCCGGCTTTTTAGACTCCTATGCCATGCCCGAACGTGGAGGATTACTTTGGATGACAAGGCTGTCACTTCTTGTCACCTACCTCTACAAACCGTGGGACACGAAGCACATTCAACGGTGGGTAGATAACCCCAAGCACCGTGCCGGCGTCACTAACCACAACTCTAGATCCCTCGAGGCACCGACATGGTGGTAAATCTAGAGCACCCTTGCGGGACGATGAACCCGAAGCCTATTCATAAGAACACTAGCCTAACTAGCATACGCTAGACGAAAGGATCAAAGCTAGCACTAAGTCATGCAAAGGCGTTCGTCGCTCAAGAATGAGCGACGAACGGCAATTAATCAAGTAAGATCAGGAGTAATCGGTGATCAAGTATGAACGAACGAAGAACATTCGATATGAGTTCATCTTCTATTAATGAAGAACGAAGAACGAACGACGAACTTATATGAACGAACGATGAACGATCAAACAAGATCATGATTACTCTATAAAGCTCATGACAAGGATATGAACGAAAGTATTCCATAGATGAATGATCAAGTCTCATAAAGAGAGGATACAAGAGCTATACCCAATTCTCCACAAGACTTTGGGAGCAATGAGGCAGCCCACTACTAAGCCTAGCACTACCTAGAAAGCCTCTAAACTTCTAGTGTGAGGAGAGAATGATCCTTGTGTTGTTGTGTGTGTTAAGGAGGGGGGGGTACCCCTCCTTATATAGGCTTGAAAGGTCGGCTCCTGGAGGCGGTTTCGTAGGTCGGTGGCATTTAATGCGCGTGGAACCGACCTCCGGAGGCGGTGGGCAAACCGCCGGAGAAAAGTGGGCCGGGGGGCCACCATGACGGTTCGGCCGAACCGCCTTGTTGGTTCGGCCGAACCGCCACCGGCCCCTCCCGGGCTGGGCTTTGGCGGTTGGCTCCCCCACTGGATGTTGGTCTTTGATCCAGTGCGTGAGGCCTTATTTGTGTTGGATTTCGTGGTCGTTGGCCTTTTATCTTGGAGTTGATTCCCGCGGCGAAGTGGAAGTTTTGTAAAAGTGTTGATTTGTCGCCTCGGGGCCCGGAATTCATCATTTTCCACCTGCACACTAAAAATCTAGAGGTACACGTGGAACTAGGTTATTTCTAAGTAAAATGCATGCAAGACATGCCTAGTCCTTCTCATTTATTTGACTAATTGACGGTCGAAATTGGTCCGTAACGACCGTCAACATATGTCCCATACCAATGCTTTTCTCGTTGAGCCGCTATCACTTCTTCACGAAGGGTAGGGATAAGAGCCAGATTTGTCAATGCTCCATGCGGAATAATCCGAAAATTTGGCTCATCACTTTTGGGTGAAAGTGCTTGAGTCACGAGTTGAGCCATAAGATTATTGCAATGAACCTTGCGACTTAAGGCATCGGCTACCACGTTTCCCTTACCCGGGTGATAGTGAATCTCTAGTTCATAATCCTTGATTAATTCCAACCATCTTCGTTGGCGCATATTAAGATCTGCTTGGGTAAAAATGTACTTGAGACTCTTATGGTCCGTATATAGATGTACTAAATTGCCCAAGAGGTAATGTCTCCAGCTCTTCCATGCAAGTACCACTGCTGCTAGTTCCAGATCATGGGTAGGGTAGTGTTCTTCATGACGCCTTAGTTGTCGAGATGCATAGGCAATCACTCGTCCTTCCTGCATTAGAACACATCCAAGTCCTGTTCCCGATGCATCGCAAGTATACATCAAAAGGCTTTGCCGGATCTGGTTCGAGCAAGTACTGGAGCTGTTGTCGACAATTTCCTTAATGTTCGAAAAGCTTCTTCACATTCTTCGCTCCATACATACTTCTTATCCTTTTCCAATAGTTTGGTCATTGGCTTGGCGATCTTCGAGAAGTTAGGAATAAATGTTCTGTAATAACCAGCCAATCCTAAGAAACTTCGAATCTGCGAAACCGACTTCGGCGGCTCCCAATCCAGTACTTCTTGAACCTTGCCGGGATCAACCGCCACTCCTTCGGCCGATATCACATGACCTAGAAATGGCACTTCCTTCAGCCAAAACTCACACTTGCTGAACTTGGCATATAATTGATGATCCCTTAGTCGTTGCAACACCACTCGTAAGTGATTAGCATGTTCCTCTTCGACTTAGAGTAGATCAAGATGTCGTCAATGAATACCACGACAAACTTGTCCAGCTCCGGCATGAATACGGAATTCATGAAGTACATGAAGTGTGCTGGTGCATTAGTCAATCCAAAAGACATTACCAGATACTCATAAAGTCCATATCTCGCGGAGAATGCGGTCTTTGGTATGTCTTCAGCTCTTATCTTAATCTGGTGATATCCTGAGCGAAGATCGATCTTGGAGAAAACTTTGGCTCCCATCAGTTGATCAAACAAGATATCAATCCTTGGAAGAGGGTACTTGTTCTTGATGGTAACGGCATTCAAAGGCCTATAATCCACACATAGCCTTAATGTCTCCTCTTTCTTCTTCACAAACAAGGCGGGGCATCCCCACGGTGATGAACTCGGTCGTATGTATCCCTTGTCCAATAACTCCTTTAGTTGCACCTTCAACTCTGCCAGCTCATTTGGCGGCATTCGGTATGGTCTCCTTGATATTGGTGCTGTTCCAGGCTGTAACTCTATATTAAACTCCACCGCTCTGTACGGCGGTAGTCCCGGTAAGTCGTCCGGAAAGACATCCGGGTACTTACAAACTATGGGTATATCTTCCAGACTTTTACCTACCACCTTATTAACCATTGGCAGCATAGCTCGGGGAGAAGTTAAGAGTAAGCAATCTCGACCATGAACAGGAGAGTTCAAATATACGGCTCGAGATGCTATATCCAATACTGCCTTATGGAAATCCATCCATTGCATACCAATAATTGCATCTAACCCTTGCCCATCCAATATGATCAATGAAGTGGAATACACCTTGCTACCCAATTTTAATGGCGTATTTGCAGCTTCTTCATTAGTAAGGATTTTACCCCCAGGTGTTGAAATGATATGAGCACATAGCAACTTGGATGGTATGATGTGATGCTTAATAACATATGACTTGCTGATGAAGTTATGGGTAGCTCCCGAGTCAAATAAAACCATAGCAGGATGATTTGCGATAGAAAACATACCCGCTAAAATTTGTCCTCCTTCGGGTAGCTCCTCGGCCGTAGTAAAGTTGGCACGGCCAGTCTTCACTGGTGTTTTCTTGGCGGGTGCCCTTGGCTGGTTCTGCGGTTGTCCTTGGGGTCTTGGTGCATATGGTGCCTTCCGAGGATATGGAAAACTGCGGTAATAATGTCCTGGACGGCCACAATTGAAACATGGCGGTCCATTCTGCTGCGGTGCTTGACTCACCGGCCTAGGATTCTGATTATTCTGCTGCTGGTAGGGTGGACGATATTGATTCGGCCGCTGCTGCTGAGGCTGCTGGGGTGGTTGAGACTGCCGATAGTAGTTTGGACGAGAAGGCATATGCTGATAACGCTGACCTGACGGTGCAGTGTAGACCAGCCTGTACTTTGATGGTCCGCCACTTCCTTGTCCAAGTAGCCGGCCTCTTCTTGTTCTTCTCCGTCCGATGCGGACGGATGGAATCCTCCAACGCGATAGCGTCACTCACAAAGTCGGTGAAGTTATCTGTCTTGTTTAACACCAAGCGAGACCGTAGCTTGGTACTCATTCCCTCCTTGAACAGATTTTTCTTCTTGGTATCCGTGTCCACATGTTCAGGAGCATACCGAGCGAGACGATTAAAGACCTTAGAGTAGGTATGCACATTCATGTCGCCTTGCTTCAGGGATAAGAACTCCTTCCTCTTCTGATTCATTAAGCCTTCTCGAATATGGTGCTCTCGGAAGGCTTTCGTGAATTCAGCCCATGAAATTTGATGTCCTGGAGGAAACATTGCCTTGTAATTGGCCCACCAAGCTCCAGCAAATCCTTGTAATTGCTGGGAAGCGAAAAGAGTCTTCCGATGATCCGTGCATGGAAACAATTCAAGCTTCGACTCGATGGTGCGAAGCTAATGATCAGCTTCCAATGATTCCCCTGCATCCGAGAAGGTCGGAGGGCGAACCGACAAGAAATCCGAGAAGGTCACCCGATGAGGACATCACACCCTCAGATATAACCAACACTCCTCCAATACACATACATAATTCAAGGACAAAAACTAGAGCACGACAATTGAATTTACGGGTGAGCATGTTCTTAATTATCTCTTTATTTATATTTGAGAATATATTACTACCTAATGAGTTAATTATTGTTAGGAACCATGGAGATGATGATAATATGGTTAAGGAGGATGTCATAGGCGTGGAGGGCCAGCAAGGACGTCCATGTCAAGTTGGAGGCCCAAACAAAGTCGACTTTGAGTCTGTTTCGGAGTCCAGAAACAGCCTGCACCAAAACGGACGCCCTGGTCGCATACGAAGTCCGTTTGGGACGTTCTTTATATGGATGGAAAGATAATTTGATAACCTTTCTATTGGCGCTGGTATCATATCCAAATTCGTCCCGAGTCGTCGGAAATTGTTGAAATACTAAGGGCATGTTTGGTTCATATACTAAGGTTGCCACCATTTGCCATATTTCTTTTGCCAGACTTGACTAAGGTTAGGTGCTCAAATTGCTAGCCACAACTTGGTAAGCCTAAAAGAATCTTGACACACTTTTTTGAGTCATTGACATGTGGGACCTAGTTGGTTGGAAAGGAATCTTGCCACAACTCGGCTATGAACCAAACAAGTGCCTAAGCTGGTCAAACCCGACTAACCTTAGGCGTGGCAAATTGTGGCAAGTTATGGCTATGAACCAAACACCCCTAAGACGTCCAGAAACTGTCCCGGTGTTGCACCACCGTCTTTTGGCCTTTGGGCCGTGTATTTTGTTAAGCCCACTTAGGGCTGCGTCCAGAGGAGGATGGACGACCCTAGGGACCTCATAAGCAGCCGCCGCCCCTTCCTTAGGGTTTGGGTTTTGCTTAGATTATTCTGTCAAGAACAGTTTCGCCGTTTCGTCGGTTTGTGAGACCCTAACTTGTGAGTTTAATCATACATCTGCAAATTTGGTTGCGTTCTTTCTTGTTCTTGCTTGTGTTCTTGATTCGCAGGCAGGGATTAGCCTTCGTGCGAGGTCAACCGTGCAACGCCGGTTGATAACCATAGAGGACGTGGTGCTGCGATTGCGGGGTTCGAACGTGTTGTTCGGGAGCCGGATCGATTTGTGTCAAGCCTCCGCCAAATCGTTGTTTATCGGAACCTTTCGGAAGATCGGGACACCCCGTATACATCAAGTGGTAATCAGAGCTTCGGGTGCACCGTCGGGTTCCCCCTATCCTCTTTATTTTGTTTCGTCCTAAACTCTAGAAAATTGCCCTACAAAAATAGTTATTCGTTGTGTATCTGCTGTCCTATATCCCCTTTGTGCCTCGCAATTTTTTATTTTCAGATTGTGTCTCTGAATTTTAGTCCCTGTTGAGTCGTTGTATTTCAGCTTGAACTTGTTCACGGTCTAGTTTTGGGTATGCTCTTGAGTTCCCAATAGTTTGCAGAGAGAACAGTAGCATCCGTTCCAATTTTGGGTACAAAAAAAAGAAGAACAAAGAGAGGAAAGATTTTCTTTTTCCCTCCACGTTATGAGCTCATGTTTAGATGCTTCATTTGAGTTATAGAGTAGCTAGCTCTTGCTGCAGTTTTGTTCTAAAGGAAAAAAAAGAAAGTAAAAGGCAGAAAGGTGAAAAAAAAAAAGAAAAGGAAAAGCCACACAAAAAAAAAGACGAGAGAAGAACGAGAGTAAAAAGGAAAAAAAAGAAAATTATCAGAATTGTTTCATCCTTTTGAGTCCCTTGAGTTGAGTTGTGATATTGCTTTCTTAAACTAGGTCCGAGATAAGTTTAGACTGGTAATATAGACTAGACTGGGACTATTATTAAGTTTTGCAATTCTGAATTGAAAATTTGCAATTCCTTGCTACTATATTTTGCCTATCCAAACTCCACATATATCCTTCTGAACAATCACAGGTTTTGACCCTCGCAATTGTTGGCTCACACTCTCCAGGTATCCTTTGCTTTGCTGATAGTAAGAACCTTGTAAGAGCTTGGTTAGATGCTTCCATTTGCATATTGAGAGTTTTCACTGTTCATACATAGTAGTGATAGGAAAATATACTTTGTGTGTTTTCTTGTTTGCTGCTAACAATGACAGGTGATGATATGAGTATTCTAGCACAACGAGTGTTGAGTTCTCAAATGGAGAAGATGGAGCAAAATCAAGTCAATAATTTATTCCAAACTTTCTTTGTTGTGATGAATCGACGTTGTCGTGTCGTAATTGATGGTGAAACTAGCCGCAACATTGCAAGTGCTGAGTTGGTCGAGAAGCTTGGCTTGACCACACAACCGCACCCACATCCATACTATATTCGATGGGTAAATTGTTGTGAGAAGATTAAGGTAACAAAAATTGCACGTATCAATTTTTTTATTGGTAATTATATGGATTATGCTGATTTTGATATAGTGCCTATGCAAGCATGTCATTTGTTGCTAGGTAAACTTTGGATTGATAGAAACAATGTTCTGCACAATATTGTTACTAATAGATACTCTTTGAAACATAATGGTACTAAAATAATTCTTAAACCTATGAGTGCTGCCGAAATTTTAGAAGCTGATCTAGAAAGATTTGAGAGGAGAAAGAATGAGCCTTTTAGAAAAGAATGGGAGGGTTTATATGATCCAACACTTTCATCTAAATCTGAATTGATAGAAGAACATCATATTTCCGTGCCGCTTGTTGGAGCTAATACCTTTCAGGATATACAAAAGGATGAGGATGAAGTGGAAGAAAATGAGGTGTGCACAAGCTCATGTGCAAATTCAGAACCATCACTTCACAATGCAACTATTACTCTTGTTGAGAACACAGGTAATGTCAATTGTGCTACACTCACAGAAGGTGAGAATTATATTGATGTGCAGAATTTTTCTACAAACCATGCTATCATAGAGCAATTGTTAGTGGAACCATCTCTGAATTTATCTTTGTCACATGATGATTTGCTTGACGATCCTTGTGATAAAGAGGAGTTGTGTGCTGATGCTTCATTTATACCTTTGCAACAACTAATGAATGAAAATACTTGTGCTAACAATATAACCTTGCTTCCGATTGCTTCTGAAATTGATGAGTTGAAATTGTTGTCTTCTTTAAGTACTTTAGTTTACATTGAATTTGATACTCTCTGTGATCTAATTAGTTTGGAGAAGAAATTTTTATGTGCTGAATTGCCTTGGTTGCCTAGACATACATATCACTATATAGGAAACTATAGTTGTCAAGGACAATATATGGTGCATCGAGTTTATATTTGTTCGAAACAAAAACCTTTTTTGTTTGGGCAACAATGTGATGAATTAGAGGGCTATAGTAACACTAATCATATAAAATCCAGTTGCTCTAGTTTTATTTTTAAGAAACAGGATATCTTCCAAGAAGGGGAGCATTGGTGGTTTTCACCTACGATATCTTCTACAACTATGGTCAAACCGAGGACCGATTGTTTTCAAGGAGAGAAGAACAATAAGGAAATAATATCCTTCAAAATAATCATTCAAGCACCAACGACGCCGAGGACGGCTTTTCATCAAGAAGGGGAGGATGATGAGGACATCACACCCTCGGATATAACCAACACTCCTCCAATACACATACATAATTCAAGGACAAAAACTAGAGCACGACAATTAAATTTACGGGTGAGCATGTTCTTAATGATCTCTTTATTTATATTTGAGAATATATTACTACCTAATGAGTTAATTATTGTTAGGAACCATGGAGATGATGATAATATGGTTAAGGAGGATGTTAGAGGCGTGGAGGGCCAGCAAGGACGTCCATGTCAAGTTGGAGGCCCAAACAAAGTCGACTTTGAGTCTGTTTCGGAGTCCAGAAACAGCCTGCACCAAAACGGACGCCCTGGTCGCATACGAAGTCCGTTTGGGACGTTCTTTATATGGATGGAAAGATAATTTGATAGCCTTTCCATTGGCGCTGGTCTCATATCCAAATTCGTCCCGAGTCGTCGGAAATTGCCGAAATACTAAGACGTCCAGAAACTGTCCTGGTGTTGCACCACCGTCTTTTGGCCTTTGGGCCGTGTATTTTGTTAAGCCCACTTAGGGCTGCGTCCAGGGGAGGATGGACGACCCTAGGGACCTCATAAGCAGCTGCCGCCCCTTCCTTAGGGTTTGGGTTTTGCTTAGATTATTCTGTCAAGAACAGTTTCGCCGTTTTGTCGGTTTGTGAGACCCCAACTCGTGAGTTTAATCCTATATTTGCAATTTGGTTGCTTCTATCTTGTTCTTGCTTGTGTTCTTCGATTCGCAGGCAAGGATTAGCCTTCTTGGCAAGGTCAATCGTGCTTGCACGGTTGATAACCAGAGGAGACGTGGTGCTGCGATTGCGGGGTTCGGAACGTGTTGTTCGGAAGCCGGATCGATTTGTGTCAAGCCTCCGCCAAATCGTTGTTTATCGGAACCTTTCGGAAGATCGGGACACCCCGTACACATCATCACCCTTTCTTCTGGTGCATTACGGCCTTGGTGCCGTTCCGACGGAGCAGTGTTGTGGACCAATTGCTCCAATAATTCTCGCTACTCCGCGCGAGAATCCAGTACAGCTGCGATAGCCTCGAGCCGGTGTCGGGGTTGGTGGTGGTGTTTCCGTCCCGCGTTGAGAACTCGCTGGCTCATCACGCCTTCTTGTTCCAACCATTCTGTCCAAGAAAAGTTTACGTTAGACATCTTCATTCTAACATACTAATGGAAGAAACAAGAATACATGATTGAAGACTTTCCAATGAAACTTATGCAACACCCATCTTTATTAGAACAACCACCAAATCCATAAATACATGCTCCTACGTCTACGTTACACGATTCCTATGATACACTCATGCGTGATTACAACACGCTCGTTATTTAGCTAGTGCCTAATTTACATACTAGTTTTTCTCAGCTTGCTACTAGCTAGCACTCTACTCCTCGTCACGAAGCCCGGAGGTCACTTCCTGGCTCACGGAACTGCCTGTCTCGGATTCTGCATCCTCCGGTCGTGGAATCTCCGTGAAGTCTATGACGGAATCCACATCCATTATCTCCTCGGGATCCTCCTCTTCTTCTTCAGACTCAGCCTCTATAGGATTTTCCTGCACTACTGGTGCATCCTCGGGAGGTTGCTGTCCTATTGCTGCATCCAGCATCGCATTGTGTGCCTGCAGTAGATCTTGCTCCAATTGAGCGATCGGGGCATGTGCGTTTACCAGTTGTTGATCCTTGAATTGAACCTGCTGCTCCTTATTTAACAACTGCGCCTCTCTAAGGGCTAACAACTCCTCCTTTTTCTGCAGCTGTCTCTCCAGCCTTGCTACCCGAACCTCCTCCCTTTGTCCCCTTACTTCACTCACACCAGTACTCGTGCTGTCCATCTTTGTGGAGAAGTAAGAGTATCAGATACATGTAGAACTAATCCTAATATTTCAGCAAATCTTTTATTCTAGCAACTACATATATATATATTACTACCACTTCTTTTTCATTATTTATTATTTGTACAACACCAACCCACTTTTCATACACTCCCAACTGCCCAACATCTGCTAGTACCGTATCTACATCTGACCTACGTCAGCAAAATATGACTATCCTCCTACATCGGTGTCATCACAACCCAACTAAGCTGACGGCGCGTGGCTGCCAGCGTCCGACTCGACGTCCTCCGCGGGTGAAGCGGGTGGTGGCTCGTAGTCCATCCCGGAGACCTCCTCGGCGTCGTCCGGTGGACCCTGCTGCTGCTGCTGCTGCTGCAACTGCTGGAACTGCTCGAGTAGGTCCTCGTGGTCGTGGATCGGTGCGTGGTGTGCATTGGCCAGCCCGTCGTACAGTCCCTCAAGCTGACCCAATTCAAACTCCCTCTCCATCAGGTTCTCCACCACGTGGTTACCCTGAGCTGTCATCGCTGCCAACTCAATCGCGTGCACGTCGTCCGCCTCGCGAGCGGCGTCTCGCTCCTCGGTAACCGTAGTCAGCTGTGCGTCCAAGGCTATGGCCGCTCCGTGAAACCCATCACGGTCCTATGTCACCTCCACGAGCTGCTCCTCCAACTCAGCGATCCTGGCGTGGGACCTCCGAATCTCCTGGCAGTCCACTCGACGGTGGTTCTTCCAAGAACCCAACTGTCGGTCCCGACTCTGCGTCCGCAACCCCGGGCTATGGACCCGCTGCTCCAGCTCTGCGATACGTGCAGCCCGTGCGTCCTCCTCCTCCTGAGCGCGCTTCCTACCGCGAGTCACCGACATCTGCAGGGAACATGTTTAAACAAGTTAAACACTTCTTCCCACGAAGAAAACGAACAAAAGTAACCTATACGAGTACTATAAGACGAGCTGAGTATATACCCCAACATTTATTTAGCACCCAAATATGACATGATGCATTCTCGTAACTAACTATACGTACTATAGTATATAAAACTATGACGGATAGTTAGCACTTTCCAAACCCCAACTTCGAACGAGTTAGTAAAAAGTCTAACTATTCTACATCCTTGTAGGGCTCCGTACTCTCTTGTACTCTAAACGCACTAAACGTGTGAAGTTTTGAAAACAAGCTGGTAATGTGAACTGTTGCCTCCGAACCGCTCCGATACCAGCTGTGACATCCCCTCCGGGACACCCAGGAATCGGAACAGAGGGACACTCGACGAAGCGAGTTACAACAGAAACATCATCTCATACAAGCCTGAATATATACATCATGGTATAATACAACCAGGTTTTCAAAATACAAACAATCGTGCAGCGGAAATATACATTATTGAAGTTTAACATCCTACGAGTATTCAGCGGAAACTTGTTCTATTATACAACTCAAAAGACTTAAACGATCAACGTGATGCACCGAGCCCTTCGTACATCACGGTCCTCTCTCATCATGGCGTGGGGATACGTTCCTACCGAAGGGAACCTCCCTCCGGACATTGCTCCTCTTCGGGGAAGCTGCCATACAAGTCGTGGTAGTACGACTCGTTCCCTGAAAGGTAAACGAACAAACCCCGAGTATTCTAATACTCAGCAAGACCGACCCGTCAACATGGCACGCTAAGGCCGACGCCTAGTATGCAAAGGCTTTCTGGCTGTGGGGTTTACTCCTTTACGAGAAACATCATTAAAGGGTGGGTCCTTACTTTCAGTATTTTAGCTCAGTAATAAGTTCATTAGCCTTGCTATTTGCAACCTATCACTATTTCAATCAAGTTTGCAAGACAAGATAATATAGATCATTTATCCTTTCATCCCTCATCTTCATCTTTCAGTATTTACTACGATGTGACGAGCTAAACAAGCGGTACTCATTACTGCGAGGGATAGCGATTCGAATCGATTTATACCAGTCGGCAAAACCCGACTACACGACGTATACGCATCACACCGATCGTATACGACAACCTTTTCCGCTAGCACCTGACAGTAGACTAGCCGTTTCCAACTCCCCGGAAGTATAGCGACGCCACGACTTCCCTCGTGGTCGACCCATCTCCCTCCCGTGAGACTATCCTCTCACCGACAGCCGGCAAAGAGAGCCGGCTACGCTACATCTCTCGGGGTGATAGGGTACATCAGCTTGCTCGGGCCCATGATACCAGCATGTAGTGCGGTACGTTCAAACTTGTTCAACTAAGCCGACAACGGTACGGTCCTTCACCGACTCGGACGGGGCTACCACCTTGCAAGACCTCATCTCCGTCTTGCCCTTTCTCCTACGGGGCCCGTCCGGTCTCAACTTCATTAACACTCTCTTCATCTTAGAGCATCCATGCTTTAAGATTCCCTAAAACATCAACCGTTGCCACTATGAATTAAGCTTAGCTTCTATTGAGCTACCTGTACCAAGTATAGAATAAACAAACGGAATTCTACCATAATGCAACTAGGGTATCAATCATTCCCGAACACCTAATGCACAAACATAACTGTACTATGTGATAAAATAAAATATTTAAAAATATAGGTAGGATGCACCGGGCTTGCCTTGATACTGATCGGAGTTAGCTTCCTCGGCGGTCGGGTCGACTTCGAGATTCCGGCTCCGACTCGACCTCGGGTGGAACCTCGATCACTTCGGAACCTACGCCGACCAGCAATGCGTTGCGAATCACAATCATGTATGCATGAATGCGCATGATAAAATTATGCAAAGTTTCATTAACTAACTTCAGTAATTATTAAGTAAAGTTTAAAACTTAATCACCTTAGTTAATTAATAAATTAGGGATAAGCACGTTCATTATGCAATAAGTAACCATTGATTATGTTGATTAACAATGTTTAATCATGGTCATTAAGTATTTATTTGTTCTGTTCTTAATTACTTAGGTTTAGCATTTAATAAATTATTCTGATTTATTAAGTAATCCATAAATTATTCCTTAAAGGACATGTGATAAAAGGCTAATAGATTGGAATCATATAAATTAATAGAGTTTAAGTTTAATTTTAGAAAAATAAATTTCATAATTAATTTCGTCTGCAAGTATCTCCTTCATCAAATAAAAATTATTTTTCATAATTAAACATTTTATTAGCATAAAATAATAGCTTTCCATTAACTAAAGAAAGAGATTAGTTGATATTTATGAAATGAAATTACTCAAAATAGATATTTTATTCCATAAAAAAATAGACCTTATTTTTCCGAGTCTAACAAAGTTGGTTTGACATTTTTCTGATTTTTAATGAATTTTCCACGAATTTTTGAAATTTCAAAACCTCTCTCGTGTCACACGAAAGACCACGGGGTTGGCGCACGAAATCTCTACGTGGCCACACGCGATCCCACCCGTGTGTGGCCCGCGGTGTAGCACCACCGCGGCGGCGGGCTAGCGGCGGCGCGGCCACCGGAGTTGGCCGCCGTTGAGCCAAAGCTCGCCGTGAGGCTACCAACTTAATCTACTCGCTTATGGCGAACCTCACCGTGGTGACCAGCTAGCATGAGTTCGCCTCCGAGCACGCCGGCGGCGAGGTCTAACCCTGGCGGCGCCTTCGGCACGGTGCGGGGCTTGCCGGAGAGCTCGAAACTTAAAACAAACGGCATGGAGAGCTTCTATGGCACATGCACAACGAAGGCATAAGGTCCGCGTAGCATGCGCACGATTGGAGAGTGGAGCTCACCGTGGTTTGTGCGGCGGCGGTGAACCGGACTCCGGGAAGATAGCCAAATCCGCGGCGACCTGCGACGGAAACTAGATGAGCAAGCGCTCCGAAGCTAAAGAAATGAATTGCGCACCACTTGGTAGAAGAATGGAGGACGATGGCTCACCGAGAGAGCTCCAATTCCCGTGCGCGGCGGAGGAACGACGATGAAACGCCGTGGAGAAAAACGAGCTCGCCTCGACGGGCGACGGTGCTCAAGTCGATTGCAAGGGCGGAGGGGCTTCACAAGGTCCTGGCGAAGCTTGTAGCGGCGGTGGTTTGGATGGAGGGGTGCCGGAGCGTCCCGGCGACGGCGGGAGCGGAGGGGAGCTCGAGGCGGTATGGTGGGGAAAGAAATGAGAGCGAGGGAAAGGGAGATAAGGCGGGCGGGGCCTTTAGTCGGTCCGGGAAGGCGGTGCGGCCGCCGGGCAGTGCAGCTGCGCAAACAGCTGCGTGGCTGCACCGCCGTGAGGCGGTTCCCACGGGCGGTGGTGAGGCGCGGTGAGAGAGGAAGAGAGAAGAAGAGAGTGATGATCGGGCTCTGGTTTGGCAATTTTGCAAAAAGGCCCTCCTCTTTTCGCGAAATTGAAAAGTGCGCTTCCCGAGCTCCAAAAATTTTACAAAAAATTAAGGGTTGTTAGTGAAAGTATTTTAGACACTTTTCCTGTTCAGTCCAGGTAGAAATTCCAATTTATTTTCAGGTTAAAAATTCATAGCTAAATTATTAAAAGAAGCTTTGTTTATTTCTTGTGAATATTTTTACAAGGCAAAATAATTTCAGGAAATTTTTCATAAATCTTTATTTATAACCTTTGAGCCATGGAAAATATTAAACATGAATTTTCTGCTTATTTTATTTCTTTTTAAACACTTCCTTTCTTCTTTATCTATTTTGATATTTTATGTGTTTGTTATTAACACCACATTTGATATTTTCAAAAATGCAACAACAAGTTGACATGCCCATGATGACATGCAATGCATTCTTTTCGAGAGTTGTTACACTCGCCCGGAAGGCTAATCCCTGCCTGCGAATCAAGAACACAAGGAAGAACAAGAAAGAACGCAACCAAATTTGCAGATGTATGATTAATCTCATAAGCCGGGGTCTCACAAACCGATGGACGGCGAAACTGTCTAAGCAGAATAATCTAAGCAAAACCCCAAACCCTAAGGAAGGGGTGGCGGCTGCTTATGAGGTCCCTAGGGTCATCCATCTCCCCCTGGACGCAGCCCTAAGTGGGCTCAACAAAATACACGGCCCAAAGGCAAAAAACGGTGGTGCAACACCGGGACAGTTTCTGGACGTCTTAGTATTTCGGCAATTCCCGACGACTCGGGATGAATTTGGATATGAGACCAGTGCCAATTGAAAGTTTATCAAATTATCTTTCCATCCGTATAAAGAACGTCCCAAACAAAGATCGTATGCGACCATGGCGTCCGTTTTGGTGCAGGCTATTTCTGGACTCCGAAACAGAATCAAAGTCGACTTTGTTTGGGCCTCCAACTTAACATGGACGTCCTTGCTGGCCCTCCACACCTCGAACCTCCTCCTTAACCATATTATCATCATATCCATGGTTCCTAACAATAATTAACTCATTAGGTAGTAATATATTCTCAAATATAAATAAAGAGATCATTAGGAACATGCTCACCCGTAAATTCAATTGCCGTGCTCTAGTTTTTGTCCTTGAATTATGTATGTGTATTGGAGGAGTGTTGGTTATATCCGAGGGTGTGATGTCCTCATCATCCTCCCCTTCTTGATGAAAAGCCGTCCTCGGCGTCGTTGGTGTTTGAATGATTATTTGAAGGATATCATTTCCTTATTGTTCTCCTCTCCTTGAAAAGAATCTGTCCTCGGTTTGACCATAGTTGTAGAAGATATCGTAGGTGAAAACCACCAATGCTCCCCTTCTTGGAAGATAGCCTGTTTCTTGAAAACAAAACTAGAGCAACTGGAGTTTACATGATTAGTGTTACTATAGCCCTCTAATTCATCACATTGTTGCCCTAACAAAGAAGATTTTTGTTTCGAACAAATATAAACTCGATGCACCATATATTGTCCTTGATAATTATAGTTTCCTATATAGTGATATATATGTCTAGGCAACCAAGACAATTCAGCACATAAAAATTTCTTCTCCAAACTAACTAGATCACAGAGAGTATCAAATTCAATGTAAACTAAAGTACTTAAAGAAGACAACAATTTCAACTTATCAATTTCAGAAGCAATCGGAAGCAAGGTTATATTATTAGCACAAGTATTTTCATTCATTAGTTGTTGCAAAGGTATGAATGAAGCACTAGCACACAACACATCTTTATCACAAGGACCAGCAGGAAAGTCAACTTGTGACAAAGGTAATTCAAGAGAAGGTTTCACTAGATGTTGCTCTATATTAGTATGATTGGTAGAAACATTCGGCACATCATGAGAAATCTCACAGTCCATGAGTGTAGCATTACCTTTGATCTCAATTTCAGCATGAGTATTAGATTCATTATGAAGCGATTATTTTGAAATATAAAATGAGGCCGTTGGCACCTCAACATTATTCACCTCATCTTCTTGTTGTACATGCTGCAAGATATTAGCTCCAACAAAAGGCAAAGAAATATGTTCCTCATTTAACAACTCAGATTTAGATGAAAGTGTTGCAACTTGTGAAATCGCCCATTCTTTTCTAAAAGGTTCATTCTTTCTTCTCTCAAATCTTTCTAGATCAGCTTCTAAAATTTCAACAGCACTCAAAGGTTTGAGAATAATTTTAGTGCCATTATGTTTGAAAGAGTATCTATTAGTGATGGTATTGTGCACAACATTATTTCTATTAATCCAAGGTGTACCTAGTAACAAATGACATGCTTGTATAGGTACTATGTCAAAATCTGCACTATCCTTATAGTTACCAAGAAAAAAATTGATACGTGCAATTTTATTTACCTTTATCTTCTCACAAAAATTGACACCTTGGATGTAGTATGGACGTGGGTGTGGTCGTGTGGTCAAGCCAAGCTTCTCGACCAACTCAGAACTTGCAATGTTGCGGCTAGTATCACCATCAATGATTACACGACAACGTTGATTCATCACAACAAAGAAAGTCTGAAACAAATTGTTTTCTTGATTTTGCTCCGCCTTTGCCATTTGAGAACTAAGCACTCGTTGTGCAAGAGTACTCATATCATCACCTGTCATTATGAGCAACAAAGATAAAAACAGGAACAATCCGGTAAACGTTATGCCTATCACACTACTAGAACAGTGATGACTCTCACAAAAGCAAATGGAAGCGTCTTACCAAGCTCTTACAAGGTTCTTATTATTAGCAAAGCAAAGGATTACCTGAACAGCGTGAACTGACAATTGCGAGGGTCAAAATGTGCTATTCAGAAGAATATATGTGGAGCTTGGATAAGCAATATGTGAGTATCAAGGATTGGCAAATTTCAAAAATCAGATAATGCAAAGTTGAATAATAGTCCAAAGTACAAGTCTATGTTGCTGGCCTAAATCCCGCCGTCGGACCTATAGACCAAGCTAGCAATGAAAATATGCCTCAGTACCTCGGACTCAAAAGGATGCAAGCACTCTGACTTCTTCTTTTTCTTTTTTTTTATTCCTTCTTTCTTTCTTTTCTTGTCTGGTGCGGCTCTTTTTCTTTTTCTTTTTTTAATGCACCTTATGTTTTTTTTTCAGAAGTGCCGCATAAGAATCTGCAACTTTGATTTTTTTTCTATCTGTACTAGCGCCACAAACAAGAGAGTAGGATCCGTCTCTTTTTTTTAATTTGCGCACAAAATAGAAGGTTCAGAATTGCTGTTGCGCATTGGAAGACAGAACACAACCAAACTGAAACCCAACCTAGCGCGATAACAAGGTAGAATAATAGGAGCGACTCCAAGACTTAGATCAATACTAGTAATAAATAACACGGACTCGACCAGCAACACGACTCTAATTATGGACACAAACTCAAGAAAGCAAACTAAAATGAAATTGCAGCGGCACAACGGGTGATAGGACTGCGGAAGATGAACAAGAAAATATTTTTGTAGGGCAATTTTCTGGACTTTAGGACGAAACAAGATAACAAGGATAGGGGGAACCTGATGGTGCACTTGAAGCTCTGATTACCACTTGATGTGAACTAGGGTCCCGATCTTCCGAAAGGTTCAGATAACTATTGATTTGGCGAAGATGTGACACACGTCGATCCGGCTCCTGAACAACACGTTCGAACCCCGCAATCGCAGCACCACGTCCTCTATGGTTATCAACCGACGTTGCACGATTGACCTCGCCCGAAGGCTAATCCCTGCCTACGAATCAAGAACACAAGCAAGAACAAGAAAGAACGCAACCAAATTTGCAGATGTATGATTAATCTCACAAGTTGGGGTCTCGCAAACCGATGAACGGCGAAACTGTCTAAGCAGAATAATCTAAGCAAAACCCCAAACCCTAAGGAAGGGGTGGCGGCTGCTTATGAGGTCCCTAGGGTCGTCCATCTCCCCCTGGACGCAGCCCTAAGTGGGCTCAACAAAATACACAGCCCAAAGGCAAAAAAAGGTGGTGCAACACTGGGACAATTTCTGGATGTCTTAGTATTTCGGCAATTCCCAACGACTCGAGATGAATTTGGATATGAGACCAGCGCCAATGGAAAGGATATCAAATTATCTTTCCATCCATATAAAGAACGTCCCAAACGGACTTTGTATGCGACCAGGGCGCCGTTTTGGTGCAGGCTGTTTCTGGACTCCGAAACAGAATCAAAGTCGACATTGTTTGGGCCTCCAACTTAACATGGACGTCCTTGCTGGCCCTCCACACCTCTAACCTCCTCCTTAACCATATTATCATCATCTCCATGGTTCCTTAACTGATTAGGTAGTAATATATTCTTAAATATAAATAAAGAGATCATTAGGAACATGCTCACCCGTAAATTCAATTGCCGTGCTCTAGTTTTTGTCCTTGAACTATGTATGTGTATTGGAGGAGTGTTGGTTATATCCGAGGGTGTGATGTCCTCATCACGTCCCTCGAGTCCGGGATCCTCTAACCACAACATAGGAAAAGAAGGTCCTGAAGGGTGTGACAAGGCGTACCACGGGCCGGGTGGGATATCCTCTCGCCCGTGGGTCGAGACAAACACTTCAACACCCACTACCACTAATCTCTACACCACGGCGGGCCACCCAGTCCTCCGCTAAGTATCATGATCCAGCCCGCCCATACAAGTCACGTGGTATGCTAGTAGACCAAAGAGCAAGCAAGCACAAGAACCAGTCCTTAAGCTGCTTGGGCGAGTCACTAACCCTCTCTTCAAAAACAACGAGTCTCAACAACAAGTGTCACCACAACAGGGACCCCATAACCCAAGGCCCCTACACAACTCGTATCCGCAACGGTACTCTCCAAATAGAGGCTCCCCAAAAGTCTCCCAGCACCTCATCACCTACACTCGCCCCCGCAAAAGTCCTACAGGGTATCTAGTACGTAAACTCGACACCTAAGAAACACCTACAATTTATTTTACACAAAAACATGTATAATCATCATGGGGTTCAATTAAGCAACTAAGCAAATACTAAGCATGTGAGTAACAAGTAGAACAACCTATGGCAAACAATG
Organism: Chloris gayana; assembly: GCA_031894775.1. Classification (NCBI taxonomy): domain Eukaryota; kingdom Viridiplantae; phylum Streptophyta; class Magnoliopsida; order Poales; family Poaceae; genus Chloris; species Chloris gayana. The sequence continues at coordinate 468,441 of JAUNZO010001841.1, read as the reverse complement.
GCAAGGATGGCATAGTATGGCATAGGTAAACTACGAGTGCAAGTAACCATTATTCATGCATGGTTCCATTTAATGCAAATTGCTAAATAAGAGCAAGAGTGGTCAAGGATTGCAGCTTGCCCGGAAAACGCTGGTCCCAGGCTGGGTCGGGGTACTCGTAGGGCTGCTCCGGCGGAAACTCCTCAAACTACGGCTCCGACGGGAACTCCTCGGCACCCTCCGACGGACGGATCGTGAAACAGGGGTTCGGCACGCATATCAAGGCAATAGGAAAACGAACGAAACGAACGACGGAAATTATAGTACTAGAACATGACGAAAAGCTACACTAACGCGTAGAGAACGTCGCTATGAATCCAACGCAACCGACCGGGTATTTTTCTCGACACTCCAGGAAAAAGATATGAATTTCCAAAGATAAATGAATTATGGAAATTCAGGAAAATCCAAGAAAAAGAAATGGAATATTCCCTAGAATATTCCTTGCCACGCAAGCACGACGTCAACACCACGTCGCTGACACGTTAATCAAATGCCCTACAGAGTCAGCACCACGTGGCGTTACTTCGCCACGTGGGTGCCACGTTGTTGCCACGCCGGATGACAACCAGGAGCTACGCCGGCGAAACCTATCCTACGTGGCGCCACATCAACGGAAAACCTGCCACGTCCGCGACCACGCCAAGCATCACCAGCACCGGCGGCGCCACCCCAGCTCCGCCACGGGACAGGCCGGAATCGCTCCGCCCGGCGCTACGGCTCGCCGCCTCAAGAGCCAAGCACACCGGGCGACTCCCCATGACGTCGCGCACTCGCCGGAGTTGGTCGCGACGACTCGACGGCGAGAGCTCGCCGGAGTTGCCGCGGCGGCGTGCGCACAAGGGCAAAGCCCCAACACACCACTAAACTCCGCTCCGAGAGCACCCAAACAAAGCCCGAGTATCGCGAACCTATTGTACGCAAGCGGGAGCCAAGGCGACGACCGGAGCATCACCGGCGGTGAGATCCGCGGCGGCGGCTCGACGGAATCCCGCGCATCCCTAGCATGCTCTAAGCTTTCTCCAAATTCTTGCGCGCACAAGCTACCATAGACTACCACGAAGCTTCTCGCACAAGGAGCATGAGCTAGCTCCTGGTTGCTAGCTCGCCGGCGTCCACGGAGGGACGGCGGCGGAAACCGACGACGGGGAGCGGTTCGTGACCAATCCGGAGGGAAAAGAGGGGGAAAAGGAGCGATGGCTTACCAGGAGGACTTTGACGGTCAAGGAGCGGACAGAGAGGCTAGCGACGGCGAACGACGGAGCTCCGACGGTGGTAGACGCGAACGACGCCGCGAAGAGGACGGTGACCACGAGCTCGGGCGTTCCGTCGATACCGGAGGAAAAACAACCCAGCTCAGCACCAAGGAGGGCAGCACACGACGAGGAAGCAAGAACGGGTCGAGGAAACGGATGAGTCTCACCGTGGAGGATGAACGACGTCGGAGAAGATGGCCGCGGAAATCTTCCTGCGCGTCGCGCTTCTTCTCCCGAGCAGCTCCCGCGAAACCGAGCACAACACCAAGCTCGGCGTCGCGCGCCGAGCACGGGAACCTCCATGAGCACCGCTGGCTCGCGACTTCTCCAATGGTGGTGGGGAAATCCGCAGTGCGGCGGCAGCTAGGGTTTGGGGCGGAAGAGGAAGAACGGGGCGGCGCAGGCGGTTTTCGAAGGAGGAAAAAGGGGGAAGGGGTTGGTGGCGCGGGCCCGGGTTGGTTGCGGTGGCGGAAAACGCCAAGCATCCGAGGTGGCTTGCTCCGCAGGCGCTGCGCGTGGGTGACGTGAGGTGGAAGACGACCGTAGCTTGCGGGTCGGGCTGGACTTGGGCTGGCACGAGGGAAAGGGGATTGGGCCGGCGGAGAAGATTCGGCCCAACACAACGGTTTTCAAATAAAAAGCTTTGCGAATTAGTTTGTTTCATTTCTCCCTTGAATCAAATTCAAGCCTTCACCAAATTTTACCTAATATTCTGCAAACTTCATTTTTTTTGTTAATATATAATGTTTGAGTACAAGTTTTTTTGGGATGTTACGGACTCCCCCTTACAAGAATCTCGTCATCGAGATTTCACTCCTCATCCTCAAACAAGTGAGGAAAGTCCTTCCTCAAGTTATCCTCCATCTCCCAAGTGGCCTCTCGCTCGGTGTGGTTGCTCCACAACACCTTGCAGAACTTGATCTTGCGACTCCTTGTTTCCTTGAAAGCCACATCCAAGATCCCGATAGGGTACTCCAAGTACTCAAGGCTGTTCTCGCAGATCCAACACCTCCGGTGCAACCTGCTCCTCCGGCACACGAAGACACTTCTTGAGCTGCGAAACATGGAACACATCGTGCACTCCGGCAAGGTGTCCCGGCAACTCAAGCTGATAGGCGAGATCTCCAATCCTCCTCACCACTCGAAAAGGTCCAACAAACCTTGGTGCCAACTTGCCACGCACGTGGAACCTGCGCGTCCCATGAAGTGGAGAGACCTTGAGATAGACGTAGTCCTCAACAAAGAATTCCAAAGGTCTCCTCCTCTTATCTCGCATACCTCTTCTCGCTCGCTCCGAGCAACTCGATATGCTCTCTCACTTGCTCAACCTTTTCCTCAGCCTCTCCGACAAGGTCCAGTCCATAGAAAGACCTCTCTCCAACCTCTCGCCCACATGAGAGGTGTCCTGCACTTTCTCCCATACAAGAGCTCATTGGGTGACATCTTGATGCTTGCCTCGGTAGCAGTTATTGTAAGAGAACTCAGCAAACGGCGGACTCTCCTCTCAATTCTTGCTGTAAGTGAGCACACAAGCTCTCAACATATCCTCCAAGGTCCGATTCAGCCGCTCCGTCCGACCATCCGTCCGAGGGTGATAAGCTGAGCTAAAGTCCAAACGAGTGCCCATAGCTGCATGCAAACTCCTCCGTAACTTAGCCACAAACCGAGATCCACGATCCGATACGATAGTGAGAGGTGCTCCATGTAGTCTCGTAATGTTGTCAATATAGAGGCGAGAAAGCTGCTCCACCGAGTACCTCGTACCGACGGCTATGAAGTGAGCGGCTTTGGAGAAGCGATCGACAATCACCCAAATGGAATCACGGCCCTTCGTTGTGCGAGGTAGTCCAACAATGAAGTCCATGCTGATGTTCTCCCATTTCCACATAGGAATCTCAAGAGGCTTGAGCAAACCGGATGGCTTCCGGTGTTCCGCTTTGACCCTCCCGCAAATGTCACACATCCCCACAAACCGAGCAATGTCCCTCTTCATACCTTCCCACCGGAACCGAGTGCGAAGATCCTCATACATCTTTGTGTTCCCCGGGTGGATCGAGTAGCGAGAACAGGTGAGCCTCTCGCAAGATCTCATCTCGAATCCCCGCACCTCCAGGAACCACAATCCGATCCTTGTACCAAAGTACACCATCACCATCCACTCGAACCCGGGCGCCTTATCCTCCTTTGTCTTTTCCTTGATTGACTCCACAAGACTGTCAACCTTTTGCTTTTCCTTGATCCGATCTCCAAGAAGATTCGTGATCCTCAACTCATAGAGCCCTCGGGGATGAGCTCCACTCCATCCCTCATCATCTCCTCAAACACCTCCGACCGACTCGTCATGAGAGAAGTGCAATAGGCCTTGCGACTCAACGCATCCGCAACAACATTTACCTTGCCCGGGTGGTAGTTGATGCTCAAATCATAATCCTTGATCAACTCAAGCCACCTCCTCCGCCTCATGTTCAGCTCCGATCGCGTGAAGATATACTTGAGGCTCTTATGATCCGTGAAAATCTCACATCTTCCACTCGATGAGATAGTGCCTCCAAATCTTCAAAGCATGAACAACTCGCTGCAAGCTCAAGGTCATGGGTAGGGTAATGCTGCTCGTGCTTCTTCAACCGCCTCGATGCATAAGCCACAACCTTCCCGTTCCGCATGAGCACACAACCAATCCCGTGAGTAGAAGCATCACAAGTACACCCGGAAGTCCCGACTAAGATCCGGCAAGGTGAGCACAGGTACGGTGGTCGGCCTAGTCTTGAGCTCCCGAAAGCTCCTCTCTCGCTCCGGGGTCCAAGCAAAGGTGACATTATCCTCGCAAGAGCTCCGTCATGGGACGAGCTATCCGAGAGAAATCCTCAACAAAGCGACGGTAGTAACCAGCCATCCCCAAGAAACTCCTCACATCCTTGACACATTGCGGTGACTTCCAACTCACAACAGTCCGAACCTTTCCCGGATCCACACTCACTCCCTCGGCATTGATGACATGCCCTAGGAAAGCCACTTCCTCAAGTCGAACTTGCACTTGTTGAACTTGGCATACAACCGATTTGCCTTCAACCTCTCTAGGACAACCCTCAAGTGATGTGCATGCTCTTCGGCGGACTTCGAGTACACAAGAATGTCATCAATGAACACCACCACAAACTTATCCAACTCTGCCATGAAGACCTTGTTCATCATGTTCATGAAGTAGGGAGGGGCATTGGTCAAGCCAAAGGAAGCAACAAGTGAACTTGAACCGCCCGTACCGCTCGTAAAAGATAAGAGACAAAATTCAAGGAGGGGCGATCAGGCATGTTAGATAGCAAATGGAATTGACAAGGCGGTAACAAAGATCCATATCTACTCACGAAGGCAGTCTTAGGAATGTCGCACTCTCGGATTTTCATTTGATGATAGCCCGATCTCAAATCAATGGAAGAGAAGTACTTTGCACCCTTCAACCGATCAAACAAATCATCAATCCTCGGCAAGGGGTACTTATTCTTGATGGTGACCTCGTTCAAGGAACGATAGTCAACACACATCCTGTCAGTACCATCCTTCTTCTTCACAAACGTAACAGGGGATCCCCAAGGTGAGGCACTTGAGCGAATGAACCCCTTCCTCAACAGATCATCAATCTCCTGCTTCAACAACACCAACTCATCGAGATGACATCCGATACGGCCTCTTAGCAATAGGGGCCGTGCCAGGAAGAAGGTCAATCACAAACTCAACATCCCGATCTGGTGGATGCCCCGGCAAATCATCGGGAAAGACCTCGGGATACTCACAAACCACGGGTATCTCGCTCAAATGACAAACCATGCAGGTGACAAAGCTGCGCCGGCAACTTAGGAGCAACCGGTGTGAAACACATAGCCACTCCTCGGTGGTTCACCAAGGTCACAATCCGCTCGTCACGATAAATCACTCCCTTGTTCCTTGTCAACCAATCCATCCCAAGAATCACCTCAATCCCACAAGACGGCAGAAGAGCCAAGTCGGCCAAGAACCGAACATCCTCAATCAGAATCCGAACTTGACGGCAACCCGTCACACACTTTGTAGTACCAAGAGGAGAAATGGCGAGCACAGAAAAATCGAGCAAGACGACAGGAATCTTAAGCTTTGCAACGAACGCAGTCGACACAAATGATCTAGTCGCACCAGTATCGAAAAGAACGAAGCTAAATAGGAGTTAACCAAAAATTCACCAAGAACGACGTCCGGTGCTCGCTGAGCATCCTCAACACCGAGGTGGTGGAGCCTCGCACGGGAAGCACTCTGCCGAGGCTGCTGCTCGGCTGCCGACTCGCACCGGACGGGGAGCACCGTGGAACCGCTCGCTGCGGCGGCCGTGCAGCTGGCCTCGGGTGTGGTGAATGTAGTACGAGCTCTTCGACCCATGTTGGGACACGCGTAGTACTTGTGTCCCGCCTATCCACACCGAAAGCACCCGTTGGCGAAGGGCAACCCACCGCTCGGGGGCCTCCAACCTGACTGCCGTGGTGCTGGAGCACGCCGGTACTCGCTGTCCCTATGGTGCAAACCGCCTCGCCCGTAATCGCCAAACCGTCCGTGAATCGCCAAACTGCCCTCGTGGTGGAAACCGCCCACTAAACCCCGGCCTCTGTTGTCCTCCGGAACGGTCCAGGTGCCCTCCGGTCCTCTTGTGTGCCTCAACTCTCCTCACCTTCTCAAGACCATCCTCAACCTCAATGGCCTTATCCACGAGCTCCTTCATGGTAGAGCACCCTGCCACGTGTGGACCAATCTCAGCCCCGAGTCCCCTCTTGAAGTAGTAGATCTTGTCCTATTCGGTGGACACGTCACGAGGTGAGTAGCATGACAGCTCGGTCCACCTCCGGTAGTACTCGGCACACCCATAGCTCCCATCCGCAGGTCCCCGAATGTCACACCCCTATCCCGAAAGATAGTTAAGTGTGGTACGGATCGCCTTGGGAGATGATTGACGAAGCAATCATATATAGCATCACATTAACAAACATAGAGTTGCAAGTTTATATAATTAAGTCTCGATTACAACATAGAGTTCTGAATAAAGGATACATTAGGTTCAAATTTAAGTTTACATAACCATGATCTTTGTTCGAAATAAAGTGCGGAAGCGATTACATAACACGACGATACATGGATAACTTATGGGTCGGAGAGCTAGGAACCCATTCAATGGTCCACTCTTTGGGCTCTTCTCCATCCCACACAACCTTACCACAACAATCGCAAAACCCGGCTTGCGAGAATCCCGTGAATACACATGTAGTGGCAAAGTCCGAGTATCTAGCATACTCCGTAAGTCTTACCCGTCAAATTGGCCATCTAAGACCGACTCCTAGATGCATGGGGCTTGACCGGTTTAACTTGGCATTTTGCATAAAGCGGCACCGTGCAACTTAGGTTGGCACTTTTATGTTCTAGCCAAATTAATAGGGTTGTTGCGTAAAAGAAACTTTAGTGAGCATACTAGCAATACAAGAATTTGCAATACAAATTTATATCAAATATAAAACAGCGAGCTATTCATCCTCTTTCCATTACTACACATTGCGAACTGCTCGAATCAAGTAGTACTCATTAACCGAGAGGAAACGGCGATAATTATCGAATTCTTAATCCTACAGGAAAAGACCCAAATGCACGACATACGCACCATTTAAGAACACGTATGGCCACCGTTCGCGAGTTCATCATAAAGTAAAACACGGGGCCACCGACCCCGAGTACACGTCCCCTTACGACCGTTCAACGACGCGCCCAAGGCTTAACCCGTGTACTCTCCAACGTCCACAACCCGTGCAACCATCGTGCCATACACATCACCTCCGGGTCGGTGAGATATCCGGCTCACTTTACAACTTACAAGCTACATAGGTTTACTAATCCCCATAAGAAAGGTATGCAAGTGGTACACAACTCAAACTTGTTCGCGGAGCCACAATGGGGTGTTCTCAATTTTAACCAAATTCATCATGTTCAAATTTAATCATAAGCCATAGGTGAGGTTCCCATTCTATCGTTGACTCCATAACCATAGCATAGCATTTCTAACGAGGATATGACACATAAGCAACATAGGATTTCCAATCAACTCCTAGAACTTAAATGCACAATCATCATCCTGAATAGAGTGATAAAGAAAGACGTTTCAAAATAATAGGAATGCACCGGGCTTGCCTTGAGAGTGATCGAAGTTAGTACTAGTTTCGCAAGCGTTGAGAGTGGCAATAGCTTCTTCCGGCAGGATCAATTCGGCGTCGTCACCTAAGAAATGAAATGCAATGCATAAATAACATGAACGCAAGGTCGATGATGAGAGTAATGCATGTATGCTGTTTTTGTAAGGGTGCATATGAATAAGTTTAGTAACATTTAGCTCCATGCAATTTCTAGTGTGCACCATACATACTTGCTCTCCTTTAATGGAGTTATTTACATTAACAAGTTTAACCCTAATACATGAGCAAAGATTTAATACTTGACAGGAATGCTGTGATTAACACATAGGTTCAGAATTTAGGAAAAGAATTAGTAAAGTTTAAATGCAATTCAAATGAGAACTTTTTGGGTTAAGTGTTTTATTGCCGTATGCGATGACGATGCACCTACTCGAGAACTTGATAACAAAATTACTACATGCGGGAAATACATGGAACCTCCTTACTACTCCTGCCATAAGGTGCTATGTGACATTGTGGAAAGTGAAGATTACATAAACATGCAAAAAACATAGTTTTTAGGAGCATAACCCTAATTATACACATGCTGAAATTTATTCTTTTATGGAATTAGATCTAGGGTTAGCACAAATAATTATTTAACATGCTCAAAAATTAACATGGGATTTTCTACACATGCACAGTACCAGGAGGAAATAAAATAATTACCAAGTTTCATGCAAAAAATAATTTATACAGATTTAATAAAAAAATAAATACAGAGAATGCAAGAAATGCAATAACTTGAAAAATATGCAATGAAATGCAGATCTTCCAGTGCTAGAAATTCAAGTATGCTTAGGTGAAGGTTCTGGCCAAGTGTCATTAAATTTGGATCTATATTTCTAAAGTTATGCCTTAAGTGAGTTTTCATCGATTGACTTTTAACATTTTTGTAAAAATATGAAAATCACCAAATCTGACAAGATCATGTTACTTTCCTGAAAGTACAGGTCTTGTAGTTTCCAAAACAATTTGATTGCAATTTTTGGAATTTCATATCGAAAGATATGGATTTTCTAAAATGCAATAAAGTTCGAGCTATTTACAAAACTGCCATTACGTGTCTTCCTCGGGGAGCTCGGGACAAACTCGCCGGAATTCAGCTGGAGCTCGCCGGAGACCTCGCCATAGGCTGCTGTAGTGGGGGAAAAAGGGTGGGACCATCACCAAAACATGGCTAGAGGTATGGGGAGTCCTCCCCGGTGATCGCCGGCCGGCGGCGATGGCCGGAAGGCGACGACATCAACGGCGATGGTCGGGGACTACTTCGGCGGCGGCTAGCAGTGCGTACGGAGCACAAAAAGTTGGGGAACAAGGTTTGGGAGATTCACCACGTGATGGAGAAGAGCGGCACGGGGTCGGGTGTCGAGGGAGAAGGCCGGAAGTTGAGGCTCGTCGTGAGGGTGGAGATTCCGGTGGCGGCAGCCTTCTTTTCTTCTCGAAATCCGGCAAGGCTGCTGCGAGACAGAGGGAGAGGGTTAGGGCGGAGCTGCAGGGGGTTGTTGCGCATCGATCTGGGGAGAAATCGGAGTAGGAGAGGCGCTGCCTGGGCGGAGCTTGGAGCAGCACCATCCATGGCGACCAAAAGCATGGGAGGCGGTTGATTCTTGCTGTTGTGCTCGCCGGCACGGAAGAGCAGAGCTGCTGCTGCTTGGAGAGTTTGTGGGGGAGAAGAGGCGACGGTTTGTGGTGCTTGGGAGGCGTGGGAGGCAGCAGCTGGCCGGTGCTAATTTTTTTCTACTCGTATGGGCATAGGTAATCGCTTGAGGGTGGGGAGAAGCAGTAACTCCGATAGGTTCGTGTTGGTCGTCGGGTACAAGGGCAGGTGGGAGATGCCTTGGGGAGGGGGCGACGTGACAGGGCAGAGGCATGCTCGCTGGTGGCCTGGGGCGCGGTGGCAGACCGGTCCGAGGAAGAAGATGACCAACGGACAAAGTTCAAGATCGAGATCTAATTCGAATTTTCGCTGATCTTTTCTGCTGCTCTGAATTTGAATTAGAACCCATACCTCGGCAATGCAGAAATCTATGCCAAAAATCATGCGCTTTCAAAATGATGCGATCTACAACTTTTCTTTTGGGTCAAAGTTGAAATTCGGTTTCTAAAAATTCATACAAAATTCACAAACAGTGCTGTTTTGAATTCAAATTTGAATTTTTGAGCTTTCAAAACCTGATCCAAAAATTTTGTAAAAATGCTGTAAATTCATGGTTTGATATGTACAACATGATGGTGCAAAAATATGAGGGTAGTACTGTTATAAAATTTAAAGTTTTCTTAGGGCTAGGGTTTTGCCCTAGGGTTTCCCTTTTTGATTTTTGTTTTCCCGTTTTTCTTTTCTTGCATTATTTAGGGTGATTAGCATTAGGGTTTTGCAGATGGTCATTCACAGAGCCTAACTAGTTCATTAGTCCCTAACCGTGACATGGTATGTCACAGCCCTCCCCCTTAAAGAAATTCTCGTCCCGAGAATGACCCTAATTAAGGAGAGGGAGCGCGAAAATTACCGCTTTGTGTGATGCGAGAAACTCGGAAAAGTTCGTCTTAAAAAAAAATCCTCATGTTCCCAAGTTGATTCTTCTTCGGTGTGATTACTCCATTGCACTTTATAGAAGGTGATGGTGCGATTGCGAGTTACCCGGTCGTTTTGATCGATAATCCGGACGGGGTATTCGGGGGTAGGAGAGATCTTCTTCTAGTTGTTCGGTGTCGGAAATGACCACATCAATCGGAGGCTTCAAGCATTTCTTGAGTTGTGAGACATGGAACACATTGTGCACACGAGGAAGACTTTCCGGTAATTGCAATCGGTAAGCTACCGTGCTATGCTTCTCCACAATTGGATAGGGTCCGATATAGCAAGGTGCTAACTTTCCTTTAATTTGAAACCGAGATACACCCTTGTTCGGAGAGACACAAAGATAAACATGATCTTCCTTCTCAAATTCCAATGGGCGTCTCCTCTTGTTAGCATAACTCACTTGGCGAGATTTTGCGGCTTTCATCTTGGCCTGAATTTGTCGGACTTTTTCTTCGACTTGAGTGACGAGATCGGGACAAAAATTAGTTCTTTCACCCGCTTCCGACCAATTCAAAGGTGTACGACAAGAATGACCATACAATGCTTCGAACGGTGACATTCCCGAACTCTCTTGATAGCTATTGTTATACGAGAATTCGGCGAATTGAAGACAATCATCCCAATTTCCTCGATTTTCCATAGCACATGCTCTCAAGATATCCTCCAAATATTGATTCAACCTTTCGGTTTGTCCATCCGTTTGAGGGTGAAAGCGGAGCTTCTAATGAGAGTGGTACCTAGACAAGAATGCAATTGCTCCCAAAAGCGAGATACAAATTGCGGACCTCGATCGGAAACAATGGTTTTGGGTACTCCAAGCAAACATAGCACTCTTAAGATGTATAACTCGGCATACTTCTTGGTATTGTAGGTAGTATGGACGGGGATGAAATGCGCGGATTTGGTTAATCTATCCACAATAACCCAAATTGAATCATGCTTCTTTGATGTGAGAGGCAATCCAACGATAAAATCCATAGAAATGTCCTCCCACTTCCAAACGGGGATCTTCAATGGGTTCAATAATCCGGCTTTTCTCAAGTGGTTGGCTTTCACTCGTTGACAAGTATCACACTCGGCCACATACCTTGCAACCTCACGCTTCATGCATGTCCACCAAAACTTTTCTCTTAGGCAGTGATACATTTTATTGCTACTAGGGTGTATGGAATATTTGGACAAGTGTGCCTCATCCATGATTTTCTTCCATAATTCCATATTCTTTGGAACAACGAGACGTTGATTGAACCATAACACACCACCGAGCATCTTGTCGGAAACATGTAGCCTCATCTTTTTCTATCTTTTGCCGAATAAATTCCATTCCTTCATCCTTCTTTTGTGCCTCAATAATTTCCTCACGAAGGGTAGGAATAAGAGCTAGATTATACAATGAGCCATAGCGAATAACTCGAAAACTTGGTTCCCTAGAATCTGAAATTTCCGAGTTTTTCATAGAACAACCGGTAATATGATTGCATTGATCCTTGCGACTCAAAGCGTCGGCAACCACATTAGCTTTACCCGGATGATAATGATTTTCCAACTCATAATCCTTGATTAATTCCAACCATCGACGTTGCCTCATATTCAACTCTTGTTCGGTGAAGATATATTTGAGACTCTTATGATCGGTGTAGAGATTGACAAGATTTCCATGTAGATAATGCCTCCAAGTTTTCAATGCAAGAACAACCGAGGCTAATTCCAAATCATGGGTAGGGTAGTGTTGTTCATGCTTGCAAAGTTGACGGAAAGCATAAGCAATGACACGACCTTCTTGCATTAGCACACACCCTAGACCGGTGCCGGACGCATCACAATATACGTCGAACGGCTTAGTGATGTCGGCTTGTGCTAACACCGGAGCGGAGGTCAAATGCTTTTTGAGAGTTTGGAAGGCTTCTTCACATTCACGGCTCCATTTCAACTTAGCATCCTTTTCCAATAATTTTGTCATAGGCTTGGCTATGCTTGAAAAATTGGGAATGAATTTCCGATAATAACCGGCAAGACCGAGAAAGCTTCGAATTTGTCTCACCGATCTTGGGGACTTCCAAGTAAGCACTTCTTCCACTTTACTCGGGTCAACGGCTACACCTTTCGCGGATATGATATGACCCAAGAAAGGAACTTGCTTCAACCAAAATTCATATTTGCTAAATTTGGCATATAATTGATGATCACGGAGCCGTTGGAGAACAATGCGAAGGTGTTCCACATGCTCTTCTTCGGACTTCGAGTAAATAAGAATGTCGTTAATGATGACCACGACAAACTTATCCAACTCGGGAATAAAAACCGAATTCATCAACTACACGAAATGAGCCGGGGCATTGGTAAGCCCAAAAGGCATGACAAGATATTCAAAGAGACCATACCGCGTAGAGAATGCGATTTTTTGGAATATCTTCGGCTCGGGTTTTAATTTGATGGTAACCGGAATGGAGATTAATCTTAGAGAAGACCTTAGCACCAACTAATTGATCAAAGAGAATATCAATCCGAGGCAGCGGGTATTTATTCTTGATAGTTACCGCATTGAGAGGGCGATAATCCACACATAGACGTAGCGTCTTGTCTTTCTTCTTCACAAAGAGAGCGGGACATCCCCACGGAGATGAACTAGGGCAAATATATCCTTTATCCATAAGCTCCCTTAATTGCTCTTTTAACACCGCTAGCTCACTGGGAGCCATCTTGTACGGCCTACGGAAATTGGTGCCGTACCGGGTTGGAGCTCAATCTTAAACTCAACATCCCGATCGGGTGGCATGCCCGGTAAGTCATCCAGAAACACATCGGGAAACTCACATACCACGGGAATATCCTCAATCCTTTTTCCCTCAAGATGGTAGATTTTAGAGGTGGAAAACTTTGGATGGGGTAATCGGAGAATAGATGAACCATGGAGTGGTGAGTTTAGGTGAACTTCTCGGGAATCGATGTGCAAAACGGCTTTATGGAGTTTCATCCACCTCATACCAAGAATAAAATCTATGCTTTGTCTTTCGAGGATTATGAAAGAAGAATAGAGGGATCTTACATTAGGGATATGGCCAATAATACCAATGAGTCTCTAAGCACAACGTCTCTCTTTTTGGTTGCGTACCTTGAGTAATACACCGTCCGTCCAAAATGACGTCATACTTAAATTATCTTACCGACTTTCATAAAGAAGCATGTTCTCCGGATCACCTATATTTTGGCTTTGGGAAGCGCCCGGGCAAACCGGCACAATTCAAAGACAAACCGGCAATTTAGAAACACACAACCTTCACAAAACTCGGCTCTCGGTAGAATCTAGCACATTAGGGAGTGAGATGGTTGCTTATCTAAAAATCAAGTTACTCGGAAGGTTTTGCAAGAAACCAAGGTTGTGATACAATGGGGTCAAGGGATAAGAACAACCTTCATTTCATGAGGAATGGGTTTCCGTTGAATAGTTTGCGGTGTTGAGAAGTTTTTGTGGTGTTGTGGTTTCGAGTGTGCTTCGGCAATCTACAATTCTCCACTAAAAGATCGAGATTACCATAGTGGTGGTGGGGCTCCTGCAGAAACGATGGATGAAAACCTCCCCTTAGCGGTGATGCGGCTGAAACTCCTGTCCGAATGGGGAAGTGATAGCCCATTTGCGCTTGGGCGGTGCAGAGCAGGATGAATTTCCTGTAGTACACTTTCTCATCTTGTCCTTTTCTTTTACGAGAATGAATGCCATCTCTTTGGAAAAATTGTGATGCTCATCAAGTCAAATGAATGGCCTCACATTAGCTCGACCATCAATTGAGCTATGGTGGAAGGTACCGAAATGTTTGCCATAGAGATCAATGAATTTTAGATCGCATGTTCGAAAGAAAGGACAATGAAATAGGCACAAGACATAGACGGAACGCATATTTCATCGATTCCGAACATGACTGCCATCATGATAGCGATAGAAATTCTTGATACAAGAATATGCAACATCCCGAGAGAGGATGGTCAGTAGGTTACATCTTGATAGGCACCTAATGCGAACAAATTATCTTGGAGAGTTTAGGTTTATGAAAACATGAAAGGGTTGATACCACCGACATACGATTCTATGCCTCTCGAGATTAATTCCAATATCAACACATTAGTACACCGACATACACCTATGCTCGTGGCATGTGGAGGTCACCATCGGAGGACAATCCATGTAATCCGGTGACGGTGGTGCCTTAGAGTCGATGCCGAATGCACCGTCAATAAACAACTTGTTGTCCAACTTAGCTTTCTTTCTCTCATGCGATCACTTTGGCCTTGGGAGCCTCGTAGAACAAGAGGTGAACTGACCATAGAGGGGCAACCATAGACTTGAGGTTATGACAGTTGTAGTCTCGGTCCAAAGCGTGATCCTCCAATCATAGATACGAGCGGTCGAAAACGGTGCCTCTTTAACATGAGCTAACCAACACTCATTTGTTGGAAGTTTTAAAAAAGGTTAACTCAAAACTTCAAACCCAACAAAAGACATGCTACACAACAGAGCATGAGAGATGGATGGCAATATATTGCAAAAACATGCAATAAAGCACTTCGCACAAGACCTAACACGACTCAGTTTGACAGATTGGATAGGTTCTGGAAATTCGACAATTACTCCTGTTTATAGACAGAATTAACTTGTTGGATTTTTACGAAAGTTGTGTATAATTTCTTAAGCTTTCCAATGCATGCTAGAACAGCTCAATCCGACTTGTCGTTTGAAAGATATGACCAATCTACGATATGGACAGAACCGGAGCACATTCTGGAAACCCAGAAATAGCTCTCTGTAATGGCCATTTCTAGCCACGTTCCAGATTTTTGCAAGACCTTAGACTAGACTATTGTTGTACTTCATAACACAAGCTTTCCAGAAAGTCCTCATTTTCCCTATTTGGTTGAGTAATTAGGGAGTTATGCTCGTTTTCGTGAAACATAGCAAATCTGCCACGTTTTTGTTTCCGGTTTTTAATCTTTTGTGAGAATGAAGCTAGTTGTTCCATTTTTCATGGTGGTTTTATTTAGATAAGTTTGCATGCATATATTTGACATGATGAGATGATATGCAAGTATGAGGGATGCTCAATATGTCGTTCATACGTCCTCACATAAATTAAAAGACCGCGCCCGCCTATATGAATATCGGACAAGCGCATCGGTGGCACACACACCTCTCACACGATACTATACGTACTAAAGCATTGTTATGTACCTGCAAAAGATGAATTTCAGAAACATTACATCAAATTCAAAAGAAACAAGGCAAAAATAAATCCATGTCACCTCGCCTCACATGGAGAGCGCTCGAATAAGAGTGTATTCGAGTCACACCAGATAATATTATGTAAAAATTGACCACACTCAATCACATACCTTTGCCAAAGCCGTAGTTGCAAAATATTTAAACAATCATAACACGGGGTTAGTTTTGCCACCATTCTATATAATCCTTATGTTGGCCTTTCTAGCTAGACTCGTACCTCACCGTGACACAAAAACGGGTTTAAGATTTTTAGAATGAGTGTTAGCGTGAAGCAAATCCCAAGTCGGCTCCGATACCACGTGTCACACCCCTATCCCGAAAGATAGTTAAGTGTGGTACGTATCGCCTTGGGAGATGATTGACGAAGCAATCATACATAGCATCACATTAACAAACATACACGATTTGCAAGTTTATATAATTAAGTCTCGATTACAATATAGAGTTCCGAATAAAGGATACATTAGGTTTAAATTTAAGTTTACATAACCATGATCTTTGTTCGAAATAAAGTGCGGAAGCGATTACATAACACGACGATACATGGATAACTTATGCGAACCGTGCCGGCCTAGGCCATGGCTCACTTATCATGGGTCGGAGAGCTAGGAACCCATTCAATGGTCCACTCTTTGGGCTCTTCTCCATCCCACACAACCTTACCACAACAATCGCAAAACCCGGCTTGCGGGAATCCTGTGAATACACATGTAGTGGCAAAGCCTCGAGTATCTAGCATACTCCGTAAGTCTTACCCGTCAAATTGGCCATCTAAGACCGACTGCTAGATGCATGGGGCTTGACCGGTTTAACTTGGCATTTTGCATAAAGCGGCACCTGTGCTACTTAGGTTGGCACTTTTATGTTCTAGCCAAATTAATAGGGTTGTTGCATAAAAGAAACTTTAGTGAGCATACTAGCAATACAAGAATTTACAATACAAATTTATATCAAATATAAAACAGCGAGCTATTCATCCTCTTTCCATTACTACACATCGCGAACTGCTCGAATCAAGTAGTACTCATTAACCGAGAGGAAACGGCGGTAATTATCGAATTCTTAATCCTGCAGGAAAAGACCCAAATGCACGACATACGCATCATTTAAGAACACGTATGACCACCGTTCGCGAGTTCATCATAAAGTAAAACACGGGGCCACCGACCCCGAGTATACGTCCCCTTGCGACCGTTCAACGACGCGCCCAAGGCTTAACCCGTGTACTCTCCAACGGTCCTCAACTCGTGCAACCACCGTGCCATACACATCACCTCCGGGTCGGTGAGATATCCGGCTCACTTTACAACTTACAAGCTACATAGGTTTACCAATCCCCATAAGAAAGGTATGCAAGTAGTACACAACTCAAACTTGTTCGCGGAGCCACAATGGGGTGTTCTCAATTTTAACCAAATTCATCATGTTCAAATTTAATCATAAGCCATAGGTGAGGTTCCCATTCTATCGTTGACTCCATAAGCATAGCATAGCATTTCTACCGAGGATATGACACATAAGCAACATAGGACATATAGGAATTTTATGCAAGTGGATTTCCAATCAACTCCTAGAACTTAAATGCACAACCATCATCCTTAATAGAGTGATAAAGAAAGACATTTCAAAATAATAGGAATGCACCGGGGCTTGCCTTGAGAGTGATCGAAGTTAGTACTAGCTTCACAAGCGTTGAGAGTGGCAATAGCTTCTTCCGGCGGGATCAATTCGGCGTCGTCACCTAAGAAATGAAATGCAATGCATAAATAACATGAACGCAAGGTCGATGATGAGAGTAATGCATGTATGCTGTTTTTGTAAGGGTGCATATGAATAAGTTTAGTAACATTTAGCTCCATGCAATTTCTAGTGTGCACCATACATACTTGCTCTCCTTTAATGGAGTTACTTACATTAACAAGTCTAACCCTAATACATGAGCAAAGATTTAATACTTGACAGAAATGCTGTGATTAACACATAGGTTCAGAATTTCGGAAAAGAATTAGTAAAGTTTAAACGCAATTCAAACGAGAACTTTTTGGGTTAAGTGTTTTATTGCCGCATGCGATGACGATGCACCTACTCGAGAACTTGATAACAAAATTACTACATGCGGGAAATACATGGAACCTCCTTACTACTCCTGCCATAAGGTGCTATGTGACATTGTGGAAAGTGAAGATTACATAAACATGCAAAAACATAGTTTTTCGGAGCATAACCCTGATTATACACATGCTGAAATTTATTCTTTTATGGAATTAGATCTAGGGTTAGCACAAATAATTATTTAACATGCTCAAAAATTAACATGGGATTTTCTGCACATGCACAATACCAGGAGGAAATTGATTACCAAGTTTCATGCAAAAATAATTTATACAGATTTAATAAAATAAATAAATACAGAGAATGCAAGAAATGCAATAACTTGAACAATATGCAATGAAATGCAGATCTTCCAGTGCCAGAAATTCAAGTATGCTTAGGTGAAGGTTCTGGCCAAGTGTCATTAAATTTGGATCTATATTTCTAAAGTTATGCCTTAAGTGAGTTTTCATCGATTAACTTTTAACATTTTTGTAAAAATATGAAAATCACCAAATCTGACAATATCATGTTACTTTCCCGAAAGTACAGGTCTTGTAGTTTCCAAAACAATTTGGTTGCAATTTTTGGCTAGACCTCGCCGTAGGCTGCTGTAGTGGGGGAAAAGGGTGGGACCATCACCAAAACATGGCTAGAGGTATAGGGAGTCCTCCCCGGTGGTCGCCGGCAGGCGGCGATGGCCGGAAGGCGACGACATCGACGGCGATGGTCGGGGACTACTTCGGCGGCGGCTAGCGGTGCGTACGGAGCACGAAAAGTTGGGGAACAAGGTCTGGGAGATTCACCTCGTGATAGAGAAGAGCGGCACGGGGTCAGGTGTCGAGGGAGAAGGCCGGAAGTTGAGGCTCGTCGTGAGGGTGGAGATTCCGGTGGCAGCAGCCTTCTTTTCTTCTCGAAATCCGGCAAGGCTGCTGCGAGACAGAGGGAGAGGGTTAGGGCGGAGCTGTAGGGGGTTGTTACGCATCGATTTGGGGAGAAATCAGAGCAGGAGAGGCGCTGCTTGGGCGGAGCTTGGAGCAGCACCATCCATGGTGACCAAAAGCATGGGAGGCGGTTGATTCTTGCTGTTGCGCTCGCCGGCACGGAAGAGCAGAGCTTTTGCTGCTTGGAGAGTTTGTGGGGGAGAAGAGGCCACGGTTTGTGGTGCTTGGGAGGCGTGGGTGGCAGCAGCTGGCCGGTGCTAATTTTTTTCTACTCGTATGGGCATAGGTAGTCGCTTGAGGGTGGGGAGAAGCAGTAACTCCGATAGGTTCGTGTTGGTCGTCGGGTACAAGGGCAGGTGGGAGATGCCTTGGGGAGGGGGGCGACGTGACAGGGCAGAGGCATGCTCGCTGATGGCCTGGGGCGCGGTGGCAGACCGGTCCGAGGGAGAAGATGACCAACAGACAAAGTTCTAGATCGAGATCTAATTCGAATTTTCGCTGATCTTTTCTGCTGCTCTGAATTTGAATTAGAACCCATACCTCAGCAATGCAGAAATCTATGCCAAAAATCATGCGTTTTCAGAATGATGCGATCTACAACTTTCCTTTTGGGTCAAAGTTCAAATTCGGTTTCTAAAAATTCATACAAAATTCACAAACAGTGCTGTTTTGAATTCAAATTTGAATTTTTGATCTTTCAAAACCTGATCCAAAAATTTTGTAAAAATGCTGTAAATTCATGGTTTGATATGTACAACATGATGGTGCAAAAATATGAGGGTAGTACTGTTATAAAATTTAAAGTTTTTCTTAGGGCTAGGGTTTTGCCCTAGGGTTTCCCTTTTTATTTTTGTTTTCCCGTTTTTCTTTTCTTGCATTATTTAGGGTGATTAGCATTAGGGTTTTGCAGATGGTCATTCACAGAGCCTAACTAGTTCATTAGTCCCTAACCGTGACATGGTATGTCACAGCCCTCCCCTTTAAAGAAATTCTCGTCCCGTGAATCACCCTAATTAAGGAGAGGGAGCGCGAAAATTACCGCTTTGTGTGACGCGAGAAACTCGGGAAAGTTCTTCTTAAAAAAATCCTCATGTTCCCAAGTTGATTCTTCTTCGGTGTGATTACTCCATTGCACTTTATAGAAGGTGATGGTGCGATTGCGAGTTACCCGGTCGTTTGGATCGATAATCCGGACGGGGTATTCGGGGGTAGGAGAGATCTTCTTCTAGTTGTTCGGTGTCGGAAATGACCACATCAATCGGAGGCTTCAAGCATTTCTTGAGTTGTGAGACATGGAACACATTGTGCACACGAGGAAGACTTTCCGATAATTACAATCGGTAAGCAACGCGCTATGCTTCTCCACAATTGGATAGGGTCCGATATAGCAAGGTGCTAACTTTCCTTTAATTCGAAACCGAGATACGCCCTTGTTCGGAGAGACACAAAGATAAACATGATCTTCCTTCTCAAATTCCAATGAGCGTCTCCTCTTGTTAGCATAACTCACTTGACGAGATTTTGCGGCCTTCATGTTGGCCTGAATTTGTCGGACTTTTTCTTCGGCTTGAGTGACGAGATCGGGACCAAAATTAGTTCTTTCACCCGCTTCCGACCAATTCAAAGGTGTACGACAAGAATGACCATACAATGCTTCGAACGGTGACATTCCCGAACTCTCTTGATAGCTATTGTTGTACGAGAATTCGGCGAATTATAGACAATCATCCCAATTTCCTCGATTTTCCATAGCACATGCTCTCAAGATATCCTCCAAATATGGATTCAACCTTTTGGTTTGTCCATCCATTTGAGGCTGAAAGCGGAGCTTCTAATGAGAGTGGTACCTAGACAAGAATGCAATTGCTCCCAAAAGCGAGATACAAATTGCGGACCTCGATCGGAAACAATGATTTTGGGTACTCCATGCAAACGTAGCACTCTTAAGATGTATAACTCGGCATACTTCTTGGTATTGTAGGTAGTATGGACGGGGATGAAATGCGCGGATTTGCTTAATCTATCCACAATAACCCAAATTGAATCATGCTTCTTTGATGTGAGAGGCAATCCAACGATAAAATCCATAGCAATGTCCTCCCACTTCCAAACGGGGATCTTCAATGGGTTCAATAATCCGGCTTTTCTCAAGTGGTTGGCTTTCACTCGTTGATAAGTATCACACTCGGCCACATACCGTGCAACCTCACGCTTCATGCGTGTCCACCAAAACTTTTCTCTTAGGCAGCAATACATTTTATTGCTACTGGGGTATATGGAATATTTCGACAAGTGTGCCTCATCCACGATTTTCTTCCATAATTCCATATTCTTTGGAACAACGAGACGTTGATTGAACCATAACACACCATCGGCATCTTGTCGGAAACATGTAGCCTCATCTTTTTCTATCTTTTGCCGAATAAATTCCATTCCTTCATCCTTCTTTTGTGCCTCAATAATTTCCTCACGAAGGGTAGGAATAAGAGCTAGATTATACAATGAGCCATAGCGAATAACTCGAAAACTTGGTTCCCTAGAATCTGAAATTTCCGAGTTTTCCATAGAACAACCGGTAATATGATTGCATTGATCCTTGCGACTCAAAGCGTCGGCAACCACATTAGCTTTACCCGGATGATAATGAATTTCCAACTCATAATCCTTGATTAATTCCAACCATCGACGTTGCCTCATATTCAACTCTTGTTGGGTGAAGATATATTTGAGACTCTTATGATCGGTGTAGAGATTGACAAGATTTCCATGTAGATAATGCCTCCAAGTTTTCAATGCAAGAACAACCGAGGCTAATTCCAAATCATGGGTAGGGTAGTGTTGTTCATGCTTGTAAAGTTGACGGGAAGCATAAGCAATGACACGACCTTCTTGCATTAGCACACACCCTAGACCGGTGCCGGACGCATCACAATATACGTCGAACGGCTTAGTGATGTCGGCTTGTGCTAACACCGGAGCGGAGGTCAAATGTTTTTTGAGAGTTTGGAAGGCTTCTTCACATTCACGACTCCATTTAAACTTAGCATCCTTTTCCAATAATTTTGTCATAGGCTTGGCTATGCTTGAAAAATTGGGAATGAATTTCCGATAATAACCGGCAAGACCGAGAAAGCTTCGAATTTGTCTCACCGATCTTGGGGACTTCCAAGTAAGCACTTCTTCCACTTTACTCGGGTCAACGGCTACACCTTTTGCGGATATGATATGACCCAAGAAAGGAACTTGCTTCAACCAAAATTCATATTTGCTAAATTTGGCATATAATTGATGATCACGAGAGCCGTTGGAGAACAATGCGAAGGTGTTCCACATGCTCTTCTTCGGACTTCGAGTAAATAAGAATGTCGCCAATGATGACCACGACAAACTCATCCAACTCGGGAATAAAAACCGAATTCATCAACTACACGAAATGAGCCGGGGCATTGGTAAGCCCAAAAGGCATGACAAGATATTCAAAGAGACCACACCGCGTAGAGAATGCGATTTTTTGGAATATCTTCGGCTCGGGTTTTAATTTGATTGTAACCGGAACGGAGATTATTCTTAGAGAAGACCTTAGCACCAACTAATTGATCAAAGAGAATATCAATCCGAGGCAGCGGGTATTTATTCTTGATAGTTACCGCATTGAGAGGGCGATAATCCACACATAGACGTAGCGTCTTGTCTTTCTTCTTCACAAAGAGAGCGGGACATCCCCACGGAGATGAACTAGGGCAAATATATCCTTTATCCATAAGCTCCCTTAATTGCTCTTTTAACACCGCTAGCTCACTGGGAGCCATCTTGTACGGCCTACAGGAAATTAGTGCCGTACCGGGTTGGAGCTCAATCTTAAACTCAACATCCCGATCGGGTGGCATGCCCGTAGGTCATCCGAAACACATCGGGAAACTCACATACCACGGGAATATCCTCAATCCTTTTTCCCTCAAGATGGTAGAGTTTAGAGGTGGAAAACTTTGGATGGGGTAATCGGAGAATAGATGAACCATGGAGTGGTGAGTTTAGGTGAACTTCTCGGGAATCGATGTGCAAAACGGCTTTATGGAGTTTCATCCACCTCATACCAAGAATAAAATCTATGCTTTGTCTTTCGAGGATTATGAAAGAAGAATAGAGGGATCTTACATTAGGGATATGGCCAATAATACCAATGAGTCTCTAAGCACAACGTCTCTCTTTTGGTTGCGTACCTTGAGTAATACACCGTCCGTCCGTAATGACGTCATACTTAAATTATCTTACCGACTTTCATAAAGAAGCATGTTCTCCAGATCACCTATATTTTGGCTTTGGGAAGCGCCCGGGCAAACCGGCACAATTCAAAGGCAAACCGGCAATTTAGAAACACATAACCTTCACAAAACTCGGCTCTTGGTAGAATCTAGCACATTAGGGAGTAACATTTTTGTAAAAATATGAAAATCACCAAATCTGACAAGATCATGTTACTTTCCTGAAAGTACAGGTTTTGTAGTTTCCAAAACAATTTGGTTTGCAATTTTTGGACTTTCATATCGAAAGATATGGATTTTCTAAAATGCATTGAAGTTCGAGCTATTTACAAAACTGCCATTACGTGTCTTCCCCGGGGAGCTCGGGACAAACTCGCCGGAATTCAGCCGGAGCTCGCCGGAGACCTCGTCGTAGGCTGCTGTAGTGGGGGAAAAAGGGTGGGACCATCACCAAAACATGGCTAGAGGTATGGGGAGTCCTCCCCGGTGGTCGCCGGCCGGCGGCGATGGCCGAAAGGCGACGACATCGACGGCGATGGTCGGGGACTACTTCGGCGGCGGCTAGCGGTGCGTACGGAGCACGAAAAGTTGGGGAACAAGGTCTGGGAGATTCACCTCATGATGGAGAAGAGCGGCACGGGGTCGGTGTCGAGGGAGAAGGCCGGAAGTTGAGGCTCGTCGTGGGGGTGGAGATTCCGGTGGCGGCAGCCTTCTTTTCTTCTCGAAATCCGGCAAGGCTGCTGCGAGACAGAGGGAGAGGGTTAGGGCGGAGCTGCAGGGGGTTGTTGTGCATCGATTTGAGGAGAAATCGGAGCAGGAGAGGCGCTGCCTGGGCGGAGCTTGGAGCAGCACCATCCATGGCGACCAAAAGCATGGGAGGCGGTTGATTCTTGCTGTTGCGCTCGCCGGCACGGAAGAGCAGAGCTGCTGCTGCTTGGAGAGTTTGTGGGGGAGAAGAGGCGACGGTTTGTGGTGCTTGGGAGGCGTGGGAGGCAGCAGCTGGCCGGTGCTAATTTTTTTCTACTCGTATGGACATAGGTACTCGCTTGAGGGTGGGGAGAAGCAGTAACTCCGATAGGTTCGTGTTGGTCGTCGGGTACAAGGGCAGGTGGGAGATGCCTTGGGGAGGGGGCGACGTGACAGGGCAGAGTCACGCTCGCAGGTGGCCTGGGGCGCGGTGGCAGACCGGTCCGAGGAAGAAGATGACCAACAGACAAAGTTCTAGATCGAGATCTAATTCGAATTTTCGCTGATCTTTTCTGCTGCTCTGAATTTAAATTAGAACCCATACCTCGGCAATGCAGAAATCTATGCCAAATATCATGCGTTTTCAGAATGATGCAATCTACAACTTTCCTTTTGGGGCAAAGTTCAAATTCGGTTTCTAAAAATTCATACAAAATTCACAAACAGTGCTGTTTTGAATTCAAATTTGAATTTTTGAGCTTTCAAAACCTGATCCAAAAATTTTGTAAAAATGCTGTAAATTCATGGTTTGATATGTACAACATGATGGTGCAAAAATATGAGGGTAGTACTGTTATAAAATTTAAAGTTTTCTTAGGGCTAGGGTTTTGCCCTAGGGTTTCCCTTTTTATTTTTGTTTTCCCGTTTTTCTTTTCTTGCATTATTTAGGGTGATTAGCATTAGGGTTTTGTAGATGGTCATTCACAGAGCCTAACTAGTTCATTAGTCCCTAACCGTGACATGGTATGTCACACCGAACTCGTCGGACTTCCTGTCCATCACTCCCTTGGGGATGTGCTCGAGCTCCGAACTCCCGCTCACACTCATCCCAAGAGATACTGTTCTGGGTCCAGGTGGTTGGCCACGTAAGTGTCCCACCACACGCTGGCTGCACCTCCGAGCAAGTACGAAGCAAGTGACACACACTCGGAGTCGGTGCACTCCATCATCGTAGCGGCTTGGACACCGTCCCGAGCCAGCTGTCGGCGTTCAACGGGTCGGTGCAGTGAGAGAACGTGTCCGGCTGAAGTCTGCGGAAGGCCTCCTTCCTCATGTCGGACCGACTGCAACCTGCGAAGTACTGTGGCTGCTGCTGCTGCTGTGGCGCCTACTCGTGGTGCTGCTGCTGCAGCATCTGCATCAGACCTCCCGAGTATGTTGGTCTGCATCGCCATCACGTCGGCAAGTGTCCGAGCAGGGGGTGGTGGTGGTATCTCCTACTGCTCAGCACCCTCCTCGCTGTCCTGGTGCCTCCTGCTGCGCAGCAACCTCCGGCTCTCCAGCTGCGAGATCCGGTGGTGCCTCTCCACCGCGGCCTCGTCCTACAGCACCCCCAGCGGCTACTGCACGGCCTCTGCCACGACCACGGCCTCGCCCACGACCTCCGGGGCCTGGTCGTCAACCTCCATAGCAGCCTGCTCAAACTGCACGTGAAGACCCCTTCCTCTCGGCATCCGTTAACAAAGGCACAAATCCAAAAATTAGTACGGGTTATCCAACACTTTCCTCAAGTCTTGAAAGAATCTTCGTGAGTAAAAGTATGGCATGCAGATCATTTATCCAAGCAAACATAGCAAAGGCTTATCCATTCTGTCATGTCTTATGTTGATAACTTTAATTGATGAGACGGATTTCAAAGTTTGATGAAAGGAGTTTAGCAGATCGTAGTTCTAGATCATGTCCTTATGGTTACGTCCAGTTTCTACGGGTCTCGTTCCTACGATCAAGTATGGCTCGATACCAATCGTGGGGGCCCGAATTTCACCTAAGTGAAACCCGAACCCTTTGTACCTCTATGCCACTCCCAGGAGTGTGGCATGTACATCCATCACAAGTTAGTATAAATAGACCATAAAATAGAGAATGACAACAAGGCAAGATAATAGAATCTCGAATAGTACATCATCATTATGCATAAGTCTCAATATCATGAATACAAAAGCGTGGCATGTAGGCCATCGCGACATCAACGAAGAAAACTAGCGGAAGTGTAGCGGAAGCATCTCTCGTGAAGATCGGCGATGAAGACCATACCCACAAGCGACTCGAGTGTAGGCGAGACCGTCACTCCACTCCATCGGCTCCCACAGCTTGCTCGGCTGGCTCCTCGAAGCAACGGCGTCCGAAAAACAAAGTGGGGAAGCCGTGAGTACATAGAGTACTCAACAAGCCGCAACTACCTAGCAACAATGCATGCATGCTCGGATATTTCAAGGAAAGGCAAGGGCTAGCACCTAAAGCATTAATCCTCAAGTCTATGTGAATCATATTTTATTATTAGTCAAATTTTATAAGTGGCCTTGCAGGAAACAACACAATCCTGCAAGGGTCAAGTTTTATGTCCAAGCACACCTCCACTAGACCACAGCTCGAAGCCGGAAGTAAAACACCTATCGGAGGGGAGAAGTAGTAAATGCTAATCAAGTGGGTCGCTCAGAGGTAGTGCCCATACAATGGGCTAGACTATACGTATAGATTTATATATCTCTCGCAGAGAGTAAGCAACTCGTACCCACGTGAAGAGGTACTCAAACAAAAGACCACCGTCGTGGCCCAAGCAAACCAACACTCATAGGATCACTCTACAAAGCATCGACGGTAGGCGCCCGTCCCTCGAGTCCGGGATCCTCTAACCACAACATAGGAAAAGAAGGTCCGGAAGGGTGTGACAAGGCGTACCATGGGCCGGGTGGGATATCCTCTCGCTCGTGGGTCGAGACAAACGTCCAACACCCACTACCACTAATCTCTACACCACGGCAGGCCACCCAGTCCTCCGCTAAGTATCATGATCCAGCCCGTCCATACAAGTCACGTGGTATGCTAGTAGACCAAAGAGCAAGCAAGCACAAGAACCGGTCCTTAAGCTGCCGGGCGAGTCACCAACCCTCTCCTCAAAAACAACAGTCTCAACAAC
The DNA here is from genome assembly GCA_031894775.1 of Chloris gayana. Taxonomy (NCBI): domain Eukaryota; kingdom Viridiplantae; phylum Streptophyta; class Magnoliopsida; order Poales; family Poaceae; genus Chloris; species Chloris gayana. Next base: position 441,877 of record JAUNZO010001841.1, on the reverse strand, counting down.
AAGTGTCACCACAACAGGGGACCCCATAACCCAAGGCCCCTACACAATCGTACCCGCAACAGGTACTCTCCAAATAGAGACTCCCCAAAAGTCTCCCAAGCACCTCATCACCTACACTCGCCCCCGCAAAAGTCCTACAGGATATCTAGTACGTAAACTCGACACCTAAGAAACACCTACAATTTATTTTACACAAAAGCATGTATAATCATCATGGGGTTCAATTAACCAACTAAGCAAATACTAAGCATGTGAGTAACGAGTAGAACAACCTATGGCAAACGATGGCAAGGATGGCATAGTATGGCATAGGTAAACTATGAGTGCAAGTAACCATTAATCATGCATGGTTCAATTTAATGAAAATTGCTAAATAGGAGCAAGAGTGGTCAAGGATTGCGGCTTGCTCGGAAAACGCTGGTCGCAGGCCGGGTCGGGGTACTCATACGATCGCTCGGCGGAAACTCCTCAAACTGCGGCTCGACGGAAACTCCTCGGCACCCTCCGACGGACGGATCGTGAAACAGGGGTTAGGCACGCATATCGAGGCAATAGGAAAAAGAACAAAACGAACGACGGAAATTACGGTACTATAACATGACCAAAAGCTACACTAACGCCTAGAGAACGTCGCTACAAATCCAACGCAATTGACCGCGTATTTTTCTAACACTCCAGGAAAATGATATGAATTTCCAAAGATAAATGAATTATGGAAATTCAGGAAAATGCAAGAAAAAGAAATGGAATATTTCCTGAAATATTCCTTGCCACGCAAGCACCACGTCAACACCACGTCGGTGCCACGTTAATCAAATGGCCTACAGGTCGGCACCACGTGGCGTTACTTCGCCACGTGGGTGCCACGTTGTCTGCCACGCTGGATGACAACCAGGAGCTACGCCGGCAGAAACCTATCCTACATGGCGCCACATCGGCAGAAAACCTACCACATCGGCGACCACGCCAAGCATCACCGGGACCGGCGGCGCCGCTCAGCTCCGCTGCGGGACCGGCCGGAATCGCTCCGCCCGGCGCTACGGCTCGCCGCCTCAAGAGCCAAGCACACCAGGCGACTCCCCATGACGGCGCGCACACCGCGAGGTGGTCGCGAGGACCAGCTCATGACGACTCGACGGCGAGAGCTCGCCGGAGTTGTCGCGGCGGCGCGCGCACAAGGGCAAAGCCCCAACACATGCCTAAACTCCGCTCTACGAGCACCCGAACAAAGCCCGGAGTATCGCGAACCTATTGTACGCAAGTGGGAGCCAAGGCGACGACCGGAGCGTCACCGGCGGTGAGATCCGCGGCGGCGGCTCGACGGAATCCCGCGCATCCCTAGCAAGGTCCAAGCTTTCTCCAAATTCTTGCGTGCACAAGCTACCACGAGACTACCACGAAGCTTCTCGCACAAGAAAAGGAGCATGAGCTAGCTCCTGGTTGCTAGCTCGCCGGCGTCCATGGAGGGACGGCGGCGGAAGCCGACGACGGGGAGAAATTCGCGACCAATCTAGAGGGAAAAGAGGGGGAAAAGGAGCGATGGCTTACCAGGAAGACTTTGACGGTCAAGGAGCGGACGAGAGAGGTGCTAGCGACGGCGAACGACGGAGCTCCGACGGTGGCGGACGCGAACGACGCCGCCAAGAGGACGGTGACCACGGGCTCGGGCGTTCCGTCGCTAACGGAGGCAAAAACACCCCAGCTCAGCACCAAGGAGGGCAGCACACGACGAGGAAGCAAGAACGGGTCGAGGAAACGGATGAGTCTCACCGTGGAGGACGAACGACGTCGGAGAAGATGGCCGCGGAAATCTTCCCGCGCGTCGCGCTTCTTCTCCCGAGTAGCTCCCACGAAACCAAGCACAACACCAAGCTCGGCGTCGCGCGTCGAGCACGGGAACCTCCATGAGCGCCGCCGGCTCACGATTTCGCCAATGGTGGTGGGGAAAACCGCAGTGCGGCGGCAGCTAGGGTTTGGGGTGGAAGAGGAAGAACGGGGCGGCGCCGGGGGTTTTTGACGGAGGAGAAAGGGGGAATGGGTTGGTGGCGCGGGCCCGGGTTGGTTGCGGCGGCAGAAACGCCAAGCGTCCGAGGTGGCTTGCTCCGCGAGCGCCGTGCGTGGGTGACGTGAGGTGGAAGACGACCGTAGCTCGTGGGTCGGGCTGGACTTGGGCTGGCGTGAGGGAAAAGAGGATTGGGCCGGCAGAGAAGATTCGGCCCAACGCGACGGTTTTCAAATAAAAAGCTTTGCGAATTAGTTTGTTTCATTTCTCCCTTGAATCAAATTCAAACCTTCACCATATTTTACCGAATATTCTCCAAACTTCATTTTTTTTGTTAATATACAATGTTTGAGTACAAGTTTTTTTTGGGATGTTACACTATATCTTTCTGATGCACTGGCTACTCAACATCAAGGACACATATTGATTTGCTTGAAAAAGAACTCTGATATTATGTGAACTCAATAAAGTTAACATATTATGTGAGTTCATAGCATAGGAGACAATAAAATACAGTTACAAATCATTAACAGAACAGAATAGTAGATGACAATCATGATATATGTTTGGAAGGCCTGCTAATGTTATATGAACAATTGACAATGCAACAAAATGAACTCACAGAGACAAAGGCTGTCACAAAACCTAGCCATCGTTGTCATTTCTATACAGATATGAGTAATTGTCTTTTTTTTTTTGGCTTACCATGACAACATGAGACGCAGTGTTCCATGAAAAATCTGCACTATGTCGTAGGTGTATGTGTGCAGCTCAACGAATTCTTCCACTACAGGATCGCCACCACATAGTTGTTTGGAACAACTTGTTCACCTTCCTGCACGCACAATCACATACCAAATATCACCAAACAAATCTCCAAATCTGACCCGTACTAAATCAAATCGGACCATCAATGAGTGAGTGAGGGAGGGAAGCAAGCAAGATCTTACGGATTGAAAGCATGCCCTTGAGGAAGCCGTCGTGGAAGGTCTCGATGTCCATGAATCTTGGGGGCGTCTCCACAGATGTGACAGGACCAATCTCACGGATGTGGGTCCTTAGCTCGTTTTTGGCTTGGGGGCAGGGAGAGGCGACGATGGCTCCTACAGCTTTGGGAGGAAGGGGAGGAGGAGGGCGAGGAGGCGTGACGACACGGGGAGGGTGTCGGCGGAGCTTTGGTTCCATCCGCGTGCGATGGCAGCTGCTACGAATTGGGGAGGAAGGCGATCAGGCACGGGGAGGGGAGGCGGACAGGAGGCGCGGCGGGACAGTGAGGGCGTCGATGGAGGCTGGCGGTGGCGGCGGCGGCTGGGGAGGGAACGCACGGCGACGCATTAGGGCTTGGGGCTGGTGAGCTTTGCTGTTTTATACGGGGTCGGGGGCGACGGAATAGGGTGGGAACGACGGGTTAAGAGCGGTGACGACGTCTGCACCGGTGACGACGTCTACATAATTAATATATTGGTAAAGATTATGGGAACAATGCTACTCTTGGCTTCGACCAACTACCTTTAGAAAAAATGTTTCACCTTTTCTTTGCTTCCTATATAGGTATTTATCTATATTTTTGGTGATCTTTTGTACATTGTTTTCAGTGCAAATCCATGACAGGAGCAAGGCAGCCACCCCGATGAGAGTACTAGGGAACACCACCTCGGCCAAGCCTCGTTGATATGCTTATCATTTTGTACGGATGTCCTGATTGTATTTGTAGAAGCTAAAGGTATTATTTGTTGGATTAAATGAGTAATGACTCATTTAAATTCAAAATTCCAAAAGCTTGTTTAATTGATGAATATTGGGAGGTGAATGAAATATTAAAGAGATGATAAGAGAAGGAAGAGTAACACATACATGCATGTAAAGTGGTGACCCTCTCTCTTCTTCACATTCTATTAGCAATTGCTTAATCAAAGAGCATATCATGTCGTGGTTCTTGGTAACTCCCTTGAGTTACTTCATGAAACGTAGCGGAAGATATAGCCGTTGACCCGAGAAAAGTTGAAGAGGTACTGAATTGGAAATCTCCTAGGTCCGTGAGAAATTCGAAGCTTCCTTGGTCTTGTCGGTTATTATCGAAAATTCATTCATGACTTCTCAAGCATGTCCAAGCCTATGACAAAATTATTAGAGAAGGATTCTAAATTTAAGTGGAGTAATGAATGTGAAGAAGTGTTCCAAACTCTCAAAAAGCACTTGACAACCGTTCGGTTTTAGCTGAACCCGACATCACAAAATCGTTTGACGTGTATTGTGATGCGTCCGGTATTGGTCTTGGATTTGTGCTAATGCAAGAAGGTCGCGTCATCGCTTATGCTTCCCGTCAGCTGTGTAAGCATGAAGAAAATTATCCCACTCATGATTTAGAGCTAGCATCGGTTGCCCTTGCATTGAAAACTTGGAGACATTATCTTCTCGGTAATGTTGTAAATCTTTACACCGATCACAAAAGCCTCAAGCCTATATTCACGCAGCAAGAACTGAATATGAGGCAACGTAGATGGTTGGAACTGATTAAGGATTATGAATTGGAAATTCATTACCATCCGGGAAAAGCTAATGTTATTGCCAACGCATTAAGTCACAAGTATCAATGTATCACGTTACCGTTTGCTCTATAGACCATCCTGAAATTTTAGATTGTGTTGAACCAAGTCTTAGGGTTATTCCATATGGCTCGTTGTATAATTTAGCTCTTATCCCTACCCTTCGTGAAGAAATTATTGAGACATAAAAGAAAGATAAAGGAATAGAATTTATTCAGCAAAAGATAGCAAAGGATGAAGCCACACGCTTCAGTCAAGACGTCGATGGTGTTCTATGGTTCAACAAACGTCTTCTTGTTCCAAAGAATATGGAATTAAGGAAGAAAATAATGGATGAAGCACATTTGTCCAAATATTCCATACACACGGGTAGTAACACAATGTATCGTGGCTTAAGGGAAAAGTTTTAGTGGACACGTATGAAACGTGAAGTTGCACGGTATGTTGTGGAGTGTGACACTTGCCAACGTGTCAAGATCGGTCATTTGAAGAAAGCTGGTTTATTGAACCCACTGAAAATTCCCGCTTGGAAATGGGAGGATATCGCTATGGATTTTATTGTTGGATTACTTCCTACATCAAAGGAGCATGACTCAATTTGTGTTATTGTGGGTAGGTTGACAAAATCCGCACATTTTATTCCCGTGCATACAACCTATCCCACCAAGAAATATGTCGAGCTTAATATCTCTAGAGTACTATGTTTGCATGGTGTGCCTAAGACCATTGTTTCGACCGAGGTCCATAATTTGTATCTCGCTTTTTGGAGCAAGTGCATTCTTGCCTAGGTACCACTCTTATTAGAAGCTCCGCATATCACCCACAAACGGATGGACAAACCGAAAGGTTGAATCAATATTTGGAGGATATATTGAGAGCATGTGTTCTTGACAATCGTGGAAGTTGGGAGGATCTGTCTTCCATTCGCCGAATTCTCGTACAACAATAGCTATCAAGAAAGTTCGGAAATGTCACCGTTCGAGGCATTGTATGGTCACTCATGCCGTACACCCTTGAATTCGTCGGAATCGGGTGAAAGAATTAATTTTGTCCCGGATCCGGTTACACAAGCCGAGGAGAAAGTTCGACAAATTCAAGCAAATATGAAAGCCGTACAATCTCGCCAAAGTAGCTATGCCAACAAAAGGAGACGCCCGCTGGAACTTGAGAAGGGAGATAATGTCTATCTTCGTGTTTCTCCAACGAAAGGTGTCTCACGCTTTGGAATTAAAGGCAAGTTAGCACCATGCTACATTGGACCTTACCCAATTGTTTAAAAACGTAGCGTGGTTGCTTACCGATTACAATTGCTGAAAAGTCTTGCTCGTGTCCGTAATGTATTCCACGTGTTGCAACTCAAGAAATGTTTGAAGCCCCCAATTGATGTGGTTGTTTCTAACACCGAGCAATTGGAAGAAGATCTTTCCTCGCCTCGAATACCCTGTTCGGATTATCGATCAAAAGGACCGATTAACTCACAATCGTACCATCACTTTCTACAAGGTGCAGTGGAGTAATCATACTGAATATGAAGAAACTTGAGAACAAGAGGAATTTTCGAAGACCAACTTTCCCGAGTTTCTCACGTCGCAAAAGTTGGTAATTTTTCTTCACTCCCTCTCTTAATTATTTGCAATTCTCGGGACTAGAATTTCTTTAAGGGGGAGGGGGGGGCTGGGACATCCCATGTCACAAAGAGGGTAATTATACTAATGGCACATGCTAATTACCTAATTAGGGTAAGCATAATTTAATTGCTCAATTAAAAAAAGCAAGAAAAAAGAGAAAATCAATTAATTAAATCGGGTAAAACCCTAACTCCCACACACATAAAAAATTATAATGATAGTGTCCCTATGTTTTTGCACCACCATGTTGGCCATATCAAAATATGAATTTAGGGTACTTTTTCTGAATTTTTAGCAAACCCTTAAATGCCTTAAAAATTCAACTTAATGTAAAAAAAAACAGCTCTTCTCGAATGTTTCAAAAATTCTGGAATCAGAATCTCACCCTGACCCCAAAAGAAAAGTTGGAGCACATGATCTGCTGGATCTACAGAAAATTTGGTTTGGAATTTGGAGCACTGTAGCATTGACGTTTTGCTAAATTACAGAGAGCAACAGCTTGGTCAGCAGTAAATCAACTTTTCTCCTTTGCCCACCAGATTGATGGCCGCTCCCCCGTCCTCCTCCTCGGACGCCGCCCACGCCCGGCCAAACAAGCCTCATCTGCTCCTGTCTAGCTCTATGGGCGAGCCCTGACGGACGTGACCCTCACCAACTCCCTGTCGGCCCCGTCCTTGCCCACTCTCCCTATGAATCGGCCGCCCGCGCTCTACCTGAACAAAGTGGCTAGCAACCAAGCTCGCCTCCCAGCACTCTCTTACAGGCTCCAAGCTCTCCCTTGAGCTCTCCAGAACAGCCAGCAGCCTCCCCTACCTCTCTCCTCCCTTGCCGGCAAAGATAGAGAAGAAATTTCCCAGTTCAAGCCGCCATAGCCGCCACCGTGTCGAACTCCGCCCAGGCGAGCTCCCTCCCCTCCTTCCTGAATTAGCTGAGCAAGGACCCCGTGCAACCTCCCCTTGAAGTAATTGACTTTTAGTGCAGGGACACGGGCGAATTTGGTGAAGCACGAGCCGCCTCCCCTGCCGTCCGCCGCCGCGAGCAGCACTACCCTCACGGCGAACTCCCCTCTCCGGCCCTCCCCGAGCTCCGCCCCTTGCACGCCGGTTATCTTCAGGGCCCAGCAGAACCTCATGTCCATCTTCCCCGCTCCCTCTCGCTCTGCTCGCACCGCCCCACGCCGCCGAAGACCGCCAAGCGCCGACGCGCACGACCCCGGCAATGAAAAATCGCGACAATGGCAATCTTGTAATTTCTGCAAAGTCAAATTTCCCCCCAAGGCAATTCTATAAATAGTAGCAAACTTCGATTAATATTCGAAAATTCATATCTCACAATTTGAAAGGCAGAAAAAAACAAACTAAATTTTGTTGTGTTCAAAACAATCTCCTCTTTCCACGAAGTATGTTGAGCACCTAGGTTTTTGATGTTTTGATATTTATAAAATTCCCTTAACATTGAACCCTTTTAAGCGTTATAAAATCATAAATCAATGTATAAAGTCCTATGAACGTGAAACTTGGCCATTAAATCTCTCATGGCATGTATGAAGCCTATGCAAATGAACATCTTCATTTGTTGCATATTTTTAAAGTTATTGCATCATCCCTTGTTTTAGTAAATGAATTGTTATCATTTTTATATTAGACATTTCTTAATGATACTTTGCATGCATGTCCTGTGTACCTTAATACATTCCTAGAAATTCACATGAAAAACTTTCATCATCATAAGTATAAATTTTACTGTCGATTTGTTTAATTTAAGACTAGGCTAGAAATTCTATAGGAATAATGCCTTATCTCGCATATATGTAATTATTTATTGTTATTTTCATATCTGGTACTATTCACCGAGGATATTATACGCTTAATTTCAGGACATACAAATTCTCATCTCATGTGCTCATATTTAGCTTCTATCAATTATATTTTACAAATGTCGTTACATACGATAATAAGACTAGATCTAATTTACTCAAGATTAAAATGAACTAGCTTAACCTCATTAAACATTATCTCTATAAATTAATGCAAATGTCACCACAATATGCATGTGATCCTTGTCATGTCAAACATTTAATGATTTAGTTCACATAGCATAGTTGCTAGGTTTTCATAGCAAAGGAAACTTTGCATGATTATGCACGAGTTATCATTTAATGCATAACAATTACTATTTTAATTCATCCATGAGCATGACATGATCACGAGCATCGCATAATCATTCATGTTTATGAATGAAGTCCCATGCATCTCCCTTGTATGCATTTATGCATACGCAATGCATTTCATTCAATTAGGCAATGAAGGCGAAGTGAACGTCTCGGAGGAGCCCGGTGTTAATCTTAATTTCAGTGAAGCTACTAACTTTGATGAAGCCCAAGGCAAGCCCCGGTACACTCCTATGTTTTAAAATTCCTCTCTTTTAATCACAATAAATAAGGATATTGTATTGTGCATTAACTATAGGAGTTGATGTGAAATCCACTTGCATAAATCTCTATATGACCTATGTAGTTTATGTGAGTCACCCTCGATAGAAATGCTATGCTTAGAATTATGTTGGAGTCGACGATAGGATCTGGACCACTTGGATAAGTTTATACTACACTTGTGGTTGAAACTGGCTAAAATTGGGAACCCTATCGTTGTGACTCCCGTGAACAAGTATTGAGTTTTGTACCAAGTGTGTCACACCCGGGCTTAAGGCCAAGACCGAATGCATAGCTATATGTGTGCCAGGATCAATTTATCACACATATAGAGACAATAGTGAAATAACTCGTATAACCAATGCCATAGTATAACTTATTACATCGTCTCAATCGTATCTTTATTACATAACCTGAATAAATGTCTCAAAAGACTAAACTAAACTCGACGGAAGACTCCATACGCCACGGGCAATCAACCGGGAAACGCACGCCTAGTAGTAGTCTTCATCAATGTATTTCCTCTCGGCTTCGAGCAGCAGTAGTGTATAGCAACAGGAAATAGCAACAGTGAGTACATGTAGTACTCAGCAAGTGTGGGAAATAAATGACATCCAAGCTGTATAAAAAGGAAAGCCGACACGGGGTTTGCAATAGAAGTACCTATACTAGTCAAGTTAATTTAACAACCAATTTACTATGTGATAAAAGAACCAACGAGGTTACCCCACTGTTTACCACCGTAAGCTACTCCACTTACGAGTAAACCACACTACAGATTACCCCATCTGCAGCAAACCTCACTACAAGTTACCCCACTTGTAGCTACCTAAGGGTTATCCCACCCAAACCATCCCTCTAATTCTCGTGAGGATCCGGGCCGTTCATGACCGTGAACGCGGCTGTTAATAACAGCTTTTACACTCTGCAGAGGTTGCACAACTTTACCCACAGTGTCGGTGATTCCACCACTATTCAATGACTAAAACCTCCATTATACCAAGCACACTTCCTTAGGTGTGAGGCCAAGAGATCACCGCAAGGTCTTTCTAAGGACTTCTTAGCTTGCGGAACGCCCGCAGGCCCCCTCTTGCACCGTGGCTTCAAGTACACTCGCCTTTCCTCGCCCGAATCCGTAAGCTCCCCTTCCTTCATCCTTCCTCGACGCCCGCAGAACCGGGAAGCTACCTTGGTACTAAACCTTACCTACCCATTATCAGCCCCGTGCTTCGTGCGGAAGTCCTGGGTTGCCGCTCCAAGAACCGGTCCTTATGATCCCAAACAGTACTACCGCAAACCCACAGTACTACATCTAGTACCCATGCATACCCGCACCATCGTCCACATCCTCCTGTCGGGATCACCTAAGTTTCATGTTGCTAAAAAGCATTCCCGATTCATGATCATTATGTTCAAGTGGATAATTAGTCAAGATTAGCATTTAGTACGGTTTGAACCCCATTAAGCAACTAGCAATGACATACCCATACTAACATACTACACCATAACCAAGGAGACAAGGAAAAAGTATGGAACAGGGTATGACACAATAGGATCCAAATTGAATTGCAATGCATGAAAAGTAAATTTAGATAGTAAAGAATGTAGGCACAATGTGCATCAATGACACTTGCCTGTCTCCTCTTGCTGCTCGCTGCTCGAACTCTAGGTCCCGAGAATTCTCATACTCTTCCTCGTCTATTTACGTCACACCGGAAAACACACATACATAACAAATAAGAAAACAGTACACCAAACAATGCCTACTGTCTATGAAAACAGTACCATTAAATAGTACTCGTCACTACGAACACGTGAGCGCAAGAATCACCTAAATCGGAGTTACGAGCTAAAAATTATGAACGTTTTAAGATCTAGGGTTTAAATTGTAAAACAAAGCAGCTATAGGGACCTATTTGTAATTACTGGAAATTAAAGGGACCTATTTGTAATTATGGAAAAGTTCAGGGGCCTAAATGAAAAAGTATGGGACTAAAATGTAATTTAGGAAAAACTTAGGGGTGTTTATGTAAAATTACAGGACCTAACACATAGTTATAAAATTACTCGGGGGCTAAAGTGTAAAATTTACATTACTCGCGCCCTAACAGGACTAAAATATTAGGGTCGATTATGTAAAAAGGGAGGGGTTCTTTATTAATTAGCTAAAACGACGGGGGTGTTTTTGTAAAAAACCAAATAACGGTTAGGTTGATCTAATCCGGGCCGTCCGAGCCGGATCGGACGGCCGGGATCACTCCGACAAGGGCGGCGGTGATGGCTAAGCCGACGAGCGGCGGCGCCATTAGGGCTCGCCGGAGTTGAGCGGAAACAGGGCTCCGGTGCCCTATTCATGGTGCGGGAAGCTCGTACGTGATGCGGGGAGGCAGCGAGCTCACAAGTGAGGCCGCGCGGCGACGGTAGAGGGCGGAGGCGGCTCGCGACGACGAACGGCGGGCGGAGAAGTACGGCGGCGTCGCGGGAGCTCCTCGGGCCACGGCTCGCGTCGCACTTGGCGGGCGGCCGCGGCGAGATCAAGTCGAAGTGAGGCGCGGGGTCGTTGGGCGATGGGACGGCTCCAATTGGCGGCGCGACGGCGATGGCTAGGCGGCGGCAATGGAGGCGGCGGCGCTTGAGCTAGGGCCGTGGAATCTGCGGGTTTTTGGGTGAGGGACGAGAGCACGAGGTGCGGCACTTAAATAGGGGCGAGTCCGCGGCACGCACGTCGAGGTTGGCCGGATCGGATGCGGGATCGGCTTCGATTCGCCTTGGGTTGGGGATGGGCTCGGGCGGGCTGCGGTCGGGTTTTGCTCGGTTGAGCCGGGCCGGGAGCACGAGGGAGAAGAGAGGGAAGGGAAGAGTTGGGCCGGGGGAGGGGAATTTGGCCCATGGCCCAGGTTGGGTTTTTCTTTTTCTTTTCTTTTTCTTATTTCTACTTTCCTTCATTTCTATTTTATTACTTAACGAAAATTCTAAGCGATTTTGTAAATAAATTTTCACATAAATAAAACCCTAATGCAAACTATCCAAGCATGCATGCAACGCACATTATATTTATTTTATAAATAATAAAGTATTAACTTTTTGCTAGGAAATAATTACTTAACCTAGGATAATTTCTAGCATCCTAATAAAATAAAAAAGGGAATTTTATTTTATTGCAAAATTTTAAAAATTAGGGTGTTACAAACCTACCCCCTTAAGATGAATCTCGCCTCGAGATTCGGATGGATCAAGAAAAAGATTAGGGAACTCTTTCTTCGGATCATCCTAATTCTCCCATGTAGCTTCCTCCTCTATGTGATTGCTCCACCGAACCTTGCACATACGGTACTTCTTATTCCTTGTGGCCTTCTCGAGGGTATCCAAAATTTTCACCGGGTACTCCGGATAAGTAAGATCCTCTCCTATCGTCAATTCCTCGATAGGCAACTATTCCTCTAGCACTCGTAGACATTTCCTCAATTGAGAGACATGAAAAACATCATGGACATCCGACATATGCGGTGGTAACTCCAACCGATATGCTACCTCACCCATCCGAGCAATGATCTTGAAAGGACCGATGTATCTATGAGCTAACTTGCCTCTAACCTTGAAACGTCGCAAACCTCTCATAGGAGATACCTTGAGATATACAAAGTCACCAACCTCAAAGCTCAAATCTCTCCTCCTATTATCTCGCGTAACTCTTCTCGTCTAGACCGAGCAAGCTTTAAATTCTCCCTTACAATGTGAACTTGTCTCTCAGCCTCTTGAAGAATCTCGGGACCAAACAGTAGCTTCTCTCCTACTTGATCCCAAAACAACGGTGTTCTACATTTGCGGCCATATAGGAACTCAAACGGTGCCATCTTGATACTCTCTTGGTAGCTATTGTTGTAGGAAAACTCTGCGTATGGAAGGAGCTTATCCCAACTCTTACTCGTATTGGAGTGCACACGATCTCAACATGTCCTCCAAAATATGGTTCACCCTCTCGATCTGTCCGTCTGTCTCGGGATGATAGGCTGAACTAAAATTCAACCTTGTATCCAATGACTCATGTAACTTCTCCCAAAACCCGGAAGTGAACTGCGTACCTTTATCCGACACAATCTTCTTTGGAACACCATGCGGACACACTATCCTTGCTATGTACAGCTCTGCAAGTCTTTGCCCAAGTATAGGTGGTCTTAACAGGGATAAAATGTGCAACTTTGGTCGATCGGTCCACGATAACCCATATAGAGTCATAACCTCCCCGAGTCCGAGGCAAACCCACAATGAAATCCATTGCAATCTCTTCCCACTTCCGTTCGGGTATCTTGAGTGGTTGTAGGAGTCCAGCTGGTCGTTGTCGTTCCGCTTTGACCTCTCGACATGTATCACACAAAGCCACATACTCGCTACTCGCTCTCTTCATTCCGGACCACCAATAGCAAGTCTTCAAATCATGGTACATCTTAGTGCCTCCTGGGTGCATAGAGTATGCCGAATTATGAGCCTCTCGGAGTATCAATTCCTTAATTTCCTCAACATCCGACACACAAATCCGTTGCTTGTACCAAAGTGTTCCTTGATCGTCAACGAGTGAAACCCGGGGCCTTGTTTTCCTGGATCCGTAACTCAATCTCCTGAATGGCGGCATCCTCCAGCTTGTCCTTTCCGGATATCACTCTCTAGTGTAGACTCCACTTCCATTGCAACGGCTTCCATGTTAGTCACCCAACCAAGATTAAGCTTCTCAAACTCTTCACATATCTTTGGCGGTAACTCTCTAGTAGCCAAAGTGTTCAAATGAGACTTCCTACTCGGTGCATCTTCGACCACATTTGCCTTGCCCGGATGATAGTTGATCTCCAAATCATAGTCCTTGATGAGTTCCAACCATCGGCTCTGCCTCGCATTCAAATCCGACTCGAGTGAAGAAATATTTCAAACTCTTATGGTCCGAGTAGATCTCACACCTCTTCCCAATGAGATAGTGTCTCCAAATCTTAAGACCGTGGACTACCGCTAGCAATTCCAGGTCATGCGTGGGATACTTCTCCTCATGTTTCCTCAACCGCCTTGATGCATATGCCACGACTCTTCCTTCTTGCATGAGCACACATCCTATGCCTTGTCCACATGCATCACAATACACAAAAAAAGGCTTCTCCATATCGGGCATGGTCAGTACGGGTGCTGTGGTAAGCCTCTTCTTCAACTCCTGGAAACTGGCTTCTCGCCGAGGTGTCCACTCGAAAGTCTTTCCTTTCTCCAATAATTCTGTCATAGGCTTTGCTATCTTGGAAAACCCTTCGATGAACCGTCCGTAGTATCCTGCCAAACCAAGGAAACTTCGATCTCCGAGACATTCTGCGGCGACTTCAAACTCAACACCATCATCAACCTTACTAGGATCCACGGATATTCCTCCTTCCGAGATGACGTGACCAAGAAAAGCAACTTCTTTCAACCGGAACTCACACTTACCGAGCTTAGCATACAACTAATTGTCCCTAAGCTTCGCAGAACAAGACGAAGATGTTCCTCATGTTCTTCCTCATTCTTCGAGAATACCAAGATATCATCAATAAAAACAACCACAAACTTGTCCAGGTATTCCATAAAGACCTTGTTCATCGGATACATGAAGTAGGCTGGAGCATTGGTCAAACCAAAGGACATAACGGTATACTCAAAACAATCCATACCGAGTGATGAAGGCTATCTTGGGGATGTCGAGGCTCGAACCTTCAATTGGTGATATCCCGAACGAAGATCAATCTTGGAGAATACACGAGCTCCCTTCAGCTGATCGAACAAGTCATCAATCCGTGGTAGAGGGTATCTATTCTTGATTGTAACCTCATTGAGTGCACGATAATCCACACACATACTCCGATCACCTCCCTTCTTATCAACAAAAATAACTGGAGCTCCCCATGGTGATGCACTAGGACGGATATAACCCTTATCTAGGAGTTCTTGCAATTGGGTTTTAAGTTCAGCTAATTGTTCACTATCCATCCGATAGGGTCGCTTAAATATAGGAGCTGTACCAGGAACTAATTCAATAACAAATTCAATGTCACGGTCGGGTGGCGTACACGGCAATTCCTCCGGGAAGACATCAGGAAACTTGCTGACCACTCGGATCTCCTGAACTAAAGTACCTTCCAGGTTGTTCAACACAATGCGGTTAGCTGCCCCTTCGGTAGTGATGAGTGCCTCAGCCACATATTCCAATTCCTCTCCTGAACCAGCTGTCAATCTCATTGCCTTCTTAGCACAATCAATCGACCTTTGTGCTTACTCAACCAGATCCTTTCCAAGAATGACATCAATCCCTTTTGACTCGAGAACGACTAGGTTTGCGAGAGAAATCTACCCCCTTATGATAAGGTTTACCTTAGGACAGACTTGCCTAGCATGCATCTCTCCCCCGGGGAAGTAACTATCATATGGTTCTTAAGCATTGACATGGGTAGATTATGTTTTTGAACAAAAACGCCAGCTATGAATGAATGCGATGCTCCAAGTATCAAATAAGATAACTGCATTTTGATCGAGAGACAGAAAACATACCAATCACGACGTCCGGAGCCTCCCGAGCACCTTCAATCTCCACGTGGTTGACACGTGCACGCACGTGGTTCCGCTTGGCTGGGGTAGGTGCAACATTAGCATTGCGGCTTGGAGTATTATTGGTGACTGGAGCCGGGTCCGAGCCGGGCGCTTACGAGGACACTTATCAGCAAAATGTCCTATCTCGTCCACAACGGAAACGGGGTCCACGGCCTCCGGTGTTCTGTCCATTGTTGGGCCTCTGCTGAGTTTTGGATGCCCGATTGTTGTTGGGACGCTGCACCCGACGCCGAGGAGTACCACAGCCTTGTCCAGCACCTTGGGTCCTCTCGTTGGCCACTCTGTGTCCACCCTGCTGAGCTGGACGGTAGACAGGTCCCGCAGATGAAGAACTAAAGCGGGGCTTGGGGTTGTTCCTTTCCTGCCGCGCTCGGCGCTCCAGCTTGCGCTTGCGATCTATTCTACCCCTCCTGTTCTCCGAGAATCGGTGCGCGATCCACTAGGGACTGGAAGTTCACAAAGTCCCTAGACTCCAAAGCATAAGCAAGACTATCATTCAGCCCCTCAAGGAAATGCTCTTGCTTCTTCTCATTAGTGTCCACTTCTCCTGGCGCATAGCGTGGGAGCTAGGTGAAGCAGTGCGGATACTCACCGACGGACAAGGAACCTTGCACCAAGTCTTGGAACTCCTTCTTCTTGACTTTCATGACACCACGAGGAACATGGTGAGCCCCGAAACTGGTCACAAACTCCTGCCAAGTGATATTAATTAGTCGGGTCCTGATGAGCATTCATAAATGCTTCCCACCATTCAGCAGCTGGGCCCTCAAACCGGCGTGAAGCATACAACACTTTCTCCCTGTCGTTGCACCGAACAACTAGCAGCTATTTCTCAATCGTCTTCAGCCAGTCATTAGCATCAAGAGGATCCTTAGCTTGCGAGAATGGCACTAGTTTGGTCCTCTCGGAATTCTCCCAACTTGTCCCCGGGTGGCCGAGGTGGCGCCATATTGTTCACGGTTCTGCTGGTTCTGCTGCATCCGGATCATGTTCTGCTGCATGGTCCGAAGGATCCGAGCTTGCATGGCCAAGACTTGCTCCAGAGTGGGTGCTGGTGGTGCATCCCCATCGTTGTCGTTGTTGTTGGTGTTGGTGTTGTTGCGCCTCGCCATCCGTTGAGTCAAACAGATTGAAAAGTCACATCATGTTTGCTCGGCAACAAGGAAATGATCATGGTAAAGATAATCAAGGACATGGTGGAGGTAGCAATAGAGCAACAAGTTAAGTGCAAGGAAAGGAAAGATAGCAAGAATTAAGCAGGAGATGAGCATAATTGTAGGAAATTGGACATATCATAGGGCAACATAGATATTCCATGAGATACAAACAAATAGCTAAGAATGAGCATAAACAATGATATCGAGAGGTGACAAGGATATAGGTAAAAGAACTCAAGAGAGAATATAACCCAAACTAATCCTTTATTAACTCATTAATGTATGATAAACGGATGGTTGTAAGACATGCCTTACATCCCATCGACACTCAAGCAAAAATCCAAATGACAAGCATCACACCAAACACTCGTAGAAACTAAGCATGAGGACGTACTAAGACTAAGACTAACTCTCGACGATAAACTTTAACTAACTCGATTAACTACTCGACCTATCCTTATGGACCTAACTGATGACCCTCCTAGACAACTACTCCTCCGGAGGTGGTGGGGGTGGTGCAGTTGCCAAACGAAGAAGCTCTCCGCGGGGAGGGGAGCTACGCGGCACGATGGGTGATGGTGGCGCCTCCTCGGGGTCTTCCTCTTCCTCTTCATCATCAGAGTTCAGCATCTCATGGAGAGACATGATCCTCTCCTCTTGCTGCTCGTTGCGGCGGTGTAGATCTTCAATCTCATCCAAAGCCTCGGTCAGCATGAAGTCCAAAGCTCTAGTGAGGGGCACATGCTCCTGAAGTCTATCACTGGTGTCTCTTGCAGGTGCGGGCATCACTCTAGTGTCCAAGCTGCAGCTCTCTCTGTAGGGGAAGTGAGCATACTGGGAGTTGTGCATAGTGGGGTCCCTCCTGGCGCGTAGCACAAGAAGATCTTGACGAGCAGCATCGCGAATCCCATCATCGAAGGTAGATCTTGGGGCAGTGGCGTGGTGCTCACGAAGGGTGCGGCACATGCCATCGTCTCGTGCACCGGCGGTAGAGGATCACTAACAGCCTCCACTGGTAGCCTCTTCCACACAATGCTGTCCCAGTCCCAATGTAGAGAGGGGCGTCGTGGTAGCCGTGATGAGGACATCACACCCTCGGATATAACCAACACTCCTCCAATACACATACATAATTCAAGGACAAAAACTAGAGCACGACAATTGAATTTACGGGTGAGCATGTTCCTAATGATCTCTTTATTTATATTTGAGAATATATTACTACCTAATGAGTTAATTGTTGTTAGGAACCATGGATATGATGATAATATGGTTAAGGAATAGGTTAGAGGCGTGGAGGGCCAGCAAGGACGTCCATGTCAAGTTGGAGGCCCAAACAAAATCGACTTCGATTCTGTTTCGGAGTCCAGAAACAGACTGCACCAAAACAGACGCCCTGGTCGCATACGAAGTCCGTTTGGGACGTTCTTTATATGGATGGAAAGATAATTTGATAACCTTTCCATTGGCGCTGGTCTCATATCCAAATGTTTCCTGAGTCGTCGGAAATTGCCGAAATACTAAGACGTTCAGAAACTGTCCCGGTGTAGCACCACCGTCTTTTGGCCTTTGGGCCGTGTATTTTGTTGAACCCACTTACGGCACGTCCAGGGGGAGATGTACGACCCTAGGGACCTCATAAGCAGCCGCCGCCCCTTCCTTAGGGTTTGGGGTTTTGCTTAGATTATTCTGTCAAGAACAGTTTCGCCGTTTTGTCGGTTTGTGAGACCCCAACTCGTGAGTTCAATCATATATTTGCAATTTGGTTGCTTCTATCTTGTTCTTGCTTGTGTTATTCGATTCGCAGGCAAGGATTTGCCTTCTTGGCAAGGTCAATCGTGCTTGTACGGTTGATAACCAGAGGAGACGTGGTGCTGCGATTGCGGGGTTCAGAACGTGTTGTTCGGAAGCCGGATCGATTTGTGTCAAGCCTCCGCCAAATCGTTGTTTATCGGAACCATTCTGAAGATCGGGACCCCATACATATCAAGTGGTAATCAGAGCTTTAGGTACACCGTCAGGTTCCCCCTATCCTCGTTATTTTGTTTCGTCCTAAACTCCAGAAAATTGCCCTACAAAAATAGTTATGCGTTGTGTATCTGGTGTCCTATATCCCCTTTGTCCCTCACAATTTTCAGTTTAGTTTGCGTTTCTGAATTCTAGTCCTTCGGATTGTCATTGTGTCACTGGTCTTAGTTTGTTTCACTCATTTGTCTAGTTCGAGGTGTGATATGTCGAGCCCATTGTCTAGGGTCAGTAAAAAAAATTAAAACAAAACTTAGTTGTGCTTGTCTCTGTTTTTAAAGAAGATTCTTGTTTTTTGGGCTTGTGTCACGTGAAAAAAGAGAGAAATGTCCTGTTTTGTGGCTTGTGTTAGAAAAAAAAGGAATAAAAAAGCCGCACCAAAAAAAAGGGAAAGGAACAAATCATTGTTGATTGAGCCTAGAAGCAGGGTGTTTTAGTTGGAACCTTGCCAATGAGTGTTGTTGTTTTAGTTGTGTGAGTCATCCATTCATTGAGTTTTATACCATTTTATTGTAATAAAAAAAGAGAAAGAAGCAAAGAGTGCCAAAAAAAAGAAACAATAAAAGGCAAGGAGGTGTTGAAAAAAAAAGAATAGAAAGAGCCGTACCTAAAAGAAAGATAAAAAATCAGAGTTGCTTGCATCCTTTGTGTCCTTTGTTGAGTCATTGCTTCTTGCTAGCTTGAACTAGGTGAGAGACAAGTTTACGCCGGTGACATTAACATACTTGGGACTATTATTCAGTTTTGTAATTCTGAATTGAAAATTTGCAATTCCTTGCTACTATATTTTGCTTATCCAACCTCCAGATATATTCTTCTGAATAACACATTTTGACCCCTCGCAATTGTCGGTTCACGCTCTTCGGGTAATCCTTTGGTTTGCTAATAATAAGAACCTTGTAAGAGCTTGGTAAGACGCTTCCATTTGCTTTTGTGAGAGTCATCACTGTTCTAGTAGTGTGATAGGGATAACGTTTACCGGATTGTTCCTGTTTTTGTCTTTGTTGCTCATAGTGACAAGTGATGATATGAGTACTCTTGCACAACGAGTGCTTAGTTCTCAAATGGCAAAGGCGGAGCAAAATCAAGAAAACAATTTGTTTCAGACTTTCTTTGTTGTGATGAATCGACGTTGTCGTGTTATCATTGATGGTGATACTAGTCGCAACATTGCAAGTTCTGAGTTGGTCGAGAAGCTTGGCTTGACCACACGACCACACCCACGTCCATACTACATCCAAGGTGTCAATTTTTGTGAGAAGATAAAGGTAAATAAAATTGCACGTATCAATTTTTTTCTTGGTAACTATAAGGATAGTGCAGATTTTGACATAGTACCTATACAAGCATGTCATTTGTTACTAGGTACACGTTGGATTAATATAAATAATGTTGTGCACAATACCATCACTAATAGATACTCTTTCAAACATAATGGCACTAAAATTATTCTCAAACCTTTGAGTGCTGTTGACATTTTAGAAGCTGATCTAGAAAGATTTGAGAGAAGAAAGAATGAACCTTTTAGAGAAGAATGGGCGATTTTACAAGTTGCAACACTTTCATCTAAATCTGAGTTGTTAAATGAGGAACATATTTCTTTGCCTTTTCTTGGAGCTAATATCTTGCAGCATGTACAACAAGAAGATGAGGTGAATAATGTTGAGGTGCCAACGACCTCATTTTATATTTCAAAACCATCGCTTCATCATGAATCTAATACTCATGCTGAAATTGAGAGCAAAGGTAATGCTACACTCATGGACTGTGAGATTTCTCATGATGTGCCGAATGTTTCCACCAATCATACTAATATAGAGCAACATCTAGTGGAACCTTCTCTTGAATTACCTTTGTCACAAGTTGACTTTCCTGCTGGTCCTTGTGATAAAGATGTGTTGTGTGCTAATGCTTCATTTATACCTTTACAACAAATAATAAATGAAAATACTTGTGCTAATAATATAACCTTGCTTCCGATTGCTTCTGAAATTGATGAGTTGAAACTGTTGTCTTCTTTAAGTACTTTAGTTTACATTGAATTTGATACTCTCTGTGATCTAATTAGTTTGGAGAAGAAATTTTTATGTGCTGAATTGCCTTGGTTGCCTATACATACATATCACTATATAGGAAACTATAATTGTCAAGGACAATATATGGTGCATTGAGTTTATATTTGTTCGAAACAAAAATCTTCTTTGTTAGGGCAACAATATGATGAATTAGAGGGCTATAGTAACACTAATCATGTAAAATCCAGTTGCTCTAGTTTTATCTTCAAGAAACAGGACTATCTTCCAAGAAGGGGAGCATTGGTGGTTTTCACATACGATATCTTCTACAACTTTGGTCAAACCGAGGACAGATTCTTTTCAAGGAGAGGAGAACAATAAGGAAATGATATCCTTCAAAATAATCATTCAAGCACCAACGACGCCGAGGACGGCTTTTCATCAAGAAGGGGAGGATGATGAGGACATCACAACCTCGGATATAACCAACACTCCTCCAATACGCATACATGATTCAAGGACAAAAACTAGAGCACGACAATTGAATTTACGGGTGAGCATGTTCCTATTGATCTCTTTATTTATATTTGAGAATATATTACTACCTAATGAGTTAATTATTGTTAGGAACCATGGAGATGATGATAATATGGTTAAGGAAGAGGTTAGAGGTGTGGAGGGCCAGCAAGGACGTCCATGTCAAGTTGGAGGCCCAAACAAAGTCGACTTCGATTCTGTTTCAGAGTCCAGAAACAGCCTGCACCAAAACGGACGCCCTGGTCGCATACGAAGTCCGTTTGGGACGTTCTTTATATGGATGGAAAGATAATTTGACTACCTTTTCATTGGTGCTGGTCGCATATCCAAATATTTGCCGAGTCATTGGAAAATGCCGAAATACTAAGACGTCCAAAAACTGTCCCAGTGTTGCACCACAGTCTTTTGGCCTTTAGGCCGTGTATTTTGTTGAGCCCCCTTAGGGCTGCGTCCAGGGGGAGATGGACAACCCTAGGGACCTCATAAGCAGCCGCCGCCCTTCCTTAGGGTTTGGGGTTTTGCTTAGGTTATTCTGTCAAGAACAATTTCGCCGTTTTGTCGGTTTGTGAGACCCCAACTCGTGAGTTCAATCATATATTTCCAATTTGGTTGCTTCTATCTTGTTCTTGCTTGTGTTCTTCGATAGCCTTCTTGGCGAGGTCAATCGTGATTGCACGGTTGATAACCAGAGGAGACGTGGTGCTGCGATTGCGGGGTTCGGAACGTGTTGTTCGGAAGCCGGATCGATTTGTGTCATGCCTCCGCCAAATCGTTGTTTATCGGAACCTTTCCGAAGATCGGGACCCCGTACACATCAAGTGGTAATCAGAGCTTCGGGTGCACCGTCAGGTTCCCCTATCCTCGTTATTTTGTTTCGTCCTAAACTCCAGAAAATTGCCCTACAAAAATAGTTGTTTCTAAGACTATTCAGCTTGATGAGTCGGACCTCTCCAAGGTCACCCATATAGGGGCTGACTTGGAGGATAAATAGGAAAGCGCGCTCATTCTTTTCCTCCAGGAAAATAGGGATATCTTTGCATGGCAGCCTTCCGACATGCCGGGTGTTCCTAGGGAGAAGATTGAGCACGCACCGTTAGTGCGTCCCGATGCGAAGCTAGTTAAACGAAGCTTTGGATGTTTGCTCAAGACCGCAAGGAGGCCATCAAGAAAGAGTTAACTAGGTCGTTAGCAGCTAAGTTCATTAGGGAGGTGTATCATCTAGATTGGCTTCCCAATCCAGTCCTTGTACCAATAAGAATACTACAGAATCAAGAATGTGTATCGATTATACTGATCTCAACAAAGCTTGCCCCAAAGACCCCTTCGTGCTGCCTCGGATTGACCAAGTCGTTGATTCGACCGCCGGCTGCGAGCATTTTTGCTTCCTTGACGCCTATTCAGGGTACCATCAAATACCTCCGAAAGTTGAAGATCAAATAAAGACCGCATTTATCACCCCCTTCGGAGCATACTCGCTATACGACCATGCCATTTGGATTAAAAAATACCGGAGCTACGTATCAACGCGGCATACAACTCTGCTTGGATTCACAATTAGGAAGGAACGCAGAAGCTTATGTCGATGATATAGTGGTAAAATCTCGAAAACCGAGGATCTTCTCTCCGACCTGGCAGAGACCTTCGATAATCTGCGGGATTTTTCCATGAAGCTTAATCCGGGAAAGTGCGTGTTTGGAGTTCGCTCGGAAAATTGCTGGGACACCTGGTGCCATGGCGAGGCATCGAAGCTAACCCAGAAAAAATCCCGACAATTATCAACATGAGACCCCCAAGTTGTTTGAAGGACGTTCGAAGTTGACGGGCAGTATGGCTGCACTTAGCCGTTTCATCTCAAGACCGGGAGTCCGTGGACTTCCGTTCTTCAAGTTGCTTAAGAAGCAAGATAAGTTTGAGTGGACGAGACGAGGCACAGGCCGCGTTTGATCAGCTCAAGGAATACCTTAGCAACCCTCCGGTATTGGTACCTCCGGAACCGGATGAGACCATCCTGTTGTATATTTCCGCAACAACCCACGTGGTGAGCACGGTATTGGCGGTCGACTGGAAGGAAGAGGGACATCTGCAATTGGTGCAACACCCGGTATATTTTGTAAGTGAAGTTCTTACTGAATCACGGATGCGGTATCTCCGATTACAGAAGTTAATATATGCTGTAGTGATAACCTCTCGAAAGCTGAAACATTATTTCCAAGCGCATCCCATTGAAGTTAAGACTGGGTTGTCCATTGGGGATATTGTGCAAAACCGAGAGGCGATGGGCCAGGTTGCTAAGTGGGCTATAGAACTTGGCCAATATGAGATTACGTTTTCTTCACGGACAGCTATCAAAGGACAGGCTTTACCTGATTTCGTAACGGCATGGTTGGAGACACAAATCCCGCAGGGGATTCAGACGTTGGAGTATTGGGAGATGTTCTTTGACGGGTCCCTGCAGCTTTCGAGCGCGGGGGCTGGGGTCGTACTTCTCACCCCGCAGAAAGAACCACTCGGATACGTATTACAAATGCATTTCGTAGCTTCAAATAATACCGCGGAGTATGAAGCTTTGCTTCATGGACTCCGGGTAGTCTGTTTCACTAGGAGTCGGGTGATTAGACGTATATGGTGATTCAATGCTGGTAATAAGTCGGGTTAACAAGGTATGGGATGCTCATGATGATCATATGTTCGCTTATCGACAAGAGGTTAGGAAACTTGAAGACAAATTTGATGGTCTGCGATTTTCTCATATACTGCGCGGAAATAATTCTACTGCGAGATGAGTTAGTCGGACCGGGGTCGTCAAGACAGCGGTTCCATCCTGTGTTTTCCTTCAAGTATTGGATAAGCCATCCATAAAGATGGAGCACAAGGCTACTATTACGGGGATAGTAGATGAAGAAGCCTTGAAGGACCAGGCGGAGAAAACGAGTCTCGAAAGACCGATCCGAGGAAGTACTCTCACCGGACAAGACCGATAATGTGGTCAACGTGAGGAAACAATCCTGCCTTCTAGCCCGGAAGATAATCGGTCACTTGACGTTATGATTATTGACTCGATTGGCGTACCCCATACCTTGAGTATCTGCAGACCGGTAAAACTCCGGAAGATAAGGTGGAGAAGCAAAGATTAGAGGTTCGAGCACGTAGTTATCCGATTCTTGAAGGAGAGCTATACATGCGTGGTGTTAATATTTTGATGAAATGTGTATCGGTTTCGATGGCATTCAATTGCTTGAAGACGTACACCAGGGAATTTGTGGCAATCATGCCTCTTCGAAGACGCTAGTTGGGAAAGTGTTCGGACAAGGATTCTACTGGCCCACAGCGACGAACGATGCGCACAAAGTGGTTAAGAATTGTCGGGGATGTCAATTTTTCGTCGGACGAGCCCCATGCTCCGGCTCATGAGTTGCGGTTAATTCCAATGATTTGGCCTTTTTCTACTTGGGGGCTGCATATTGTTGGACCGTTTAAAAGGGCGCCGGGAGGATTCACACATATTTTTGTGGCAGTAGATAAGTTCTCCAAGTGGATTGAAGTCGAAGTCGTTACCAGTACGACTACTACTCGAGCGATCAAGTTTTTGCAGAATATTTTTGTGCGTTTTGGAGTCCCGCACGGTATCATTACTGGTAATGGGCCTCAATTCACTTCGAGTTTTTCAAGGATTACGCTGATAGTTTGGGAATTAAGACACAATATGCGTCGGTGTCACATCCACGAGCAATGGACAAGTGGAGCGAGCTAATGGAATGATTTTAACCGGTCTTAAACCTAGAATTTTTGACCGTTTGAAGCCGTACGCAGGAAAGTGGGTTAAGGAATTGCCCTGGGTGCTTTGGGGATTACGCACTAATGTTAGTAGGGCTACGTGGCAATCTCCTTTTTCTCTCGGTGTATGGATCTGAAGCTATGTTACCTACAGAAGTGAATATGGTGTCAGCTCGAGTACGATACTACGATGAAGAGAAGTATGAAGATCAGCGCCAGGTTGAACTGATTGCTGCGGAAGAATTGCGGGATCAAGCTCCGATTCAAGCGGCCAAATATCATCGAGGATTGCGTCGTTATCATAATCGCAATGTTCGTACACGGGAATTCCAAGTAGGAGACTTGGTTCTTCGGAAGATTCAGATCCAACAAGAACAGGCATAAATTGTCACCGGTGCGGGAGGGACCTTTTTGGATAAATCGGTCTCCGGACCGAGGGCTTATAGGCTTATGACCTTGGAGGAGGAAGAAATTCCAAATTCTTAGAACATTGAACAACTTCGTCGTTTTTATACTTAAAAGTACTTCTTGTAAAATTTCTTCATATTATAATAAAGTAATTTTAATATCTAATGTGAATGTGTTCGCTTTTTGTGTCTCGATATTTTAATTTTGAATTAATTTATCAAGTCGAGGGACTGCTTGTGTTAAGAGCGATCTGTGATATTGTGCTATTCCTGAATAATAAGACCAGCCATTTAGTCGATAGACTGCTGTGTTAAGAGCAGTCTGTAAAATCTTAAACCTTACAACCTAGCTCTCTTCCTATGTCACATGATCTTGTTAAAGTAATTTACAGCTATGAACAGTGATCTATGCTGATTAGAGCGAGAATTTGCTCATAGTTAGTTTGAGCTGAAATAACCATCATGGCTTGGGCAAAGAAGTTAGTAAGTAAGATGGCGACATTTTGAAACTAGTATTCACAAGGAAAGGAAGAAGATATTAAAACTTCGGTATCATCAGAATAAAATAACATATAATAGCATGATGATAAACTTGTTTGATTACAAAAGCAAGCTGGCCCAATGACAAGAATCTCTTGGGTAGGACCGCTGGAAGTGCCGGTATCACCGGTCTTAGGATTTTCAGCTAATCTATCGTCAATCGTTTCTTCAGAATCGGAAGAAGATAACACTAAATCAGCATCCAGATCTTCAAAAGCATCTTCCACCGTTTGCCTAGCGGCGGCTGCTGCATCTTGAGCGTCCTGGTCTAGAGCAAAGACTGTTGGAGCTACATTCGGAGGAACACCCGTCGGATCAAGAGGAACATCCTCTATCGGTTCCAAAACAGTACCAATGAGCGAATTCTTCATCTCATTGAATTGATCGTCGGTAGTGTTCGGGTGGGCGCCATCCTTGATGAAGTTGAAATCACAATCCTCGACCGGAGTCCAAGATTGGATTATGGCGGCGATATGATCTCCTCCTGCAGCGGCAACCATCTTGGAATGCTCTCCGATTCTTCTGGGGAAAGCCCGGATGGCAGTCTCGAGATCCACCTCATTTGGATCAATAGCCTAGCCGCCATTCAGATATTCAAGTGTTCGCACCGTGCCTGCAGCAAGTTCCGAAAAAGACAAAGGAACAATTGTCGGTATAGACCAGTTTAAAAGAGAGGTGAACTCAAGACCACCAGTGATGGGGCGAGAGCGGTAGCAAGACCGATATAAAAGGAGAATTTACTCGAGTAAAGGAGAAAAAGAGAAAGCTTACGTCCGCATCTAATTTCGGCGGCTCGAATCTGCCTTTAATGTTGACATTAGACTCTCTCGGCTTGGTTTCAATTTTCAGCAGGCGCTGAATCTCTGCTTCCTTAGCTTTGAGTGCGAGCTGGGCAGATTCATGAGCTGACCTTACAGCACTCTCTTTCTCTGTCTGCGCTGTCTCTATGGCTTCCGGAGCTTCAGCCAATTCAGCTTTCGGACGAGTGTTGTCAGCCTCTAGCATCTTATAAGAATGAAGACCCTGCGCAAGGATATTATCCTTGGCAGTAAGTTCACCTTCGAGCTCTCCGATCCGGGCCGCTTGCTGTTCTTCGATCTGCGAACCTTCCAGCAGAGCTTGTTCCTGGGTAGTTGCTTTCTCCGAAAGAATTTCTTCTGCCTTTTTATGGGCAGCAACAAGATTTTCAAGTGCTGAGATGAAAAACAACACTAGTCGGAGAGAGAAGAAGGAAAACGCGGAATGTGCGAGATAAAATTAAGAGCATTACTTTGGATTTCTTTGCGGAGCTTAACGATCTCTTGCTCGGCGTTCCTCCATCAGCCGGTGGGTGTTCATCAAATTGACCTCCCTCTTCAACGGATCGGTTTCCTTGGATTTCAGACTGGCGGTCCGAGATTCAAGTTTAACCAACCGCTCTTGGTTGGTGTACGGTTGTTCCTCCGGACGAACAATTATTGCATTTTTGGCTTCGGAGTTTTTCGGAAGAACCTAAAGGGAGGAAGAAGTAAGAGATTAGATTATAAAAAAGATATTATTCGAAGGAATTAGTAAAGTAATAGGATGTACCGGCCGGATTCGGAGAAGTTCTTCAGGGCTTCCTCTTCCTGGAGGGCGTCCCACCGAGCTGTTGTAGTGAACTTTCTAGCTCCACTTGAGCTGTCCACTTCCACATCTCCGACTACCATTTTGGCCGGTCCGGGCTCTCCTAGGGATTTGCGCGTCGTCCTAGGCCGACGAGGAATTTCTTCTACCTAGACCGGTCCCAATGGGAGTTCCGGAGGAATTTGGAACAGGGTCGCACTGGGAGGAAGGTTGCTGGTAGATGAGCTCCCAATGTTGATGACTTGGTCTTCGGTTACTTGGGATGGAGCTTCTACACCGGAGGCGGCAGGGGTTTCCTTTGCGGATGCCGCACTTTGAGCTTTAGAAGGCCTAGCACCGGCCGGGATGCAGCAGAGGCGGTAGTGGAAGCACTACCGGTCGGAGCAGGGGTAGAAGCTTTATTTCTGAAAAAGCTAGCTATGCTAGCTTAGAAATTAGAGGGGATTCTACGAAAAAGAGGCGAGCACTATAAGACTGGGATGAAAATGATTCGGAAAGGACTAGTGATGCAGAAAATTTACGAAGTGGCTTTCTTAAAGCCGGTGGAAGTCTTGATCTTCTTGGAGGGACCTTGAGTGTCTTCACTAGTGTCCTCGATAGTCCTTTTGCCGCTGAATGGACTTGCGGCGATGAGACTCGGTTCCCCTACGTCACCCGACGAAGGACCGGTCCGGATGCGATACCGGGACCTCTTGGGAACATTGGCCGGAGAATCTGTTAGTGAGGGGGCTCCTTGAGATTTTCCGGTAGCAGCTTCGAAAGCAGCCGGAGCGGCTTGGCGATCCCTCTCGATCGCTTCTGCTTCCTTCCGCCGGTCTTCAAGCTTTTGCGCCTCCGTGCACGTATCGCCGGATGCAGAAGTAGAGGATGCAATGGGTCCGCCGATGGTCAAGGAAGTAGTACGTTTCTTCGTACTAGGTGCTTGAACCACCTTTTCGGACTTGGATATCTTCGGAGCTATGCTAGGCGGCGAGAGGGTATGACCGGTCCGAAGTCCTTTGAGTAAGACCGGCTTGAATAGCGAGGGGAGCGATATTGCCTGCATAGTCCTCCCCCAAGTATCATTAGGAGGTAGAGGGGGTGGCTCCTGAAGTTGTCCATTTTCTGTATTGAACAATTGGATTTGAATAAGAGGATGAAGATTAAAACGTAACAAGATTCAAAAATAAGAAGAGGGATAGTTACGGGATCTCGAGGGTTTGACGTATCGAAGGCCGGACCCACTCTCGGACATCCCGATAGGTCTGGTTTCAGCTGGAGCATTTGCTTGAGGCAGATTTCTAACCGCTCTTTATGAGGGAGAAGAGTTCCGTCCGGTGGAATGGGAACATCTTCGTTAAAACACCATGCTGGATGTTCTTGCTTCTTTAGTGGCTGGACTCCTCGTACTATGAAGCTCCAAAGAACCGTCTCGGCGGTGACACCTTTGACTTCCTTTAGATATTTGATACAAGCCAAGAGAGTGAGGATTTCTTCATCTTCTTTGAGTTTTTCCCTACTGTCTCGGGGTAGGGAATTTTTGGCTACCTTGGCGCTGAAAGGAGGCAGTGCAGGCTGGGGATTATCACGGAAGAACCACCCATTTTTCCAATGGGCTATGATTTTATTCAGGGAAATAGAAAAGTATTCATCTGCACTCCAGACATTGAATTCCTACCCCGCCTACTTCCGCTCGGCGGTCCGATGAGGGAAGTGGGCGGATTTGGAAAAGATATTGAAATAACTTGATGTGGGGGAGAACTCCAAGGAAAGCTTCGCAGAGATGGATGAAAAAAGCGATATGCAGGATGGAGTTAGGATTGAGATTCACTAACTCCCATCCGTAAAAGAAAAGAAGACCCCTAAAGAAGGAGCAGCAAGGGAGATCAAGGCCACGGAGGAAAAAAGCTTTGAAAACTAATTGCTGGGAGTCGTCTATTCCCCATGGGACTTGGCAAGGGGTGGGGACGCTCCAGTTCAAGATTGGTTGAGGAGGAAGATATCCGTCATGAACCGCATCATTGAGAGATGCTTCAATGCTTTGCTGCTACCTAGATCTTGAACACCAAATGGGAGCTGGTCACGAGGAACGAGAGGAAGAAGACGCGGGGTTGGCGGAGGATTTCTTTTTGCCCATCTTGAGAGATGAAAAAAGAAAATCTAAGATTGGTTTGTGCGGAAGGGAAGAACGATGATCGCGATGTCCAAAGAACAAAGGCAAATGGCGAGCGCGTATGGACTTTCGGGAATGGGTTTGACCTAGGTCGACCTTTCGGTTTCTTTTATAGGCACTCGAGATGGGCCCGGGGCTGAAAGGTTATCGGGCTATTTTATACGGCCCGGTGAATTTGGCATTGAATGACTTATGTCGTGATCGTGCAATTATGACCTAACGGCCATAAGGATATTAAAGATCTGTTATTTATTCGCGCTAATTACGACCTAACGGCCATAAGGATAAGCCATCGTGATTACTATATTTATAAGAAATTTTCTCGTGAATAAGAAAGCGGTCCGAAATATGAACTTTTCGGATCTGGATTAATGTAATGCTAAATTTCGTGATTTAGCGGTTGTAACAACTCTCGAAATAAAATGCATTTCATGGCATTCATGAGCATGTCATCACATTTCATTTATGAAATTATTAAACATGGTGAGAAGAAATGCACATAAAATATCAAAATTTACCAAAGATTAAAGGAAAGGCTTAAAAGGAATTTAAATAAGAATAAATGATGAGTTTAACAATTTCTATTGCTTAAACATCATAAATAAAGATTTATAAAAGTCCCCTGAAATTATTTTGCTGGGTAAAAATAATTACAAGAATTAAACAAAGCTTCTTTTATTAATTTGTCTATGAAATTTTAATTCGAAAATAATTTGGATTTTTAGTCCGGACTTAATAGGAAAGATGCCTAAAATACTTTCATTTACGTCCCTGAATTTTCGTGAATTTTTTAAGTGCTAGAAATGCAATTTTCAATTAAACCTCGGTAGGGGGTGTTTTTGTAAAATTTCCGTACCGGCCTAGCTGCCATTCTCTCTTCTTCCTCCCTCTCTCTCACAGAACCGCCTCACCCCGCCGCTCGCCGGGCCACCGCGGCAGCTCCCGGCCGCGCGCCTCCCTCTACGGGCGCCACGCAGCTGCCACCTTACCGCCTCAACTCTCTACCCAAGGGGATAAAGCCCGGGCCAATGCTCATCTTCTCCCTCTCCCGCTCGTCACCACAGGACACCGCCACCATCGCCTCTCCCGCCTCTCCGCCGCCTGGCCACCCCGGCTGTCCCCGACGAGCCACCACCACCCGAGCTTCGCCGGCAACCTCTACAACCCCACCACTTGGTTCCCCATGTCACGACGGTCGTGTGTGAGCTTTGCCGTTGAGCTTGGTCGCCGTCCGACCAACCCCGACACGACCACGGCCACTTCCGGCCGCCGCGGCCATGGCCGTTGTGCCTCGGCATCCGGGCCCCGCGCGGGCTGGTGGGCTCGAGTGAATCGCTGTCCCTCGCAAGTAATGAGTATCGTTTGTTTAGCTCGTCACATCGTAGTAATCAACAGGAATTTGAGGATGAGAGATGAAAGAAATTTGGACCTATTCTTATCTTGTCTTGCAAACTTGATTGCAATAGTGATAATCTGCAAATACCAAGGTTAACGAACTTAATGTGAGCTAAAATATTGAAAGTAAGGATCCACCCTTTAATGCTGTTTTCGCAAAGGAGTAAACCCCACAGCCGGATAGCCTTTGCATACTAGGCGTCGGCCTTAGTGTGCCACTTTGACGGGTCGGTCTTGTTGAGTATTAGAATACTCGGGGTTTGTTCGTTATCTTTCGGGGAATGAGTCGTACTATCACGACTTATATGGTAGCTTCCGGAAGAGGAGCGGTGTCCCGAGGGAGGTTCCCTCGAATGGGAGCGTATCCCCACGCCGTGAAGAGGAAGGACCGTGGTGTACGACGGGCTCAGTACATCACGTTAAATGTTAATAGTCTTTTGTTGTATAAAGTACAAGTTTCCGCTGCAATACTCGTAGGATGTTAACTTCAATAATGTTTATATTTTCTGCTGCACGAATGTTTGTATTTCGAAAACCTAGTTGTATTATACCATGATGTATATATTCTGGCTTGTATGAGATGATACACTCGTTGTAACTCGCTTCGTCGAGTGTCCCTCTGTTCCGATCCTCGGGTGTCCCGGAGGGGATGTCACAGCTGGTATCGAGTGGTTCGGAGGCAACAGAACATCATTACAAGCTTGTTTTCAAAATTTAACACGTTAGTGCGTTTAGAATACGAGAGAGTATGGAGCCCTATAAGGATGTAGAATAGTTAGATTTTCACTAATCGTTCGATGTCGGGTTTTGGGAAATGCTAACTATTCGGTGTAGTCTTATATACTATGTACGTATAGTTAGTCTGCCGAGCATGCATCATGTCATATTGTGTGCTAAATGAAATACTGGGGTATACTTAGCTCGATTCGTAGTACTCGTATAGATGGTACTTTCATTTTTTTGTTCTTCTGTGGGAAGAAGTGTTTAACCAGTTTAAACATGTTCCCTGCAGATGCCGATGACTCGCGGTAGGAAGTGTGTTCGAGGAGGAGGAGGACGCACGGGCTGCACGCGTCGCGGAGCTGGAGCAGCAGATCCACCACTTGGAGTTGCGGACGCAGAGCCAGGACCGACAGGTAGGCGCTTGGAAGAACCGCTGTCGAGTGGACTGCCGGGAGATCCGGAGGTCCCACGCTAGGATTGCCGAGCTGGAGGAGCAGCTGGTGGAGGTTACCCAGGACCGCGACGGCTTTCACGGGATGTCTATAGCGTTGGACGAGCAGCTGGCCACGGTCACCGCAGAGCGAGACGCCGCTCGCGAGGCGGACGAGGCGCACGTGATACAGTTGGCAGGGATGACAGCGCAGCGTAACCACGTTGTGGAGACGCTGATTGAGGTGCAGAACCAGATGGGTCAGCTTGAGGGGATGTTTGACGGACTGGCTGACGTGCACCACGCGCTGATGCACGACCACGACGCACTGCTCGTGCAGTTTCAGCAGCTACAGCAGCAGCAGCAGGGTCCACCGGACGATGCCGAGGAGATCTCTCGGTATGGACTACGAGTCACCACCGACCCCACCGGAGGAGGACGCCGCGTCTAACGCTGACAGCCACGCGCCGTCGGCTTAGTTGTGTTGTGATCTTACTGATGTAGGAGGGTAGTCACATTTTGCTGAGATAGGTCAGGTGTAGAATAAGGTTACCGCGGATGTTGGTCATGTGGTAGTGTAGGAAAATTTGGGGCTGAGTTGTACAAACAATAAATAATGAAAAGAAGTGGTAGTAATATATCTATGCAGTTCCTAGTATAAAAGAGTTTGCTGAAATATTGGATTAGTGACTACTTGTGGCTGATATGTTTGCTTCTCCACAGAGATGGACAGCATGAGTACCGTCGTTAGCGACGTAGGAGGTCGAACGGAGGATGTTCGTATAGCAAGGTTGGAGAGGCAACTGCAGGAAAAGGAGGAGTTGTTAGCAATCAGAGAGGCGCAGTTGTTGAACAAGGAGCAGCAGATTCAATTCAAGGATCAACAACTGGCAACCGCAAATGCCCCGATAAATCGGTTAGAGCAAGATCTACTTCAGGCACACAATGCACTGCTGAATGAAGCAATTGGACAGCAACCTCCTGAGGAAGAACCAGAAGTGCAGGAGAATCCCGTAGCGGCTGAATCTGAAGAAGAAGAGGATCCTGAAGAGATAATGGACGTGGATTCAGTCATATACTTCATGGAGATTCCACGCCTGGAAGATGCGGAATCCGAGGCTGGAAGTTCCGTGAGCCAGGAAGTGACGTCCAAGATGCGCGGAGAAGAATACGAAGGTAACTAGTACCGAGTGAGGAAAACTAGTATGTAAAATAGATGTTAGCTAAATAAGGAGCGTGATGTAACCACGCATGAGTGTACAATAGGAATCGTTGTAACGTGAATGTATGAGTATGTGCTTATGGATTTGGTGGTGCTTTAATAAAGATGGTTGTTCCATAAGAGCTATTTTGGAAATGTCTCATCTATGAATTCCTGTTCCTTCCATAATTATGTTGTAATTGAGAGACCTAACGTAAATTTTCTTAGACAGAATGGTTGGAACAAGGAGACGTGATGAGCAAGAAGGTTCTCAACACGGGGCGGGAACACCACCACCACCCCCGACATTGGCACGAGCAATTGCAGCTTTGCTGGATTCTCGCGCGGAGCAGCGAGAATTGTTGGAGCAGTTGGTCCGCAATACTGCTCCACAGGAACGTCCTCAAGGCCGGAATGGACCAGAAGAGAGGGTGACCTTTTCGGACTTCTTATCGGTTCGCCCCCGGTTTTCTCGGATGCGGGAGAACCACTGGAAGCTGATCATTGGCTCCGCACCATTGAGTCGAAGCTGGAGCTGTTTCCATGCGCTGATCATCGGAAGACACTCTTCGCTTCCCAAAGCAACAGTAAGGGTCTGCTAGAGCATGGTGGGCCAACTGCAAGGCGATGTTTCCTCCAGGACATCAAGTTTCGTGGGCAGAGTTTACTAAAGCCTTCAGGGAGCACCATATTCCGGAAGGATTAATGAACCGAGAAGACGAAGGAGTTTCTATCCTTGAAGCAAGGTGACATGACTGTGCATAACTACTCTAAGGTATTCAACCGTCTTGCTCAATATGCTCCGGAACATGTGGACACGGATGCCAAGAAGAAGAACCTGTTCAAGGAAGGGCTGAGTACCAAGCTGCAGTCACGCCCGGTACTCGAACAAGACCGATAGCTTCAATGACTTCGTCGGTGATGCTATCTCATTGGAAGATTCTATCCGCCTTCATCAGGCGGAGAAGAACAGGAAGAGACCGGCCGCTGGACAAGGAAGTGGCGGACCATCAAAGTATAGGCTGGTCTACACCGCACCATCAGGTCGGCGCTACCAGCACACGCCTTCTCGTCCAAATTACTATCAGCAGCCTCAACCACCACAGCAATCTCAGCAGCAGCGGTCAAATCAATATCGTTTGCCTTATCAACAACAGAATGCTCAGAACCCCAGGCCGGCGAATCAAGCACTGCAACAAAATGGACCGCCATATTTCAACTGTGGCCGTCCGGGACATTATTACTGATGAGGACATCACACCCTCGGATATAACCAACACTCCTCCAATACACATACATAATTCGAGGACAAAAACTAGAGCACGACAATTGAATTTACGGGTGAGCATGTTCCTAATGATCTCTTTATTTATATTTGAGAATATTTTACTACCTAATGAGTTAATTATTGTTAGGAACCATGGAGATGATGATAATATGGTTAAGGAGGAGGTTGGAGGCGTGGAGGGCCAGCAAGGGGGTCCATGTCAAGTTGGAGGCCCAAACAAAGTCGACTTTGAGTCTGTTTCGGAGTCCAGAAACAAGCTGCACCAAAACGGATGTCCTGGTCGCATACGAAGTCCGTTTGGGACGTTCTTTATATGGATGGAAAGATAATTTGATAAAATTTCCATTGGCACTGGTCTCATATCCAAATTCATCCCGAGTCGTCAGGAATTGCCGAAATACTAGGACGTCCAGAAACTGTCCCGGTGTTGCACCACCATCTTTTGGCCTTTGGGCCGTGTATTTTGTTGAGCCCACTTAGGGCTGTGTCCAGGGAAGGATGGACGACCCTAGGGACCTCATAAGCAGCCGCTGCCCTTCCTTAGGGTTTGGGTTTTGCTTAGATTATTCTGTCAAGAACAGTTTCGCCGTTTCGTCGGTTTGTGAGACCCCAACTCGTGAGTTTAATCATATATTTGCAATTTGGTTGCTTCTATCTTGTTCTTGCTTGTGTTATTCGATTCGCAGGCAAGGATTAGCCTTCTTAGCGAGGTCAATCGTGCTTGCACGATTGATAACCAGAGGAGGCGTGGTGCTGCGATTGCGGGGTTCGGAACGTGTTGTTCGGAAGCCGGATCGATTTGTGTCAAGCCTTCGCCAAATCGTTGTTTATCAGAACCTCTGCGATTGCAGGGTTCGGAACGTGTTGTTCGGAAGCCGGATCGATTTGTGTCAAGCCTTCGCCAAATTGTTGTTTATCGGAACCTTTCGGAAGATCGGGACACCCCGTTCACATCAATTACCACAGTTGTTCGTATCCACGTAAGGCATCATATGCACCACGACCTCAAGGACAACCGCAGAATCAACCAAGGGCACCAGCCAAGAATACACCAGTGAAGACTGGCCGTGCAAATTTCACCACGGCTGAGGAACTACTCGAAGGAGGACAAATCATACCGGGTATGTTTTCTATCGCTGGTTATCCTGCTATGGTTTTATTTGATTCGGGAGCCACACATAATTTCATCAGCAAGTCATATGTTGCTAAGCATCACATCATGCCATCCAAGTTGTTATGTGCTCATATCATTTCAACACCTGGGGATAGAATTCTTATAAATGAAGAAGCTGCCAATATGCCATTAAAATTGGGTAGCAAAGTTTATTCCACTTCATTAATCATACTGGACGGGCAAGGGTTAGATGCAATTATTGGTATGCAATGGATGGATTTCCATAAGGCAGTATTGGATATAGCATCTCGAGCCGTATATCCGAACTCTCCTGTTCATGGTCGAGATTGCTTACTCTTAACTCTTCCTCAAACTATGATGCCAATGGTTAATAAGGTTATAGGTAAGAGTCTAGAGGATATACCCATAGTCTGTGAGTATCCGGATGTCTTTCCGGATGACTTGCCGGGACTACCGCCGGATAGAGAGGTAGAGTTTAAGATAGAGTTACAGCACTGGAACAGCACCAATATCAAGGAGGCCGTATAGGATGCCGCCAAATGAACTAGCAGAGTTGAAGGTGCAATTAAAGGAATTATTGGACAATGGATATATTCGTCCAAGTTCGTCACCATGGGGATGCCCAGCCTCGTTCGTGAAGAAGAAGGACAAGACATTGAGGCTATGTGTAGACTATAGGCCTTTGAATTCGGTTACCATCAAGAACAAGTACCCCCTTCCGAGGATTGATATCTTGTTTGACCAATTGATGGGAGCCAAAGTCTTCTCTAAGATAGATCTTCGCTCAGGATATCACCGGATTAAGATAAGAGCTGAAGATATACCGAAGACCGCATTCTCCACCGAGATATGGACTTTATGAATACCTGGTGATGTCTTTTGGATTGACAAATGCACCAGCACACTTCATGTATCTCATGAATTCAGTGTTTATGCCGGAGTTGGACAAGTTTGTCGTGGTATTCATTGACGACATCTTGATCTACTCCAAGTCGGAGGAGGAGCATGCCAATCACTTACGAGTTGTGTTGCAACGAGCTAAGGGATCATCGACTATATGCTAAGTTTAGCAAATGTGAGTTTTGGTTAAAGGAAGTGCCATTCCTAGGTCATGTGATATCAGCCGAAGGAGTGGCGCTTGATCCCAAGCAAAGTTCAAGAAGTACTAGATTAGGAGCCGCCGAAGTCGGTTTCGCAAATCGAAGTTTCTTAGGACTGGTCGGGTATTATAGAAGATTTATCCCAAACTTCTCGAAGATAGCCAAGCCGATGACCAAATTACTGGAAAAAGATAAGAAGTATGAATGGAGTAAGGAATGTGAAGAAGCTTTTCAAACATTAAAGAAGTTGTCGACAACAGCCCCAGTGCTTGCTCAGCCGGATCCGACGAAGCCTTTTGATGTGTATTGTGACGCATCGAGAACAGTAACTTGGATGTGTGCTAATGTAGGAACGTCGAGTGATCGCCTATGCATCTTGACAACTTAGACGTCATGAGGAACACTATCCTACGCATGATCCGGAACTAGCAGCAGTGGTTCTTGCACCGAAAGGCTGGAGGCATTATCTCTTGGGAAATTTAGTGTATCTATACACCGACCACAAGAGTCTCAAGTACATCTTTACCCAGTGCAAATCTGAACATGCGTCAACGAAGATGGCTAGAGTTAATCAAAGATTATGAGCTGGAGATTCACTATCACCCGGGCAAGGCAAACGTGGTAGCCGATGCTCTAAGTCGCAAGGTTCATTGCAATAACCTCACGGCTTGACTCATGATTCAAGTACCCCCACACAAATATGATGAGCCGAATCTTTGGATCATTCCATATGGAGCTTTGACTAATTTAGCTCTTGTCCCTACCATACGCGAAGAAGTGGTAGCGGCTCAATGGAAAAGTGTTGATATGGAACATATAAGAAGACGACTCAAGATAAATGCTTCAGAGAGGACGATGCAAGAGTTATTTGGTTCAAGAATCGATTGATAGTGCCAAAGGATCTATCGCTTCGCAAGAAGATCATGGATGAAGGACACACCTCTAAGTATTCTATTCATCCCGGAACCAACAAGATGTATCGGGATCCGAAACAAAGATTTTGGTGGACACGCATGAAGCGGGAAATAGCCAAGTATGTCAATAAGTGTGATGTCTGCCGACGAGTCAAAGCCGAGCATTTAAAGCAAGCAGGACCATTACAACCCTTGAGTATTCCCGAATGGAAGTGGGAAGACATTAGTATGGATTTCATCGTTGGGTTACCATTAAGCCCACGAAAGCACGACTCTATCCGGGTTATTGTGGACGAGGTTAACTAAGTCAGCTCACTTCATACCGGTACATACTCGGTACACCGCCGAAAAGTATGTAGAGATATACATCGCTCGCATTCTCTGTCCGCATGGAGTGCCGAAGACCATCATCTCGGATCGAGGAACGCAGTTTGTTTCCAGGTTTTGGGAACAATTGCATGGATCATTAGGAACGAGACCGATACGAAGCTCGGCGTATCATCCACAAACAGATGGACAGACGGAAAGGATAAATCAATACCTGGAGGATATGCTTCGAGCATGTGTCTTGACATATGGTAAAGATTGGGAGAAATGTTTACCATTAGCAGAGTTCTCATACAATAACAGCTATCAAGAGAGTGGTCGTCGTACACCTCTGTCACCATTCCAAGCTCAGTATAGACGTAGCTGTCGTACACCTCCGAATTGGTCCGAGAGCGGAGAAAGCGTAATTTTCGGACCGGACCTGGTAAAAGAGGCGGAGGAACAAGTACGTCTTATTCAGCAGAATCTCAAGAGAGCTAAATCTCGACAGATCAGCTATACCGATAAAAGACGTCGAGAGTTGGTATTCAAGGTTGGAGATCAAGTTTATCTTCGAGTATCTCCTACCAAAGATGTTCAAAGGTTTGGAATCAAGGGCAAGTTAGCACCCCGATACATTGGACCGTTTCCAATCCTAGAAAGATGTGGAGCTGTAGCATATTGTTTGGAATTGCTAGCACACTTGTCGGGTATACACAACACATTCCACGTATCTCAACCGAAGAAGTGTTTGAAACCACCAGTGGATATACCGACAGTTGAAGTGGAACAGATTACAGCCGGACTTGACGTATGACGAACGTCCGGTAAAAGTTCTCGACATACGACCGTCAAGTTCTACAAGATTTGAGTCCGATTGGTGTGGGGGCAGCCCCACTTCCACTATTCCAGGGTCGAGGAGGAACGGCAAAATTGCCGCGAGCCCGCACGGGAACCTCGACGGAGAGTGCATTGAAAGGTAGACTTGACCGTGGCGCACACCCGGGAAGAGAGAAGGAGTGAAACGACTAACCAGGGAGGGAGAATTTTGGGTCGCGGCGGCCGCCAACCGTGGCGACGACACAAGGAGAAAACGGCCTTGATCTCGGGCTTCACATCGGCTTGGTGCGAGCTGTGGCCATAGGGTGGTGTAGGGGACCCGTGCGGAATAGTGGGTGGTGATGGCATGCTGGGGAGGGGCTGGAGGCGAGCTGCCGGCGTGGAGCAGGAAGGGCAGACGGGCGGCGGCGTTGCCTCGGGTGCGAGCTAGCGCGGGAGGGAGACGAGCACGGCTTGGTTTCTATCCTAACGGGGCCGAGGGTTGAGGTGGCGGGGAGCTGCTTTGTGGCACCAGCAGAGGGGGCGCGTGGCCGGAGTTGGCCTCGTGGCGCGCGGCGGGCGGTGCGAAACAGAGAGGAAGAAGAGAGTGACGGGTGGGCTCGGCGATTTTGCGAAAACCCCCTATCAAAAGAATTAATTGAAAAGCACCTTTCTGGACCTCAAAAAATTCCATGAAAATTTAGGGTGGAAGATAAAAGGGTTTTGAATCTTTTTCATTATTGGTCAAAGTTCAAATTTTCAATATTTTTTCGAGATAAAAATTCAAACCTAAAACTGCTTTTTGGAATTTAAATCATATGGTTTGGCTATTTCCCAAAGTGATAAAAATTTGGAAAAATGTTCCAAATTCGTGTTATCACATGCTTGACCAATAAAAGTTTTTAAACACATTAATTTATTAAATTTGCACTCTTTTTAAATGAAGCAACTTAAATTAAATTAAAGACTTAATTTTAACATGCACCATTTGCACACAACCAAATGATTTTGAAAATGCAGAATGACGATATGATTCTCGATGTCATGAAATGCACATTTATTTATTAGGGTTGTTACAGAAGGTGATCAACTGCCGGATGCCGTTGGGGTTCAAGTGGTGGAGCTCTAGCTTGCACTGGAACATCATGGCGCGAACAAAGTCGCTCCCGGCGTTCCCAAGCCACGCTCGTGGAAGTGCAGGAAGGACACCACGTAGCCCGACGGAGGCCGCGGGCGCGACTCGTTGCCGGGGCAGCCACCATCTCTCCGTGCCGCGCTCGCGCAGCAAGCCCTGGGCCACCAGTCCATCAAGGTCGGCCCTCGTCGTCGTCGAGCGGGTCCAAGTCGACATGGCGAAGCAAAGACGGGGAGGCTCGAGGGCGGCGCAACGGTGGAAGGACGAAAGCAGGAGAGGCAAGAAGGCTTAGGAAAGGCGACGGTGCGTGGCGCAAAGGCCACGGCGGGATCGGCCCAATACATCAATTTGCTCTCCTTTAAATGAGTTAATTAAATTACCATGAGTAACTTTAACATAAACAAGCAATGGTGTTAAGCAAGAGTACAAGATTGCTGTGAACAACTTAAATGTTCAGATTAATTTGGGGAGCAAACTTTTAAACGCGGAGCGATGCAATTTAGGGTTAAGTGAAACCCGTCATCACATGCGATGACGATTGCACTCTCAATCCGGAATTTGATTACAAAATTAATACATAGATGATTTTAACGAAGACTTCTTACTAATCCTATCAAGAAGGACTAAGTGACATTGTGGAAAGTGAAATTTACATAAACATGCAAAAATATAAATTCTAGAACATAAACCTATTTTTACTTATGCTGAAATTTGCCTTTTATTGATCTAAGGGTAGCAAAAATAATTACTTAGCATGCTCAAAATTTAACAAGGGATTTTGTACAAATGTACATGACTGTGATAAGCGGGTCAGCCAACTTTCACGCCAAAATAATGTACATAGATTTAATTAAAAATTAAATATAGATAATGCAAAAAATGCAATAACACGACAAATATGCAACGAAATGTAGATTTTTAAGTGCCAGAAATTCAAGGCTATCCATGTACATACTCTGACCAAGTGGCATTAAATTTAGATCTATATGTTTAAAGTTATGACTTAAGTGATTATTTGTCAATTGACTTCTGTCATTTTTGTAAAAATATGAAAATATTCCGATCTGACGAGTTCATGTTACTTTTATGAAAGTACAAGTTTTGTAGTTTCCAAAAATTTTAGTTTGCAATTGTTGGGCTTTTGAATTGCGAAATATGAATTTTTCAAAATCAAACAAAGTTCGCGGGAATTACGAAAATGCCACTAGGCAAATTTGAACGAGAGGGCGGCTCGCTCCGGCGGACGGCGGGCTGGCGTCGGCGAAGCTCACTCGCGGCGGCGCTACGGGCGGCGCATGGTGCGGGCTTTGGGGAAAAAGATGTGCGCGAGGTGGCGAACCACATGGTGGGGTCCACGGGGATTGGCGGTGGTCGGAGGGGCGGCGTGGCGAGCGGCGGAGCTCGCGGGTGCTCCGACGATGGCGCGCGTCGTGCGTGGAGGGAGAAAGAGAGAGGGAGTTGGTCCGGGAGCACCACCTCATGAAGGAGAGTCGCGGGTGCTCCGACAATGGCGCGCGTCGTGCGTGGAGGGAGAAAGAGAGAGGGAGTTGGTCCAGGAGCACCACCTCATGAAGGAGAGTCACGGGTGCTCCGGCAATGGCTTGCTCGAGGTTGGGCACGGCCGGAGGGGGGGGCTCGTCGGGGAGGTGACGGAACCGCGGTGGCGGCGGTGGAATTCTTCTCAAATTCCCGATGACCCGGGGCGGGAAGAGGGTGGGTGCGTCGGTGGGGAGCTCGGGCGTGCCCTTGCGCACGAGATGGTGAAGAAGGAAGGGAGAGGCGGCCTATCTAGACGGCGCGCGACGCGGAGAGGCTCGGGCGGCCATGGCGGCGGCGGCGGCCCTTTCCCCAAATTCGCGCGGCGTGAAGGATGAGAGGGCGGGCAGCGGCTCCGGAGCGTAGTGAGGGAGGTGAGGGAATGATTGGAGCGCTCGAGATCGGGCCTTGGCTCCCGTGCGGAGTTTTCTAAGGGGGAGGAGGCAGGGTGGACGGCGGTAGAGGCGGGTCGGCTTCAATTCCCGGCCGTTCCTATTGGTCGGCGGGTACAGGGACGGTTGGGGGTTGGCGGGGCTTGCGTGGCGACGGGACGAGGCGGGAGCATGCGCTGGAGCGGGTGCGGGGCGGCGGTCGCAGCCGCCATTGTCCGGCGGTCCTGTAGCTCGAGTTCAATTTTTTGAATTCAAATCTGGTTTGTTGAAATTCGGTCGACAATGATAG
The DNA here is from genome assembly GCA_031894775.1 of Chloris gayana. NCBI lineage: Eukaryota > Viridiplantae > Streptophyta > Magnoliopsida > Poales > Poaceae > Chloris > Chloris gayana. The sequence continues at coordinate 399,780 of JAUNZO010001841.1, read as the reverse complement.
TTCTGATGCTCCCAATGTTAAACTAGAAATATGGAGAGCCTCAGCATGAGTTTCCCTAATTTTCTTATTTTTGTTTGAAGTTCTAATTCTCTCTCTAAAAATTCATATAAAATTCACAAATAGGCAAGTTTCAAATTTGAATTTGAATTTTGGAGCCTTCGAAACTTTGTCCAAAAATTTTGTAAAAATGCTGTAAAATCATTATTTTGCATGAGCAATGAGGTGGTGCAAAAATATGTGGGTGGTACTTTTATAATGTTTTGGATTTTTCTAGGGGCTAGGGTTTAACCCTAGGTTTGTCCTTTTTCTTTTAATTTTTCATGTTTTTCTTTTTCTTGTTTTTCTTTGTAGGATTAGCATTAGGGTTTGATTAGTGACGTCATTAGGGTTTTAATTAGGTGCTTAAGTCCTAATCGCGACATGGGATGTCACAGCTCGCCGTCTCCGACGTCCGCCACCCCCTACGCGCCAGGACTTTTAAAAATTGCATAACGTTAAATCTAGACATCAGATTTGAACGATTCAAAATGTTTTGAAAAGCTTGAGACTTGTAATACATGGAACACATGAACACATATGTTTATATGTCAAAAATAAATGTTTGAGCAAACTCAAGTTGCTATCATGACCATGCAGCTTAACAGGATTGGATTTTAAAAATTGGGTAACTTTCATATCCTGGATCCAAAATACATGAACAAACGCTCGTTGGAAAGTAGATGATGAGTACTTTGCTATGGTAGCATAATCCGGGCACTTCCCATGGAAAGATTAAAAGATACGAGCACTTCAAAGTGCTAATCCGTTAAGGACCGTGACGACTTGGCATTTTTAAAATTCAATAACTTTTGGAATACGAATTCAAATGAGACAAATTCACATCCGTTGTAATCCTTGAAACACGTACTTTACAAGACCCTATTTGGTCCACCCAAGTTCTATAGCAAAAGTTTGAATTGAAGGCACCTTAATATGGCCTCGCGATAAGGCTGACAACCAGACTTAGCCAAAATAAAATCGGAGAAATTATCTAAGTTCAAATTGTGCATCAAACCTCTTGCATACCGATTAATAAGGAAATGATAAAATGATAATTGCTTATGGTGCTCGATATTTGAAGAAATGATAAAACTTCATCATAGGAAAAATGTGCATCAAACCTCTTGCATACCGATTAATAAGGAAATGATTTAGTACTGATGTATACCAAGAAGTGCATGTAAATAAATTTATTCCAAGAATTGTGTCATATAAATATTAATCCATAGATACAATTGCTATAGATAATCACATGGCAGCACCTAATCATATGGTTATTTCATCGCACTCATATCCATAATGAACTCTGCCCTAATTTCTTGATCGCGAAATCGGCATGTGCATTTATACTAAGCAATGAATATTCCTTATAATTAGAAGGTTGTCTCCATGACATAACCCATGTATTTCGTCATCATGGCAATTCATCTCATCCCATGAGCATGGTTAATTTGTGCAAACCTTTCATTGCATGATCTTATTGCGAAAGTTCCGTGAACTATGTAATAAAGAATCTGCTCATGCTCATGCACTGCATCTGCATTCATATAGGAACCCCGACCGGAACCGAAGATCAAGGAGGGCACCAGCTGGAAGTGAGTGAGTTTGAGTGTGCTAACTGCGAACCCAACCAAGGCAAGCCCCGGAGCATAACCCTATGTTTCTAAATTTCTATTTTATTTCACATAAGTCTATGTATGTACTGTGCATTTACGTTCAGGAGTTGCTCGGAACCTAGTTGCATTAAAGTCCTGTTCTCGTGGTTTTGGTTATCCCGATCGCTAGATGCTATGCTTAATAAATTTATTCGGTAGCAACACCGAGTGATTTGGAGATCACCCGTTCTAGGGATAAATTATGGTTACCCTCACATGAATAATTGGAGACCGTACGGGGAAGTGCATGTGTAGGATGCGGTGCCAAGGTTGGCCTTGTGCGCCATAGCCCCGTATGTGTCGATCAAGGACCGTTCGTTGTGACTCCGCGAACAAGTATCGAGTTGTGTACCAAATGAATACCTTCGTATGGGAGTTGGTAAACTGATGTAACTTGAGAGTCGTAGTGTTGGACAGCCTCTCCACCCTTTGTCCAAAGTGTTGGTCACGGTGGATGCACGGGTTTGTGAGTAGACGGAGGGTGTGTTATTACCCTTGGACCCGACGCTACTGTGGTTGCATGTGGAATGCACACTCGGAGGGCAGACCCAGCTCATATCTATAATAATCTTGTGAAAGGTGGCCATACGTATTCTTAAATGATGCGTATGTCGTGCATTTGGGTTTCCCTGTAGGGTGTAAATCGATACATATCGTCGTCCCTCGCGGTGATGAGTACCACTTGTCTCGAGCAGATTGCTTCGTAGTAATAAAGAGAAGATGAAATGAAGCTTGCTGTTTTCATAAGAATAAATTATGTACTGCAACCATGACTGTTAGAAATGCTCACTAAATTTACGTTCATGTCTCCACCCTCTTAATCTGGCTAAAACATGAAAGAGTTAAAATTCATAGCTGCTGTTTTCAGCAATTTCAGCAAGCCCGGTCAAGCCCCCTGCATGCTAGTGTCGGTTCTTAGAACCATTTTTGACGGGTAAGCCTGCAGGGTTTGCGCTTAAATTCATTTCAGGAATCCTGCAGCCTGATTACTGTGATTGCTGCGGGAAGTTTGTGTGCCAAGGTGAGGAACCTCAGGAGTGGACCGTGGAGTGGATTCCTGCTTCACCAAGTCAAGAGTGAGGCCACGCCATATGGGCTTTTGTGGTTCTCCATCTAAGTTGTATATATGTATCGTCGAGATGTTTACGCTTCCGCAAATGTTCATTTAAGTACCGTAAACCTGAAATTCGCACTCTATGGTATTGTATTTGAATTTAAATATATATGTATTGTAATAACTACTTTATTAAATGAAAAAGTTGCTACTCACACTCTTCATATGACTATGTAATTGGTGAATGTATCGTTAATGTATGTGCAATGTACGTTCGCTTCGTCGAATGTCTCCCGGTATGATCCTATGCGACAATCCCTCTTGCTTTGCAAGGTAGGGGTGTCACATCCATGAAATCCTTGTACCTCTTAGGATCACAATCCAAAGAGTCAAACACCCAAACTCCCGCAAGTTTGGGATGTATCAAGAAAGCAATCCAATGGTCGCTATAAAATATGTCATTGTGTCATTATCTAAGTGAAATATTGATTGCACAAGAAGTAATAGGTTAGGAAAACTTACTCAAAGTTATATGGAGCCATAATGCATCGTCTCTCTCTTCATTCGTACATGCGTCTCCCAATGTAGGATGCTATACATCTCCTTGCATCCTTAACCGCTTGGACATGTACTTGTTGCCTTTTGGCCTTGGTCACCTTCTTTCCGACCAACGAGGGATGATTATCGGTAACCTTTGGATTCATCGCGCTTTGGCTAATGGTGGTTGGGTTTAGATATCCGACTTCATTTGAGGCACCGGAGTGATGACACATTCCGAGTGATGAAAAAGGGTAGTCTGTTGAATTCATGTGCCATTCGCTTGGAAATATAATAAAGGTCAAAAACACTTACAGGCACCAGATGGTAACAAGGGTGGCATCCATGCATTGGAGACGGTACAGGGCATGGATCTCCTCAAAAGGCACATTTATGTCAAAATATACATCTTGTCTAAAAACCTGTCCAGGGATCCTTGCCGTGACAACTTGGACACCCTTGCTACATGCATTTAAGTAGCAAGGATGAAGGTACTTAAATATCCATGGCTTCTTGTTCAATACATCTGCCGGTACTAGTGGCATGCCATGCTTATAAGTAGGGAAGTCGTCCTGTGTGAGATCCCAACCTCCTTCGGGACGCTAGGAGGCGGAACAGGAACATGGGGGACCAGTTCCTTATTCCGGCTCCTATATGATGCCGCCACGCCTTTATGCCATGTTGCGACTGCATGCCAAGTCGTTAATATATCGGTGACTATATATATAGTCATTAATTCATAAGTACTACAAAAGTCTACTTACTTATTTTCGCGCTAGATAACTCCTTCCTCGGAGGCGGAGGTGGAATAGGCTCAATCAAAGGTTCGCTGTTATTAGGCGGGGTGGACGAGCTATGAATCGTCCTATCCCCTTTGTCACGTGGTGTCGCTGGAGCCGGAGTCGATGTTGTTCGAAGGAGAGTAGCCTCATTCCCAACATCCGGACGAGGCGGTGTGGAGAAGCCATGTTCCGGAGGGATCTAGTCCTCATGCGTCGGAGAATGGCCGAGGTGAAGGTAGTGGCTCAAAAGAAATCTCACGGTCAACCGGTGCGTCTTGAGTAGGAGGAGGCTGAGGTGCAGGTGAAGAATGCGCTATAAGAACAACGATCTTGCGTCGAAGCCAAACGATGATATGATTAATCGCATCCTCAAGTATCTAAATACCATCATCCTCCTCTCGGATAATCAAGGTCGCAAGCAAGATAGTTGGCCTCAACCTTGATTACTTGGACTCTAGCACACTCCTGCGGAATTGGTACATCGTTAAATGTACATCCAGGGATTGCAATGCCCTCTCGCTACCTTGACAGTCTTCCCTCTTGCCGAGCGTCATGTGCAGCTCGCAAGGTGTATTATCCATGATGTCATCCACAGGGTACCTGGTGGCATCAGCGCAGAGCCATGACCGCTTGGAGGCCGAGCGTACGGGCTTGGATTGTCAATGTTGAGTTGAAATTCTGGTACCACAATAGGTTGGATGACAACTTGAGGATTATTCTTTATGAATTCGTAGAAGATTTTTACCCACCATTCATGATTGATACCCGGTTGCTCGTGTGGGCCACACCTACTACATTCTTCACTCGTGGCAGCAGACGACACTTCTTTCGGTCGTGCCAATGAGGAGACCCCTCTTGTACGACCCCGATGTTCATCGGTCCCGATGGCAGCAGATCAACTCATCCGTCCGTGGATTGAGAGTACCTTCCTTCGTTGGGCGGCTACTTGCTTTGCTGTTTGCAAGACTTCGATAACCCCGGATGTTTTCCGCACCAGCTGCCCATCGGTAGTGGACTTTGAACACCCAAGCACCCAATTTCGGGTTCGTTCACTCCATCCTTCTAACGGGTCCGGGGTTCCAGCTCATCGGCGTTGTTCTTCCATACTCCTCCATTTCTTCACTTTCGCCTTGTATCCTCCTCGATCCCAGATTAGGACGCAACTTGTTCTTTTTACTCAAGTTTTGGAAAATATCGCTCTTCTTTTTGGCATCGTCGGAGGAGACTTTCTCGACGAACGAGTTCCAATCATTAGGCGTGATAAAACCGTACTTCTAGAACGGTGTCGGACCCTTCTGGACAAACTTCATATTAAGGGTTGTCCTGAATGTCCTGAGGCACCTCCCCATGGTTTTCGGAGTAGCATTTTTGACCCGCTCGGAGACTTCGGGGTGGAAAAATGTAGGTTCTACAATGTGTCCTTTTCATCTGGTTGGCACGTCAAGCCGGCTGTCATACTTAATGTTGATTGCGGTTCGGACTAATACACCGCAATCATTGCGCCAGTTCACGTGGACGCCTTGAGGCTCAACTGGAGCCCCATCCTTGTCTCGTTGCCGTGACAGCTTAAACGGCGAGTATGCAGCTTGTTTGTATTTCTTTGCCCTTTGTTCCATCTTTCTGCAGTTGACGCTATTCCAGCATCGGCCTCCGACGATGTGGGAGGAGCATCTTCACCAAATTAGCGTCAAGCACTACGACGTGTTTCAACAACCTATTGAAAATATAGTTAGAGGACATTTTGATTAAACTATTATTGTCCATGAAATAAGAATTTGACGATGCGATACCTCATCATCTACGTCATCGTTTGGGTTTAATCGAGGTCAGGTTGCTCAACCCGTTGCCTTTTACCGCATGGAATCTCGAGAGGAGAACGTTCCTCAAACGATGTTGAATGATCGGAACCGTCGGGTGATTCATGCGCCGACATAGGGCTCTGAACTGGTTCAGCTTCTTTGCCTTGATCCATTGTTAAGCTTGCTAAAAGAAAAAAAATAGATACGAATATTGTTAAGCTTCTTTACGTTGATAACACGTAAGAATATCGCTACAAAAGTGTTTAAAAAGGCTGTCAATTAACGGCTCTCACTATTTAAAAAGGCCATCAATTATTGGTAGAGACAATTAAAAGAAAAAAAAGGAAAGAAGGGATAGCATCGGAATCATATAGTAGAGGAGGTAGACGAAGATGAAGGACATATAATGTAGATCGCTTTCATAAGAAAGGCAGGTGCGCATTATGCAATGCATACCGCAATTTATACGACCTCGAGGTAAATAGGTCAGGATACTTGGGTATCCTCCGGAAAATCTAATGTAATACCTAAGCATACACTTCACAAAGATGATCCGGAGAATACCTAAGCATCCGACCATGTCTACCTAAGGTCGTACGAGTTGCGATAGGTCCCGCATATTATTGTACCAACCTTCATAATGAAAGACACCCTAAACTCTATATTCTTCATCCCATCTACCTCGTCTCCTATTAAAGGTCATCATCCGCGGAAAGATGCTCTCGGTGCGGGTTGCCAAATCAACGGTCATCCAACTCGTATGGCAACTTGTTTCCAACATCCGAGGATGCGGTCCATGCTATCACACTTTCATCATCAAGCATGGCTAGACCAAGGAGAGGAAAGATAAGAGGAAAGAGAGGAGAAAAGAAAGGGAAGAGAGGATACAGAGGGGAAAAAAGAGAAGAGAAGAGAGAAAAGAGAATAGGTTTTATTTTTAAAAAGTGGTCTAGCCATGAAAGAGAGGAGGACAGGAGAAAAGAGAGGAAAGGGAGAAAAGGGATCGGAGGGCTTATGAAAATATAGAGGAAGACATGAGATATATAGAGGCAATATATAATATGAAGCCTAATAGGCCTACTATATATATCATATGAGAAGCAAGCAAGATATCAAAGCCTAGAGACAAGCAGGAGCACTGAGCAGCAGGAGCAATTCATTTGCTAAGCGGGCAATTGTAACCAAGCAGTAAACAACAGTAAGCAAGCAGGCCTGCTGTTTATCGAACAACATTAAGCAAGCGACCAATTCATCTGCTTCTGAGCTTACATTTAATCGAACATAGCAATAGACAACAGTAAACAAGCAGGGTTGACAGCATATCTGACATCAGCAAGTAGAGCACTGAAATCAGCTCGCTTGACATGAATAGGTGCAACATCGAGCATGGCTAGACCAACTAGAGGGCGTGGAAAGATAGGAGAAAAGAGAGGAAAGAGAGGAGAAATGAAAGGAAAGAGAGGAGAAAAGAAAGGAAAGAGAGGATGCAAAGGGGGAAAAGAGAAGGGAAGAGAGAAAAGAGAAAATAGTTTTTATTTTAAAAAAGTGGTCTAGCCATGAAAGAGAGGAGGACAGGAGAAAAGAGACGAAAGGGAGGGCTTATGAAAATATAGAGGAAGATAGGAGGTATATAGAGGCAATAAATAATATGAGGCCTAATAGGCCTACTATATGTCATATGAGAAGCAAGCAAGATATCAGAGCCTAGAGGCAAAAGGAGACAAATTAAAAAAGCAATCAGGAGCACTGATAGATCAGCAAGCCTGACATGAATAGGTGCATCATATTTGACATAATTCTCAAAATAAAAGAACAATTCACAGCATAGATTAGGAAAGCTCAAAACAAGCTGGTTGACAGCTAGCTGAAATAGATATCATGAGACATAGACCATGTAAATCAATATGGCATATAAACGATGTTCATTCTGCTCTCAAAAGTGGGTTGCTTCTCTAGGCGGTCTTCCAACACTATGGTGATCAAACATCCCTGACCAGACACGTAACAGCCAAACTTACAAACTTAAGGTTTAAATCAATTATTATCAAGGGCCTAGCAAGCTGATAGAACAATTCCATGCAGATTATCATTGAGTGTATACACCAACAATTCCAGACCTAGCACATTATCATCAAGTAATTTAATCCACCAAGGACGAGGCGACGGCGCGTGGAGAACGGCCGAAGAGGAGGGCCGCGCGTGGAGGACGGCCGTCGAGGATGGGCCGCGCGTGGAGCACGGCAGCGATAGCAACGGTGATGGAGGACGGCGGCGCTAGGGTTCAGCGGGCAGAGAGGACTAAAAATGGCCAAGTCCCGGAAGGCACCGTCCGATATTTGTACGGGGAGAGTGTAATATTGGGCACCGCTGACACCAGCAGCGCCCGATATTACAGGAAACCCTATAATATCGGCCGTGCTGACGTCATTGGAGCCCGTAATATCGCTCGGATGACGTCGGCAAGGGTGTATGTCATTTTTTTTATTTCTTATATTTTTATTTTCTACACTATATTGATTTTTGATCTGAAATTTGGCATGACATTGTTTCAAATGTTTCCATCCACAAATATATTTTTTATTTATTTTTTTATCATATTATTTTACTCATATATTTAAACTAGGAGATGAACTTTTATGAGTTTCACATGTATTAAATATTTCAAATAATTCTACCAAAATTACAGTAGTTTGTAATTGTCATATAAGTTGTGTATGCCAAATATTAGTTCAAAACTAATAAGAAAATTACAGATAGAAAAAAAACAAAAGAAATATCAATTTTCCAATTAATTTGACCATTTTATTTTTCCAAAGTACAAGTTATTTTGACCTCATCAGTTCCATTATTAGTTTTGTATCGACGGGCATTGCACGTTGGACATCTAGTCTCATTGGCATGCTCTTTACGGTACAATATGCAGTGGTTTGGACAAGCGTGTATTTTCCGTACGCCTAGGGTCAACGGTGCCAATACTCTCTTTGCATTGTATGTGTTGGTGGGCAAAGAGTTTCGTTTTCGTAAAATTTTGGCAAATAGCTGTAAAAGTTGGTTGAAGCTTGTGTGTGACCACCTATTCTTAACATTAAGTGCGAGAAGCTCAAGCATTGTCTGCAAGACCGTGCAATCCTTATGACACCCCTTGGATTCCTCATAGAGAAACTCCTTTGACGCCTTCTCCAATGCATCCAAGTTATCCAAAGCTCGCCTTTTCTTTTGGACTAGGTTCTCGTTGTTAATGTGGACCAACAATGATGTGGACTAGGGTCCCGATCTTCCGAAAGATTCAGATAACTCTTGATTTGGCGAAGATATGACACACGTCGATCCGGCTTCCGAACAACACGTTCGAACCCCGCAATCGCAACACCACGTCCTCTATGGTTACCAACCGGCGTTGCACGGTTGACCTCACCAAGAAGGATAATCCCTGCCTGCGAATCAAGAACACAAACAAGAACAAGAAAGAACGCAACCAAATTTGCAGATGAATGATTAATCTCACGAGTTGGGGTCTCACAAACCGATGAACGACGAAACTGTCTAAGCAGAATAATCTAAGCAAAACCCAACCCTAACATGGGTGGTGGCTGCTGCTAATAAAGACTTCGGGACGTGCAAGAACCCCCTGGACGCTCCCCTAATGGGCTCACATGAGATACACGGCCCAAAGGCCAAAAATGGTGATGCAGCACCAAAACAGATTCTGGACGTTCCAATGTTTCAACGATTCCCGACGACTCCAGATGAATTTTGATATGAGACCGATTCCACTGGAAAGGTTATGAAATTATCTTTCCATCCGTATGTAGAACGTCCAAATCTGACCTCGTATGCGATCTGGGCGTCTATTTTAATTCAAACTGTTCCTGGACTCCGAAACAGACTCGAAGTCGACTTGGTTTGGGTCTCCACAATGCCTTGCGCCTCTTGCTGGACCTCCACGCCCCCAAGCCCTCTTCCATTCATATTATGGTCCTCTCTGTTGACGGTCCTTATGGTCCAATTTTACCGTCAACATATTGCATCTTTTTGAATCAAACACCATCACCAAGAATAGACATAGGGATTATTTCTAACAAATTCCACTAGTCTTGGTGAAATGATGAATGCAGGTGCAATTCATATGAAAACAGGGGAAAACATGCACGAAACATGGACTTTGCAATCGACGGATTTTCCCCGGACTAAAGAATATCGTCCAAAAGCCCAAAACCACAAAACAGGGCCTCAACATCAAACCAAGCAAGTGGATTGGGCCAGTACACAGCCAGAGGAAGGCACCGAGAGAAGAACCAAGCCCAGGGGAGCCCAGGCCGGTTCGGCCGAACCGCCCTACTGGTTCGGCCGAACCGACAGGTGGGCCCCCTGGCCCACTTTTCTCTGGCGGTTCGTCACCGACGTCCGGAGGTCGGTTCCACCTGCAATTAATACCACCGACGTCCGGAACCGCCTCCAAGTTGCCGACCTTCCAAGGCTATAAATAAAGGGCTATACCCCCTCTCTCAACACACCACCAACATCAAGATAGAAGACAAAATTCTCATCCTTAGGCCAAGGGCCTCTTGTATCTTAGTAGAATAGGAGAGAGGGCAAGGAAAAGGAAGGAGTGTTCCTCCCTTTTATAAAGTGGAGTAGTATTTCCTTTCCTTTTACCTTGGCGTGTAAACACTCTTTTAGGTGATTTATACGTGGTGATCTACTTATCTATCGTGACATATCTTTGTTAGACGTAATTCTTGTTATACTTGTTTACGGGATCATCGCTTCGCAAGAAGTGCTCTAGCTTTCTGAACTCAGTTCTAGGCCGAGGCTAGAGTAGCGGTCAATAGCATAGACGTGGTGTCTAGGCTGGAGATCGCCTTTGTTTGCTGTGTGCCCCACGGTTTGTAGAGGTAGGTGGCAGGAAGTGACAGCCCTGTCATCCAAAGGAACCCTCCACGTTCGGGTACATAGTAGAGCTTTCGTAGACCGGAGTGGCTTGGCAGACCAAGCCTAAGACGGTGCCCGAAGTAAACAAGTCTAGCTTGCGTTCGTCTACCTTTAAAGGATAAATAGATAAGAGTCACCCTCTCGACCCTATTTTGCTACGTTGTCTTGGTTGTCCTTGGGTAAACTAACCTTGTTGCAGAAATACTCCGTTCCCTGCGGATATAAATACGATACCTTGGAATACTCCCGGGTGAAGTGCTACAACGGTATTCCGTGCGCTTGCGGATTTATTCGTGACGTAAGAAATACCAACAAGCATTTCTGGCGCCGTTGCCGGGGAGCGGTTGTTATCTTTGTAACGAATCAGGTTTGCCCTCGTAATCTATCTTACTTACCGTTCTGTTTTTATTTTTCCTTACATTCAAAATTTCACAAAAACATATCATGGAGTCACACCCAACCATCCAATCTTTCTCCACTCCACGGGGTGAACTCTTAGAGCCACCATCATCATCACAACCTATTTCTTCACCTGGCTATGAGTTCTCCCCGATTACATTTCGATGATTAGAGGTTTATCCTTTTCGGGTTTTAAACATGAAAATCCTTATGAACACTTGCGAGAGTTTGAACATTTGTGTTCATGCCGACTGATCCATGGCATGACACAAGAAACATTGAAGTGGAAGTTGTTTCCCTTCTCTCTCAATGAGAAGGCGAAGCAATGGTACACTTACACCGCTAAGAGAGTGAACGGTGATTGGAAAGAATTGCGAGACAAATTTTGTCTAGCATTCTTCCCCGTGTCTCGTATCACTTCTCTACGAGCGGAAATAATAAGCTTTCGACAAGAAGAAAAGGAAACCTTGAGCGCGGCATGGATTCGGTTCTGTTCTCTAACAGACTCCGGACCAGAATTGTTGCTCCCCGAACCCGTTTTATTACAACACTTTTATTCGGGATTGAGCAACGATACCGCACTTTATCTTGACACGGCCGCGGGTGGATCTTTTTCTCATAAGACCATAGCGGAAGCACACGAACTTTTGGATCGAATTGTGGAAAACACACCTTTTTCCGCTGACTTACTCGTAGAGCCGGAGTCAGAAGATGAGGAACTCGTTGTGCAAGAGACACAGCACTTGGTGCCCATGATGGAGCACCTAGCACTCGAGTCCTCATCTAACACAAGAACAATGATAGAGGAAGATGAACCTCTTGAGTTCCCATTTGAGTTCAAGGAAGAAATTTTTGAAGATTTTGGAAACACCTTGAACTACTCCTATCAAAAGAAACCAGCACTCCCTGCACCAACTCCCGAACCTATTGAAAAATCTATTCTCTTAAAAACTGTTCGGAAGTTGACAGCAATCATGAGTGATGAATGGTTGATAGAAAACGAACTTTCTTCGGAAGTTCTTCGACTTGATCATCCTAGATCAACCATTCGTGGCTCAATTCGGGGAGTAATGGTAGATATTCTCTATAATCCTCTAGTAGGTGCCAACATCATGTCCGAATCTTTTGCTTCAACTTTATTTGGAAACGAGACATGGGCACCTTCCGACAAACTCCTTAAAGCCTCACCGGGGCAATTTTTTGAGAGTTTGGGGATCATTAGAGATGTTTGCATTAAGCATAATGAAGCAAAGGTTTCCCTGGACTTTCACGTTTTCGGAATCTTGGATTTCGATGTTTTGGTCGGTCATCCCATAGAAAAGCTTTTCTTAGGGATATCACCTTTAGGAACCTTAGACTTCACCCTCGGCAAGAAAACTTTTTCTCTTCCTATCATTCATGCACAAAACTCTTTTGCCGAGGAGCCGCTTGTGGAAGAAGAATGCATGGAGGAGGTTATGGCAATTTTTCCTCATGAAAACCCCGAATCATCCTTGGATGAAGATGCTCTTGATTTCATTTTGGAAGAGGATGATTCGGCGGAAACTTTTGAGCTGCCCGAAACTTTTACACCTACGCCACCTCCCGTAGAACTCAAAACTCTTCCACCAGGCTTGCGCCACGTTTTTCTTCACGGAAATCCCGAAACCCCTGTCATCATAAGTGACAAGCTTTCGGAGGAGGAAACTGCAAAACTCTTAGCCGTGCTAGAAAAACATCACTCCGTTTTTGGGTACTCGCTTGGAGACCTCAAGGGAATTAGCCCTGCTCTTTGCACCCATCGCATTCCCATAGGCCCCGATAGTACACCATCTAGGGAACCTCAAAGGAGGTTGAACAATGCGATGCGGGAGGTCGTTAAAAAGGAGGTCTTAAAACTTTTACATGCTGGCATTATCTATCCTGTTCCACACAGCGAGTGGGTGAGTCCAGTGCAGGTTGTACCCAAGAAGGGAGGAATGACGGTCATCCAGAATGACAAAAATGAGTTGATCCCTCAACGCACCGTCACGGGATGGAGGATGTGCATAGATTACCGGAAACTTAACAAGGCTACAAAGAAGGATCATTTTCCGCTGCCCTTCATCGATGAGATGTTGGAACGGCTGGCAAATAATTCTTTCTTTTGTTTCCTTGATGGGTATTCAGGATATCATCAAATCCCCATCCATCCCGACGATCAAAGTAAGACCACTTTCACATGCCCCTATGGAACTTACGCCTATCGACGAATGTCCTTTGGGCTTTGCAATGCACCTGCTTCTTTTCAACGTTGCATGATGTCTATCTTTTCCGACATGATCGAAGAGATTATGGAAGTATTCATGGATGATTTCTCCGTTTATGGAAAAACCTTTGATCATTGTTTAGAAAATTTAGACAAAGTCTTGCAACGTTGTCAAGAAAATGATTTAGTGCTCAATTGGGAAAAATGCCATTTCATGGTTAGAGAAGGCATAGTTCTAGGGCATTTAATTTCTGAAAGGGGGATAGAGGTGGACAAAGCTAAATTAGAAGTTATAGAAAAGCTTCCACCTCCTGTGAATATTAGGGGCATTCGCAGCTTTCTGGGACATGCGGGGTTCTATCGTCGTTTTATCAAAGATTTCTCTCAAATTGCTAGACCCCTTACAAATCTACTTGCGAAGGATGCACCCTTTGAGTTTACTCGATGAATGCATGACTGCTTTCACTACCCTTAAAAATGCACTCATCTCAGCGCCAATCATCCAACCCCCTGATTGGACGCTGCCTTTTGAGATAATGTGTGATGCTAGTGATTTTGCCGTAGGGGCTGTTCTTGGCCAAACTAGAGATAAAAAGCATCATGCAATCTCCTATGCAAGCAAAACCTTGACTGGAGCTCAATTAAATTACACTACCACTGAAAAAGAGCTCCTTGCTGTCGTTTTTGCTTTTGATAAGTTTAGATCCTACTTGACTGGAGCAAAAGTCATTGTTTACACCGATCATGCTGCTTTAAAGTTTTTGCTCAATAAGAAGGATGCTAAACCCCGTTTGATACGATGGGTTCTTCTACTCCAAGAATTTGATGTAGAAATCCGTGATAAAAAAGGAGTAGAAAATTCCGTGGCAGATCATTTGTCGCGTATACAATTCACTAACCTGCAGGAATTACCCATCAATGATTTCCTACGTGACGACATGCTGCTCCTAATAAGGGACTCACATCCATGGTACGCCGACATTGTGAACTTCATGGCAACGGGGTACGTACCACCTGGAAAGAGCAAGAAACGACTCATCTATGAGAGTCGCCGTCACTTATGGGAAGAACCCTTCCTTTACCGTGTCTGCGCCGATGGATTGCTAAGGCGATGTGTGCCCATACCCGAGAGCACACGAATCATTGAGAAGTGCCATGCATCGCCATACGGGGGACACTACGGCGTGTTTCGTACACAGGCCAAGATATGGCAAAGTGGTTTCTTTTGGCCAGCCATGTACGAAGACACAAAGGAATTTGTCAGGCGATGCCCGGAATGTCAAAGAGTTGGAGGCATCACGGCAAGAGATGCAATGCCCCTCAACTACAATTTACAAGTCGAGCTCTTCGACGTATGGGGCATTGACTTCATGGGACCGTTCACCAAGTCACATGACTGCGAATACATCTTGGTGGCGGTAGACTACGTGTCTAAGTGGGTAGAAGCAATGCCTTGCAGGGCCGCAAATGCCAAGCATGCTCGCCGGATGTTCCACGAAATTATCTTCCCGAGGTTTGGAACACCGAAGCTAGTGATAAGCGACGGAGGGTCTCACTTCATTGATAAGACCTTCCGACGCTTCCTAAGAGAACTTGGATCAAGGCATAATATCGCTACTCCATACCACCCTCAAACCAGTGGGCAGGCCGAGACCTCAAACAAGCAAATCAAGCGGATCCTGCAAAAGACCGTAACAGAAATGGGGAAGGGATGGAAGGACAAGCTACCCGATGCACTATGGGCATACCGTACAGCATATAAGACACCCATAGGCATGTCCCCATACCAGCTCGTGTACGGGAAAACATGTCATTTACCCATCGAGACGGAACACCGAGCGTATTGGGCCATCCGGAAATGGAACATGGACCTTAATGGTGCCGGACGCAAAAGAAAAATGGAGATAGCTGAGTTAGAAGAATGGAGAGACAAAGCTTACCACAACTCAGCTATATACAAAGAAAGGACAAAAAGGTGGCACGACAAAAAGATAAAGATAAAGGTATTCAAGGTTGGAGATAAAGTCTTGCTATTCAATTCACGGGTGAAACTCTTCGGGCATGGAAAATTAAGAAGTAAATGGGACGGACCATACACGGTTATTGACACCTCGTCACATGGAGCAATCACACTTCAAGACGACGAAGGTAAAATATTTAAGGTAAATGGTCAGCGCCTTAAAATTTATTTCGAGCCCGATAAAGATAAAGAATTTGATGTCATGCACTTGATTGATTTGAAATATCTCTCATGATATCCCCCGTTTTACTTCATCACCCGTAGCAGTACTTTCCTTTGAATAAATATAGCAAGAAATAAACCAGAAAAAAGAAGGAAACCAGAGGAAGAAAAGGCAGTCCGGCCGAACCCCACTTTGTGGTTCGGCCGAACCGGCCTGATCTCCCCGGCGCCCATCTTTTGCCAAAAATCCAATATCTCCTTCCCTCCTTTCTTTATTTTCTGCTGGAAAATAAAAACCTTGTCGAGCGCGCCCGGGGTAGAAAACCCCTATTTATACTTCTCCTCTCCACCCAATCTTTTCATCTCCTCCACTTCCTACATCATGAGCGAACATAGCAGCGCCTCGTCCGACATCTCGGACGGCAGCAGCAAAAGGAAGAAGCCCTATGAATGGATTGAAGAAGGCGAAGCACTCGACAACGCTATCCGCCTCATTGAGGAGCTTCGCCGGCAGTTAGAGCGCGCCAAAAAAGAGAATGGGGTTCTCCGGAACCTCTACAACCACCTCGAGAGGGAGAAGAAGAAGGATGAAGACCTCATCGAGACCCTCACTCGGAGGATGGGCGCAGTACGACCTCGCCTTAGAGATGATCGAAGAAGAGAAGGCGAAACTGCGGGAGGAGGAGAGGAAAATTAAGAAAGATTAAGAGTAGGACGTAGAACGCATAAACCTTAGAAATCTTTCGATCCTTTTTGTAATACGCCTACTGTTTTAATTCAATCATATTAGTGCTCCCCGGGCTTCCATACCGGCAGAGCAAATTTTGTTTCCAAATGTCTTTTGTCTATCTTTTGAAGGAAACAGGCAAAAAGGCAAGTGTGGGGGGGACATCGCGGAAAGCAAAGACAAACACACGCGAAGCGCGCAGAAACATCACGAGGAAAACAACACAAACACAAGCTGCGAAACAGAGCGCAAGTGAGGCCTGAGCCAGTTCGGCCGAACCCAAAAGGGTGGTTCGGCCGAACCCTGGTGGGTCCCACTCAGCCCCTGCTTCCTCGTGGCACTTGAGTTTGTTTCTCACACTTCCTTTTTGCCTACCTTATTTGTCAAGTTCATTCTGAGACGCGAAAAACAATTACTAAAACTTGACCAACTAAAATTTGGGAAGATTTCTTTTGAATACCTTTGAAAATCCCAAGTCTCTCCCTAATACTCTCATGATGATCTTGCACACTTTTTATTACTCGCTTCATCACCACTTGCCTGTGAACAAATAATCAAATCCATAGGACCCATGTTTTTCTAGATTATTGGCAAGTGTGATATGGCTCGACGAAATGATCTTATGCTTAGCTTACCGAGTCCTTGGGAATTTTATTTCACAAAACAAAAATACCATGGCTTCATGCTCCTCTCTTGATACAAAAATGCCTACCAATGCCATATGACGATCATACCTTGCAAAACTTACATACATATGCTGCTTGTGTTTGCAATGAGCTTTACCAAAATTGAGTGACCCTAGAGAGAAACTTGTCATGCTCTCTTGATCAAGAGCACGTACACTCCACCAAAAAAGGGCTAAACTCCTACACCGGGAGCTAGCCCCCCACCAAAATAAAGACACTCCTCGCTTGCACCTCTTTTTACCTCTCTCTCTCTCTCAATCACGCATAAACAAGACATGGCTATGTAGAAAGAAAAGCTCACACGGATGAGCAATGAAAAGCTCACACAGATGAGCAATGAAAAGAAAGCTCACAAAGATGAGCAATGAAAAAGAGAAGAGATGCTCAAGCATAGAGCAAGAAAAGAAAAGAAAGAAAATAAAAAGATAGCCATGTTTTGAAAATGCAAAATAAAGAGGGGTCAATTACAATAGGAGTTGTCACTTTTTCATATCCATACACACACGCACTTCTTGATCAAGGTTGCATGACTTGGCTTCTCCATGGATCCTTTCTTTTGGCTTAGCAATATTTGTGATACAAGTATGCCTCTCTCATTCCCTACCGAGCTCCACATACAAGCCTAAAAAGTAGGAAAAAGAGAGGCAACACAATGCCTTGGTGAGGAAAACACTTTTTGAGCGATTCAAGAGAATCAAAGAGGAGCGGGAGTCATGTTGTTTATTTTCAAAACTTTCAAAAACCCAAGGTGCTTAGTGAGCAAAAGTATAGTGACTTGAGTCATGAGCTGTTCCACTTATCAATCATCCAAGAATGCATGTTAGCCACCGTCATGTTCACAAGTAAAACGGTGTGGCTTGTAATAACATGTGTGCAGGTCTCTAAGAGGAGAGATCTCTCAACTTACGCTCCCACCTTTACTCGAGGACGAGCAAAGAGCTAAGTGTGGGGGTCTTGTTGACGGTCCTTATGGTCCAATTTTACCGTCAACATATTGCATCTTTTTGAATCAAACACCATCACCAAGAATAGACATAGGGATTATTTCTAACAAATTCCACTAGTCTTGGTGAAATGATGAATGCAGGTGCAATTCATATGAAAACAGGGGAAAACATGCACGAAACATGGACTTTGCAATCGACGGATTTTCCCCGGACTAAAGAATATCGTCCAAAAGCCCAAAACCACAAAACAGGGCCTCAACATCAAACCAAGCAAGTGGATTGGGCCAGTACACAGCCAGAGGAAGGCACCGAGAGAAGAACCAAGCCCAGGGGAGCCCAGGCCAGTTCGGCCGAACCGCCCTACCGGTTCGGCCGAGCCGACAGTGGGCCCCCCGGCCCACTTTTCTCGGCGGTTCGTCACCGACGTCCGGAGGTCGGTTCCACCTGCAATTAATACCACCGACGTCCGGAACCGCCTCCAAGTTGCCGACCTTCCAAGGCTATAAATAAAGGGCTATACCCCCCTCTCTCAAAACACCACCAACATCAAGATAGAAGACAAAATTCTCATCCTTAGGCCAAGGGCCTCTTGTATCTTAGTAGAATAGGAGAGAGGGCAAGGAAAAGGAAGGAGTGTTCCTCCCTTTTATAAAGTGGAGTAGTATTTCCTTTCCTTTTACCTTGGCGTGTAAACACTCTTTTAGGTGATTTATACGTGGTGATCTACTTATCTATCGTGACATATCTTTGTTAGACGTAATTCTTGTTATACTTGTTTACGGGATCATCGCTTCGCAAGAAGTGCTCTAGCTTTCGAACTCAGTTCTAGGCCGAGGCTAGAGTAGCGGTCAATAGCATAGACGTGGTGTCTAGGCTGGAGATCGCCTTTGTTTGCTGTGTGCCCCACGGTTTGTAGAGGTAGGTGGCAGGAAGTGACAGCCCTGTCATCCAAAGGAACCCTCCACGTTCGGGTACATAGTAGAGCTTTCGTAGACCGGAGTGGCTTGGCAGACCAAGCCTAAGACGGTGCCCGAAGTAAACAAGTCTAGCTTGCGTTCGTCTACCTTTAAAGGATAAATAGATAAGAGTCACCCTCTCGACCCTATTTTGCTACGTTGTCTTGGTTGTCCTTGGGTAAACTAACCTTGTTGCAGAAATACTCCGTTCCTCGCGGATATAAATACGATACCTTGGAATACTCCCGGGTGAAGTGCTACAACGGTATTCCGTGCGCTTGCGGATTTATTCGTGACGTAAGAAATACCAACACTCTCCTTAATTCCTAATCATAATAAAATCATTAGGTAGCAAACTATTCTCAAAATTATGAAAGGAAAGACTTAGGAACGAGCTCACCTCTAAATTCAATTGTCGGGCGCGAGCTCTAGTGATTGGTCCTTGAATGTTCAGCGGAGGAGTGTTATTTGTATCCAAATGAGTGATGTCCACATCATCCTCCCCTCTTGAATCAGAGTCGTCCTCGACTCAAGCTCATGCTCGTCACCAAAATAAGGCTTCAAATCTGCAATGTTAAAAGTGGAACTAACCCCGAACTCGGGAGGCAACTCAAGTTTATATGCATTATCATTAATCTTCTCAATTATCTTGAAAGGACCAGCAGCTCTAGGCATTAACTTGGACTTTCTCAACTCAGGAAACCAATCCTTTCTCAAGTGCAACCATACTAAATCACCCAGTTCTAATTTAACTTCCCTTTTACCTTTATTACCAGCAATCCTATAATTTTCAGTCATCTTTTCAATGTTGTGCTTAGTTGTTTCATGCATTTTTAAAATAAACTCAGCACGTTCCTTAGCATCAAAGAGAACTCTCTCACTAGTAGGCAAAGGCAAAATATCAATAGGAGCACGGGGATTAAAACCATACACTACCTCAAAAGGACTTACCTTGGTGGTCGAATGTGTTGACGATTATATGCAAACTCCACATGAGGCAAACATTCCTCCCACATCTTCAGATTTGTCTTTAAAATAGCTCTCAACAAGGTGCCCAATGTGCGGTTCACTACCTTGATTTGGCCATCAGTTTGTGGGTGACATGTTGTAGAGAACAACTACTTCGTGCCCAACTTATTCCATAGGGTGCGCCAAAAATGACTCAAGAATTTGGCGTCACGATCTGAAACAATAGTAGAAGGCATACCATGCAAGCGAACAATCTCTTTGAAAAATAGGTCAGCAATATGAATAGCATCATCACTCTTATGACAAGGTATAAAGTGAGTCATCTTAGAAAATCTATCCACGACAACAAAAATACTATCCCTCCCCCTCTTAGTTCTAGCCAGTCCTAAAACAAAATCAATAGAAATATCCGCCCAAGGTATTGAAGGAACGGGAAGAGGCATATACAAACCATGTGGATTCAAGCGAGACTTCGCTTTTTGACAAGTAGTGCAGCGAGCCACAAAACGCTCAACATCTCTTCTTAATTGTGGCCAAAAGAAGTGTGTGGCCAACACATCCGTCGTCTTCTTTGCACCAAAATGTCCCATCAATCCGCCTCCATGCGCTTCCTGTAACAACAAAAGACGAACGGAACAAACTGGAATGCAAAGGCGGTTAGCTCTAAACAAATATCCATCATTTATCACAAACTTGTTCCATGTACGACCCTCTCTACAATGCAGCAAAACATCTTTAAAATTAGCATCAAGAGCATATTGTTCTTTAATTGATTCAAGTCCAAAAATGCGACAATCAAGGTGTGACAACATAGTGTATCATCTACACAAAGCATCAGCAATCACATTATCCTTCCCTTTTTTATGCTTGATAATATAAGGAAAAGACTCAATAAACTCAACCCACTTAGCATGTCTACGGTTCAAATTACTTTGAGAGCGAATATACTTAAGTGATTCATGATCAGAATGAATAACGAATTCCTTAGGCCATAAATAATGACGCCATGTTTGCAAAGAACGTACAAGAGCATATAATTCTTTATCATACGTAGAATAATTCAAAACAGGGCCAGTTATCTTTTCACTAAAATAAGCAATAGGTTTGCCATTTTGCATCAAAACACCACCAATGCCAATACCACTAGCATCACACTCAAGTTCAAAAGTCCTACCAAAATCTGGAAGTTGCAGGAGCGGTGCATGTGTAAGCTTGTCCTTCAAAGAGCTAAAGGACTCTTCTTGTGCTTTACTCCATTGAAACACAACACCCTTCTTTGTCAAGTCATGCAACGGTGCAGCAATAGTGCTGAAATCTTTGACAAAGCGGCGATAGAAACCTGCAAGACCAAGAAAACTTCGAACCTGGGTGATGGTTTGGGGCTGCGGCCAGCTAGCAATAGGTCAATTTTCTTGTCATCCACCTCTATACCCTATGGAGTAACAACATAGCCAAGAAAAGAAACTCGATCGGTGCAAAAGGTGCACTTCTCAAGGTTAGCAAATAAACGTGCATTTCTTAAAACAGTAAAAACAGCACGTAAATGATCCATATGTTCATCTAAAGACTTGCTGTAAATCAAGATATCATCAAAGTAAACCACCACAAATCGCCCAATAAAAGCCCTCAAAACCTCATTCATTAAGCGCATGAAAGTACTAGGTGCATTAGTTAACTCAAAAGGCATTACTAACCACTCATACTATCCGAATTTAGTTTTAAAAGTTGTTTTCCATTCATCTCCAAGCTTCATTCTAATTTGGTGGTAACCACTACGCAAGTCAATTTTAGTGAAAATTAGAGAACCGCATAACTCATCAAGCATGTCGTCTAGCCTAGGAATAGGATGACGATACCGAATAGTAATATTGTTAATGGCTCTACAATCAACACACATGCGCCAACTGCCATCTTTCTTAGGAACCAAAAGTACAGGAACAGCACAAGGACTAAGGCTTTCTCGGACATACCCGCGGTCCAAAAGGTCTTGGACTTGTCGCTGAATTTCCTTTGTCTCCTCGGGGTTGGTCCTATAAGCAGCACGGTTTGGCAAGGTAGCTCCGGGAATCAAATCAATTTGATGTTCTATTCCTCTCAAAGGTGGTAATCCGGGAGGAATCTCAGCTGGAAAAATATCCTCAAACTCCTGCAAAAGGTCAGTGCTAGCAGAAGGCAAAGAGCTAGCAATATCATCAAAGGAATACAAGGCTTGTTTGCATATCAAAGCATAAAAAATACCATCATTAGAAATTTCTGCAAGGTCTGATTTTGTAGCCAGCATAACAGGACCTTTCAAATTAATCCCATCTCCCTTAGAAATAGGTGCAGACTTATCCTTTTTAGGTGGGAAAACAGAATTAGCAACTTGCTGATTTTCAGATTCAGAATTATTCAAAGAAGCAGCTCGTTCTCTATCGGCTTGTACAATTTCAGCAGGGGTCAAAGGTACTAAAGTAATTTTCTGTCCTTTATGCATAAAAATGTATTAATTACTTCTACCATGGTGTGTAGCATCATTATCAGGTTCCCAAGGACGACCCAATAAAAGTGAACAAGCTTGCATAGGAACCACATCACAATCAGCATAATCCGAATAAACACCAATGGAAAAAGGAACTCTACAAGTTTGTCTTACCTAAGCTTTTCCCGAGTCATTTAACCATTGAGTGTGGTATGGATGAGGATGTGGTCGTGTGGCCAAACCAAGCTTCTCAACCAGATCTGAACTCACCAAGTTGTTGCAGCTTCCTCCATCAATGATCACACGTGCTCGTCGATTCTTGATGACGAAGAAAATCTGGAACAAGTTGTGGCGTTGTATCTTTTCAGAAGTCTGAATTTATGTGCTAAGTACACGCTGTACAATGATGTTCATGAAACCCGAAGTGTCTTCTCCACCAAGTACATGGCCCTCATTGGTGTCGTCGGCGATTTCGTCTTCAACATCATCTTCTATGTTGGAGGTGCTGATGTATCCTCCGTCTTCAGTGGCCACGTATGCCCGCTGACTTGGGCAATCCTTGTGCACATGGCCGAGTCCATGGCAGCGGTGGCACTGAATGTTAGAAGTGCGTCCCGTCGAGGCGACCGATGAAGCACTTTGAGCAGCACCCTGCACAGAATTTTTACCTGAATTTGCAGGGCGTGTAGGAGGTGCGTGTGGGGCTGCCGTAACACCACTCGCGGACACGGGAGGCCGTTTTCTTGCTGGTGGAGATGGCCGGGAAGAAAACCCCGAAGACGGTGTCGACCGTGGGGTGTAGGAAGGCCTGCTTGTACTGCTGCTCCTATGTTGCTTCTCCCGTCCCTGCAATTCTTTCTCTGCAAGCATAGCAAACTAGAACAACTGGTTGATGGTGTTAAACTCCTCATAATCAACAATGTCCTGTATATCACGTCTCAAACCAGAGTAAAAACGAACAATAGAGCTCTCATTATCCTCTACTATCATGCAGCGTTGTAACCCCTTTTGAAGCTCACCATAAGAGTCCTGCACAGATTTATCCCCCTGTTCTAAGCGCTGAAGTTTTTTGCGTAAATCTCTATGATAAGAAGGAGGGACAAAACGATCACGCATAGCTTCCTTAAGTTGAGTCCAAGTTACAGGAATATCATCAGTAGTTAGAGAATTCCACCAAATGATAGCAAAATCTTTAAATTCACTAGTGGCTTGTCTAACTCTATGCTGCTCAGGAACTAGGTGCCCACTAAATTTTTGCTCTACTGTCATCTCCCAATCAAGGTAACCCTCTACATCATATTGCCCCGAAAAAGGTGGAATGGTAAACTTAATCTTACCATAAGGATCATCAGGGGCTCGATTATTGTTACCTTGTTGTCGATGTTGGCCACCCATACCTTGGGTGTTCTGTTGTAGACGTCGGTGAAGCCTTTGTGCTCGTATAGCTGCGTCATCGACGTTGACAGTGGCATCATTCACCGTGTCATCTTTTCTGTTTCCACCGGCGTTGCTACCGGCGTCATCTTCGTGGATCTTCACACGGTTCTCCACCTCGGTCAGCTTGCCAGTCAATGTTGTCGCCACTTCTGCTAGAGTATTAACCGTGTCTATCATCTTGGACAACCGCTTATCCATCCACTCAATCTGGTTGCCGAGATTGAGTTTGTTGATGCCATCGGTAATGGCCTTGTTAACAGCTTTTGTCATCTCCTCACGTGCCCTGTCAAGAACAGACTAAAGCTGCCCTTGACTAACACACTCGTGGAAATCTTTAGGGGTGCCAACGTCTGCATCATCTCCTATCATAGCAAATACCAAAACAGGAACAAACAGTGAAGGTTATCCCTAATAAACACTACTACTATGGTGGACAGTGGTGACTCTCACAAAAGCAAATGGAACGTCTTACCAAGTTCTTACAAGGGTCTTACCAAGCAAGGCAAAGGATACCTAGAAGGTGTGTACCACGATTGCAAGGGTCAAAGAAAAACCTGTGCTATCCGAAGTAGTATGTGGAGCTAGGAGGGCCAAATATGTGAGTGGAACACAATTCAAAAACAAATAGTAATGTTGAATAAATGTCCAAAGCTACTTGTCCTTAGTTGTTGGTCTACACGTGGCCTAGAACAGTAGTGCAGGCAAAGCAAGGATGACAGGCACAAAGGAAACAAAGCAAAAGGTAACTAGCAAGGAATAAACAACAACTAGACACAAAAACAGGCCAAAACCCTGTTTTGTCTTTTAGCACTAGTAGAAATCACATATTTTTCTTTTTTGATATTTTTCTTCCACTCGGAGGCAGCAAAATAGGAACCACGCAAAGTTTCAGGTCAAACAAAGAAGGAATGTGACCTACAGATTTTCTGTAATATGCAGCGGCGACGGGTTCCAAACTTTTTTCCTCAGATCAGTGGGCTTAACTAATTTTTTGATTTTTTCGAGATTTTTCCTGCCCGGCAGGGACGAGCAAATGCGAAATTTTTTCCTACCCAATTTCAAAAAAAAATTGCCTAATTTCGAGTCCGTATGCGAAAGTTATGGCCGTTGGAAGGAAGGGACTCCGAATTAGGGTTTCATTGGATGGAATTGCAATCAGGTATGATTTTTTTTTGTTTTGTTCGACGATTAATGTATGAAACGGAAACAGGAGGAGGTCTTGGTCGCGGGGTGTTGAGTTCTAGATGAAAAGGGTGGGAGTGTAGGGTGGGACTATGGTGGATGCAGCGGAGGTGACA
This sequence comes from Chloris gayana, assembly GCA_031894775.1. Lineage (NCBI taxonomy): Eukaryota > Viridiplantae > Streptophyta > Magnoliopsida > Poales > Poaceae > Chloris > Chloris gayana. The sequence continues at coordinate 374,693 of JAUNZO010001841.1, read as the reverse complement.
AAAACTATCGAGACAAAGCAAACTTGAGGGAATTCGGCTAGGGTTTCAAGGGGGCATAATGACGACAAGAACACGAACTAAACCAGCAACAAAACAATCACTAGGACACAAACTCAATACTACGGACTCTGAAATTGAAACATGCAAAGGCTAAACACGGCTTGGACAGGATGAACCCTAAAACTAAAAATTTTTTTGGCTTTTTCGTGGATGAGGATAATAAAGAAACAAACTAAACTAAACGTATGGTGAACTTGACGGTGCACCTGAAGCTCTGATTACCACTTGATGTGGACTAGGGTCCCGATCTTTCGAAAGGTTCAGATAACTCTTGATTTGGCGAAGATGTGACTCACGTCGATCCGGCTCCTGAACAACAAGTTCGAACCCCGCAATCGCAGCACCATGTCCTCTATGGTTATCAACCGGCGTTGCACGGTTGACCTCGCCAAGAAGGCTAATCCCTGCCCGCGAATCAAGAACACAAGCAAGAACAAGAAAGAACGCAACCAAATTTGCAGATGAATGATTAATCTCACGAGTTGGGGTCTCACAAACCGATGAACGGCAAAACTGTTTAAGCAGAATAATCTAAGCAAAACCCAACCCTAAGATGGGTGGCAGCTGCTGCTAATAAAGACTTGGGGACGTGCAAGAACCCCCTGGATGCTCCCCTAATGGGCTCACACGAGATACACGGCCCAAAGGCTAAAAACGGTGACGCAGTACCAAAACAGATTCTGGATGTTCCAATGTTTCGATGATTCCCGGCGACTCCGGATGAATTTTGATATTAGACCGGTTCCACTGGAAAGGTTATGGAATTATCTTTCCATCCACATGTAGAACGTCCAAATCCGACTTCATATGCGATCTGGGCGTCTATTTTAATTCAGACTGTTCCTGGACTCCGAAACAGACTCGAAGTCGACTTGGTTTGGGCCTCCACAATGCCTTGCGCCTCTTGCTGGACCTCCACGCCCCCAAGCCCTCTTCCATTCATATTATGGTCCTCTCCTTGATTCCTAATCATAATAAAATCATTAGGTAGCAAACTATTCTCAAAATTATGAAAGGAAAGACTTAGGAACGAGCTCATATCTAAATTCAATTGTCGGGCGCGAGCTGTAGTGATTGGTCCTTGAATGTTCAGCGGAGGAGTGTCATTTGTATCCAAAGGAGTGATGTCCTCATCAAACAATTCCTCCACATCGGGATCGCCGTCAAAGTCCTTGCTTGCATTGACAAGTCCTAGACCATCCGTGTCCCCTGCTGTCGTTGCATATTCTCTGCTACATTCAGCCCTCACCCTATGCTCGTCGTGGTCAACTCTTGCTCTTATCACCTCTTCAGCGCGGTCACCTTGTGCATGAGGTCCTATTTCGACGTGTTTTATCCAGATATAGTAGTCCTTAATAAATCCTTTCTCCAATAAGTGCTCACTGATACTCTCAGGTGTCTCAAACATAAACATGTTCTTGCAACGGGTACAAGGTCAATAGATATATTGTGTACCCCTTCTTCTTGCATGTCGCTTCGTTTCTTCAACGAAACTCGTAACCTTTTGGAAATATACAACAGCATCACCACCCCCACCAGTGTACATCCAAGATCGATCTTCCATCTTTCTATACACATGTATCGTAAATAAAGAAATGAATAATAGTTAAAATCTAAGTCAAAAAGGAATTATATGCTTAAAAGCAAAAGTAAAGGCTATAATATTACAGGTTCATAATACAATCTGGACACAAGAATATTACATACTATAGTTACGTGTGATTTAAAAGTTAATAATAAAATCTCTACATAAATTACTGTTAAAAAAACAAGATTTGTGAATAAAACCTAGATCCAAAACTAGGTCTAGATCCAAAACTAGATCCCTACATATAAAAGCCTACATATATGTTTGGAGAGGATAACTTCAAGTAATAAACAACCTATGAGATGATGCATGAGGAGCACTAACCATGCCATTTATAGGTAAAAAATGGATCCAAACCCTAGGAAAATTAACCATAAAAAAAGAGACTTAAAACTATGGTTAAACACCCAAAAAATACAAGGAACGGCATGGATTTACCTCCTAGAACAATATCCTTCCAAAAAAAAAAAACAGGTTCAAAACCTTCCCCCTTATTTTTTGGCTTTTTCCGCCCTCCGTACGGACAGCTCGCCCGTGAGCTTTCGAAAGAGAGCTCCTGTCTGGAGGAAGGGGACGAATTTATACACTATTTTTAGACTGAAAACTACTCTAGACCCATGTGTTTTTAGACTGGGATTGTTTGATAGGCCCCCGCCGAACTACGATGGATGTTCCTAGTATAAACAACCACTATAGCAATAATTAACTACAACCACGGTTGGGGGATCCACAGCCGCGGTCAGCTCCCAACCGTGGCTATGTTTCCGAGACTATAGAAAATCATCTCGTAGCCTCGAAAAACAGGTCAACCGTGGCTATAGTATGTCTCTATAGCCACGGTTGACATAGTGAACCGTGGCTATTTACTTTTTTAACAATAAAAAAATAAATATGCATTAGAAATAATATATTACAATCACATAATATTAACCATAGTTATATCACATTAACATTAACGTATTACATCTCATAAATATTCCCAAATGATCACAAAAATATTCACAAAATCCATCAAAGGTTTAATAACGTGCACATGAGACATGTTTTTTCAAACTAAGTCTACACTATACGAATCTTCAACAACATCGGGCTCATACGAGCGTTTCGAACCGCACCACTCAAAAAGTGCCCGATACTCCTTCCTCACCTCACTTTGCTCGTCAAAGAACCGACCACGAGTACCGATGACCTACCTAAGCAAGAACGACACATCCTAGCGACAATGTAGTACATGTCGTTTGTACTCGAATGCTTTCGCACCATCGTGAATCCTTTCTTGGAGATTTCATTCAATATCTTTCTGTCCGTTATCAATGCCTTTTCAGGACGTATTGTTCTCTGTCAATAAATTCATAAAAGTTGGTAGATGGTAGACAAAAAAAAACAAAAAGAATGCAACTTAAACGAAGCAATCTTAGCGTACCTCCTTGGTGGTCTCATGGGATATGGCATTCAAGTAGGATGCAGCGGAGCTCGAATACGCACATGCGTAGTATCCACAATGCACACTACCTTTTACTTGTTTAATGCACTGTTAAATAGAGTTAAGTAAAAAACATCACTTCCAATTTCAATGATAGGAGGATAAAAAAAATAGACGTGACGCGTGTCTTACCGGAAATTTGTGACGAAAGTATATTTGTTTCCGAATTCTATAACACGCCACATTTGGGTTCTTTACGTAGTTCAAATAAGCACTACAGTATTGAGAAAATGGTATTATTGCATGAAATTACCGCTATTTAATTGTACTTCTGTACTTACCAGTTTATGATGCTCACGATATCTACGTAGCAGTTGGAGTCGTAGTCAAGGCTATCCAAGACTAATAGATATCCAATTTTTGGCATGATCAGGAAATAAATCCAATGACCACTGCAACAAAAGATCGTATTAGTTAGTATCTCATCTATCTTTATGATCGACGAGAGGAAGGTAGTGGTCGAACTTACTCGAAGTGGTAAGGCACGTAAATGGTGTGACAATCCTGCCATTCCCTGAAGCACCTATGAATATAACCTGCAACCGACCCCTAGCTTTTGTCCTCATGGTGTCCTTTAGTTCTTGAAACTCTTGTGGTGTCTTGTCCTTATATATCTTGTCTTTCTCATTTTTCCGGGAGATGATCGCACTTTGATTGATCAAGCTCGGATTGAGGTACCCAACCTTCCAAGCGGGTCTATCGTATCTCTTCTTTTGAAATGTTGAATTCAAGCTACATAAAAACCAAAACGCAATGTCTAACATGTAATGCAAAAAGTAGGAAATACAAAAAAGTTGGTTGGAGGCACTTACATGCACCACAAGGTTATGAAGGTCGTGTCTATCTCACCGAGCCGAAACATAGGGTGGATATCATTGAAATATAGTCCAAGGGTCGAGTGATCGATATCGTTGAACACGTCCTTTGGAAGCTTACAGGTGATCACATCCACTCCTTCTTTCGCTGCCGCTATGTACCAGTCATGCAGCATCCGCATCTCTCACGATAGGTTTGACAACATGTTTTTAGATACGAGGGGTTTGCCAAAGATAAAATTTGGAAAGTCCACATTCTCGTCATGACCCTGAAATATGTCATCATCGTATCGTAGCAATTGACGAGGTTCCTTGATTGGTTGCATGGGCCCCTTCCTCATTTGTTCCAAGTATTTTGTGACATGTTCGGGTTTCGGCATTGACGGATCCACCCCCACAGGCATAATCATCCTAGGGATTAGAGGAGTAAACTCCTTCCGAAGAGGCTCGATAAGCCGAGGTTGTTCATCCAAGGATAGGGTTTCACCTTACGGCTCGACGGAGGGGATACATTGCCCTTCGGGCTCGACAAGGGGGACTATTGGCTGCTGAGGCTCCTCATAGCCGTGTACTCGTGGCGGTTTCTTGCTGCGGGGCGTCTGCGAGTATAGAACTCATAACCGCTTCCTGTCCTTGGTCATCTCGTTCCTTCGTGGCTAAAGCAGCACCCAACAAAGGGGACGCTTCTCCTGCTCCAGCTTCATCCCCCGTGAATTGTTGACTCTCGTGATCGATTCGTGTCCGGACAAGGGGGAGGGGAAACTCGTGGTTCCGAGAGCACAACCTCACGCCGTTTCCACATGATGAAGGAACCGACAATATCATGTAGAGTTATAATCCCCGTGTCAAGTATGGGGCACTCAATCTCGTGCTCCTCACATCCTTGGTTGAGCACCTCGACGGTGACACACACGTACCCGGGTGGAATATCCATATTGTGGATTGTTCGCCCTTGAAGTGCTTTACCGGTTGCAACCTTCATTGCCTTTCCCTTGTAACCAAACGACACATGCAGCTCACAAGGACATTCTTGCGTTATCACTTCCCCTTCTAACAGGGAGGTAAAGCTAGGTGAAGTGGTTGGGACTATATCGGTTATACCGGGGATACTGCCACTTCGCATGTCAGCTTGGTACATCTCCATCAATCGCCTCCACTCTATCTTGTCCCTCTCCTCCTTATCTTTCTTGTGAAATTTATGTTTTTTGTACAACGAGGCGGAAGAGCTAGAGGAGAAACCCTCTTTCCAAGTTGCCTTGGAGGACATTGCTCGCACCCGCCCGCCATGCTCTTTAGTCCCCACGAGCAAGAGACAATTGGTCTCGTGATATTCGGATTGAATAACCCAAACTGCGTCTGCGACTTGATGTCACCTGTCAATTGTTGGATAACTTGCGCTGATTCCGCGTCCATCACAATAATCTCCCCATTTTCATCCATCTTAGAGTGTGCACTGACCCAATTTTTGGCACGTGGCTCGAGGCCCCCTAATGGATCGAGGCTTCCCTTCCGCACAGAGATTTTCTTCCATCGCCTTCCACTCCGGAATCTTTTTCTTATAGCCGCCGGGGCCCAAGTGTGGCTTGTACTTATTTTCGTGATCAGCTCTAACATCTTTGCACTAAGGTCCTTGGCAGGTCCAGTTGCCTTCTGCTGAACGAGATAGTTCCTAGTCCTGTGGACTTTTTGTCCATAGTCGTCAAAGGGTGTTATGCCACGTTTGACATAATGGCAGTTTAGCTCGGACCTCCATTCTCGAAAGATATGTGACATTGCGGTCAGCGTTGCCTTCTTGGCTTTCTCGAGGTCTGCTGGTGGGAAGAGGATGTGTGATATAATGGCATTCCACATTTCCTCTTTGCGCTCTTGAGGAAGCACCTTCCATTCGGTCCAGGTTATTTTGCATTTTCTCCCGACCACAATACCACAACGGTTCCGCCATTTTGCATGGACACCCATTGGTGCAACAGGCTCCCGATCGGCGGGGTCCATTGTTGTCACCTCATATGTGCCCTCGGCCTTGTTCGCGAACCATTTACCCCGTTGCTTGTGCTTTTTGGGGGAATCATGGGCCGCTATGTTTTCCGTTTGCGCCTCATGAGGTGTGTCTTCGCAAGCCATGGAACGTGTCGCTTGTGCGGCCAAGGCATGATGAACACTTCGTCAAGGAACCTACCATATAAAGAATCATTGAAGTTCAGTAATTTGCTGATAAGGGAGACTTGAAAAATTTAACAAAAAGAATCACATTTGACGTGATACCTATTCTAAGGGCACGTAATCTAGGTCCTCATTAATACCCACATGTTCACGAGGCTGGGGGGATGCGGATCCTCCGGTTCTTCCCATTCTCCACTTGATGCAGAGCTTTCACGGTTCATATCCAAGACATCCTCTTGTGTATAGTGGATCGGGGTGCTGTCTTTCGGATTATCTTGTAATGGTATCTTGTCCGCCATTATAGGATTTGTTACCTTTAGGGTAAGAATGAAAAGATTTAGTAGCAAATAAATAGAGGAAAGATGACAGAAAAGGATTATTTAGCATGGCATCGTAACATGGATAGCATCAGAATCAAATAGTAGAAGAGGAAGACGAGATAGAAGGACATACAATGTAGAACACTTTCATAAGAAAGGCAGGTGCACACTATGCAATGCATACCACAATTTACACGACCTCGAGGTAAATAGGTCAGGATACTTGGGTATCCTCTAGAAAATCAAATATAATGTGCCATACACATTACAAAGATGATCTGGAAAATACCCAAGCATCCGACCATGTCTACCTACGGTCATACGAGTTGCGGTATGTCTTGCATTTTATTGTACCAACCTTCCTAATGAAGGACACCCTACATTCTACATTCTTCCACCCCATCTTCCCCTTCTCCTATATATATATAGATGCTTATCAATAGTCATCATCTGCCAAAAAGTTAGAATTTTTTTGAAGACTTAGTTGAACATATATTTTTTTCTAAGAAGAGGAGTATATTCCATGGCATCAAAACATGGATAGAAGAGGATGCAGCTGAGGAGGATGGACATACAATGTAGAACACTTTCATAAGAAAGGCAGGTGTACACTATGCAATGCATACCAATATTTTTACAACCTCGAGGTAAATAGATCAGGATACTTAGGTATCCTCTAGAAAATCAAATATAATATGCCATACACATCACAAAGATGATCCGGAGAATACCCAAGCATCCGACCATGTCTACCTAAGGTCGTACGAGTTGCACTATGTCTTGCATATTGTTTGACCAACCTTCCTAATGAAAGACACCCTACATTCTATATTGATCCCCCCCGCCCCCCAGCTACCTCCTCTTCTATCAACAATCATCATCTGCCAAAAAATTAGGATTTTTTCTCTCGGTGCGGGTTGTTGAATCAACGGCCATCCAACGCTATCGTTAAGGTCATCGACTTGTATGTCGACATGTTTCCAATATCCGAGGACGTGGTCCATGCTGCCACACTCATCTCACTTTGTCCGCTTTCATCATCTAGCATGCCTATCTTTATCTTCACGTGTCGAAGGGAAAAAAGCACACAAGACTTGGAAGAAAAAATTGCTCTCAGTGCGGGTTGCCGAATCAACGACCATCCAACGCTATCATTGAGGTCATCGACTCGTATGGCACCATGTTTCCAACATCCGAGGATGCGGTCCATGCTGCCACACTCATCTCACTTTGCCCGCTTTCATCATCGAGCATGCCTATCTATATCTTCACGTGTCGAAGACACAAAAGCACACCAGACTTGGAAGTGCCTAAATCCTCTAACATGGCATGGATTTTATACTGGTACAAACAGCTCCATGTACCAAATAATATCAATGACATGTTAGAGAGCTCAGGTAGCTTCCAAGCCTCATGTGCTTAAAGGGTCTACAGACCGGAAGATGGAAGAGGCAATTTGAAGAAAAAAGAGGAAAAAATTGCTCTCAGTCCGGGTTGCCGAATCAACGGCCATCCAACGCTATCATTAAGGTCATTGACTCGTATGGCAACATGTTTCCAACACTGAACATGTTTGATATATAACACTGAACATGTTCGACAAATATAACACTGAAAATATAGCAGGCAACCAGGGGACAAGTAAGAGCCGGCATGTGAATTGACACTGAAATCAATACTGAAATCTGCATTTTCAGTGCATAAATGAATTGATAGTTATCGAACATTTTCAATGCAACACTAAATATAGCATGCAACCAGGCAAAATTCAGTTATAGAGCACTGTCATGTTCGATAAATAGCACTAAACATGTTCATAAATAGCACTGAACATGTTTGATAAATAACACTAAACATGTTCGATAAGTATAACACTGAAAATATAGCAGGCAACCAGGAAACGAGTAAGAGCCGGCATGTGAATTGACACTGAAATCGGCATTTTTAGTGCATAAATGAATTAACAGTTATCGAATATTTTTAGTGCATAAATTAATTGATAGTTATCGAACATTTCCAGTGCAACACTAAATATAGCAGGCAACCAGACAAAAGTCATTTATAGAGGACTAAACATGTTCGATAAATAACACTGAACATGTTCGATAAATAGGACTGAACATGTTCGATAAATAACAGTGAACATGTTCGATAAATATAACACTGAAAATATAGCAGGCAACCAGGGAACAAGTAAGAGTCGGCATGTGAATTGACACTGAATCGGCATTTTCAGTGCATAAATGAATTGACAGTTATTGAACATTTTCAGTTCATAAATTAAGTGATAGTTATCGAACATGTTCAGTGCAACACTGAAATCAGATGATGATTTAAGTTTCATTTTCCACCTTACTGATTTAATTGCAACATCAAATATATTTGCAGCATATATAGCAGTTGATAATTACTATAGCAAATATACAACTTTGAGGTTGCCACCGGAGGGAAAGAGGATCACATGACTGCAACATCAAACAGGATCACATGACTGCAACATCAAACATTCAGAACCCTAACATCCAAGGGTTCTAAAATTCAGACACAATTTAAGCTATCCTCCAAAATAAGTCTTTCTAAATCATCAGTCTTTCACAACAATGCAGAGCAGGAATTCACAACAATCATCAATCAATTCACAGCAATGCAGAGCACAAACGAGCTAGCGGTGAAGGGGAGGGATGGAAGGGGAGAGCGGGCAGGCGTACCAGGGAGGGCTCACCATTGGGTGAGGGGGAAAGAGAGGGGGAAGGCGGAAGGGAGAAGGCATACGAGGAGAGGAGATCGGGTTGTGGGGAAGGGGTGGGGGGGGGGCGGCTCGTGCCGGCGAGAAGGAGGCCCGAGTCGGGGAGGTCCGGCTAGCAGCTCGTGCCGGCGTGGAGGAGGGCCGCGTTAGGGAGGTTCGGCTAGCGAGGAGGACCGGCACGGAGGACGCCGACGTCGAGGAGGACCGACGAGGAGGAGGCCCGGCGTCAAGGCCGGCACGGAGGAGGGACGACGTCGGGGAGGACCGGCGAGGAGGAGGCCCGGCGTCAAGGCCGACGAGGGAGGAGGGTCGGTGTTAGGGCCGGCACGGAGGAGGACCACGGGAGGGCCAGCGCGAAGGGCCGGCGTCGGGTAGGACCTGATGAGGACATCACACCCTCGGGTATAACCAACACTCCTCCAATACACATACATAATTCAAGGACAAAACCTAGACCACGACAATTGAATTTACGGGTGAGCATGCTGCTAATGATCTCCTTATTTATATTTGAGAATATATTACTACATAATGAGCTAATTATTGTTAGGAACCATGAAGATAATGACAATATGGTTAAGGAGGAGGTTGGAGGCGTGGAGGGCTAGCAAGGGCGTCCATGTCATGTTGGAGGCTCAAACAAAGTCGACTTCAATTCTGTTTCGGAGTCCAGAAACAGCCTGCACCAAAACGGACGCCCTGATCGCATACCAAGGCCGTTTGGGACGTTCTTTATATGGATGGAAACATAATTTGATAACCTTTCTATTGGTGCTGGTCTCGTGTCCAAATTACTCCCGAGTCGTCAGGAAATGTCGAAATAATAAGACATCCGGAAACTGTCCCGGTGTTGCACCACCCTCTTATGGCCTTTGGGCCATGTATTTTGTTGAGCCCACTTAGGGTTGCGTCTAGGGGGCGATGGACGACCCTAGGGACCTCATAAGCAGCTGATGTCCCTTCCTTAGGGTTTGGGTTTCGCTTAGATTATTCTACTTAGACAGGTTCACCGTTCATCGGTTTGTGAGACCCCAACTCGTCGGATTAATCATACATCTGCAAATTTGGTTGCGTTCTTTCTTGTTCTTGCTTGTGTTCTTGATTCGCAGGTAGGGATTAGCCTTCTTGGCGAGGTCAACCGTGCAATGCCGGTTGATAACCATAGAAGACGTGGTGCTGCGATTGCGGGGTTTGAACGTGTTGTTCAGGAGCCGGATCGACGTGTGCCACATCTTCGCCAAATCAAGAGTTATCTAAACCTTTTGGTAGATCGAGACCCTAGTCAACATCGGGACCGGCGAGGAGGAGCTCCGGTGGGCGGAGAGCAGGAGCTCGAAGCGGAGAGGAGGAGCTCGGTCCGACGTTGGAGGCCGAGCGTGAGGAAGAGCTCCGGCGCGCGGGGTGGAGCTCCGGCGGATGGGGAGGAGCTCGGGTGGTCGGCGCGGGTCCTGGGTTATGGCACGCGTGAGGCGAGGAGGATGAGGAGGGCACGCGCAATGAGGAGGATGACCAAGGCGACGCGGTGAGGAGGATGAGGAGGGCACGGTGACGAAATCGGGCGGCCCGACAGCCGCGGATTTGCCAAGCGCCGGGTTAGGGTTTGCCCGTCCCCGTGGCCCGGCCCTCCCTTTTAAGGACGTAGTAGCCACGGTTGGTGATGGAGACGCGGGCCCACTTGTCGGTGACACATGACACATTAGCCATGGCTCATCTCATCACCAACCGTGGCTATTGTTTCCTCAACGACAAGTGAGCCCCCCATGTCGATGGCACATACAGTAGCCACGGTTCGTTTTCAAACGAACCGTGGCTATTGTTTCTTCCCGGTCCACTTGTCGGTGAGACAATTTTTTTAAAGGTAATTTTTCTTTTACTTCTTTGATTTTTATTCTAAAAACTATAATGCCTTTGCATCTAATTTTTGACATTCCCTTGTTTTAGTTGTTTACAAACACATATGTATTTTTTGTTTTTTGTACTCGCATAACTTTTTAATATAATATTTGATCTACAAAATTGCTTTTCTCCACTTTTATATGATCCAAATAATTTATAAAATTCCAATAAAATTACAGTGTAATTTAATTGGTATGATAGATGTGTGTGCCAATTTTCAATTCAAAAATAAAACAAATTGTCTAGATACAAAAAAATCAAATGACACCACGTTTTTTCTATTATTTTGCACATTTATCATTTGCAAACTATAAGTCCGTTTGACCTACATTTTGGCATGGCATCTGTTTCCCGAGCATTCCAACACACTTATATTTTTTATAATTTTTTTAAAGATTTATACAAAAAAAGAAGTTGAAATGGGACTATTTGTCTCGAGTGAGTCGAGTTTTATACTAAAACTCATGCTTGTTTGGTCCCGGACACATTTTTATGTTTTAAAAAATTGAACCAAAAAATCCATGTGTGTGTTTATTAATGGCATGCATGCCGACCGAGTGTTGAGGTCAAAATCGATACGGTTTATTAAATAAAACTGATTAAATAAATATCAAAACATACCCTAAGTAAATTTGAAGACAATTCAATAAGATAGTTTTAAGATTCTTACAAAACAAAGTGGAAATGGATAGATTGGAAATTTACACAAACTTAGAAATAAGAATCGCTAAATTTGGACAATATTTGAATTCTATATACAAGTTTCAAAATTTAAATAGGAATTAAAAATCACCCAACCTAAATGAACTAGTGGATGAACAACTAATGGGCCTCATATTAAGAGCCAGGCCCAAATCACTATTGTCATTTTTTTAAAAAAATTAACTGATTTACATTGTTTTAAAATTTAAATCTAAATATATATACAAGTTTAAATATTTAAATCTAAACAATTAATCTAAATCTAAATATATCCCCGTGTTTTATTATTAATGAAATTTTATAATAAAAATATGAAAAGTATAAATTTTGGCCCATGGACGTTTTTAAAATTTAAATACTGTTAAATAAAAGTTTTATTATTAATTATATACATTAAGTAAACAAACGGACTAGACCTTGTTAGTTTTCAAAATTTCAATTAAAAGTGAACCTAAACATTATTTACTAAATATTTTAACTAAAAATATATACAAGTTCTAAAATTTAATCTAAATATATATACCTATTTTAAATTTTAAATATAAAGAGTTAACCTAAATCTATATATATATATATATATATATATATATATATATATATATATATATATATATATATATATATATATATATACAAGTTTTATTATTAATGAAATTTTATAATAAACATTTGAAAAGTAAAAAATTTGCGTCATGGGCCCGCGCCCTGGACAAGGCACCTAACAAATGGGCCCACAACCTGGCGGCCCACGGACAAGAACAGGCCCACAAATATTTAGGAATTTCGATAGGAACAATGGAGTCCGACTTTTAAGCTTGTCCGGCAACGTTAGGCGAGCGCGCCAGCCAGCAATAGCCACGAAGAAGCCAACCGTGGCTATAGTTGGAATCCATTTAAGTGTTAAACTAATTTGTTTAATAATTGTTAATTTGATTTAAGTGGCAGAAAAATAATTAATAGGTTATTAAATTCATGTACGTTATTTGAAAATTTATTTAAATGCTTTTAACCTATTTAAAGTTGCATGAAAATTATTTAAAAGATGTTTATTGATTAAGTGCCGTAAAAATAACTAACAAGTTATAAAATCTATTAACCTTGCTGAAATTCATTATAATATTATTAAATTATTTAAAATTGCAGGAAAATTGATTTAAGTGGCAGAAAATAATTAACAGATTATAAAATTCATTTACGTTGCTGTAAATTCATTAAAATATTATTGAAATCGTTAAAGGTACTAAAAAAATAACAATTACATGCTAACCAAATATAAAGGTACATATGTCCGAGAAGATAATGAGTACATCCCAATGGAATAATAAAGGTGCATTATCCTTGAATGATTTTTCCTTCGCAATCTGTGCGCATGTATGGCATTCCTTGATACGATAGTTTTGCTTCAATGACTTTAAATTTTTTCGGATCCACGAATAATGGAACTTCATCGTATCGATTGTATGCATCTTGATCGTCGGCCCCATCGACTCCAAGGATTCTTTGTTTACCGGAATAACAATGTGCTTCTTGTCATCCTTTGGATTGAGGATATAGAACACTTGTTCTGCTACCTTAGCAAGTATCCACGGGTCATCTTTATAACCTACATTCTTAAGATCGATGAGGGTTAACCCGTATTGATCGACCTCCATCCCATCCGGGTGTTTGACCCATTTGCATTTGAAGACAAGTAACTCGTAAATCTAGTCCATAGTTCAGCTCCCATGTTTCCTCTATATACCCATACTATGAGGCGTAACTGATGTGGACTAGGGTCCCGATCTTCCGAAAGGTTCAGATGACTCTTGATTTGGCGAAGATGTGACACACGTCGATCCGGCTCCTGAACAACACGTTCGAACCCCGCAATCGCAGCACCACGTCCTCTATGGTTATCAACCGGCGTTGCACGGTTAACCTCGCCAAGAAGGCTAATCCCTGCCTACGAATCAAGAACACAAGCAAGAACAAGAAAGAACGCAACCGAATTTGCAGATGTATGATTAATCTCACGAGTTGGGGTCTCACAAACCGGTGAACGGCGAAACTGTCTAAGCAGAATAATCTAAGAAAAATCCAACCCTAACATGGGTGGCGGCTGCTGCTAATAAAGACTTAGGGACATGCAAGAACCCCTAGACGCTTCCCTAATGGGCTCACACGAGATACACGGCCCAAAGGCCAAAAACGGTGACGCAGCACCAAAACAGATTCTAGATGTTCCATAATTTTGAGGATTCCCTGCGACTCCGGTCGAATTTTGACATGAGACCGCATCCACTGCAAAGTTTATGAAATTATCTTTCCATCCATATGTAGAACGTCCAAATCCGACATCGTATGCGATCCGTGCGTCTATTTTAATTTAGACTGTCCCTGGACTCCGAAACAGACTCGAAGTCGACTTGATTTGGGCCTCCACAATGCGCTGCACCCTCTTGCTAGACCTCCACGCCTCCAAGCCCTCTTCCATTCATATTATGATCCTCTCCTTGATTCCTAATCATAATAAAATCATTAGGTAGCAAACTATTCTCAAAATTATGAAAGGGAAGACTTAGGAACGAGCTCACCTCTAAATTCAATTGTCGGGCGCGAGCTCTAGTGATTGGTCCTTGAATATTCAGCGGATGAGTGTCTTTTGTATCCAAAGGAGTGATGTCCTCATCAGTAACCGTTATCGTCATCAAGGGCTTCAACTCGAACTCCGCTGTTTTGACACTTACTTTTTGTGTTCTTCTTTGATGTGTGAAAAGTAAAACCATTAATGTCATACGCCCGGTAAGTCACCACAGTCTTTGAAGGTCGGGTAGCTAACATTCTCAACATTTTCTCATCCATCGAGTCCTCACATGGAAGGACATGTTTTTCGAACCATGATGTGAAAGTTTTCTTATGCTCCCGTACTATCCATGCACCACTTTTGTCCTGAATATTATTCAGCTCAAGCTCCTCAATGTGTTTTGCGAAATACGGGGCCACGATATGCGATTGTTGCAAGTACAAGTAAAATGGGCTTTGTCCACACATTTATATTCATGGTCGGTGAATGATTTCCGTCCTCGTATACCTTTTCCACTTGACCTTCCCTCATGACGAGACACGAGCACACCAATAGATCTCGCCGTCTTTAATATAATCTGCACAACACTCAATTATCTCCTCAGTAGTGTAGCCCTCAATCATTGATCCCTCTAGATAACAACGAGTACGTACATAGTGTTTCATAACATAGATGAACCTCTCGTATGGATACATATGATGCATGTAGATGGGGCCCAAAGCAGATATCCGGTCAACAATATAAACCATGAAGTGTTCCATAGTATCAAAATAGGATGGCGGGAAGCACATCTCGAGCATGCACATTGTTTCCTTTATGTGGGTTCGTAGGTTATCCAACTCGTGTTTATTGATCACCTACTTTGAGACTCGCGTTCTAGAAGTAGCACAAATGAGTTATAGTCAACTTTAACCATTCAGATTTCACGACTCCGATGGCGATAGCCGGAAACACTAAAAGTAGTGTGTGACAATCGTGAGTGTTGTAACCACTTATCTTTAAGCTGTCATGTCCACGAGATTTTGGACATTCGATGAGAAACCGGTCGGTGCTTTAATCCTGTGTAGACACTTCAAGAATGCTATTTTTTGTTCGCTCTTTCTTGCGGATGGAGCTCCGGCATAATATTCACCTCTACAAGATCTCTGCGTGCATTCAGTCCATCCTTGCTCTTACCGGGTAGGCCAACTATAAGGTCGGTAGTGCTGTCAAATACACCTTTCCCAATGTGCATCCAATCAAAGGCATGAGTCACTTCCAATTCTTCCCAGTAGTCGAGATATCTATAGAATATAGAAAGTTTCTTATACGGCGTTGCAGCTTTTAACTTTGCAACTCCCTTCACGACCTTTCCAAATGTAGCTCTAATGTTTTTTGTCTTTACAAAGACGTCCCTAGAGGTCCAACGTCGAGGTTCTTCTCCTGTCTCAATCGTACCATCGAATTGTTTGGTCATCCGTCGATAAGGGTGTTGCTGATGTAAGAATCGATGATTTTGAGTGTACACTTGTCTTCTTGGATGATGGAAGATACTCGTGTGATGTATCATCGACACATACAAAGCATGCCTCTTTTCCTTTCACCTGGCTCCAAAGCTCCCTTAACACCGGAGAATCGATTACGGTCACGAAAATGATCGCTTTCAACATGAAGTGGTCTCTTCGGTGCTCATCCCACATACACACACCTTCCAACCATAGTTCGTGCATGTCTTGAAACAATGGTTCCAGGAAGACATCTATGTCGTTCCCGGTTCTTTCAGTCTAGATATAAGAATGGACCATAATATGTACTTCTTCTTGTGGCACGACCACGGAGGAAGGTTGAACATTGTTAGTAGCACAGGCCAAATGCTGCGAACGTTCCTCGTCATACCAAAAGGGTTCATCCCATCTACACTCAATGCAAACCGTATAATTCTTGGCTCGTGCGAGAAGTCGTCACGATGGTTACGATCGAAGTTTTTCCACTAGGTTCCATCCGATGGATGACTCAGCTTATTAGGGTCCCTCTTACGTGTATGCCATGTCATCGGTTCAAGCATCTCTTGGGTTGGCAAATATCCGTTTATACTATCGACCACCGGTAGGTACCACATGACCAAGGCTGGAACCTTACTATCATCGTCGCTACCATTGACGATATCGCTTTTCTTCCTCTTCCTGTCATTCTTCCCCCTCTTATTAGTTGTGTCTACATCATAGTCCTCATTCGTCTTGTAACGACTTCGTTTGCACCTTGGCATCTCACAAGGTCATTGAACTTATCCCCCCCCTCGGTATAATATACAATGACTTGGACATGCGTGGATTTTTTGCACAACCAGCGACATTGGAGATATCAGCCTCTTAGCATAGTACGTATTTTTTGGTAACAAGTTTGGCTTTGGCAGCGTATCCGAAAGAAGATCCAACAATTCAGTGAAACCGACATCCGATCACCCATGGATGGCCATCAATTTCATAAGCTCAAGAACTACACGTAACACAAGTATTCTCTTTGGAACATCCCTTAGACCCCTCACGAGTAGCCGCATGGGAGCCTTGTCCACCATCACCACCAAGATATGGATCATAATCCTCCGGCAGCCACCGATAGATGGGAGGGGTTGTTTCCTTCTCTTCCTTGGACCCTGCAGGAGAAACCTCCAAGCCTTGTGCCCTCATGATTGCCTTGAGTCGTCGGGAGTTCTTCTTTGTGCGAAGCTTGTTCTTGTCCACCTCAACCGCATTGGTTGTGCACACATTGAAGATTGATTTGAGAGCTCCCATAAGGCGAGAAGTGGGGGAGCGGCTACGGTGAGGAGCTCACCGCTAGAGGTACCAACAGCAGGTGGGGCACGAGATGAGCTGTGCTTCTTCTTCGATCCTTCCTTGAGCTTGAGCTGCAAAGGACGGTGTTTGCATTCCTTTTCGAAGTGGAGCTTTGTCGCTCCCTCAATCATAGCCATGATGAAGGGGGCATATGGAAGAGTCATCCTTGTGTTCACGCTGCGCCTACCGATCTCCTCAAAGATAAAGTCTATCCCACGTAAAGGGGTGGCCTCTCGGTGCAAACCCGACAAGTACATTCCTTGACCATAAGGCGATCTCGGTCATTGTACCCATCGTTGGGCACAATGGTCCGTCGGAGAATGCGGTTGAGGTAGAAGTAGTATGGCAAGAGACCCTTGGTCCGACCATAAACACAAGGCACATCCTCATACATAAATGCCAACTCGGTCTTAGGAATGATGTTCTCATTTGTAAGGCTTTCATGATCCTCACCCCGGTCGTAAGTCGGTAGATGGAAATAGGAGGCAAAGACCCTCCAGCTGCACTCATACTCGTTATCCTTGAGTCATCCACAATACCTTGTGTCGGTTTGTGTTAATGAAGAGTGTAGCATAAAGCCGACAATTCACCTCTTCATTCCAATGATACTTGAAAGCCATCAAGTCATACACTCCACCTGCCCTGGAAACGTCAATCACTTGATCAAATATAGCATCATTCTTGTCGTCCAAGTGCTTCCAATCTATCCACCGATAAACGTGCAGCACTGTGGGACTTCTTCTTCATGTCAAAAATGTGTGATAGTAATCTTGCTGCCCCCACAGATGGAATCTAGGGTCGAAGCTTCCCGTTGGCTCACACTGCGAGGATCCTTCTTCCCAAGTTCATCAAGCACGTGAGGGTGCTTCCTTTGATCAATTCTGCCATAAGCACCAATATACACAGGTGCTCGCACTCTCAAACCACAAATCATGTCACCTCCCTGAGCAGGTTGATCAGTAGCTGCTCCTGGCTGATCACCGGCAAGACCTTTTCCCTTGTCCCTTCCGTCCGGTGGAGGAACTCGTCCCACTCGCACGCTTCCTCTTCATGGCTGACCTAGGAGGCAGCTCCTCCTCACTTTCCCGTGATTCCTCTTCTTCTTCAATCTCAACATTTTCTCTTGGCTCCCTAATGATCGGCCCTTTATTCTTTCTGCCGGAGGTCTTGGTGCGAGTCATATTCGACAGGAGATAAATGGATCGATAAGGATTAAGTCGCATAGTGTAAAGAAATCATAAATTTGGTTAACTCCATGAGCAATTTTTTGTCAGGACGGATCTTCCGTCGGTGACGGAACTTCCGTCCTGGCAGAACTTCGTTCATGAAGTTAGCCAAAGTGCGGATTTATTCCACCATGACACTAGAGCTTGACAATACTTGAGTAAACTAAAGTCCTAGACCCTATTCTACTCAAGATACACCAACAAGCTGCTAGCACTGACCAAATGAAGAGAAGTGGAGGACCAAGATCCATACCAAATCCACACAATGGAGCGCGGGAATCGACGGAAGATGACCGGGAACGGAAGTGCTGTGGGGTGGAGAAGCGTTACCAAGGACTCCTTGAGCTTTTCCCCGGTTGGAATGGCGGATCTCCAAGGATTTCCCAAGCTAGGGTTTGGAGAGGAGAGAGAAACTGTGGAAAAGAATGAGGAAGAAGAAGAAAGAAAGGGGTCGGGCCCCCTATGAACCCGCACACGACGAAGTTCCGTCGCTCGATGGAAGTTCCATCAAAACCGGAGAGTTTTGCACGGAAGTTCCGTCGAGGATGGAAGGTCCGTCCTGACTGGATTCGAAGCTAAATTTGATCAAAGTGAGATGAAGGATTTTGCATGAATTCCGAGTAGGATTGCCTAGCTTGGAACTTGGAGTTGCTTTCTCTTGTGAATAGGCAACAAACAACCAAGTGAAACAATATTCACAAGATGAGCAACATGATCAAATGATCAACCTCGAATATTTTCATACAAAAACAAGCAACATTTTTTGCAAAATATTTTGGAAAGTAAAACTAACACGATCAATTTCACGAAGATGCGCAAGAGTTCATTCCACATTAGAAGAATCAAGTATATTAAGTTCACTCCTAAGTTCACAAAATCTTTTCTCATCTAGAGGCTTGGCGAAGATATCGGCTAGTTATTTATCGGTTCTCACATAACAAATCTCAATATCCCCCTTGATTGAGTGGTCTCTCAAGAAGTGGTGACGGATATCTATATGCTTAGTCCTACCGTGATCAATGGGGTTATATGCAATCATGATGGCACATAGGAGGGGAACTTTGTTCAAAGAGTATCCAAAGTCCTTTAGAGTTTGTCGCATCTATAGTAATTGTGCACAACAACTACCGGCTGCAACATACTCCACTTCGGCTGTGGAAAGAGCAGCGGAATTTCATTTCTTGGATGACCATGACACGAGGGACCTACCCAAGAATTGGCAAGTCCTGGAGGTACTCTTCCTATCTACCTTACATCCGACGTAGTCGCATCTGAATAGCCAACTAACTTGAACTTGGCACCCTTAAGGTACCACAACCCTATGTTTGGAGTGTGAACCAAATATCTCAAGATTCTTTTAATGGCCAACAAATGGCTCTCTTTTGGAGCGGCTTGAAATCTTGGACACATGCAACGCGAAGCATGATATCGGACCTAGATGCACAAAGGTAAAGCAAAGAGCCGATCATGGAGCGATATACCTTTTGGTCGACCGTCTTCCCATTCACATCCAATCCTAGATGATCATTTGTCTTCATTGGAGTCTTGCTTGGCTTCGCCTTGTCCATATCAAATTTCTTGAAGATGTCTTGGGTGTACTTGGTTTGTCTTATGAATGTTCCTTCTTCTAGATGTTTGACTTGAAAACCTAGAAAGAACTTCAACTCCCCCATCATCGATATCTCAAATTTCCTAGTCATAACCTTTGCAAACTCATCACAAAAAGATTGGTTAGAAGAACTAAATATTATGTCATCGACATATATTTGGCACACAAATAAATCACTTGCAACTTTTCTTGTGAAGAGGGTGGGATCGGCCTTGCCCATTATGTGGCCCTTGTCGATGAGGTATCCCTTGAGGTGTTCATACCAAGCTCTTGGTGCTTGCTTGAGCCCATAAAGAGCTTTATGAAGCTTGTACGAGTGGTGAGGCTTCTTTGGGTCTTCAAAACTCGGTGGTTGTTGCACATAGACTTCTTCTTGTATTGGACCGTTGAGGAATGCACTGTTCACATCCATTTCATATAGCTTGAAGCCGTTATGTGTAGCATAGGCGAGCAATATACGAATTGACTCAAGCCTTGGTAGCGGTGCATATGTCTCCACGAAGTCCAAGCCTTCAACCTCGTGAGTAGCATTTAGCAACAAGTCTTGCTTTGTTCCTCACCACCACACCGTGTTCATCCCGCTTGTTGCGGAATACCCATTTGGTTCCTTCAACATTTTATTTCGGTCGTTCCACCAATGACCACACCTTGTTTCTTTCAAAGTTGTTTAACTCTTCTTGGATGGCCACCACCCAATCCGAGTCTTGTAACGCTTGTTCCACCTTAAGAGGTTCCAAAGAGGAAACAAACGAGTAATGATGACAAAAGGTAGCGACTCGAGATCTAGTGGTTACTCGTTTTTGAATGTCACCAAGAATGTTATCAACGGGGTGATCCTTTTGAATGCTTTGGCGGACTCGGGATTGTTGGGGCCTAGGTGCATCTTCTTCTTCTTCTTGTGGTTCATCTTCTAGATCATCACCTCCACCACCTTGTTCTTGATCTTGGTTGTTGCCTTGATCTTGGTCGTCACCACGATCTTGGCCACCACCTTGATCTTGTTCATTTTGTGGATCTTGTGGAGGATCTTGATCTTGACTTGAAGAAGATGGATCATCTTGCACTTGAGTTGGGTCTTGTGGTCTTATTTCACCAGTTGCCAAATTTCTTATTGCTCCACAAGGAGCTTCATCACCTACATCACTTGGATTAACTTGCTCTACTTGAGAGCCATTAGATTCATGAAATGTTACATCATGCGTGATCTCAACAATGTCGGTGTCTTTGTTGAAAACCCGGTATGCATACACATTTGATCCGTATCCAAGCAAGAAACCTTCATTGGTTTTTGAAGCAAACTTAGAAGACCTTGGCTTCTTGTTGAGAATAAAGAACTTGCTCCCAAAGACACGAAGTACGACACGTTAGGAATTTTATCGGTGAGAAGCTCATTTGGCGTTTTGTCATACCCCGTTCCAAAGATCGAAGCCGGGTACATCCGTATGCGTGCCCGGGAACAAGGTTTCACGCACACGGGACAATTAATGTGATAAAAGAACAATATCTTTATTATATCGATAAATAATTACAAGGATGAAAAGATTATACAGCGGAAATATAACCTAAGCATTGGCGCCAGTCAAACTCCACGAGCGATCGACCGGAAGACCGCATGCCTAGTCTTCACTCCATCGTCACCGTCGGATGGTCGCATCTTCATCCTTGGCTTTTGAGCAGCAACATAATGCAAATGAGGGGAGAAGCAACACTTGAGTACATAAAGTACTCGACCGGGGGAAAATATGACATGCATGCTTTATAGAAGGAAAGGCTAACACAAGGTTTACTACATAGAAAGCACCAATGTCTAAGTTTATTTTAATTGAAGCAACCTATTTACTAAGTTATCGTACCAACAGGTTACCCCACCTGTTGGCTAGTACATGTTACTCCACCTGTACTAAAACCTTGGGTTACCCCACCCAAAACCACTACAGGTTACCCCACGTGTAGTAACCTACAGGTTACACCACCCAAATCCTATTACCCCACCAGATCCAAACCGGACCCTCCACTTCATGTGAAAGGTCCATGTCGTTCGTGACCGTGAGCACGGCTGTTATAACAGTTTTACAATCTGCAGAGGTTGCACAACTTTACCCATAGGTTGGTGATTTCACCACTCTTCGGTGACTAAAGTCTCCATGTTGCCAAAACACTTCCGTGGATGTAAGGCCAAGAGATCACCACATGATCTTTCAGGGAGCTCCCCGGCTTGCAAAACGCCCACGCTAAGGTTTCACCGTTGCGAAAGTACACCCTTCCTACGAAGCCCCTCCGGCGCCGTGGCTTGAAGTACACCCTTCCTCGCCCAAATTCGGAAATACACCCTTCCTTCATCCTTCCTCGATGCCCGTAAAACCGGGAAGTGGTCTCTTACTAAACCAAGCCTACCCATATCAGCCTTGTGCTTTAGGCTCGTTGTCATGGTTACGCGTTCCACGAACCGGTCCTTAGAATCCCAAACAGGCACTACCACAACCAAATGGTACTATACCAAATACCCGTGCATACCCGCACCATCATACCTAAGTTCCATGTTGCTAAAAAGAGATTAACCCATGATAATTAGGTTAAATATATAATTAGTCAAGTTATTTTCCCAAAATTAAGGCAGGCTAAGCATAACCTAACCTCAACTATTCAACTACACCCAAACCAGGCAACAAGGAGAAGATCACAACAAGTCTAGTAATTCCTAACATTGGATTCAATTTATACAAGCATGCATGAAATTAAATTTAGATAGATAAAGAAATAGGATCAAAGTGCATCAAGGACACTTGCCTCTTCCCGTAAATTGTTGCTCAAATGAGTATTAACCATTTAACTCTTTGTCTTGATGATTCCTTCTTTAGCTATGAACCGTTCACCTATTTCGCGTATAAACATAAAAAGAAACACAACATAAGAACAATCATGCAACAAGGAGGTCATGGGAATAAAAGAAGAAGGACATGAGACCGAACCAAGGTTTATGCGACAATGGGAGAGTCTCGTGGTTGTTTTGTATTTGGTTGAGGTGGTGAACAACAATGAAAAGAACAATCATGATGATCAAAATTTGCTAAGGGAATGTTCATTTGAGAACGAAGGAGCATTATGTTGAACAAAGAGTGTTAAATTGGTAGGATAGGTTACGATGTGTGATATCAACAACAACATCGAGAAAGATATATTGATTGAAGGTAAGATCTATTTGTGGTGATGTATTTAACATGAACAAAGGACGCACGTTTGCGTGATTGGATATAAGGATCAAGGAAAGATATGCAAAAAGTTGGATACATGGAGTAGTATAGGTTTATACAAAAGCTTAGGTGCAAGGATCACTTAAATCGAGGTGCAATGGCTATTGAAAAAAATACATTGGAATTAGAGAAGACAAAGGTGAGCATATAGATAAACAATAGTCGTGATTCATTAGGTTAAGTACGAGAATGTAGGGCTTAATATGTAAATACATGAAAGCGTAGGGATTAGAGTGTAAAAGATGAGGGTAACTAGGATTGTGGATGAATATGAAATGTTGGTAGGGTGAAATACAAGGGTTTGTCTTGTACCGGAATGTGGTGCAAAAAAACCTAAATTGGAATTACGGTCGGAAATATGTGAAGTTCTAAACATACAAGGATTAACTTGTAATTCCAAGGGAACATAGTGGCAAAAGTGTAAAATGGTAGGTTGAATATAAATAGGGCAAAGTTCATGGGTTTTTTTATGCAACGGATAGGACTTAATTATAAATTGTGAAAAATACGAGGGCTTAACAACAAAGGAAACAAGGATAAAAGAATTAAGGTTGAATACATGGAACTTGGAAGGGATAGATTGTAAAGAGTCGAAAATTAAATTTTTGGGATTGATTTGGTAATGGGACATTCCCATGGACCAGGTTTACACGCTCGTGGACGGTGGCTCATGAACTAGTCCACGGTGGAACGGGCATGGGATGGGCTGTAGCCGCATGTAGACAGTTTGAAGAAAACGATGGTGTTCCCGTAGATTGGATGCTTGAAATAACGCTTTTCTTTGAACTAGGTTATTACAGCTGATATGGAACATGTGAAACACAAGATGAATGTGTTCGAAATGCACCTGACAGGAAGATCGATGCATGGCAATATGGACAGGTGGTACGGCGACACTTGAAACGCCATCGGCATTCCTGGACGCCTCCTGGGTACTCAACAAGAACTTCCTGGAACCCGATGTGATGCAAAAAGATGATCAGAAACCGCTACGGGTAAGACGAAACAAGCTTCGACTTTACCCGAGCTTGTGCTGGATGGGAACAGACGACGAGTGGTGGCTATGGAGCAGCATATCACGGACGCATCGTAGCTTCTTTTCCCGTGATTATTGGATATGTTGTATAGGACATTCACGTGCATCATCTGGTCAAGTTTGGCAAGATTTAGCTGGCTGTGTGGACGGGGAACGCGGACGCAAATGGGGGCACAACAGGAAGCTGGACGCGACGAGCAGCAGAGAAGTCGCGTGGAACTCTACTCCACACATCGGGAATTGGGAGAGGCGAGGCTGGACGAGTCATCCGATGTGATAAGGGATGTGTAAGCTAGCTTTTATAGGCCCTGGAAGGGAGAGGAGAGGTCACACTACTATAAAAAGAGCCAGCAATATCGGGGGCATTTTCTAGTGATAGCGGGCAAACAAAAAACGCTATTGCTAGGTGCCATTGCTGACGTCATCGGAGTGCAACGCTATTGCAGGGGTCACTGCAATAGCGGGTGCTGATGACGTCATCAAAGGCAATGCTACTAAAGATGGGGGCCATCCAGTAATAGCGGCCATGGATGACGTCACCGGACAGCCGCTATTACTCGGATTAGCCTGTAATATCGGACGCAAGATGACGTCACCTGTGGCCGATATTACAGGATTAGCCTGTAATATCGGTCTCAATCCGACATCACCTGGACCGTTATTACAGGGTATCCGTAATATCATCATCACGGTGATGTCATCATGCCCGCTATTGATGGCAACAGTATATAAATTCGTCCCCTTCCTCCCGACAGGAGCTCTGTTTCGCGAGCTCACGGACGAGCTGTCCGTACGGAGGGCGGAAAAAGCCAAAAAAAGAAGGGGGAAGGTTTTGAACCTGTTTTTTGGAATGATATTGTTCTAGAAGGTAAATCCATGTCGTTCCATGTATTTTTTTGGTGTTTAACCATAGTTTTAGTCTCTTTTTTTATGGTTACTTTTCCTAGGGTTTGGATCCATTTTTTTTACCTATAAATGGCATGGCTAGTGCTCCATATGCATCTCATTTGTTGTTTATTACTTAAACTTATCCTCTCCATACATATATTTAGGCTTTTATACGCAGGGATCCAGTTTCGATCTAGACATAGTTTTGGATCTAGGTTTTATTCATAAATCTTGTTTTTTAACAGTAATTTATGTAAGGATTTTATTATTAACTTTTAAATCACATGTAACTATAGAATGTAATATTCTTCTGTCTAGATTTTATTATGAACCTCTAATTTAGCATGTACTTTTATTTTTTAGCATATAATTACTTTTTGATTTAGATTTTAATTATTATTCATTTCTTTATTTAAGATACATGTGTATAGAAAGATGGAAGATCGATCTTGGATGTACACTGGTGGACGGGGTGATGCTTGTTGTATATTTCCGAAAGGTCACGGGATTCGTTGAAGAAGCGAAGCGACACGCAAGAAGATGGGGTACAAAATATATCTATTGTCCTTGTACCCGTTGCAAGAAATTATTTATGTTTGAGACACCTGAGACTATCCGTGAGCACTTGTTGGAGAAATGATTTATTAAGGACTACTATATCAGGATAAAACACGGTGAAATAGGACCTCATGCACAAGGTAACCACGTCGAAGAGGTGATAAGAGCAAGACTTGACCACGACGAGCAGCAGAGGGTGAGGGCTGAAAGCAACGAGAGAATATGCAGCGGCAGCGAGATCACAAGGATGGTCCAGAACTTGTCAATGAAAGCGAGGACATTGACGGCAGTCTAGATGTGGAGGAATTGTTGGTCCACATTAACGACGAGAACCTTGTTCAAAAGAAAACGCGAGCTTTGGATAACTTGGATGCATTGGAGAAGGCATCAAAGGAGTTTCCATACGAGGAATCCTAGGGGCGTCATAAGGATTGCACGGACCTGCAGACGAGTGCTTGAGCTTGTCACGCTTAAGGCTAACAATGGGTGGTCAAACACAAACTTCAACCAACTTTTAAAGCTCTTAGCCATAATTTTTCCAAAACCAAACTCTTTGCCCACCAACACATACAATGCAAAGAAAGTATTGGCACCGTTGACACTAGGCGTACAAAAAATACACGCTTGTCCAAACCACTCGCATATTGTACTCGTAAAGAGCATGCCAATAAGACTAGATGTCCCACGTGCAACGCCCGTCGGTACAAAACTAATGATGGAACCGATGATACGGACATCATGGATAGGACCAAAAGTACAAAGAAAGCTGGGCGAGAAGAGGAAAAACCCGATACCGATCGTGTTCCTCATGATGTGCAAGAAGAGAAGGGTTGATCAAAGAAAAGTGCCAGCTCCTGTGATGTGGTACCTTCCGATCATCGATCACTTGAAGCGCCTTTTTGCCAACAATAGAGATGCTAAACTCATGACATGGTACGATGATGTTGACGGGCGCAAGAAGGATGGGATGATCTTGACGCTCGACGGTGGAAGAACTTCGACATTAACCATCCCGATTTTGCGTCGGAAAAGAGGAATCTAAGAATGGCCTTAAGTACAGATGGAATGAATCCTTTGGGAGAGATGACAAACCCGCATAGTACTTGGCCGGTGATTAGTTGCTTCTACAATATTCCCTCATGATTGTGCCACAAGAGGAAGTACCTTCTACTAACTACAATGATTTCTCGGTCCGAAACAAACTAGAATTGATATTGATGTCTTTCTTGAACCACCGATGGAAGACATGAAACTATTATGGGAACAAGGGTGAAGGTTTATGATGCGTATAGAAAGGAAGAGTTCACCCCGTACGCCATCTTTCTTTGCACCGTCGGTGATAACCCGACACGCTCGGATCTCAATGGGCGGATCAAAGGGAAGACCGCATGTTCAACATGTGTGGACCAGATCGCATCGTTGTACTTTCTTTTCTCGCGTAAGTTAGTGTATGTAAAACATCCAAGATGATTAGCAAAAAGGCACCTATATCGTCAAAAGACAGATGAATTTGATGGAACAGTTGAGACAGGGCTGACTCCTAAACTTCGAGACGGTCAATTTGTGTTTGAAATGGTGAGAAATATCAAATACACCTATGGGAAGAAGAAGAAGGGAAAGAAAGGGAAGATTGCTGATACGGGCGTGCCATTTAAAAAACAATCAATCTTTCATCGGTATTTAAATTATTGGAAAGAATTGGAGATCACCAATGCCACGAGACCCTATGCATGTCGGAAAGGGTGTCTTTGACAATTGCAATAGCACTTTTATAGACATTCTTGGTAAGACAAAGGATGGATCTGCGGGCACGAAGAGACCTAGAGAAGTTAAATATAAAGCATGGGCTTCTCCCTAAGCCAAGAGGGAATGGGAAGTACTATCTTCCACCAGCTTGTTGGAACCTAACCGTCGAGGAGAAAACGGCATTCTGCAAGTGTATGCGAGGGATAAAAGTTCCCACATGTTTCTATTCAAACATAAAGAAGCTCGTATCAATGAGTGACTTGAAGATAAGTGGCTACAACACACATGAATGTCATATGATGCTTTCATTGTTTCTCGCAGATCGTAATTAGGGTTGTTAAGCAACCTCATATCAAGTTGGCTATCATTCATATGTGTCATTTTTGAAATTCAATATCTAAGAAGGTGATAAGCCTTCCTGAGCTTTACACGATACGTAAAGAGATGATAGAGACAATGTGCCAACTAGAGATGTGTATGCCACTGTCTTTCTTTGATTTAATGGAGCACTATATGATTCACTTAGCTGATTAGGTTGCTGTTCTTGGCCCCGCTTACTTGCATCATATGTTTCCGTATGAGCGCTTTATGTCCATTATGAAGGCACATGTTCGCAACCGGGCTCACCCCGAGGGTTCCATGATAGAGGGATATACGATCGAAGAGGTTCTTGAGTTTTACAATGATTACAATGAAGATGGAAAAACAATTGGTCTACCGAAATCACGCCATGAAGGAAGAATTTTCGGTCAAGGAACCACAGGAAAGAAAACGTATAACGACGACAACTATCAATTGGTGAGTCAAGCACATTTCAGCCTCGTGCAACGATTACGACTTGTTGAGCCGTACATCCAAGCAACACTTAGAGCAACTTCGTGTAGATAATAAAAATTCCTCCGAGGATTGGATCATGAAAGAGCACAAGAAAAGCTTTACAAGGTGGTTGATGGACCAAAACATCCCAATTGGTGAAACAAGGGATGGAAAGACAATGCATCTATTGGCTAGAGGTTCGCAACGATTAGTTACAACATGGCAAGGCTATGATATTAATGGTTTTACATTTTACACTAGGGAAAATGACAGGAAGAGTCGGAATCAAAATAGTGCTATTAGTGTAACGAGCACAGGACAACATGTTGAAAGAGAACACCTACTATGGATATATCGAAGAAATTTGGAAACTCACATATGGGACTACTATACGAGATACTCATATTTAAGTGTCGATGGGTCAAGCATCCGCAAGGTGTAGAGGTGGATGAATATGGCTTCACTCTCGTTTCCCTCAATAATGTAGGCCATAAAGATGATCCTTGGGTACTCCTGAACGTGTTGCACAAGTGTTTTAAGTACTCGAGCTCGAACATGAAAAGAAAAATATTGTTCTCTCCAGGAAATAAAGAATTATTGGACTTTAAAATGTGAAAGATCCAGAAGAGCACAATCGGTTTGACGAGGTCTCCCTCTTTGCGAGACATGAAAAAATTAAAGCTCATTCAAACACAGCTCGGTTATACATCACCGGCACCATACATGCGTGTTGACGACGATGGACGCAACGGGAAGTTGGTTAATCACCGATATGCTATTGTTGTGTAATGCCTAATTAGTATTTGTGACATATCATGGAATTTTAATTAAATGTAATTTTTATTTTATTATCCACTTTATTGATATATTCATATAATATCTGTCGGCAATGACTTAATTAAGATTGTTTGTTATTCTAATTCAAAAATTATAATGTAATTTGAATTTTATTATCCACTTTTATTCATATTAATATAATCTCTCGACAAGGACTAAATTTTTATTATTTTTTATTCTAATTCAAAAATTTTAATGTAATTTGAATTTTATTATCCACTTTTATTAATATACATGTAACCACATTGTTATT
The DNA here is from genome assembly GCA_031894775.1 of Chloris gayana. Lineage (NCBI taxonomy): Eukaryota > Viridiplantae > Streptophyta > Magnoliopsida > Poales > Poaceae > Chloris > Chloris gayana. The sequence goes on along the minus strand of JAUNZO010001841.1, from coordinate 345,327 downwards.
GTTTTTTAATTTATTTTCTTACTTATTTTCTTTATTAATTTTCCTTACTTAATTTATTTTCTTACTCCCTCCAGTCCAAGAATATAAGGATTTGTTGACTTTTTTATTCCTCGTTTGACCATTCATCTTATACAAACGTTTTATGCAAATATAAAAATAAAAAAGATGTATTTAAAATATATCTAAGAATAAAATAAATTCTAACAACATAAATAAAATTTAACAAATTTTTTTAATAAGACGAGTGGTCAAATATGACATCCGAAAGTTAACAAATACTTATAATTCTCGACAAAGGTAGTACTTATATTCCTTATTAATTTTCTAATTTTTTATATATTTTACTTAATCTTTCGATTATTCGAGAATTAGAAAAAAATTAGAGCCCACTACTAATGGGCCACCATTACTAAAGCGAGCCGAACACCGGGCTCCAAGCCGATTCATAAGTGCCCCAAATTCGTGGGCCCATGGACCAACAAGGCCCGAAACAACGAGGCCACAAACGGCGGCTCGAGCAAATTTCGGAGGAGTTCGGGAGGGCTGGAGCGTCTAGGTATATAAACAGGGCTTCACGCCCTTGGATGGGCGAGGTGGTACTAAACCACGTCCGCCGAGCACGCGCGACCCTCGGCGACAGTTGGTCCCACCCTGTAATAGCGGGCGGGTAACGTCATTGCCCGCTATTACAGAGCTTGTCGGACCTAATTTAATTAAATTAATCCGAAATAATTGAAAATAAATCAAAATAAGTCAAAATAATTAAGAATAAATCAGAATAATTCAAAATAAATCAAAATAAACCAAAATAATTAAAAGAAATAAAAATAATTAAAAATAATTCAGAATAAATAAGAATAATTGAAAAATAATTCAAAATACCTCTCGGATAATTCAAAATAACTCAAAGTAAATGAAAATAATTCACAATAATTTTGAAAAAATTTAAAAAATTCAAAATAATTCACAATAATTTTGAAAATTTTAAAAAAATTCAAAGTAATTCAAAATAGTTCAACATAATTTACAATAATTCGAAATTATTCATAATAACTGAAATGAATTCAGAATATTTTTAAAATTTTAAAAAATTTTAAAAAACTAAAAATTTTAAAAATTATTTTTTTAAATTGTTTTTGAAAATTTTAAATATTTTGAACTGGTACATAATGTTTGGCCCATCTAGGTTCAAAACCACCGGCCCTAGTTCAATGACACGTGGGCCCCACATGTTGGCCCCTAGTTCATGCACCGGTTCATCGGGATAAGTCTCTTTTGTTCTTTTTATTTGCATTTAAATTTACAAACTAGTTTATATTGGCCAAATATCTGTACAAATTGAGCCATTTGTTTTTCTAAATTTTTCTAAAATTCATACCTATCACTTAGGAGAGTTATTTTTCCAAAGTTATTATTATTTATTTACGTACCTATGTACGAAATCATAGTCTAAGTTTAACATTTATTGAAACATTTGTATTTTGAAAACCGTAGTGAACTTTACAGACACTTTTTGTTTGAATGCCTAACTTGTTCCAACACACACGTGTTATTTTTGGTTTATTTTTTTCAAAAGTAGAAAAATGTTTGGAGTCTAACCAACAAGAATTTACGTCTAAAACTCATTTCACTTTGGACTACGTGTCCCATTTGAATATGTTTTTTCAAAAAATCTTTTACAAAATATAAAAATATATATATTTGGGTTTGAATGGTGTTGAAATAGTGTCATGCCAAAAATGAGGTCAAAATAACTTGTACTTTGGAAAAATAAAATGGTCAAATTAATTGCAAAATTGATGTTTCATTTGTTTTTTCTATCTGTAATTTTCTTATTAGTTTTGAACTAATATTTGGCATACACAACTTATATGACAATTACAAACTACTATAATTTTGGTAGAATTATTTGAAATATTTAATACATGTGAAACTCATAAAAGTTCATCTCCTAGTTTAAATATATTAGTAAAATAATATGATAAAAAATAAATAAAAAATATATTTAGGCTTGGAAATATTTGAAACAATGTCATGCCAAATTTCGGATCAAAAATCAATATAGTGTAGAAAATAAAAATATAAGAAATAAAAGAAAAATGACATACACCCGTGCTAACGTCATCCGAAGCGATATTACGAGGCTCCAATAACGTCGGCACGGTCGAGATTATAGGGTTGCCTCGTAATATCGGCGCCGTTGATATCAGCAATGCCCAATATTACGGGCTCGCCTATAAATATCGGATGGTGGCTTCCGGGACTTGGCCATTTTCATGCCTCTCCGCACACCGAACCCTAGCGCCGTCGTGCCCCCATCTCCGTCACCTGTCGCTGCCGTGCTCGAGATTCACGAGCGCCGCCACCTCCTCCGTCCTCGAGCTTCGAGCGCCACCGTTTCGTCGTCCTCGTCGGCTCTCCCCGACTCCTCAAGCTTCAAGCACTGCCGCGCCGCCTCGGGCTCCCCGGCCGGGCGCCGCCGCCTCGTCGTTTTTCCCGGCCCTCCTCGTCGCCTGTCCTCCACGCGCGGCCCCTCCTCGCCGGCCGTCCTCCACGCCGGCCCTCCTCGTCGGTCATCCTCCACACGGGGAACCTCCTCGCCGGCCGTCCTCCACACACGGCCCTCCTCTTCGGCCGTCCTCCACGCGCGACCCGCTCCGGTATGCCCTTCCCCCTTCGCCCTTCCCCCTCCCCTTCGTGGCGCCTCCCCGGTACGCCCGCTGTCCCCTTCTCCTCCCTGTTTCGTGCCTACACTCGTGATGTTGCATCCATATCTCGTTAGCTTAATTATTGTACCTACTCTATGATGTTGAATCCATATCTGTTTTGTGCCTACTCCGTGATCGTAAGAAGGTAGCACTCGGATTCCCTATGTTTAATTCTTGTTGCATGCAAGAAGGTAGCACCGGATTCCCTAAGCTTAATTATTGTTGCCCGCTCCGTTAGCTTAATCACTGGATTCCCCCTCCCCCTTTCCCTCCTCTCGCTCGTCGGCCCTTCCTCGCCGGCCTTGCTCGCGAGCCGTGCTCCCGATCACCGGCTCGATTTGCCCGCTCTCTGCTCGGTATATTCCGATGAAATGTTCCGTGATGAATTGTTGATCGATCAATTAGTTATGTGATGATGATGAATTGTTGATCAATTAGTTCTGTGATGCATGTTTAGGGCTACTATTTATCGAACATGTTTTGCCTTGTTCTTGTTATATTGTGCCTGGTAGCCCTGCTATATTGTGCTTGTTAGCCTTGCTATTTATCGAACATGTTTAGAGCTATCAAATATGTTCAATGCTCTGAATGGTGAATTATGTTAGCTCTGAATTCTTCCCAGTTTCACTAAATGGTCCTAGTGCTAACTGATCTATGTTAGCTCTAAGTTAGCTGTGAATGGTGATAATTTTGTCACGGTTTTGCTGAATTCATTGAATGTGTTCAGCATGACCATCGGTATTGTGGGTGAATGTGAATGGGTTGTGCGAGTGCAATTTTCTAGCACTCGTGTGCTTGGGTGTGATTGTGCTATTTGGTGGATTAAATTGCTCAATGATGATATGCGGTGTAGTGAGACTAGAACGTAACAACCAATGTTGGTGGATTAAATTACTCGATGATAATGTGCTAGGTCCGGAATTGTTGGTTTATACACTCGATGATAATCTGCATGGAATTGTTCTATCAGCTTGCTAGGCCCTTGATAATAATTGATTTAAACCTTAAGTTTGTAAGTTTGGCTCATTACGTGTCCGGTCGGGGATCTTTGATCACCATAGTGTTGGAAGGCTGCCTAGAGCAGCAACCCACTTTTGAGAGCAGAATGAACATTGTTTATATGCCATATTGATTTACACACTCTATGTCTCATGATAGCTATTTCAGCTAACTGTCAACCAGCTGGTTTTGAGCTTTCCTAATCTACGCTCTGAATTGTTCTTTTATTCTGAGAATTATGTCAAATATGATGCACCTATTCATGTTAGGTTTGCTGATCTCGGTGCTCTGCTTGCTTTTTTAATCTGTCTCCTTTTGCCTCTAGGCTCGATATCTTGCTTGCTTCTCATATGATATATAGTAGGCCTATTAGGCCTCATATTATATATTGCCTCTATATACCTCATTTCTTCCTCTATATTTTCATAAGCCCTCCCTTTCTTCTCTTTTCTCCTGTCCTCTCTTTCATGGCTAGACCACTTTTTAAAATAAAAACTATTTTCTCTTTTCTCTCTTCTCTTCTCTTTTTTCCCCTTTGTATCCTCTCTATCCTTTCTTTTCTCCTCTGTTTTGTTTTAAATGAATGTTTGAAATAAATTCTTTGACACTCTTCTAGAAAAAACACATAATTTTTTTCCTCTTGAACTATTTACTAAATGGAAGGTAAATCTTTAAAAGATGAAGTAAATACTTTAAGAAGTATTTATGCATAAAATGATTTTACAGACTCAAAATAGAAGTTTTAAATCATGCCATTTTTGAACTAAAATACATCCTTTTAAGTTCCAAACAAAAACTTTTTGAAACTTAATAAATTTGATGTTTTTATTCTAAAAAAACCAAACATCCTAAAATAGGAGATTTTGGGGTGTTACATGTTTTTCTCAAAATCTTGTGAAGGTACAACCGATTGGTCGCATGGCAAGCGGTGTAGATGGCTTCACCCAAATGGTGTCGGGAGTCTTATATTCATCAAGCATGGTTCTTGCCATCTCAATAAGTGTACGGTTCTTTCTTCCGGCTACACCATTCTATTGTGGGGTGTATGGCACCGAAAACTCATGCTTGATGCCTTCTTCATCTAGGTACTCCTCGACATGTGTGTTCTTGAACTCAGTGCCGTTGTCACTTCTAATCTTTTTTATCTTCACATCATATTCATTTTGTGCTCTTTTTAAGAAGCTCTTTAGAACACCTTGTGTCTCACTTTTATCCTTCAAAAAGAATACCCAAGTGAAACGGGAATAATCATCAACAATGACAAGGCCATACTTGTTACCGCCAATGCTTATGTATGTGACCGGTCCGAAGAGGTCCATGTGAAGCATCTCCAATGGTCTTGTCGTTGTCATCATCGTCCTGGATGGATCGTTGGCTCCAACTTGCTTTCTCGGCTTGACATGCGCTACACACTTTATCCTTCTCAAAAGCAACATCTTTTAGTCCAACGATGTGTCCACCCTTTAGAAGCTTGTGAAGATTCCTCATCCCAACGTGGGCTAGTCGGCGATGACATAGCCAACCCAATGTGGTTTTTCCTATCAAGCAAGCACTTAGATTTGGAACCTTTTTGTTGGTAAAATCAACAAGGTAGATCTTATCTTCCAAGTACCCTTTGAATGCAATTGAGAAATCCACTTTTCTAAAGACGGTCACGCCCTCATCGATAAAGAGACAACTAAAGCCCATTCCACAAAGTTGTGATAGGAACATTAGGTTGTACCCTAAACCTTTCACATGAAACAGATTACTAATTGGAAGGTCATGGGTGATTTGAATCCGACCATTACCCGTTACCTTTCCTTGTCCATCATTTCCAAAAGATATGCTCCCACTTGGTAGATTGTCTTTGTCAAGTGTGGAGAACATCTTCTTATCCCCGGTCACATGATTTGAGCACCCGCTATCAAGAACCCATATTGAACCGCCCGAGGAGTATTCCTCCAAACAATTAAGCACAAGATTTAGGCACCCAAACTTGCTTGAGTCCCTTAACTTTGGAAACAACACTCTTGGGCACCCACAATCGTACAAGGGTTCCACCTTGCATAGTGTGGCCCAACAAATCTTGCAACTACTCTCTCATGAGCACCATGGGTTAGCTCATATGTTGCATGATCATACACATAGAAGGATACGGATGAGCTCTTCTTGTTGAGATCTTGTGTTGTCTTTGTCTTCTTGATGTGCTTGCCTTGAGCAACTTGCTTTTGCTTGATCATCTTGTTGCTCTTGTTGCTGTACTTCTTCTTGAGCTGCACCTTGAACCCAATGCCTTTGTTGCCATTGAACTTTCTTTCTTCACTAACAATTTTCTTAGCTAGCTCAATTTGAGCCACTCTCTCAAGATCCTTAACCTTGTCGGTGAGTTCCTTAATCACCACCTTGTCGGTAGCAATGTTGTCAATGTCAACATCTTCACACCTTGCACATTATTTGCTTGATGAGGCTTATGTTGACTCGACCTTATTTTTATAAGTCAATGTGCTAACTCTGGAGAGCTTCAATCCCTCTTTCTAACAACTTGTGATTCTTTTCAAAAGAGTCACACTTTGCTTGGAGTGAGAGGTTGACGTCCTAAAGTTTGGCATTTGACTTGTTTACTATTGTAAGGCATAAAGTCAACTCCTCATTCTTCTCTCTTTCTTGTTCAATGAGAGCTTTTAACTCCTTGATCTCGTCAAGCTTCTTCATAAGCATGCTTTCTTGCTTATCCATCATCTCTTCACTCTCTTCAACCATTTCTTGCATTATCCATAACATTTTCACCATATCTTGCAAGGAGGGGACTTGGCTCCTCCTCATCATCATTGTTAGAGGAATTGACAAGAGGTTTGGATTGTACCTTGCTTTCTTTGGCCATGAAGCACTTGGGGGCTCATTCTCATCATCGGTGAGATTGTTGAAGAGTGATGACTTGGCCGGTGTAAGACCATAGGCAAGACTGGCAATACCTCCTTCTTCATCATCATCGGAGACATATTGTTGACCAATATGTGCTTGTCCCTTGTACGGCTTCTTGAAGTTCTTCTTCTTGATGAACTTCTCCTTCTTTTCTTCTTTTCCATTGAGTTGAGGACACTCCGTAATGAGGTGGCCCGGATCATGACAATGGTAGCACTTCCTTGATGACCTTCTTGCTTTTGCCTTGTCTAAGCTCTTCTTGGTAAAGCCATTGTTGATCATGAACTTGCCAAACTTCTTCACAAATAGGACAAGCTCTTCATTGTCTTCCTCAATCTCAATTTGGTCAACTTCCACAACCTCTTTCTTTTTGTCCTTGAGCACCACATCATGCTTGCTTGTGCTCTCATCTCCTATAGCACACTCACTCTCTTCCCTTCATCATCATGACTCTTGTGAGCAAGAATCCTTCCAATTACCTCATCCGTAGAGAATCTCTCAAACCCTTCCTTTTCTTCAATGATAGTGCAAAGGGTGGAGTTCCACACTCTTAATGACATGAGAAGCTTGAGATTCACTTCTTCATCAGTCACATCATCTCCAAGTGACCTTCGCTCATTCACAATATTCAAGAGCCTATCATGTGTTTGTTAAGGCTCTTCACCTTTCTTTATGACAAAGAGGTTGAATTGATTCTTCAATACTTGCATCCTTGACTTCTTCACAACATCAACTCCCTCATGAACCGCAATAAGCTTGTCCCAAATAGCTTTGGCATTCTCGAGCCGAGACACTCTAGAGTAGTCCTTTGCACTCAAAGAGGAAAGCATAGCCGACACGGCTTGCGCATTGCGATGTATAAGCACGTAATTCATAACGGTGGGATTCTCCTTGTCATGCATCACAAAGCCTTTATCCACAACTTCCCACCGGTGGGCCAACCGATAGCAAGTACATCTTCATCCTATGCTTGTACCAACTAAAGTCTTTTCCATCAAATCAAGGTAGCCTTCCAGTACCACCACCATTCACATTGGCCACATCATTATAGTTGAAATTGTACCTCGTGTCCAACTTTGCTCCACTTGTGCCATCCCTGGCCCATGGGTTCAACTCCGGAGTGTTCGCGTCGGTGTCTCCTTTCTTAGTAGGATCATTGTCCAACTCACCATGTTCCCCCAATATCTTTTCTTCTCAAGGGGTTAAGCTTGTTGACGGTCCTTATGGTCCAATTTTACCGTCAACATGTTGCATCTTTTTGAATCAAACACCATCACCAAGAATAGACATAGGGATTATTTCTAACAAATTCCACTAGTCTTGGTGAAATTATGAATGCAGTGCAATTCATATGAAAACAGGGGAAAACATGCACGAAACATGGACTTTGCAATCGACGGATTTTCCCTGGACTAAAGAATATAGTCCAAAAGCCCAAAACCACAAAACAGAGCCTCAACATCAAACCAAGCAAGTGGATTGGGCCGAGTACACAGCCGAGAGGAAGGCACCGAGAGAAGAATCAAGCCCAGGGGAGTCCGGGCCGGTTCGGCCGAACCACCCTAGTGGGTTCGGCCGAACCGACAGTGGGCCCCCGGCCCAACTTTCTCTCGGCGGTTTGTCACCGACGTCCGGAGGTCGGTTCCACCTGCAATTAATGCCACCGACGTCCGGAACCGCCTCCAAGTTGCCGACCTTCCAAGGCTATAAATAAAGGGCTACACCCCCTCTCTCAACACACCACCAACATCAAGATACAAGACAAAACTCTCATCCTTAGGCCAAGGGCCTCTTGTATTTTAGTAGAATAGGAGAGAGGGCAAGGAAGAGGAAGGAGTGTTCCTCCCTTCGTAAAGTGGAGTAGTATTTCCTTTTCTTTTACCTTGGCGTGTAAACACTCTTTTTGGTGATTTATACGTGGTGATCTACTTATCTATCGTGACATATCTTTGTGTTAGACGTAATTCTTGTTATACTTGTTTACGGGATCATCGCTTCGCAAGAAGTACTCTAGCTTTCGAACTCGGTTCTAGGCCGAGGCTAGAGTAGTGGTCAATAGCATAGACGTGGTGTCTAGGCTGGAGATCGCCTTTGTTTGCTGTGTGCCCCACGGTTTGTAGAGGTAGGTGGCAGGAAGTGACAGCCCTGTCATCCAAAGGAACCCTCCACGTTCGGGTACATAGTAGAACTTTCGTAGACCGGAGTGGCTTGGCGGACCAAGCCTAAGACGGTGCCCGAAGTAAACAAGTCTAGCTTGCGTTCGTCTACCTTTAAAGGATAAATAGATAAGAGTCACCCTCTCGACCCTATTTTGCTACGTTGTCTTGGTTGTCCTTGGGTAAACTAACCTTGTTGCAGAAATACTCGTTCCCTGCGGATATAAATACGATACCTTGGAATACTCCCGGGTGAAGTGCTACAACGGTATTCCGTGCGCTTACGGATTTATTCGTGACGTAAGAAATACCAACAAGCATTTCTGGCGCCGTTGCCGGGGAACGGTTGTTATCTTTGTAACGAATCAGGTTTGCCCTCGTAATCTATCTTACTTACCGTTCTGTTTTTATTTTTTTCCTTACATTCAAAATTTCACAAAAACATATCATGGAGTCACACCCAACCATCCAATCTTTCTCCACTCCACGGGGTGAACTCTTAGAGCCACCATCATCATCACAACCTATTTCTTCACCTGGCTATGAGTTCTCCCCGATTACATTTCGATGATTAGAGGTTTATCCTTTTCGGGTTTTAAACATGAAAATCCTTATGAACACTTGCGAGAGTTTGAACATTTGTGTTCATGCCGATTGATCCATGGCATGACACAAGAAACATTGAAGTGGAAGTTGTTTCCCTTCTCTCTCAATGAGAAGGCGAAGCAATGGTACACTTACACCGCTAAGAGAGTGAACGGTGATTGGAAAGAATTGCGAGACAAATTTTGTCTAGCATTCTTCCCCGTATCTCGTATCACTTCTCTACGAGCGGAAATAATAGGCTTTCGACAAGAAGAAAAGGAAACCTTAAGTGCGTCATGGATTCGGTTCTGTTCTCTAACGGACTCGGACCAGAATTATTGCTCCCCAAACTCGTTTTATTACAACACTTTTATTCGGGATTGAGCAACGATACCGCACTTTATCTTGACACGGCCGCGGGTGGATCTTTTTCTCATAAGACCATAGCGGAAGCACACGAACTTTTGGATCGAATTGTGGAAAACACACCTTTTTCCGCTGACTTACTCGTAGAGCCGGAGTCGGAAGATGAGGAACTCGTTGTGCAAGAGACACAACACTTGGTGCCCATGATGGAGCACCTAGCACTCGAGTCCTCATCTAACACAAGAACAATGATAGAGGAAGATGAACCTCTTGATTTCCCATTTGAGTTCAAGGAAGAAATTTTTGAAGATTTTGGAAACACCTTGAACTACTCCTATCAAAAGAAACCAGCACTCCCTGCACCAACCCCGAACCTATTGAAAAATCTCTTCTCTTAAAAACTGTTCGGAAGTTGACAGCAATCATGAGCGATGAATGGTTGATGGAAAACGAACTTTCTTCGGAAGTTCTTCGACTTGATCATCCTAGATCAACCATTCGTGGCTCAATTCGGGGAGTAATGGTAGATGTTCTCTATAATCCTCTAGTAGGTGCCAACATCATGTCCGAATCTTTTGCTTCAACTTTATTTGGAAACGAGACATGGGCACCTTCCGACAAACTCCTTAAAGCCCCACCGGGGCAATTTTTTGAGAGTTTGGGGATCATTAGAGATGTTTGCATTAAGCGTAATGAAGCGAGAGGTTTCCTTGGACTTTCACATTTTCGGAATCCCGGATTTCGATGTTTTGGCTCGGTCATCCCATAGAAAAGCTTTTCTTAGGGATATCACCTTCAGGAACCTTAGACTTCACCCTCGGCAAGAAAACTTTTTCTCTTCCTATCATTCATGCACAAAACTCTTTTGCCGAGGAGCCGCTTGTGGAAGAAGAATGCATGGAGGAGGTTATGGCAATTTTTCCTCATGAAAACCCCGAATCATCCTTGGATGAAGATGCTCTTGACTTCATTTTAGAAGAGGATGATTCGGCGGAAACTTTTGAGCTGCCCGAAACTTTTACACCTACGCCACCTCCCGTAGAGCTCAAAACTCTTCCACCAGGCTTGCGCTACGTTTTTCTTCACGGAAATCCCGAAACCCCTGTCATCATAAGTGACAAGCTTTCGGAGGAGGAAACTGCAAAACTCTTAGCCGTGCTAGAAAAACATCACTCCGTTTTTGGGTACTCGCTTGGAGACCTCAAGGGAATCAGCCCCGCTCTTTGCACCCATCGCATTCCCATAGACCCCGATAGTACACCATCTAGGGAACCTCAAAGGAGGTTGAACAATGCGATGCGGGAGGTCGTTAAAAAGGAGGTCTTAAAACTTTTACATGCTGGCATTATCTATCCTGTTCCACACAGCGAGTGGGTGAGTCCAAGTGCAGGTTGTACCCAAGAAAGGAGGAATGACGGTCGTCCATAATGACAAAAATGAGTTGATCCCTCAACGCACCGTCACGGGATGGAGGATGTGCATAGATTACCGAAAACTTAACAAGGCTACAAAGAAGGATCATTTTCCGCTGCCCTTCATCGATGAGATGTTGGAACGGCTGGCAAATAATTCTTTCTTTTGTTTCCTTGATGGGTATTCAGGATATCATCAAATCCCCATCCATCCCGACGATCAAAGTAAAACCACTTTCACATGCCCCTATGGAACTTACGCCTATCGACGAATGTCTTTTGGGCTTTGCAATGCACCTGCTTCTTTTCAACGTTGCATGATGTCTATCTTTTCCGACATGATCGAAGAGATTATGGAAGTATTCATGGATGATTTCTCTGTTTATGGAAAAACCTTCGATCATTGTTTAGAAAATTTAGACAAAGTCTTGCAACGTTGTCAAGAAAATGATTTAGTGCTCAATTGGGAGAAATGCCATTTCGTGGTTAGAGAAGGCATAGTTCGGGGCATTTGATTTCTGAAAGGGGGATAGAGGTGGACAAAGCTAAATTAGAAGTTATAGAAAAGCTTCCACCTCCCGTGAATGTTAGGGGCATTCGCAGCTTTCCGGGACATGCGGGGTTCTATCGTCGTTTTATCAAAGATTTCTCTCAAATTGCTAGACCCCTTACAAATCTGCTTGCGAAGGATGCACCCTTTGAGTTTACTCGATGAATGCATGACTGCTTTCACTACCCTTAAGAATGCACTCATCTCAGCGCCAATTATCCAACCCCCGATTGGACGCTGCCTTTTGAGATAATGTGTGATGCTAGTGATTTTACTGTGGGGGCTGTTCTTGGCCAAACTAGAGATAAAAAGCATCATACAATCTCCTATGCAAGCAAAACCTTGACCGGAGCTCGGTTAAATTACACTACCACCGAAAAAGAGCTCCTTGCTGTTGTTTTTGCTTTTGATAAGTTTAGATCCTACTTGACTGGAGCAAAAGTCATTGTTTACACCGATCATGCTGCTTTAAAGTTTTTGCTCAATAAGAAGGATGCTAAACCTCGTTTGATACGATGGGTTCTTCTACTCCAAGAGTTTGATGTAGAAATCCGTGATAAGAAAGGAGTAGAAAATTCCGTGGCAGATCATTTGTCGCGTATACAATTCACTAACCTGCAGGAATTACCCATCAATGATTTCCTACGCGATGACATGCTGCTCCTAGTGAGGGACTCACATCCATGGTACGCCGACATTGTGAACTTCATGGCAACGGGGTACGTACCACCTGGAAAGAGCAAGAAACGACTCATCTATGAGAGTCGCCGTCACTTATGGGAAGAGCCCTTCCTTTACCGTGTCTACGCCGATGGATTGCTAAGGCGATGTGTGCCCATACCCGAGAGCACACGAATCATTGAGAAGTGCCATGCATCGCCATACGGGGGACACTACGGCGTGTTTCGTACACAGGCCAAGATATGGCAAAGTGGCTTCTTTTGGCCAGCCATGTACGAAGACACAAAGGAATTTGTCGGCGATGCCCGTAATGTCAAAAAGTTGGAGGCATCACGGCAAGAGATGCAATGCCCCTCAACTACAATTTACAAGTCGAGCTCTTCGACGTATGGGGCATTGACTTCATGGGACCGTTCACCAAGTCACATGACTGCGAATACATCTTGGTGGCAGTAGACTACGTGTCTAAGTGGGTGGAAGCAATGCCTTGCAGGGCTGCAAATGCCAAGCATGCTCGCCGGATGTTCCACGAAATTATCTTCCCAAGGTTTGGAACACCGAAGCTAGTGATAAGCGACGGAGGGTCTCACTTCATTGATAAGACCTTCCGAAGCTTCCTAAGAGAACTTGGATCAAGGCATAATATCGCTACTCCATACCACCCTCAAACCAATGGGCAGGCCGAGACCTCAAACAAGCAAATCAAGCGGATCCCGCAAAAGACCGTAACAGAAATGGGGAAGGGATGGAAGGACAAGCTACCCGATGCACTATGGGCATACCGTACAGCATACAAGACACCCATAGGCATGTCCCCATACCAGCTCGTGTACGGGAAAACATGTCATTTACCCGTCGAGATGGAACACCGAGCGTATTGGGCCATCCGGAAATGGAACATGGACCTTAATGGTGCCGGACGCAAAAGAAAATGGAGATAGCTGAGTTAGAAGAATGGAGAGACAAAGCTTACCACAACTCAGCTATATACAAAGAAAGGACAAAAAGGTGGCACGACAAAAAGATAAAGATAAAGGTATTTAAGGTTGGAGATAAGGTCTTGCTATTCAATTCACGGGTGAAACTCTTCGGGCATGGAAAATTAAGAAGTAAATGGGACGGACCATACACGGTTATTGACACCTCGTCACATGGAGCAATCACACTTCAAGACGACGAAGGTAAAATATTTAAGGTAAATGGTCAGCGCCTTAAAATTTATTTCGAGCCCGATAAAGATAAAGAATTTGATGTCATGCACTTGATTAATTTAAATTTTCTCTCATGATAGCTCTTTCTTATCTATCACCCGTAGTAGCTCTTTCCCCGAAATAATTTTAGCAAGCAATCAACCGTAAAAAGAAGGGGACCGAGAGGGCCCACTACAGTTCGGCCGAACCCCCTTGCTGGTTCGGCCGAACCAGATGCAGACCCCAAACGGTCACTTTTTTCTTCCATCTTTTGTCTCCAACGGTCACAAGATCAAATCTCCCCGCTTAGTGCCTTCCATGCTGCGGGAAAAATCAAATTAATTCTTTCCATGCTTTTATCTATAAATGAAGGTGTTTTCTTTCATTTTTCCCTTGCACCTTTCTTCCACCTTGTCCATTTCGCACAAAAAAAAGCTTTTGCCCAGCACCATGGACAGCAGCATCCCAAGCCTCGACGTCTCCGTCACCACCAGCGAGCTTTGCCGCCAAGTCGGCCTCGAAGACATCCTTGATCATGTCTCCATTCCCAGCGAGCAAGCCTTGATGATCCATGATCTACCGCTCGCTATTGAACCTCCACCCACAGCAGCAAGAACACCCTCCAAGAGCTCTCCCGCTGCCGTGGCACCTCGCCAAAAGAAGGGGAAATCTACCCCCAAGAAGAAGAGCGCCGACGCCGCCGACAACGCTCTCCTTCCTGGAGAGAAGTACGTCGGCACCCTCGCTACCAAGAGCGGGCAGGTGGTGCACCATCAATATGAGGGCGCAACCTGCCTAGCCCCATCAAGAAGCCCGGCGAGAGGTTCAAGATCAAGGGAATCCGCGGTGGCGGAAAGCAGCTCATCCCGCCGCTCACCTCGGCGGAAAAGAGAGACGCCCGCGAATCCGTGGGCGACACTCCTCCTAAGAGGATAAGGAGGCGTCTCTCTCCCTCTCCCATCAAGAGGGCAGGGGGAATGTATGAAAGCGAGGAGGAGAAAACTCCTAAAAAAGCCCCTACCAAATCCTCCTCGCTAAACACGTTGATCTCCGCGAAGCCCATGAACGCCTACGTGATAATGTCGCGGAGATCAAAGACGCTATTGAAGACTTGAAGGATGCCCAGGCGAGCCATCGCCGCAGCACCAACTCCAAGATCAAGCGTCTCTTCAAGAACGCGGGGAAGGAGGACGAATACGACGTTTAAAATGAACCTTCCCGCGTTCATCATTTCCCGCGAGCACATTTTTATCATTTTTTTCAATTCCTCAAGATTGTAATGCGCCTGCTCTTTTAAATTTTTAATCATATTAGTGCTCCCGGTCTTCCCTTACCGGTAGAGCAAGTTTTGTTTCGAAATATCTTTGTCTATTTTGAAGAAAACAGGCAAAAAGGCAAGTGTGGGGGGACATCGCGGAAAGCAAAGACAAACACACGCGTAGCGCGAGAAACATCACGAGGAAAACAACACAAACACAACCTGCGAAACAGAGCACCGGTGGGGCCTCGAGCCACAGGTGTTCGGCCGAACCCTCGGTGGGTCCCACTCAGCCCTCGCTTCCTCGTGGCACTTGAGTTTGTTTCCCACACTTCCTTTTCACCTACTTTATTTGTCAAGTTCATTCCGAGACGCGAAAAACAATTACTAAAACTTGACCAACTAAAACTTGGGAAGATTTCTTTTGAATACCTTTTCCCAAGTCTCTCCCTAATGCTCTCATGATGATCTTGCACACTTTTTATTACTCGCTTCATCACCACTTGCCCGTGAACAAATAATCAAATCCATAGGACCCATGTTTCTCTAGATTGTTGGCAAGTGTGATATGGCTCGACGAAATGATCTTATGCTTAGCTTACCGAGTCCTTGGGAATTTTATTTCACAAAACAAAAATACCATGGCTTCATGCTCCTCTCTTGATACAAAAATGCCTACCAATGCCATATGATGATCATACCTTGCAAAACTTACATACATATGCTGCTTGTGATTGCAATGAGCTTTACCAAAATCGAGTGACCCTAGAGAGAAACTTGTCATGCTCTCTTGATCAAGATCACGTACACTCCACCAGAAAAAAAAAAAAAAAAAAAGGGCTAAACTCCTACACCGGGAGCTAGCACCCCACCAAAATAAAGACACTCCTCGTTTGCACCTCTTTTTACCTCTCTCTCTCTCTCTCAATCACGCATAAACGAGACATGGCTATGTAAAAAGAAAAGCTCACACGGATGAGCAATGAAAAGAAAGCTCACAAAGATGAGCAATGAAAAAGAGAGAAGAAAAGAGATGCTCAAGCATAGAGCAAGAAAAGAAAAGAAAGAAAATAAAAAGATAGCCATGTCTCGAAAATGCAAAATAAAGAGAGGTCAATTGCAATAGGAGTTGTCACTTTTTCATATCCATACACACACGCACTTCTTGATCAAGGTTGCATGACTTGGCTTCTCCATGGATCCTTTCTTTTGGCTTAGCAATATTTGTGATACAAGTATGCCTCTCTCATTCCCTACCGAGCTCCACATACAAGCCTAAGAAGTAGGAAAAAGAGAGGCAACACAATGCCTTGGTGAGGAAAACACTTTTTGAGCGATTCAAGAGAATCGAAGAGGAGCGGGAGTCATGTTGTTTATTTTCAAAACTTTCAAAAACCCAAGGTGCTTAGTGAGCAAAAGTATAGTGACTTGAGTCATGAGCTGTTCCACTTATCAATCATCCAAGAATGCATGTTAGCCACCGTCATGTTCACAAGTAAAACGGTGTGGCTTGTAATAACATGTGTGCAGGTCTCTAAGGGGAGAGATCTCTCAACTTACGCTCCCACCTTTACTCGAGGACGAGCAAAGAGCTAAGTGTGGGGGTCTTGTTGACGGTCCTTATGGTCCAATTTTACCGTCAACATGTTGCATCTTTTTGAATCAAACACCATCACCAAGAATAGACATAGGGATTATTTCTAACAAATTCCACTAGTCTTGGTGAAATTATGAATGCAGGTGCAATTCATATGAAAACAGGGGAAAACATGCACGAAACATGGACTTTGCAATCGACGGATTTTCCCCGGACTAAAGAATATAGTCCAAAAGCCCAAAACCACAAAACAGAGCCTCAACATCAAACCAAGCAAGTGGATTGGGCCAAGTACACAGCCGGAGGAAGGCACCGGAGAAGAATCAAGCCCGGGGAGTCCAGGCCGGCTCGGCCGAACCACCCTAGTGGGTTCGGCCGAACCGACAGTGGGCCCCCCGGCCCAACTTTCTCTCGGCGGTTTGTCACCGACGTCCGGAGGTCGGTTCCACCTGCAATTAATGCCACCGACGTCCGGAACCGCCTCCAAGTTGCCGACCTTCCAAGGCTATAAATAAAGGGCTACACCCCCTCTCTCAACACACCACCAACATCAAGATACAAGACAAAACTCTCATCCTTAGGCCAAGGGCCTCTTGTATTTTAGTAGAATAGGAGAGAGGGCAAGGAAGAGGAAGGAGTGTTCCTCCCTTACGTAAAGTGGAGTAGTATTTCCTTTTCTTTTACCTTGGCGTGTAAACACTCTTTTTGGTGATTTATACGTGGTGATCTACTTATCTATCGTGACATATCTTTGTGTTAGACGTAATTCTTGTTATACTTGTTTACGGGATCATCGCTTCGCAAGAAGTACTCTAGCTTTCGAACTCGGTTCTAGGCCGAGGCTAGAGTAGTGGTCAATAGCATAGACGTGGTGTCTAGGCTGGAGATCGCCTTTGTTTGCTGTGTGCCCCACGGTTTGTAGAGGTAGGTGGCAGGAAGTGACAGCCCTGTCATCCAAAGGAACCCTCCACGTTCGGGTACATAGTAGAGCTTTCGTAGACCGGAGTGGCTTGGCAGACCAAGCCTAAGACGGTGCCCGAAGTAAACAAGTCTAGCTTGCGTTCGTCTACCTTTAAAGGATAAATAGATAAGAGTCACCCTCTCGACCCTATTTTGCTACGTTGTCTTGGTTGTCCTTGGGTAAACTAACCTTGTTGCAGAAATACTCGTTCCCTGCGGATATAAATACGATACCTTGGAATACTCCCGGGTGAAGTGCTACAACGGTATTCCGTGCGCTTGCGGATTTATTCGTGACGTAAGAAATACCAACAAAGCTTAGAATAAGAAGACCTGCTCCGATACCAATTGAAAATTGCCTAGTGGGGGGAGGGGGTGAATAGGCAATGTAGATAACTCCTAAAAATTACAACACTAAAACAAAAAGGTCAAATCACCCACGACGGGACTTACGTCGCCAACGGAACTTCCGTTAGGGTAGGGAGACAAATCCTCGGGATTGACAACTAGAGGGAAATCTTACGATTCCGCTTGAATGGGAACCTTCCTTGACCTCTTGAGAATGTTGTACCTGCAGGAATTCAATAGACACGTAACACACAAGTAGATAGGGAGATAAACGCCAAAAAGGAAAACAAACAAGCACACAACAAAAAGAGCAAGAGAGACACGGAGATTTTTCACCGAAGTTAGGACCCCTCACAAAGAAGTTGAATTGATTCTTCAATACTTGCATCCTTGACTTCTTCACGACATCAACTCCCTCATGAACCGCAATAAACTTGTCCCAAATAGCTTTGGCATTCTCGAGCCGAGACTCTCTAGAGTAGTCTTTTGCACTCAAAGAGGAAAGCATAGCCGACACGGCTTGCGCATTGCGATGTATAAGCACGTTATCCATAACGGTGGGATTCTCCTTGTCATGCATCACAAAGCCTTTATCCACAACTTCCCACTGGTGGGCCAATTGACAGCAAGTACATCTTCATCCTATGCTTGTACCAACTAAAGTCTTTTCCATCAAACCAAGGTAGCCTTCCACTGCCACCAGCATTCACATTAGCCACATCATTATAGTTGAAGTTGTACCTTGTGTCCAACTTCCCACCACTTGTGCCATCCTTGGCAAAGGGGTTCAAGTCCGTAGGGGTGTCCCCTTTCTTGTTCGGATCATCGTCCAATTCGCCACGTTCCCCCACATCTTTTCTTCTCAAGCGGTTAAGCTCTTATTGAGAATACCTGCTCCGATACCAATTGAAAGTTGCCTAGAGGGGGGGGGTGAATAGGCAATCTAAATAAAAACCTAAAAATCACAACACTGAAAAGAAAAAGGTCAAATTCGCCACCGACGGAACTTCCGTTACTCGACGAACTTTCGTCCGAGTGGAGTGAGGAAAAAGCTAGGGAGAGAGAGAGAGAAGAGAGGGAATCTCGCGATTCCACTTGAATGGAAACCTTGCTTCTTGCCTTGAGAGTGTTGTACCTACAGGAATTCAATAGACACGCAGCACACAAGTAGATCGGGTGATAACACACCCGGAAGAAGAACAAACAAGCACACAACAAAAACGAAGAAGAGAGGCACGATGATTTTTCACCGAGGTTCGGACCCCTCACAAAGAGGTTCCTACGTATCCGTTGAGGAGCTCACAAAGAGCCGGGTTTCTTTCAACCCTAATCCTCCCAAGTGACCACAAAGGTCAAACTTGGTTTTCTTCTTCCTTCGATTCTTTTCCTTGC
Organism: Chloris gayana; assembly: GCA_031894775.1. Classification (NCBI taxonomy): domain Eukaryota; kingdom Viridiplantae; phylum Streptophyta; class Magnoliopsida; order Poales; family Poaceae; genus Chloris; species Chloris gayana. Next base: position 326,221 of record JAUNZO010001841.1, on the reverse strand, counting down.
GGAGGCGAATCACAACCTTCACAAACTAACCAAGGCTCACCACAAGCTTGGGAGCTTTAGGATAACACCTAGCCAATCTAGGAGAATGAATCTCCAAGAGTAACAAGTGAAAACGAGATTGCTTGCTAAGGGAAGATGTGCTCTAGGTTGGGATGATGCTATCAAGCTTGGAATCAAGATGACAACTCTCTCAAATGGCCTTGGATCTCAAGGAGAGTGGAGAGAAGTGAGAGAGAGAGCTTGAGCAAGATTTGGGAGTTCAAAAAGCACCAGCACCTTTGCTCACGGTTTGGAGAAAGCTTTATATAGTGGAGGCACACAAAGAGTCGTTGCTAGGTCAACTCGAGCTCGATGGAACTTCCGTCACCCCTATGAGACAAAGGCGGAGAAACGCCGGGACGGAACTTCCGATTGAGTTGTGACTTCCGTCCCAAACTCTCTGGAACCGACGGAACTTTCGTTAGTGGAGATTTGGCTGAGCTGGAGTCCCAAGAAGGAACTTCCGTCCGGTCTGGGACTTCCGTCCCAAACTCTCTGGAATTGACGGAACATCCGTCTCGGGACGGAACTTCGTCTTGGTCCGTGGAAATTGAGTTTGGTTGGCTTTTTGAACTTGGATTTTTTGATTGTCACACCCGATCTTAAGGCCAAGACCGAATGCATCCGTATGCATGGCCAGGGAACATGTTTTCACACACACAGGACAAATAATGTGATAAAAGAACAATGCCTTTAATAAAACGAAAACTTACATTGATATTGTTTCAAAGGACTAAATACAAATATACTCTAGCGGAAGACTCCATAACACCACAGGCAATCGACCAGGGATTCGCACGCCTAGACCTTTCTCATCGGTGGTCTTCTCCATCTTCCGAGCAGCAATAGTTGATAGCAAAAGGAACATAGCAAGAGTGAGTACATGTCGTACTCAGCAAGTGTGGGAATATATGACATGTAAGCCGAATGAAAGGAAGGCTAACACATGGTTTGCAATAGAAAGCACCTACACTACTCAAGTTAATTAAAGCAACCTATTTACTAAGTCAATATGAACCAACAGAGCTACCCCACCTATCAACCACTCGCAAGCTACCCTACTTGCAGCAAACCACACGTACAGGTTACACCGCCTGTAGCAAACCACACTACGAGGTTACCCCGCCTATAGCAACCTACAAGTTACTCCACCCGTCCATACCCTCTAGTTCTCATGAGGATCCAGGCCGTTCGTGACCGTAAACACGGCTGTTATAACAGTTCTACACTTTGCGGAGGTGGCACAACTTTAACCATAGGTTGGTGATTCCATCACCCGTCGGTGACTAAAACCTCCATTATACCAGACACACTTCCTTCGGTGTGAGGCCAAGAGATCACCGCAAGGTCTTTCAAAGGACTTCCCGGCTTGCAAAACGCCCATGCCGAGGTTTCACCGCCGTAAAAGTGACGCATCACCCGGAGGCCCCCTCTTGCATCGTGGCTTCATGTACTCTACCTTCCCTCGCCCGAATCTAGAAGACGTCTTCTTCCTTCATCCTTCCTCGACGCTCGCAGAACCGGGAAGCTACCTTGGTACTAAACCTTACCTACCCATTATCAGCCCTGTGCTTTGTGCGGAAGTCCTGGGTTGCCGCTCCAAGAACCGGTCCTTATGATCCCAAACAGGTACCACCACACCCAACAAGTGTGCACCGGCACCATCATTGACAATCCTCCTGTCGGAATCACCTAAGTTCCATGTTGCTAAAAAGCATTACCAGTTCTTGATCATTATGTTCAAGTGGATACTTAATCAAGATTAGCATTTAGTTCAGTTGTAAACCCCATTGCGAGCATGCTAAGCAATGACGTACCCATACTATAATACTACACCCAAAACCAAGGCGACAAAGGAAATAGTATGGAACAAGATATGACACAATAGGATTCAAATTAATTGCAATGCATGAAATGTAAATTCGGACGAGTAAGAAAGTCGGCTCAATGTGCATCAAGGACACTTGCCTGTTTCCCTTTGTTGTTGCTCATGTCTTCAAGTCTTGCTCTTGAGGCCATCGAAATGTACGTTCTTCTATTTAACGTCATACCGACACAAAACATGCAAGAAACAAACATACAAGCAAACTAAGAAACAGTACACCAAGCAATACCTAATAACTATAAAACAGTACTCATGAATAGTACTCGTCGCTACGATCGCTTGAGCGCAAGAATCAGCTTAATCGGAGTTACGAGCGAAAAGTTATGAGCATTCAAAGATCTAGGGTTCAAAACATAAAAACGACAAATTAAGGACCATTTTGTAAATATGGAAAAGTTCAATGGCTAGAGTGTTAAAAGGTTAAGGTCTAAAAATATAAGTTTATAAAACACCAGGATTCATTTTGCAAAAGAACATACTTTAATGCGGTTTGAGAAAACGAAGCGTAAACGTATTTTAATAAAAAGGTAGGGGTGTTTCGTAAAAAGATCATAATTAAAACATTGAAATAAATATGGCTTAAGGACTTAAAAATAGTTTAACAATTAACTAAAAGTCTTAACGAAAAAGATTAGGACAAAAACAGATTCAAAATGAAGGCTAAGGCTCCTTTTAAAAAAGATAAGGACTTAAACGTAATTAACTACGGACTTAGAGGGTTAGCATGTAAATTTACCTAGTCACAAAATATACGCTCGTAAACTTAACAAACTACAAGGGTTAATTTGCAAATTTTATAGTCCTAGCATGCGGCGAGGATTAAAACAGAATTAAAATCAAACCTATGGTTGGATTTTATAAATTGAAGAACCTAAACGTAAAATAGTAAAACTATGGGGGCCTATCTGCAAAATAGCCAAGTCCAGGGACCTATTCATAATTTTTAAAAATGTAAAAGTTTAGGACTAAAATATAATTTATGAAAAACATAAGGTTGTTTTTGTAAAATTTACGGACCTAAACATAATTAATAAATTACTCAGGGGTTAAAGCGCAAAAGTTACTTGTCCTAGGGCACGACGAAGTTAAAGCTTAATTAAAAATAAAGCTAAGGTTGCTTATGTAAGAATGTGAGGACCTAAGCGCTATTAAGTTACTCGATAGGGTTCTATGTGTAAATCTATCGAATTATTGGATTTCACCGAATTAAAATAAATCGAAAAAGGGCGTAGACCGCGTCCACGGATCCGTAGATCGGCTCGGGACCATTGGTCCATGGTCCATGGTGGACCGGAACCATACCGGTTCGGGGCGATCTAATCTGGGCCATCGATGCTTGATCGGACGGTGGGGGACACGTCCGGCCGACTTTGGGCGCCGACGGCAAAGAGGACACGGTGCCTCGCCATTAGAGCTCGCCGGCGTTCATCGTTCTAGCGCTACGGAGGCCCAATCTCGACGGTGATCGGTTCTACGCGATGCGGGGAAAGTGGGAAAGCTCACCACGATGTTGCGCAGCGGCGAGGAAGCGCGGAAGGGGCGACGACGGTGACGGACGGGCGGCGGGGTTCGGTTGCGGTGGAGACGCGGTTCGGTGCGGGATCCGCAACGGGGTCTTGACGGGGAGGCGCGGCACGTCGGTGCGGTTCGCGTCGTGGGGTCGACGGTGCCCGAGGTGGCTTCCTGCGGCGGCGTGTCGCTGCTCGGGTGGCGACGGTGATGGCGGCGGTGCCTGGCGACGATGCGGGAACGCGCCGAGCGGTGGGGTGCGGGAAAAGCGACACGGGGTGCAAGGGCCTCGGATTTATAGGGCGCGACACCCTAGGGTCGTCGTGGACGCGCACGGTTGTGGCACGGGTGGTTGGGTCGGCGGGCTGGGGACGGGCTACGGTGCGGGCTAGGGTAATGCTCGACGGGTCGAGGCGAGAGATGTGGGCCGCGGGCGGGTGAAACAGAGGGAAAAGAGAGAGAAAGAGGGAATGGGCCGGGGATTTTTAGCCCATTAACTTGGGGAGGTTAGCATTTCTTTTTCTTTTTATTTTTCTACTTCTATTTTCATACAATAAAACACTAATGCAACCACACATCATGAAACCAAGCATCAAAATAAAAATGATAAAATTTTCTTTAATATAATTTAGAAAATAAAGGAATTTCAGCTAAAGATGTATAAATGATCTTTTAGAACAAGTATTTCATCCAAGTAAAAATAAACCATTTTGTTTGTTGGAAATGCTTTGGGTACTTCAAAACAAATTAAAATACTTTTAAACTAAAATAATTACTTATAGGTAAATTCTTTTATGAACCCCATGTATTGATAAAACAAAGTATTTTCATAGATCTATTACATTTTGTTAAGTAAACATTTGCATAAATCAAACACATTTATTTGGTAAACCATTTTCACACATTTAAAGCGTTTAAACCATAAATCAAATTTATTTCTCAATCAAAAGCTTTTATAAATCAAACTTTAATTAGTTTTGGAAATAACTCCATTTTCTCACATGAAATGATAAAGCTCTCATTTTGCTTACGAAGAGAAAACAACTTATATTAAATAATGCTAAACTTATTTTCATAAATCCTTTTCTTAAAATAGATTACCTCCATAAATCAAAAGTATTTCTTAAATAAATGTTTCCATAGATCAAACTTTATTTATTTTTCAAAAATAACTCTTTGGTTTACATAAAATGATAACATACTTCTCTTTTTCTTGAAAAAGGGAAAATATCTTGTGTAAAATATTGCTTTCTAAATTAATATAAATTCGTAAATCAAATATGTATTTTTCAATAAGTCATTTTCACAATCCAAAACAAATCATAGATGCATTTGTAAAATTTAACAAAGAAACAAAATAACTCATTTTAAATGGTTGAGTTTAAAACTATCTATTCCTCTTTTAGGAAGAAAGAAAGAAAGAAATATAGTTAAAATATTAACCTTTAAATAAAATTCAAAATATTCTTCAAAAGTTTTAAAATTTAGTGAATTTTAATCATAACCCGAATTTGAAAATCCGGGGTGTTACATTGATACTTCGTTTCCAAGCTGATTTAGGGTAGCTAGAGCACATTCTTCCCTCGCACGTAAGATCGTTTCACCCCTCTTGATAGTTTGGCACACCTATACTTAAAAAGCTACAAATCTAAACTTGTGGTTCTTGCTTTTGAGTACTTGATCAATTTTTGAATTAGGGGTGTACTTTCTCACATTGTGGGCATGGTTCTTTTGATATCCCGTACATATGCTCAAGAACACATTAGAGTTTTTAATTCTTTGTCATTTATCACCAAAACCCACTAGGGGGCCTAGATGCATCTTCGACCCCACGCCGCCGAAGACTCGTGAGGACCCAAATTTCACCAAGTGTGAAACCAAGGCCCTTTGTACCTCGTCACCACTCCCATGAGTATGGCATGTACATCCAACACAATTTAGTATCATAAAACCGTAAGATAGAATAAAAACAAGGAGGGATAGTATAGATCATCCAACATCATAGTATCAAATCTCATATCTCATCATCCAGAGTACAAGTACGTGGCACGCATGCCAACAAGGAAACATGATAAGAAATCTAGCGGAAGCGTCTCACATGATGAAGCGGTGATGGAACTCCAAATCCACGAGGCGACTTGAGTGCAGGCGAGACCGTCACTCCTCTCCGTCAACTCCGTCGGTCGACTCGGTAGGATCCTCCGTACCGGCGTCTAAAAAACAAAGTGGGAAAACCGTAAGTACATAAAGTTCTCGAGCAAGCCGTAGCTACCTAGCAGCAATGTATACGTGCTTCGATATATCAAGGGTAGGCAAGGGCTTGCACCTAAAGCAATTATTCCTGAAGTCTATGTGAATCAAGTTTTATTATTAGTCAAATTTTATAAGTTGCCTTGTAGGAAACAACACAATCCTGCAAGGGTCAAGTTTTAAGTCTAGCATACCTCCACTGGAACCACAGCTCGAAGACGGAAGTAAAACACCTATCGGAGGGCGAAGTAGTAAATGCTAATCAAGTGTATTTCTCTTGGTAGGGCCCATAACCTTGGGCTAGGCCATACGTATAGATTATATATCTCTACAGAGAGTAAGCATCCGTACCCACGTGAAGAGGTACTAAAACATAGGACCACCATCGTGGCCTAAGCACAATAACACTCACAAGATCAATCAACAAAGCATTGATCGGTAGCGTTCGTCCCTCGGGTCTAGGATCCTCTATCCACAATGCGGCAAAAGGTCCTGAAAGTGTGAAAGGCGTACCACCGGCCATGCGAGATATCCTCTACTCATGGGTCGAGGCAATGCTCCAAAACCCACTAACACTAACTCGCACCACGGTGGGCCAGCTAGTCCTCCGCTAAGCATCCTGATCCAGCTCGCCCATACGGGTCACGTGGTATGCTAGTAAAGCCAAGAGAGGTATACACACAAGAACCGGTCCTCAAGCTGCCGGGCGAGTCACCAATCCCTCTCCTCAAACCACAGTCTCAACAACAACAAGTATCACCACACAGGAACTCCATAACCCAAAGTTCCTACACCACTCGTGCCCGCAATAGGCACTCTCCAAATAGGGACTCCCCAAAAGTCCACCAGCACCTAATCACCTACACTCGCCCCCGCAAAGCACCTAAAGGGTTGCTAGTACGGAAACTCGACACCTAAGAAGCACCTACAATTTATTTAACACAAAAACATGTATAATCATCATGTGGGGTACAATTAAGCAACTAAGCATCACTAAGCATGCGAGTAGCATCAGTAGAACATCTCCATTTTCATGTCATTTTAGCTCTGTTTTACTTTGAAACACATGTTTCACCAAAACTTATAAAGCTTTATTACTCCTATCAATTATTTATGGAACTTCAGTCGTTTACCTTGCCTATATGTATTATGGGAAATACAATATATTATAGTAATTAAATGAATAATTATAATGAGAACAAGTTATATCAGACAATAAATATACGATGTGACTAAAGAGAAAGAAAAAACGCACTCTGTTGCCCTAGCTCCATCTGTCTCCCCTCACTAACAAATTAGATCTAGACTTCATCTACATATGAGAGGATAAAAATAGATATTTCTTCATTGGTGATGGAAAAAATGCATGATGCTGCAACCCACTGAAACTCCACAAATCCATCAGATATGACCAAATTTTGAAGAATACCATACACTTTATAACACCAAATTCCCGTTCATTTCAAAATGAGAGCAAGAAAAAAACATGCGAAAAAACTTCCCCTTACCATCGTTAACGAACTCCTACCAAAAATATGAAGTCGAAATCTTTCCCCTTGATTTTGATGATTTGCCTAAATTTTTTAGCCTCCACTATTCGAGTGAAGCAACGAACGGCCCAAGGGCATCATTTTGTATTAAGCCTCTTTCTAGTGGTGGACCACATGTCCAGCAGCAACAATCTTTAGCACCGTAGTTGGGTGTGACAATGTGAATCCTGCCACTACGAATGGAGCCTATTTGTAGTACTTGCTCGCACTATTTCCTGAAGCCAACATGATAGTGTCCATCTAACTGATTTAATATATGCTATAGTCGACTTCCAACTGAAGCCAAAATGAAATAGCTCATTGATTTCCCATTTCGCAGCAACTCAAGTTCCATCTATCAGATTTTTACACTACAACAAACTGGTACTGTAGCGGCGCGGCTCAAAACAGCCTAGCGGCGTGGCCCGAGGCGACCCGCCGCTACAGTGTTTTTATATTTTTAACGGCGGATTCTAATGTGATCCGCCTTTAAAAATCAATTTTTAACAGCGGATGACATTACGGCCCGCAGCTAAAAAATACAACCCATTTTTAAAGGCGGGATATATTGTGGCCCGCCGTTATTTTTTTCTGGCCCAACTAACTCTCCCCATGATATAAATCCTCACTTCTTAGGGTTCCATCACCCATCCACCCGCCGCCTCCCACCTCTCTCACTCTCTCACTCTCTCTCTCTCTCTCTCTCTCTACGGCGGAGCCCTCCTCCATTCCGACCTGCGGCGGCTCCCTCTCCCTCCTCAAGTCCGGCTTGCGGCTGCTGCTCCCGCTCCCTCCACTCCGACCTGCGGCGGCTCCCTCTCCCTCCTCAACTCCGGCCGGCGGCGGCGGATCCCACTCCCTCCACTCCGACCTGCGGCGGCTCCCTCTCCCTCCTCAACTCCGGCTCGCGGCGGCGGCTCCCGCTCCCTCCACTCCGACCTGCGGCGGCTCCCTCTCCAACCTTAACTCCGGCTCGCGGCGGCGGCTCCCGCTCCCTCCTCTCCGCTAGCGGCGGCCGGGGCCCGCTCCCTCCTCGCGCCGGGGCCGTGGATCCGGCCCCCTCTCCAACGACGGCGGCGCGTGAGGGGCACGGATCCGGCCCCTGTCCAGCGGCGGCGACGCGTGGGGGCCGCGGATCCGACCCCCTCTCCAACGACGGCGGCGCGTGAGGGGCACGGATCCGGCCCCCGTCCGGCGGCGGCGGCGCGTGGGGGCCGTGGATCCGGCCCCTCTCCAACGACGGCGGCGCGTGAGGGGGCACGGATCCAGCCCCTCTCCAACGACGGCGGCGCGTGAGGGGCACGGATCCGGCCCCCGTCCAGCAGCGGCGGCGCGTGGGGGCCGTGGATCCGGCCCCTCTCCAACGACGGCGGCGCGTGAGGGGCACGGATCCGGCCCCCTGTCCAGCGGTGGCGGCGCGTGGGGGCCGTGGATCCGGCCCCTCTCCAACGACGGCGGCGCGTGAGGGGCGCGGATCCGGCCCCTGTGCAGCGGCGGCGGCGCGCGGGTGGGTGTGGATCCGGCTCCCCTTCGGCGGCGGCGGTGCGGGGGCTGTAGATCCACCCCCTCTCCAACGGCGGTGAAGCGTGGGGTCGTGGATCCGGTCAAGCGGCGGCGGTGGCGGATCCGTCACCTGGAGAGGCTGCGTTGCGAGGTGGGCCCGATGAGGGCCCACTTTTTTTGTTTTGCTATCCGGACTGTAGCGGCGGGTGGTCTCTAGATCCTCGTTACCCGCCGCTACATCTTTTTGTTTGTAGCTGCGAATTCGTAGCGGCGGGTGGCCATACCCGCCGCTACAGTACATTTTGAACCGCCGCTTTAGAAGGCTTTTCTAGTAGTGTTAACAAAACCAGCAGAAAATATTTGATCCATTCTGCAGTGGCTTCACATGCTTTAGTGTTGTTGTAGCGCTTCTCTTAACGGCTGCTACTCAATGCTTTTGAGCTCTTCCTTATATGTACCACCTCCCATTTTTGTTGAACATCATTGGTACCGTTCAGAGTATTTTTAGGCATTTTCACTTTACTTATATATATCAAGAATAGAAGCACGGCAGCATAGATTCAGTAATAGATTCAACAAAAAATGTCAAATTGTTTATTCAAAGATCGAAATTGTCAAACATTCTAGAGCAGCATTAGAAGATTAATACAGTTGTTTCAGTTCAGGATATGTAACTTAATTATTTGCCTCTTCTTTCAAGACACAGTGTTTGGTATCCTTATTGACGTAGTATTTATGAAGCACATCTGGTTGTCTTATATTGCAGCACTCCTCTTATTGAATCGATCCTGAAAGTCATACATATCATCCTCGCCAAAAGAACTGCAATTTCAAAATAGCATATATGAGCATGCCATTCAAGGAGTCACGGAGCTCATCACCCATTAGGTAAGCAAAGAAGGAAAATATCTGTATCACAAAAAGACCACGTTAGCCCTCCTCAAACATATCTAATTGTAGCCGAAATTGTACGGACCAGCCTGCATCTACTTCCATACAAACCTTATGGCTCGGCATTAGAGAAACTCTAGAGGTAACTTCCTATTTCAAGCTCCTACATTTTCATTTAGGATCTAACTTCTATTTTTATGAGCCAAAATTTTTTTCTCAACTCGAGCAGTGCCCAAACTAAGCTCCTACAATATATCGCCTCACGCAGTCACGCGTGGCATCTATCATGAGAAATGAGAAATAGAATTTGAGAGAGAAATAGGAGTCCATTTGAGAAAACTGCTTCAGTTGGTTTCTTTGGGAGCTCCTAAAAACTAGAGTAGGCTCTTGGATATATAGGGACTGTTGCTCTAAGCCCTAATTTTTTCTTGAAGCACCTAAGGTGCACTGCTCGGTAGTGCTGGAGGACCGGAGAGAGAAAGGAAAAATATCGTGGCACCCATATTTGATAGGGTAAATAAGAGGGTCCCAAACCCAGGGAATTAAGGGTAGAATTTGGGAGGCATGGAAAATATGAATCTATTTGAGCTGTTTTTTTCTCAGCCCACGTAAAAAAAAAATGGAGTACATGACGGGAGAGAGAAAGGAAAATATCGTGGCACCCATTTTAACTGCGTGGCCACCTGTACCCGTGTTACTAAAGCGTACATACGCCTACAGCTAAGATAATAGTCATGGCCTAGGTTATAAATTAATGTATTGTAGCCACCATTGTGCATGTACCATTCCCACCCACTTGACCCCGTTGAATGTCAAGATGACATTCATGCATGGCTGCCACCCAATTTCATTCGGCATGCCAGTTGTGAAGCAGTTAGTGAAGTTGACGTACATCAAGTACTGCTTGAGGTGCCCTTCGTCAACTTAGCATCAGTTGGGTGCCGCCTAGACCATGGTCCATCGATCTTTGGATCCACGACCATGTGGCGCCTTCCCATGCACGACTAGCGACCATGGTCACTATTACTCGATCCATGCCATGGCTTCAATCAATGTACACTGATCATCCATCATCAAGGAGCTGCCCCAATGCTGGATTGAGATGACATCTTGATTCTATTCATCCCATCTCACATCCAACATCTTGGTGGCAAAGACAATGGCGAAAATGATGCACTTCTTTTGCATAGTGCCAGGGGATTTTTTTCACAAACAAGTGGTGATGAGGACATCTCTCACATGTCATTGACAATTGTTGAACAAGACACTCAGCCTCACAATTACGTCTATGAGAAACCAATAACTCGGGCCAATGTGAAACAACTACAACATGAGGAGAACCTTTCCTAAATGATAGTGAACATGGCTCTCTTAAGAATTGTGTACTACCTAATGGAGGTACATTACTTGTTCTAAGGTTTGAAGCACAAGTTTATGGCGTGGCGGCCACTTGGTGCCCAAAGAGAGCAAGTTGAAGTCGATGGGAAGATGCACGGATTCTGTCCTCCAAATGTCGGACCAATTCAGAAAGAGATCACCCCATGTGTTATATATGGATGCAAAGATACTGAAGTCTACTTTGGAGCTCTGTGGACAGAGTAATGATCCATTTAGCTGAAAATTGCTCTAGACCCTTGAGTTTTCAGACTGGGCTTGTTTGATAGGCCCCCAGCCGAACTACGAGGGATGTTCCTAGTATAAACAACCTTTGCACTCCTGGTGAAAACCCTAACCATGAATTTAACTCAGAAAAATAGAGAAGGCAAGTGCTCTTGTCCATAGAGTTGTGCCGTTGTTGCCCCCTTGAGGATTGAGAGTTTTCTCTACCACTTGTACTTTGTTTCCCTGTGATTTGCAAGAGCATTACCTCTACCTTGTGTGGTTTAGGTTAGGCATCGATCTAAGCGTGTGGTTGGGCGAAATCATTTGTCACATGTGGTTGTTCTAGCAGTTGTTGATGTCATCGGTTCGTCAGGTTGCATAGGTCAAGTTATCCATAGATCCTACAACGAGAAGATCGAGCAGGCCCCCACATCATGTGGGCTCCAGCAATCAAGGGAAAAACAGGGGCTCTAATATGGGTAGTACTGCTAGAATTGTGAAGAAAATTAAGTTAGGGGATATTGGAAACCAAATCCGTATTAGAATTTAAGGCATAATTTGAGTCATGCTGGTGGATATTCTTTTGGCGATGGCTAGGAATTCACTTTGTGATGTCGACCCATATATCTATAAAAGATGCAACTGCTAAGTATCTTTCATTGTTATTTCTCTGCAACCATTTTGATCCATTGGTTTGGCCCATAAGGGTCTGAATTCCCTCATTGCTTTGAAAGCATGGATATTAATTATCTGGGACCGTCACAACCGTTTTGGCTTGGATGGTGCTATTCCTAGCATGGCCGAGGTTTAAATATTTGCATGCAAGGAGCTAGGCGATAGAAGATGGCTGGAGAGTGTGGGCTGTCCTTCCTGACAACACCCTTTGGTTTGCGTATTGGTTGTTATTCTTTAATCTTTTACCGGTGCGAATGTAACTTAACAATTTGGGTGTTTTGGCGTGTGTGTGTGTTTGTGCTGTAACTGAGGCTCTTCTCCCCTCTTTCATCTTAATATAATGAAGTTTCCTCCGTTTTCAAGAAGAAAAAAAACATTTTGAACTACTCCACCATCATATCCCAACCCGTTAAATCATTTGCTTTAATCCATCATCACTGTTTCTTTCATGTGCTTTCTTCATTGCTAGAGTTGTATTGTATCTCAACTGTGTCAACCTGCTTCAGTATTATCATGCAAGCTCTGAGTGACAACCCATTTCATACTCCCATTTACACACTGATTTTTCACCTAGCAACTGAGAACACATAATGAGGATTGAGCAAGGGAACGGTTGTGTTACTATTCTTTTTACATTTGATAGTATTCTATGATTCTTTAAATCTACCTTGCCACTCGAACTCTTCCAGCCAGTAGCACTACTTATGCATCGGGGCAGCAGGTGCCTGGTTACGTTCGCGGTCAAAGATCATCTCCAGGAAGCAGTAAAGCTTTTCTGTTTCCTTTCCACCTGCCTGGTGTTCGCATGTATGGTTGTGACATAATGATTAAAAATGTTGTTATTAGATGTTGTCTTGATTCTCTGCCGATCGCTTATATTGGATATCTTTCTAGTTTTGATCCATTATTATGCTGCATTATTATCCAAATGACTATTTTGCTTCTCTATAAACTATTAACTTCAAACCCTTTTTAAGTGGAGAATTTGTAATAACTAGAAAATAAATAAAATTTTATTTGGAAAACCCATGATCTTTCGTATGACATAACCTCTTGCTTTCCTCTCCAATTCCGTAATGGAGAAGGACCCCAAGTGGCTGGCATGGCTTCTGGTGGAAAACCCAAGAGAAAACAGACGAAGAAGAGGAGGAAGGAAAGAAGAGGTGGATTCTAGAAGAAAACGAATCCATGTCGTCCCACTAGCCGTGATTGGAGATCAAGGTAGGATCAGTATGTTCCCCTCTTTAATTTTAGGTAGATTGTAATCCGTGCTTAGTGGTAGTCTCATCGGTTCTGATTATACTTTTAGTTTTACCTTGTTGTTATATTCTGTGTGGCAGATTCAGGCAGTATTTTTCTTCTCTGTTTCAAATTGCTGGTTCTGACATTAGAAAAATATGAAGCTTTGTATTAGTTTTACAACTTTCGTGATCCTTCCAATGGTGTATGATAGAGCTTAGGGTTAGAGGGATATGCCTTACCAAAACTGGATAGGTGTTCAGTCTCCTAGTTATGGGTGTTGTCGGTAACCTTCACAACAATATAACTCAGAATATTCAAATCCTACCAATGTTGTTCTATTTTTCATTCTTTCCATATGGCTATGATTTGCCTCCATAGGATTTATGCAACTTACGTCTCCGCAGTTCAAAACAGGAAGCCAACAATAACGGCGGCAAATGGCGAATCGCCACAAGAAATCACGTAATAGAGGCGGGTGACAACTTCACCCGTCGCTACCCTTGACTAAAAAACAAAAAAAAGGCCCCAGGCCCGCCGGCCCAAAAGGAGGCCCACACAAGCCTTGCTCCTCTCGGGCCCGTTGACGCCACCGGAAGGGCTGGCACGACAGATCCGTCGCCGCCGCGAGCTGGAAGAGGGCCCGGGAGGGGTGACGCGGACGGATCCGCCGACACCTAGAGCCATTGTCGCCGCTAGGAGATGTGGCACGACCGGACCCGCCGCCACCGGGGGTGGCGCGGTCGGATCCGTAGCCACCTTGAGGTGTGGGGGCGGGGGGGGCTGGCCGGATTCGTCGCCGAGAGCCGCTTCCGGCGCCGTGAGCGTGCTCGGATCTCACCCCCCCACCCCCACCGCGGAGCTGTCGCCGCCCCTCCTCCCGGTCGCGCTCGTTCGCATGGTGGTCGGAAGAGGGGCGGCGGGAGGAGGGGGAGGCGTCGTCCCCCGCGCGTGTCGGGGTGGGAAGAGGGCCGCTCGGAGGAGGGAGGTCGACCGGGGCGCTTGAAGGAGAAAGGAGAGGAGGCTGGCAGCGGCCTCGGTTGGATGAGAGAGAGAGAGAGAGAGAGAGAGAGAGAGAGAGATTGGTGGTGACCGAGGTGGGAAATGTGTCGGGCTATTAGTGAAGAATGTAGGGTTTGTTAGTTTTTATATGGTTTGTTCATAGTGGGCTAGACAGAAATATTGTGACATCCCATGTCACGATTAAGGCTAATTCCGTAGTTAGTACCCTAATCACTTCACTAATGAAGTACTAATACTAATTACCCAAAGGAAAAGAAGAAAAGTAAAAAGGAAAAAGGAAAAACCTACTCCTAAACCCTAGCCTAACCAAAGATGCAAAAATTATAAAAACACTACCCACATATTTTTGCACCACTGGATTGCTCATGTAAAAAGATGAATTTACAGTATTTTTACAAAATTTTTGAACAAAGTTTTGAAAGCCCAAAAATTCAAATTCAAATCTGAAACACTGCTACTTGTGAATTTTGTACGAATTTTTGGAAGCATTTTTGGAACTTCAAACTTTAAGATGAAAATTAAAGGGAATCATCCTGAACCTTCCCATATTTTTGGTTTTATTTTTGGAGCAACAGAAGTATGAAATTTTGTCAAATTACCGAACCGCAGTTTTGAAATTCGAATTTTGGACCTCGAGCTATAGTTGCCCCTCGGGCAATGGCGACCGGACCGGCGGTCCGGCCAGCCTGGCCGCCGCCCGGGCACGCGCCTGACCCGTCCCATCCGCAGCACCTCCCGGAGCATCTCCCCAACCGTTTCGGTACCCGCCGGCCAACAGTAGAACGCCGGAGTAATTTCTCCCCGCTCCGGCCGCCGCTCACCGTCCGCCGCGCTCCCCTCAAATGCGCCGCAGAGGCCCAGCCCCCTCCTCCCATCGCCACCAATTATTGCAACCACTCTCTCTGCACCTCCTCGCACCGTTGCCTCACCTCCTCTCCCCCGCCGGCGCGCGAATCGGAGAAAAGAGCCGCCTCCGCCAATAGCTCGGTCTAGGTGAGTGCGCATGCGCCAATTCTTGGCCAAAGTGACGCGCAAGGTCGCCCTCTAGCTTCCCCTTGATCCACTCCTTTAACCTCGCAGTGTCTCGCCGGAATTCGGAGAAGGAAAAGACCGCCGCCGCCGACCACCCGCACCCCCTCCGACGAGCCCCTACCTCCGGCCCTCCTCGTCGCCGTCCGAGCCCACGCCGTGCTCCTCCACACGCAGGTGCAACTCCCCGGCCTTACCCCGCCCCCTCTCTCCCTCTAACCCGGACGCGCGCCATGGCCGGAGACGCCGCGGCCGCCACCGCTCGTCGCGGGCCCGCTCCGGTCACCTCGGGGCCCCGCAACCGTGCCCATGAGGACCGCCGTCCCGCGCACGTCATCCCCACCAAGTTTCGGAGCACGCGCTGCCCTAGAACGCTGCCGCGGCGAAGCTCGCCGGCGCCGGCCACCGTCGCCGGAGCGCGCGCCGCCTCGTGTGAAAAAATCAGCCGATGGCATTCTCGTAAATACACCCGAACTTCGTTTGAATTTGAAAAATCCATATCTGGCGTTTGAATCGTCCAAAAATTGCAAACTAAAATGTTTTGGAAACTAGAAGACCTGTACTTTCATAAAAGTAACATGAACTCCTCAGATCTGGTCATTTTCACATTTTTATAAAAATGACAAAAGTCAACCCCTGAAAACTTAACTAAGCCATAACTTTAAAAATATAAATCCAAATTAAAAGCCACTTGGCCAAAGTCTTCACCCTGGCACACATGACTTGTTGGCACTGGAAGATCTGCATTTCATTTCATATTTTTCAAGTTATTGCATTTCTTGCATTCTCTGTATTTAATTTTTAATTAATTCTGTATAAATTATTTTTGCATGAAACTTGGCAATTAATTTCCTTTTGGTACTGTACACATGTAGAAAATCTCATGTTAAATTTTGAGCACGTTAAGTAATGATTTTAGCAAACCCTAGATCTACATTTCTAAAAGAGTCATTTTCAGCACACACATAAATAGTTTTATGTTACTAAAATTCATGTTCATGCATGTTTATGGAATTTCTACTGTTCATTATGTCCTTTAGCACCCCAGGGCAGGTTTAGTCAAAAGGTTCTATGTATTTCACCTATGTGTGAATTTTGAAATCAAATTTCTATTCTAAAAGGGAGTCGTCATCGCATGTGATGTCAAAATGCATAGGCCTAGATTTCTTCGTATTGCACTATAAAAACTTGCTAAAATATTAGTGCTAAACCTACACTAACCACAGCACTCATGTCTATGCACCAAGTCATTACTCATTATATTAGTATGACCATGCTTGTCATGTCTTTAGACCCCACTTAAATAAAACAAGAGACATGTCATGCTTGTTAGGGTTTGAGCAAACAAACTTGTGATTAATATGTTCATGGGCATCTTTACAAAACAGCACACATGCATTACCATATTCATCACCCTTGTATGCATATTACTTATGCATTGCATTTCATCCTCTAGGTGACGACGTCGAATTGATTCCGCCGGAAGAAGCCGTCGCTACTCTCAACGCTTGTGAAGCTAGTACTAACTTCGATCACTCTCAAGGCAAGCCCCGGTGCATTCCTATTATTTTGAAATGTCTTTCTTTTATCACTATATTAAGGATGATGAATGTGCATTTAAGTCCTAGGCGTTGATTGGAAATCCACATGCATAAATTCCTATATGTCCCATGTCGCGTATGTGTCATATCCTCGTTAGAATTGCTATGCTATGCTTATGGAGTCAACGATAGATGGGGGATCTCACTCATGGCTTATGATTAAATGTGAACATGATGAATTTGGTTAAAATTGAGAACACCCCATTGTGGCTCCGCGAACAAGTTTGAGTTGTGTACCACTTGCATACCTTTCTTATGGGGATTGGTAAACCTATGTAGCTTGTAAGTTGTAAAGTGAGCCGGATATCTCACCGACCCGGAGGTGATGTGTTTGGCACGGTGGTTGCACGAGTTGAGGACCGTTGGAGAGTACATGGGTTAAGCCTTGGGCGCGTTGTTGAACGGTCACAAGGGGGACATGTACTCGGGGTCGGTGGCCCCGTGTTTTACTTTATGATGAACTCGCGAACGGTGGCCATACGTGTTCTTAAATGATGCGTATGTCGTGCATTTGGGTTCTTTCCTGCAGGATTAATAATTCGATAATTATCGCCGTTTCCTCTCGGTTAATGAGTACCACTTGATTCGAGCAGTTCGCAATGTGTAGTAATGGAAAGAGATTGATTAGCTTGGTGTTTTATATTGATATTAAAATTGTATTGCAAACTCTTGACTTGTTAGCATGCTCACTAAAGTTTCTTTTATGCAACAACTCCATTAATTTGGCTAAGTAATAAAATTGTCCACTTAATTAGCATAGGTGCTATTTATGCAATAGGCCAAGTTAAACCGGTCAAGCCCCATGCATCTAGGAGTCGGTCTTAGATGACCAATTTGACGGGTAAGACTTGCGAAGTATGTTAGATACTCAGGCTTTGCCACTACATGTTGATTTACAGGTTTCCCGCAAGCCGGTTTTTGTGATTGTTGTGGTAAGGTGGTTTGGGACGGAGAAGAGCCCAAAGAGTGGTCCATTGAATGGGTCCCTAGCTCTCCGACCCATGATGAGTGAGCCATGGCCTAGGCCGGCATGGTTCCTTTAAGTTATCTATGTATCGTCGAGTTATGTATTTCGCTTCCGCACTTTAAACTCGAACAAAGATCATGGTTATGTAAGACTTAATCTCGAACCTAATGTATCTTTTATTCGAACTCTATGTTGTAATCAAGACTTAATTATGTAACCTTGCAATTCGTGTATGTTTGTTAATGTGATGCTATGTATGGTTGCTTCGTCAATCATCTCCCAAGGCGATCCGTACCACACTTAACTATCTTTCGGGATAGGGGTGTGACAAATATAAGTAGTGGTCGGGTACATTGTGAATCGCCCTTAAAAATTGTTTTTATTTATAGGGATGGTCCGTAACATGATCTGTCATTAAAAAATGATTTTTAAAGGCGGTTTACAATTTGACCTACCGCTAGAAATCACCGAAAACTGTAGCGACGGATCTTTTTCCTCACGCCGCTACATGAATCCGTACAGCGCCGCTATAGGCCCTTTTTGTGGTAGTGTTAGTTCGGTAATTAGCTAATTCATGATTGTGCTGAACCTAGTGGCTGTGAATAAACTAGAGCGAGGTTAATGTTAAAAGAAAACGTATTTGGGAGGTGTTGGGTTGATTCTCCAGTTATATACATACTAAATATTGACCTTCTTCGTTCATCCATCACTAACGATTGATTAAGCAAGAGCTTCGGCATTTCGCGAGTTACATTGCGTGTTCGGTTTAGTTGCTGTAACTTAATTTATGGGTGTGGCTCTTCATATTTTTAACACTCGGATGCTTCTCTTCTATATATAAAGAGACACAAGGCTCCCACCAGATACACACATGAATCACATTCTGCTTCTATGGTTACAAGGTGCCTGCCCTGACCGGTGATGGCTTGCTCAATGCAATCCTTATCGCTACTACCGCACGTACTTCTCACATTTTTTCCTTTCAGATCTGTTAATAATAAATAAACTAGACATGATGATGTATTTGCTAGTTTGTTTTGATCGCTACATAACTCTAGTCATCCTCATGTTTTATGTCATTAAATGCTGGATTAAATATAGTGTATTATATTGCCTCTCGTTCTAACAACTATAACACTTTTTTGCGAGAAAAGAAATACTACAACTAACAAAGTGGAATTTTTTTGCCAGCAAAAAGATCAAGGTTAGTTTGGTGATTTTAACATGGCAATCAAGAACATGGTCAATATTCCTATGTCTTGTCTGTTTTTGATAAGCCATGTTAAGCAGTGTGTTGTAGACAACTTGTCCTTAGAGACATGAGGGACTTATTTTTCCTTAGGAACATACTACTTTTGGCTAATCGTGGAAGGTCAGTTGTGACTACAACACATCTGAATTCCATTTGTAGATTCATTATGGGAACAATGCTACTCTTGGCTTCTGACCAACAACCTTTAGAAAAAATGTTTCACTTTTTTTTGCTTCCTATATAGGTATTTATCTATACTTTTGGTGACCTTTTGTACATTGTTTTTAGTGCAAATCCATGACAGGAGCAAGGCAGCCACCGCATTGAGAGCACTAGGGAACACCATCTCAGCCAAGCCTGTTGATATGTTTATCATTTTGTACGGATACCCTGATTATATTTGTAGAAGCTAAAGGTATTATTTGTTGGATTAAATGAGTAATGACTCATTTAAATTAGAAATTCCAAAAGCCTATTTAATTGAATACTGGGAGGTGAATGAAATATTAAAGAGATGTGATAAGAGAATGAAGAGTAACACATACATGCATGTAAAGTGGTGACCCTCTCTCTTCATATTCCACTAGCAATTGCTTAATCAAAGAGCATATCATGTCGTGGTGCTTGGTAACTCCCTTGAGTTACTTCATGAAACGTAGCTCCCGTGTGTTACTTCGTGCATGTAACTCCTGTGAGTTACTTCATGTACATAATTCTTTTGCATTACCTCCCTAGTGCTCTCATGTGATCACTACAAAAGGAGACCCAGGGCTCTCACCAGACACATCACATCCAAGTCATTTCACTTCTATAACTGCAAAGTGAGCATCGCCGTCCAGGCATTTGCGTACACGAGTGGGAGAGCAGGCCTCCAGAACCGCGTCTCTCTTGCGTTCTTGTACCGGGATAGGAGGGCGATAAGGTTTCTGGGAGCGCATGTTGTGATTGCTTGTTAGTGTTCATTTGCATCACATACATCGATGGCTCTTCGGTTGTGGTTTTCGTTTACTGCAAGCGAACGTCTAATTACCGCTACATCATTTTTGTCAAGAGAACAACTACATCAACTAATTCCAGATGACTGTCCCAAATGTAGATGGTGTGCTAAACGCAATTCCTCTCGCCGCTTGAACTCCGTATGTTCTCACATCTTTCTACTTGTTCCTTTTGTTCTCAATTGATAAACAAGGCATGATGATGTTTTACTAATTTCTTTTAATCGCTACATAGCTCTAGTCATGCTCATGTTTTATGTCATTATTTTCTGGATTAAATATAGTAGAATATTGCCTCTAATTCCAACAATTGAAAAACCTTATATGTATAGACAAATTTCTACTAGTGGTTTTGCTGCTGCATTGAAACCCAACTTGCTCGATGGTGCAAACTATAAACGTTGGAGAGTAAAGATGGTGCTTCCACCATGAAATTTTTCCCCGTGGCACAAGGAAAACCTGATGAAGATCTTAGTCCTGAGGAGGACAAAGCTTTCAACGTTGTTGATAATCTCTTCTAAGGTGCTGTGATAAGCATGATTGGTGATAATCTTGTGGATGCCTACATGAATTACTTCACTGCCAAAGAATTGTTAGATGTGCTTGAGGTCTGGTATGGAGTCTCCGATGCGGGAAGCGAATTGTATGTTATGGAGCTTTATCATGACAAAAAGATGGTAGATGCTCGGTCAGTGGTGGAGCAAGCTCATGAGACACTATCTCTCACAAAAGTACTCGAGAATCTCATGTGTGTGCTGCCAGCAGATAAGTGTGTGGCCGGCGGTATCAATGCCAACCTCCCTCCTTCATGGAGGAATTTTGCCACAATCATCAAACACAAGAAACAAGAATTCGCAACGATCGATTTGATTGGAACTCTTGATGTGAAGGAAAAGGCGAGAGCAAAGGATAAACATGGGAAAGGCCATGAAGTGGAGACTTCTAATGCAAATATAGTGGAAAAGAAGAATTCCCAATTCTACAAGAAAAAGAATTTTCATAAAGGCAAGTTTGAAGGCAAGAACAAGGCCGCTCAAACAACCAACTTCAAGAAGAAGAAGGAGAAAGGAAAGTGCTATGTATGTGGTGGTACTGACCATTGGGCTCGTGACTGTAAGGACCGCAAGGACAAGCAACATCAGAAATTTAACAACAATTCTACCAATGTTGTTATGGGCGACACTAAGATGAGAACAAGCGGGTATGGTAATCCAACTGTTCTTTCAGTTTGTCATGTACCTAATTAGTGGATTGACACGGGAGCCGAGATACATGTGTGTGCTGATATTTCCTTATTTTCTTCTTACCAGGTCACAAGGACTTCCTCTATGCTGATGGGAAAAGACTTGCATGCTTCTGTTTGTGGTGTTGGTATGGTCAATCTGAAGCTCACTCCAGTAAAGACCGTACAACTAAAGTACGTGCGGCATGTTCCCTCATTAAATAAAAACCTTGTGAGCGGATCTCTGCTATGTAGAGATTGTTTTAAGTTGGTGTTCGAGTCTAATAAAGTTGTATTGTCAAAATATGGAACTTTTATTGGTAAACGCTATAAGTGCGGAGGCTTGTTCCACATACCCTTGTCTAATGCATGTAATAATGTGATCAATCATGTTTCCAACGATGATCATTCTAAATTTTGGCATTCATGTCTTTGTCATGTTAATTTTTGTTGTATGACACGGTTAGCAAATTTGAATTTAATCCCGAAAATTCCAGTTGTCAAAGGCTCAAAATGTCAAGGTGTGTGCAATCGAAGCAACCTCACGGACCTTACAAGATTACCGAGGCGAGACACTTGGCACCATTAGAACTTGTTCATACGGATTTGAGCGAGATGAATGGCATATTGACTAGAGGAGAAAAGAGATACTTTATGACGTTGATCAATGATTCTACTAGCTATTGCTATGTGTATCTCCTTAAAACCAAAGATGAAGCATTGTACTATTTTAAAATATATAAAGCTGAGGTTGAAAACCAACTTGAGAGAAATATCAAACGAGTTATGTCTAATCGTGGTGGTGAGTATTTTTCAAATGAGTTTAACTCATTCCGTGAAGAGACATCATTCATGAGAGAACGCCTCCCTACTCTCCCTGAGTCAAATGGTGTGGCTGAAAGGAAGAATCGTAACCTAACTGAGATGGTTAATGCCATGTTAGGAAGTTTGGGTCTTGCCTAAGAATGGTGGGGTGAGGCTATATTGACTGCCTGTCATGTTTTAAATCGTGTTCCTATAAAGAAAAAAGAAAATACTCCATTGGAGGAATGGGAGAACAAAAGACTCACACTCTCTTACTTGCGCACTTGGGGCTTCCTAGCAAAGGTAAGTGTACCTATTACCAAAGAGTGCAAACTTGCACCTAAAACAATGGATTCTGTGCTTCTTGGGTACACTTTCCATAGTGTTGGTCATAGATTTTTGATAGTGAAATCTGAGATACCTGATATGTATGTTGATACAATCATGGAATCCAGAGATGTCACTTTCTTTTAGGATATTTTTCCAATGAAGGAAACACATGGAATGGTAAGTTACCATTTCGATGGAACATGTTGAACAATCTTTTCTTGAACATCATGAGGAGGAACACAATGACATGTCTCGAAAGAGCAAGAGACAAAGGATTCCTAAATCCTTTGGTGATGATTTTATTGTGTACTTTGTAGATGATACTCCCTTGAGTTACTTCATGCATGTAACTCCCGTGAGTTACTACATGCATATAATTCTTTTGCTTCACCTCCCTAGTGCTCTCATGTGATCACTATAAAAGGAGACCCAAGGCTCTCACTAGAGACATCACATCCAAGTCATTTCACTTCTATAGCTCCAAAGTGAGCATCCTCGTCCTGGCATTTGTGTACACAAGTGTTGGGAGAGTAGGCCTCCAGAACTGCGTCCCTCTTGTGTTCTTGTATCGGGATAGGAGGTAAGGTTTTTGGGGAGCGCTCATCACGACTGCTCGTTGGTGTTCATCTACATCACATACATCGATAGCTCTCCGATGGTGTTGTTCGTCTACGACAAACAAACGACTACTTCCCGCTACATCATCTTCTTCAAGAGAACAACTACATCAATTAATTCCAGATGGCTGTCACAAATCGAGATGGTGTGCTAAATGCAATTCCTCTCGTCGCTCCAACTCCATATGTTTTCACATCTTTCTTCTTATTCCTTTTCTTCTCAATTGATAAACAAGACATGATGATGTCTTAACCAATTTCTTTTGATCGATACATACCTCTAGTCATGCTCATGTTTTGTGTCGTCATTTTCTGGATTAAATATAGTAGAATATTGTCTCTAATTCTAACAGTATTGCAAAAGGTCATATACATCTTTTTTTATATAACTTAGGACATATACATCTTAGACTTTTTATACGCAAATTCAGGTTTAGGATAAACCCCAAGTGTTTCGATCAAGGAACAAGTACCTACGTTGGTTACACTGGGAGTGAAATATTTCCCTTGGTTCTAAATAAGCTATCCAATATTTCAAGTTTGCAGGGTGAAACATTATACCTTATATACGCCCATGGTATTGAAACCCTGGGTGTCAGGGTTATTCTAAACATGTCGGAATGTAAATAAAATATTGCTATCAAATACTAATGACTGAACCGAAAGCGCAAACTTGACTATAGTATATTAGTTACCGACAATAATAATCGGGACAGTTCAGTGATTTCCATTTGTTTAACAGTAGCAAAAAGAAAGGTTAGTTATAAGAAAAATATTTCAAAATCTAAAACTAACTACCCGATTTGAGGGCACAACAAAGTAGAATTGACATGTACATATATGACGCATGCTAGTTTTTGTGATATTCCCAGAATTAAGTACATTTAACATTTTCTATGGGTAAAATTGTGTGTTATTTTCTTACGTGCTCGTACCTTAGAAATAGTAGAGGCATGTCCACTTTCTTCAACCATCCTAACAACCTCCCGTGCAGATGGTCTGTCACTCCGTTTTGTACTCACACATTTCACGGCTATTTCAATGCATCTTTTTATCTGACGCAGGCCCTCTGCGCCTGTTGATCCGTACTTTAACGCAATATACTTTTCTGTCCAATCTTTGCGTACCTAAAAGTTTTGTCAATAATTAGTGGAATCATGCTTACTCAGATTTGTTAAAAATCAGAATGTATTGTTGTCGTTATCTTACATTTGCAATATAGTCTGCAGCTCCATAACTGTTTTCCTGACCAGTTACGATCACAATTATTATAAGACCTAAGCTGTATATGTCTGATTGGACTGATAGTGCACCTCGTTGCAAGTATTCCGGGGCCATGTATTCTCTTACGAAAGAGTGAACATAATTTAATTAGCTGACAAATACGAATAAAAGTATAAACGTAAATATTGATGTCGAGTAATCTTACATGGCACTCTTAGAAGTTCGTATGGAGGTGTGGGTCTGTGCTGGTCCAAAGAGTCTTGACAAACCGAAATCTGCAATCTTGGGCGACATATTATTGTCCAACAATATGTTGTTAGGATTCAGGTCAGAATGAATTATAGGTGTTTCCAGATCATGTAAAGCTTGCAAACCCTTGCAGATACCCTTAATTATTCCAAAGCGAACAGGCCAGCCAAGTACAGATGGTTCACCTAGGTGAAGATAAAATATGAAATGAGAAGTTTGAACGTCAGCGTGAATACCATTTGACTGACACAGAATATTTAATGTGAAACATCATCTCGAGATAACGAAAGATTAATTCATATTAGAGAAATAATAATCGCAACAAAAAGTTAGCCAACCACTACTACAAAAGCAGTTTCTAGTCATGTTTGCAAGTATTAGGACAGTTGCAGCCATTTCAGAAACCCCCACCAATCTGGGCCAAGAGACGCGGACCGTGACTCGAAATGTGTCGGCATGCCATTGGCACGGGCACCACTAACCAGAGAAGGGATGACTTGGCACGAGGGCAGTGCCATTTTTTGGGTTTCCATGCGCATCTGACTTATTGAACAATTTATTTGCGAAAATGTGTACTGAGCCGCAATTGCAATGTGTAGAAATATATGAACAAGGCTAGAATTGCTTCGCATCTGGCTATTTTGCCCAAGAAAAATATGCTTAAGGCTTTAGAATTGTTTTGCATCTGTTTATTTTGCCCTAGAAAAATATGATCAAGGCTCTAACTTGATGATCCCAGTGCAGGAACAGAAGTCAATATATTATTTATGATATGATTTATTATTCGTTATTAGATGTGATTTGCATCTTGATACGAATTGTAGATTTAGTCACAGACACTAGTTTTTTAGGAGTTGTACGGACAAACATACATGTACATTTTTTACTGACAGTGTACTTCATGGGAGGTGCATTTTGTAATATATGTGACGGATCAAATAAATGTATTTGTATTGCGTAGAATGGATAAGCATATGTATATATATTTTTTGATTTCATCCCTTGTGACGCGCCTGGTGTTAATGTGCGTGACACGAAATCAGTAACGCGGAAAAATGCGTCACTGATTTGAGTTATGAAGTGCCACTAAAGTCATTTTTTTACATAGTGTGCCCTTCCCCCGACCTCTCCCTCACCTCGTCAAACCAATGACACAGCCACTGTTCATCCCGAGCCATGGTGCTACCTTCTATGCCACCGCTGTGATACCCCGTGTCACAAATTTTCCAAGTTAGCATTTTTAAAATGTGGCTCTGGTATTGAAGTAGCACCCAAAGAAATTTCATTGACATGCAAATTGATTTGGGCCATCAAATAACTCCACTACAATTTGAATTGAACTACAACTAAAAATTATACAACACAAGTGAGGTCCACCAATACTATATGTTGAAGTACATGACCGAAGAAAATTATAGCCCAAGTTGCACTGAATTTCATTGAGGTTTAGTACCCCAATTAAATCAGAGAAGCTTAGCTTTTACCTTTTTTCCATGAATTACCACAATTTATCACAAGGGAATTTGGATATGAACTCAAAGTGCATGTCATTTTCTTGAATTCTTCTAGCCAAGAAAATTTCCCAATTAAATTTTTGAGATCGGGAAGTACTTGCAATGGATTTTTCATTTCGAAAGAAAAGCATAGAGGGAAAATCGGTGAAAAAAGAGATGTCATGGGATATTCCGTGGGCCCCACCGATCAACCTCTCATAGCTTCCCCGTACACCGACGCCGCGTGGCATCCGCAATTGTCGCACCCCCCCCCGATGAGCTCGTCGCCCTGTCGCTTTGGTTGCGCACGCATGAAGCTCCGCCCCGCACCGCTCTTCCTCCTCGACCGAGGGCACGGGCAGGGATGGGCTGAGAGCTGCTAATCGAGCCACCTTCGTCGGAGTGCGCCACCGTAGTATCCTCCGCCTCCCGGTCAAATCCACACCGCTCCGGTGAGCTTCGCTCCGTTATTTCCACCCTCGAGTGTGCGCAAGCAACCGGCGCACCTTACCGACGAGTTTCATGACCTTTTGTACAAGGAACCGGGAGGGATTGCATTTTTCCCTAGCCCTTGCCGTCCGCCGCATCCACCTCCCTGCCGACGACGATCTCCGGGGCTTCTCATTCACGATGGAGACCATGCCGGTGAAGCCCAAGTCCCCGTGAAGCTTCTCCGCCCACCCGCGGACGCCACCGTCTCCTCTCCCGGACGAGCGCCGCCGCAGAACTCCTTTGTCCGCCGCCACCCGCCGTGACACCCCTCTCCGGTGAGGCCCCCGTCGCGACCCAACTCTCGTATTCCCGGGTTCGCACCGTCCCTCCCTCTCCGGCCGTGGCACCGTTGGGGCCACGGGGCTGGCCACACGTGTGGGATTCCGTGTGGCCATGGCCACTCCCGGATCCGAGACTTTGTGGCCCTCGGTGTGGCCCCGAGCGCGGGGGAATTATTTTATATATCCCAATGACATTTTTATAAATAAGGCAAAACTTTAGTTAAAATTAGAAAAATCATATCTTTTGATCTTGAGCACGAAAAATGCAGACCAAAATTTGTTGAAATCCTTGAGACATGTCCTTTTTAATGTTGCAATTAGATTGGCATGATCAGAGGAAAATTAATTAATTTAATTTCCTATTTTGATATTCAAGATTATTACTTAATTAATTATTGGATTGCCTTTAATCTTGGAGCTTAATTCAATTATCATCCTTAATATGTGCATAGTGACCAGAGGTAATTAGATTGGTAATTTACCTAGCCTTTGCAAGGTTTATGGAATTATTTTCATGCACATATGATGATGATTTAAATATCATGAGAGTTGATGAGTTAAATTAGTTTGTTAATTGCAATTAAAAAATCAACCCTCCATGGACCCCAAGTTATTTTATACTCGGTAGCTACGTGTTTGTGATGAAAACCCTAGCATGCAATAGGACACTGTGTATCCATGATCGATAGCCTTATGTTAGATGCTTGTTTAATTATGGCGATGATCCGTCGAGTGGTACGGAGACCACTCGTAGTATAAGAATATCACTTTTGGACACGATGCCAAGTATTTGAGAGGTTAATGGAAGCTGGAGGCCGGACGGGCAACTTCGGTGGAAAGTGAAGGACTGTAAGAGTCTTCAAGGTGGTAGCCCCGTTTGTGCACACAAGGACCGCATCGTGTCCGGCTCATGTGGATAAGTTTGAAAGTACTACTTGCATGCTGGTGTTAATGCGCCCAGTAAACCGACGTACCAAAGGTTGTTGTATGTTAGAGAGATACCCTACTCCCTTGCTTACTAGGCAGAAATTTCGGAGAAGAGGAGGAAACACTCTACTCACGGATGACATCCGGGACGGCTTCGAGTGAGAGACCCTTCTCGGGGAGCTAGGCTCGACTAACACTATAGTGCCAGCTGGGAAAGGTTGTCTCATGCGGCCTCTAGGAAGAGCGTATGTGACGTGCAGAGAGGTTTCTCCTGTAGGATGTAAATCAATTCGAGTTGTTGCCCCTCACGATAACGAGTATCGCTTGTCCCTGCGCCAAAACATAGTAATAAGAGGAATTTATGTTGTTGATGATGATTAATTTGGTGCGTTGCTTATTACATTGTATGGAAACATGTACTGCTTTAACTTAGTGCGAATTAATTTAATCTTGTTACAACTTAATGAACTGCTAAAAGATGAAAATAAGGATCCATTGATAGGCTGGCTTAGTGCTTAATTGGTCTACCCCCTTGGCCTTTGCTTGTCTAGGAGTCAGCTATTGATTGCCACTTTGATGGATCGGTCTTGCTGAGCTTTAGTTGCTCGAGCTTTGCTCTATGTGGTTTGCAGAAAATAAGGACGAGCAGGATGATGTAGGTGGAGATGACGATCGGTAGGACCAGTTCATGGACGAAGGCCACTACACTTGGGAGTGGTGCAGTCCGGACGAGTAGATCGATGATATGCCGGCAAGGTGTTTAGGGCAAAACACCTGTCTCTGCCGGATGGCCCATTGTGTATCACGGTGTGAGCGATTATATCTTATTGCTTCCGCTGTATTAGATGTTTTTGAATTTATTTGCTTCCGCACTGATGAGACTACGATGCAATATCTGAATCGGGATGGATGTAAAAGACTTGTATCTTTATCTCCATTATATTATTCTTATGTTTATATGTTGTAATACACTACTACAAATTGCTACTGTAGCGGCAGAAGAAAAAAACACGTAACGGCGCTAGTAAAAGTGAACCGTAGTTAAAAATCGCTATGATTTTTAACGGCGGGCCATATTACGGCCCGTCACTACAAATATTTTTTAGCGGCGGCCCGTAAAAAGCCCGCCGTCACAGCCCAGCCCACATGCTCTCCCAAATCCTAGAGTTGCAGCAGAATATAAAACGATTGGTCCCTTCACGGTCATTCCTACTCCCCCACCGCCCGGCCGCCGCCCTCCCCCCCCCCCACCCTCTCTCTCTCCCTCTCTACCTCTCTCTCACAGCTCGCCGTACCCCTCCCTCCCGCGTGGTGGCACCGCCGCCCCTCCCAAGCCCGGAGGCGGCACGCGACCAAGGGCCTCCCCGCGCGGCGGCGCTGCCGGCCGCTCCCGGCGTGGGTGCAACGCGACCTCGGGCCTCCCTGCGAGACGGCGCCGCCAGCCACTCCTCGGCGCTCCCCTCCTCCGGCGCCGCTAGCCGCTCCCCGGCGCTCCCCCTCCTCCGGCGCACGGTGCCTCGCACGGATCCGCAGCCTCCTCCTCCTCCGGCCCGCCGTCTCTCCCTCCTTCGACGCACGTCTCGGCGCATCCGGCGGCGGATTCGTGCCTCCCCTCTTCCGACGAGGCGCTCATCGTTCAAGCGTCGACGGCGCCGAGGGTGCTCCGTCCCCCATCCTTCAAGCGGCGACAACTCCGTTCCCCATCTCCGGGCAGCGGATCCGCCGTCTCTCCATGTCTTACGTGGTGGGTCCGACGGGGCCCACTTTTTTTATTTGCTATTTTGGCTGTAGCGGCGGGTGGTTTACAAATCTCGGATACCCGCCGCTATAGCCTTTTATTTGTAGCTGCGCACACGTAGCGGCGGGTGGCCATACCCGCCGCTACAGTGCGTTTCGAACCGTCGCTATAGAAGGTCTTTGTTGTAGTGATAATCGGGCATCACAGCGCGTTACGCCACCGAAGATGATCCTGGTGATGGAATCGCTTCTTCGTGAAGCAGGTCTGTCACAACTGTCCATTGTAGTGCTGATACTTCCACTTTGTGTCATTGGCAGCATGCACCGGCTGGTGCGAGCTTGCAGCTGCCACGGCAACGGCAGCGAATGTGGCTGCAGTTGTGGTGAAAGTCGTGAAGGCAGCTCACTTGTGCTTCCTTGGCATGATCCACAGGCGTAAGTTGGCAATTTTTTGATGTTTGTCCCTACTGCAGCTATCGAGAGGGTACTCAGATTTATTGGATCCACACACCCTCTTCATTGTGGCAGCGGCGGCGGCGACAACCACAACAAGTATCACTACTAGAATAGTGCTCTGCAGCAGCGGGCCAAAATAAGCGTCAGTGCCATGCCACTAAGGCCCTGTTACTACTTCGGTACAAAATTAGTCGCGGTCACGCGACCACGATGCCCCGCCTAGCACTCAGCCTATTATTGGAGCCGGTGGCGGTCCCTGAACCGTCACCGATGCCCTTAATATATTAACAAAAGAAGGGCGGGCCTCAGCACCGGTTGGGACCTTTCATAGACGGCGTCGCCCCGACGCCACCCGTCCATCTGTTGTCGAAGCAGGCACGCGCTCCCATTGTGCCGCGCGAGCCGTCGCACGAGGATGGGGAGCCTCCACTACGGGAGGAGCCATCGTAGCGGGAGGAGTGGGAGCCGCTGGTGCGGAAGGAGGAGCCATCGCCACCTGACTGGCCGCGAAGAAGCCCTCCACGACGGCCTCTAGCGCCTTTGAGCCGCCGCCACCCGATCTAGGCGGTGGAGGAGGAGGATGAGGACCTACGACCCACGTCGTCGCTACAGGAGCCGCCGGAGGAGTGGCACGGCTCGGAGGGGCATTCGCGAGGACTAGAGCCCGCCGGCCCCACGACCACCGGTGGCTCCGAGAGCGGCCCCAATGCTGACAGGTCATGGCCGGAGCAGGAGGAAGAGGAGGAAGGCGTCGTCGCTACCCTTAACTCTAGCCAGGTTGACGCGATGCGGCGCGCGCAGATAAGTGGTGGTGCGGTGCTGCACCCCCCCCCGACGTATATATAGGAGGGTGCTATCTTGACAGGGCCCGCTACTGCTGTTGAAAGCGTTGTGGTGGGCCTATGACCCGTTAGCCGTGACTCTCTAGTGTTTGCGACTACTTTGCGCATGTTGTTGTGGACACCGCTGTGTACCCCACCTTAGAGGCGGACGCCTCAAGAGACTGCCATTATGGTCAAAATGACATCCACCGCTAGTGTGTCACGGGCCTGAACATGCTTGTAGTTTCCCTCGGCGACGGTTGAGCCGCTAACAATGGTGTCGGTTAAGGTTTGGACTATGGTGCCAGATCTGGGATTTTGTAATTTTCTTGTCTGCTGTGGCATAATACCCTTTTAATGTATACAGGCAGCCGGATTACCACGAGCATCCGGCTACGACCACTGATCGTGATTAACAGTTGCAAGCTAAGATAGATCAGGTTACATGCTTTGGAACAGGAAGTAGTCTTCACACAGTAGTCAACTGCTAGCTAAGATAGATGGGTTTGCATGGTTACGAATACATGTTTTAAAAACACAAAGTGGCAGAACCAACTATGGTTCGGAATACATGTTTTAGAAACCCTAAAGGCCTTGTTCGGTTAGGCTTAGAAGGGTACGGGACACAGCCAATTTCACATGGAACAACAACATGTGGAACTGATCCAGCCCATCTAAAAAATGCCCATTCGATTAGGCCTAGAAGGAAATGAAACCTAGCATATTTTCAGTCATTCCATGCCTAAAAGCCCAACATCAGTCCTTGTATCCAACCCTATGGAACGGTGCCCACACTTGTTGACTCGTTGAAGCAAAGGACGCAATGGCAGACGACATTGCATTCTTTTTACGTGCCTACTTGTTAGAAATAATATAATTCCTCTAGTACATGGAAATACTACATCCAGGTGATAGAATACGTAAATGCATCAGAGACACACACATATGGCAAGGAAACACAACTCTAGGCAAACAGGGATCCCCAGTGGGGAGCTCATGGATTTGTAGGTCCACAAACATGGCCAAGAAAACTCCAAGCGTTCTTTCCAACTATGTTTATAGATGAATGATCCTTGTGACTCCCTGAAGGTGGTGGTGCCAAGATTGCAAAGGTAACCGACATCTTCACGGCCTTATGGACCATGTAAATATAGAATTGTGGCCACAGTTCGACACACACACAAAGAAGCAACTATTGTCTTGCACCAATATTAGATTCCAATCTCTAGTGGAGTTAGGATTAAAATAAAGCTACTCTATCACATGTCCTCTTGGGGTTATTGGTAGGTTTCGTACATTTTTGTCTTCACAACTAATTAAATGCATTTCATAAGTGATATTATTTGTATCATTACTATACCGTGTTTATGATTTTCTTGTTTATGGTTTGGATAGGCAATCCTCATTTCGTTCGTTGCATGTTTCATTCATGTGCATGGTTCTTACGCTTGCATGATGAATATGTTTAATTATTCTACTATCATGTATGCTACATGCCTTCTCTATAGTCCACATGTATATTATCACTGTACGATCTTAGATTGATTGATTTATGCCATAGCATAGGTTCAATGATTCATGTAGTAGATGCTCTAATTCTGACAAGAATTATTCTTGATTAATAGATAGGATTGTTTGTTCTGTGTCAAAAAAAATTGAGAAGATCATTCATAGGTGTTGATATTATAATCCTCCTTTCAGTGGGTATGTTATGTAAGTGCATTGATCAAGATCTTAGTTATATAAGGTGTATGTGTTTATACGTGTCTTTGCTACAAAACTATGCAAAGTGGGCTTCTATGTTTTACGAAGACAACAATAGGCTTTTCTCTTTTACCATCAAGATGTTACTCTTCTTTTTCCTTTTCCATGGGTTAAAACTTAATTACTATTTAAAATTGCTAACAGTAAAAAGGCACGTCAAAAGACAGGAATACCCTCAGTTGTTTCTGTCTCCATCTAACCCTACCGAATAGATGAAGCATTGTTCTTTTCTCTCTTTTTCCTGCGCCGTTCTTCCAGCATGCTGGCCGTCGCCGCCCCTTGCTCCTGCCAGCCCAACAAACTTCCCACTCCAGCGACCTACAAGCCGGCGAGCTCTTCCGCTCCTCCATACCCTCCCCACCTCGCCATTGGCACGCACCAGGGCGCGCGGTCCCAACTGGACCGGCCCCAAACCGTAGCGGCTGGGCCAACTACAGGGATGGCGGCAACAGACGACCCAACGGCGGCGGAGGACCAAGAGGCTTCAGACATCATTGATTTGCTGCAGGCGGCAGGTGGCCCTCAAATCCTCTACGATTTTGGTGAGAATTGAATCAGACCAGCATTTTGCACTTTATTGTGTTTTCTTCCAAATGTAGGAGAAATAGATGGTAAGCAGGTTGATGGACCGGGGATGAGAGAGCAGAAAAGACAAGAGAGGATGTTGAAGGAGTCAATGTTGGTAGTTCTGGACTTATTCATCATAACGAAGGTGTGGATATTCCATTTAATGATTCTTACCTGGTGAGCACAACCCAGATTACAATGAGAACACCCTATAATGAATTAATGAGTGTAGGTGTCAAATACGGCTCCATGATAGAATTTAGATTTGTTGTGAGACAATATGCTATCAACAAAGAATTTGATTTGGGCATTGAGGCAACTGATCCAAATAGATATAGAGGGTATTGCAAGGGTGACGACTGTCCTTGGAGCATACATGCATGCCGAATTTGTTTTGGTGCAGATGTTGTACATGTATTTAAAGTGATGGATGATATATACACTTCGCATACATGTATTTGAAGTTATGTTTTACTTCTCTGATTTCATTGTTTCATGCAGGTCATTGTACTAAATGATATACACACTTGTACATCGAGCAATAGAAGGACTACAACACCTACCGCTCCATGTGTTACTGACAAGGCTCTTTCTATCCTTAGGAAGAAATCTAATATGGGTGCTAAAGAGTTGCAGACCAAGTTGCAGGATGATCATGGATGTGTCATTGGATATTACATGGTCTAGAGGGGCAAATAGAGGGCTTTGAAAAAGTTGTATTGTGTATGGCAAGAGAGTTTCAAAGAGCTATACTGTTGGAGGGTTTAGGTCTTGCAGAAGATGCCAAACAGTGTTATTTAGATTGACACAGACATGGTTCATGGACAAATTTATTTCGGTAAGTTCTTTTGTGCACTTGGTCCTGGCATTGAATGTTTATTGGATGGATATAGGCCATACATTAGAATTGACTCCACTGCACTTAATGGTAAATGGAACGGTCATTTAGCCTCAGCTCTTGGTGTAGATGGTCAAAATTGGATGTATCCACTTGCTTTCTTTCTTTTATGATGAAACAGAAGTAAACTGGACATGGTTTATGTCATAACTGCATAAGGCTATAGGAGGTCTCCCTCTACTTGCAATTTGCACAGATGCCAACAATGCCTTAATCAATGCAGTGAAGACCATTTTCCCGAATGCTGAACATAGAGAATGCTTTGTTCATCTAGTGAAGAATTGTGTTAAAAAATCCTAAAAGCTTTACATGTTAAGAACTCCTATATCCAGCTGCAAGAGCATACAAGAGGGAAGTGCATGACCATCTTATGTCTACCATTTTGAGTGATCTTGAAGTGTCCTTGTGGTTTGAGCAACACCACAATCTAAAGTGGACAAGATGCAAATTCAACCCAGCAATCAAATATGACTATATCACGAACAACATAGCTGAGAGTTTTAATAACGGGATCGATGATCTCAAGGACCTACATGTGTGTGAGCTTGCTGATAAGCTTGGAGAGAAGATAATGATTTTGTTTTCTCAAGACAAGCATTGGAGAGAGGCTCACTTGGAATATCCTACCTGTTGTCTTACATATTTTGAGGGCAAGGACTAGAGGGTTGCAACACTTATCTGTTGTGCAAGGTGACCACTATGCCGCAGAGGTGCGAGACAATACCAATTGCCTCATCTGTCATGTTGCCAAGGCATACAACCATGAGTGTTCTTGTGAGGAATGGCAGCATACCTGTAGGCCATGTCCACGTGATTTGTGTGTGATAATAGCACAACCATTTAGACATGTTAGGATGGAGAACAATGTTCATCACTACTACTCTGTTGAAAAATGTTAAAAAAAATGCTTACAAGAGATTGGTAGAACAAATTACAGATAGGACACAATGGCCTAAAGTGGACATTCCAACTGATTTAGGTGCGCCCCTTGATAAGAGGGGTGTTGGCCGATAGAGAAAGAAAAGGTTCAAAAGTTGCCTAGAAGGTGGTGGTGCGAACATAAATGAGAAGTGCTCTCTTCTCATTTATGTTGCCTAGACTATGACTGCCAACATAAATGAGAAGAGAGCACTTCTTCACAGCTAGTTACTTCAATACCTACCAAACAAGTAACTCCAAAGTGTGCAGTTAGAAAGATTACTCCAAGAAAGATGAACAAAGCTTAATTGATGTCTTTCATGAATTGTCTTGTATTTTGCAAACTCATATGAGAAGACATAAACATTGTGATCATGCCTTCTCTATTGTGAAGTTCTGGTGTTTGCAAAACATAATTATGACATGTGCTAGTTAAGGTGGAAATGCTATTTCGTATGAATCGTGAGTTCAATATTGTGATTGGTTGTTGATGCCATTTGTGAATTTTAATGTTTTCATTGGCTGACTAAGTGTACAGGTGAAAAATAATGCTCAAACACGATATTATGATTGGTTACTGACTACTTATGAATTTTATTTATTTTCTTTGGCTCACTATGTGCGTATAGGTAAAAAAATAGCTCTTGTAGTGCGTGTGAGACATACAAGGGTAGTTCTATTTTTTTATGTATCCATACGGAGACTAAAATGCTCAAACACGAACCAGTGGTAAAGGAAAGGAAAAAATAACATTTTGATGGTAAAAGAGAGAATCCCATTGTTGTCTTGGTAAAAGAGAGAAGCCCATCATATCCGTGTTATAATAGCAATTGTCTCGTTTCAATATAACTTAGTTTATTTAATGACATTTGATTTTTCAGTGCATCAAACTACATCTATATTTTATCGTCTACCTTTGTTAGGACTATGGATGTTGTAGTATAATTATGAACACAGTAATTGGCTTGTATCAAATATAGTTCAATTGAAAGACATATGACAGCTCACTCGGACGAGGGGCAGCGAGAAGATTGACTAGTTGAGTTTGAACCCTAGACTTTTCATATCAAGTGATCTGGACTTCATCGCTGATCTAGAGATGTTGTTGTACATGACATTAGACAACTACTAGTGTCCTGGTTCGCTCAACGATCAGGCCAATCCACTGGCTACTCATCTGACCGCATTTACTTGCAATGCAGTGGCATGTTGACTCGGACAAACACTTTGCAACTAGTAGGAGGCACTCACACTGTGACACCCCGTGTCCTAATTTTTGCGAGTTAGTATTTTTAAAACTAATCTCAGGACTGGGTTGACCCACCCAAGAAGTTTCATTGACATGCAAAGTGTTTTGGACACTTATTAAATTCAAAAACACTTTCGTTTGAACTACAACCCCAATTTCTACAACATAAGTTTGGTCGACCAAAAGTATATGTTGTAGGGCATGTCAAATGAAAAATCTAGGACAAAACCCCACAGGATTTCATCAAGATTTCATACCCCAAATAAATCAGACAAACTTAGCATTTAAGCCTTTTCTCTAAATTTTCAGAATTAATCTAGAAAGGATTTTTGAGTAAACTCAACGTGCATGTCACTTTCTAGAGCTATACTTTTCAGAAAAATCCTTCCCTTTAATTTTTGAGCTCGGGAAGGCCATGCTTTTGATTTTACAAAAATCGGTTCAGACCACATTTGGAAATTGGGGGAAAAAGAAAAGATGCCAAAGCATATGCCCGCGGGCCCCGCCTGTCAGCGAGCCAGGGCCGCGCCCCGCGCCCGACCGGGCCGTACGCCGGCGCCGCGTGGACGGCGCCCTCGGCTGCGTCCCCACCTGATCGGAGGGACAAAGGGGAGGTCCCCTACCCGGTCGGAACCCCCCCCCCCTCTCCATTCCCTCTCTCTCTCCCGAGCTCCCACCCGAGCCGCCATTGCCGCCCGAGCTTGAAGCTCGACGCCCGGCCGCCCTACTTCCTCCCGAGCCAAACCGCTCCGTCCCAAAGCTCCGCCCCGACCTCCACTTGCTCCACGAAGTTGCCTCCCAAAAACCGTGGAGTAAATCGGACCAATTTCACGGGGACACCGCTC
This sequence comes from Chloris gayana, assembly GCA_031894775.1. Classification (NCBI taxonomy): domain Eukaryota; kingdom Viridiplantae; phylum Streptophyta; class Magnoliopsida; order Poales; family Poaceae; genus Chloris; species Chloris gayana. The sequence continues at coordinate 289,338 of JAUNZO010001841.1, read as the reverse complement.
GCCACCTCCGGCCGTTGCCGCCCAAATTACTTACCCTCCGGTGAGCTATTCTCCCCGTTCTTGAGCTAGTGCGTGTGCACGGTGATGGGGCGTGTTCCCAAACTCTAACCCCTCCTTGTCACCTCACTAGGTCGCCGGTTTTCTCATTCTCCCCACCGCGGAGCTCCGGCCGCCGCCACCTCCACGCCGACGGCCACCCACGGTCGTGCTCATCCCCAACCGAGGCCATGACGGGAGAGCCCATGCTCCGGTGAAGCTCCCGGCCAAGCCGCGCTTCGTTTGGTGCTTCCTCCTCGACGAACACCCCGTCGGATCACTCCACCACCGCCATCGCCGTCGCGCCGCCCCTCCGGTGAGCCTCCGGACGCGTGGAGCTTTCCGTCGAGTCCCTCGTGTCGTGCGGTGCACTCCGGGCCCTTGCAGGGCTACGCGCGGGCCATGGCCGCCGTTCCGGCCATGCGCCGGTGAGGCCACGAGGCGGGCCACACGGCCCGGGATCCCGTGTGGCCATAGCCACACGCGGATCCGGAACCCTGTGGTCCGCGGTTTGGCACGAGCGTGGGTTTTTAAAAATTAAATTCCGGATGGCAATTTCATAATTAGTGCCGAATTCCATTTAAACTTAGAAAATTCATATCTAGAGTTCTAGACCTCGAAAAATTGCAAACTAAATTTTGTTGGACTCCTTGAGACATGTACTATTTTATGGTGCATTTAGTTTGGCATAACCAGAAGCAATTTATTTAGGTTAAATTATTTTTAAGAGGCTTAAGTTAAATGCTTAGTTAATTCTTTAATTACCCCAATTTATGAAGCTTAATTTAATTATTATCTATAACAGGTGTCTAAGGACCAGGAGCAATTTAATTGCTATTTTACCTAGTTTTTCTAGGATTATTGAATTATTTTCTTGCACATGTGATAATGATTTAAATGCTTCATGGGAGTTGATGAAGGAGATTAAATTAAATCATCACCTTAAATCATTTCCACCTCGCTGGACACTAAGTTAAATTATACTCATGAATTAAATGTATTTGATGAAATTCGCACGTATTCCATAAAATATTCAATATCATGTTTTCATCAAAATTTACACATCACCTTTGCATCATGTAGCTGCGGTGGTGAACGTGGTAACCGGCGAGGAGGAGCCGAAGCTGCTGCTGTTGCTGACCCAGCTGTTCAGGGTCAAGCTCAAGGCAAGCCCCGGTGCACAACCTTTTAATTTAAGCATTTTAATTTCATCACCGTGTTTGTAGGTCTGTATTGTGCATTAGGTCTACAGGAGTTATGATGAAACCCTAGCATGCAGTAGGACCCCGTTATCCTGGTTCGATCACCCTACGCTAGATGCTTGCATAACTAGGGCGATGATCCGTCGAGTGGTACGGAGACCACTCGTAGATAGGACAATCACTTTTTTTTTGGACACGATGCTAAGTATTGAGAAGAGAATGGAAAATTGGAGACCGGACGGGCAACTAGGTGGAAAGTGAAGGACTAAAAGAGTCTTCAAGGTTGTAGCCCCGTCCGTGCACACAAGGACCGCGTCGTGTCCGGCCCATGTGGATAAGTTTGAACGTACTGCTTGCATGCTGGATTGATTGGGCCCGATAAACCGACGTACCGATGGTTGCTGTATGTTAGAGAGATACCCTACTCCCTTGGTTACTTGGCAGGAAATTTGGGAGGAGAGAAGGGAGCACTCTACTCATGGATGACGTCCGGGACGGCATCGCGTAGGGGACCCTTCTCGGGGAGCTAGGCCCGACTAACACTACGAGTGCCGGCTAGGAAAGGTTGTCTCATGCGGCTTCGGGAAGCGCGCATGTGACGTGCGGACAGGTTGCTCCTGCAGGATGTAAATCGATTCGAATCGCTGCCCCTCACAAGTAACGAGTACCACTTATCTCGTCCACCGGAACGTAGTAAGAAGAGAAACAATGATGATGATGATTATGATTAATTTGCTGTATTGTTTAATTACTTGTTTGGAAACATGTAATGCAGTAGCTTAGTGCAAATTAAATTTATTCTTTACTGCAACTTAATTAAACTGCTAAAAGTTGAAAGTAAGGATTCACTTGTAAGCCAGCTTAGTGCTTAATGTATCCTACCCTGGCCCTTGCATGTCTAGGAGTTGGTTGTAGATGGCCACTTTGACGGGTCGGTCTTGCCGAGCTCTAGTTGCTCGAGCTTTGCTCTATGTGGTTTCGAGAGGACCTCGTGGGACAGGACTTCGACGCCGGAGATGATGTCCGGCAGGATCGAGTCCGGATGACGGCCACTACACTTGGGAGTGATGCGGCCCGGAGGAGTAGTGTTGATGATGTGCCGGTAAGGTGTTCTAGGGCAAGAACATCTGTCTCTGCCGGATGCCCGTGGTGTATCGCCGAGAGAGCGATTGTATCTTATTTGCTTCCGTTGTTTAGTTAATTTCCAAACTTATTAGCTTCGATGCTTATGAGACTCCGATGTACGTTTGTACTTGGGATGAATGTAAGACTTGTACTTATATTCATTGTATCATGCTTATGTTTGTATGTTGCATCACAGCGCGTGATGCCACCCATGATGATCCTGGAGACGGAAACGCCTCTTCGTGAGGCGGGTCTGTCACACACACACACATTCAGTGACTTGATGGTTTGGAGGACTCCTTGCATTCTCACCACATAGCCTGCTTGCTAATACTTTGCTTGGGGCTTGTACAAACACTTTGGGCCAATCGGTTGCAGCTCCAAGGATCGGGCGGAACACTCGGCAAGGGCTCCGCGTGGTCTCACCCGAGGCGGCTAGCACCCCCAACCCGCCGCCGAACCACCAGCAAATCGACGGCGGCCAGCGGCGGCGCTCAACAAGGTTGCTGTCCGCAAGCTCCTTCGTCCCCTCTTTCGTTGTTTGCTCTTCCTCCCGTGGCCTCCTTCCTTCAAGATCCCTATGCTATTGCCTTAGATCGAGCTCTTACTCACCGGATCTGGGCTGTCAAGGACCCAAACTGGAGTGCTAGGGAGGCTTCGCAGCCATGCCAGAAGCAGCTCCCGGCGGCGGCGACGGCTCCAAGCCTACACGGGATGAGGCCATAGACGGGGTGCCGTGGGGCTAAGTGCGTCGCCAAGGTCCGGGTCTGTGCGATGGCGCCTCAGGCCTCAGTGGCGGGCCCAAGGTGCGCGGCGAGGGCAATGGCTTTTTGCTCACAGGATCCGGGCCTGCTCGGACTGGATCTAGTCCTCCCGGGCTCTGGAGTTCGATGCGTTCGGTGCGATGCGCGCATCGATGGCAGCGTCATGCACCTCCGCGGTGGCTTCTGATCGTTGACACGCTTACCTGGCAGGTTGTGTCTCCAACAGATGAGCGGTCGAGCCTCCCAGCTTGTCGTGCCATGGCACCCCTCAGCATGCTCGATCCGCACAAAATACAGTGCTGCAGCTGAGTTTTTGCCTTCGGCAAAAGTGAGGTAAGTGCAGGGCGCTAGGTGAAAACTTCATTGCAACAATGACGTCTGTATGCGCCATTTCCTCCTTGGAGGTGTTGCATAGGTGCTCTACGCTGCATATCTCAGGTTCTCAGGTGAAAACCTTGATTTAGCCTAGCGCTGGTTCGGGCTGGTTCGGGCAATGACGACGTTCATCACGTCGACCCTCCCTAAAGGCATTACCTTGGGGATGATATGCATGGGCTCTTCATTGCCTTGTGATGATATGCATCGGCTCTCTGTTTGCTTCGTCACGGCATGGATCTCAGAATACCTCTGTTGTCGGTGACCACCATGCTTTCGGTCACTGTTCGCATTAGCCAAGTGCTGGTGCTTGTCTCTTGTTGATGACTTGGCTTTGCTGTTGTCATTGTTCCCTGATATCAATGTCTCATTATATGCCGGGTTAACGAGACCATGATCCCCTCACTTGGATCTCCTCGTTCTCCTTTTGACGACACTTCCTCCTTTGTGGATTCCTCTCCTCAAAGGGCATAAAAACTAACCATGTTAGTGTATGAATAAAGGAGAGTCCGCTGTGGTTTTTTGGACATATGTATCCAAGTAAAGAGACGTGAAACAACTCTAGTCATACAAAAGAGAGACTCTACGTGCCGTCTTTTAATAAATATATATTATTAATGGTTGTATGACATAATTCCTTTCTTCCATGTACAATGATGCTATGAGTTGTCTCTTACATTTGAACATTGTCAGTTTTCTTTCCAATGCCTTTGTGTACTTATTGGGTTTCTAAGAAACTTGGGGCGAATCTGCTATATAAAAACCAACTAGATCTGTGAAAATCCCGTCCCTAAACTTCATCAAGTAAACTTATGTGTATCAAGGATAAAACAAAACTGATCCCGGTTTCAAGTCTGCTGCGCATTGCAAGCCACCAGCCGCTGGATATGTAACCATCGCTATTAACTCGATTAATAGAGGTGGCTGAAGACACCACCACCTCTATTAGTAATCCCATTGTGGCAGTTGGGATTGCAAGCCGCAGCTATTGAGTTCAATAATAGCGGCGGTCGACAATGTAAGCCGCCGCTACAGTAGTGTACATCAGTGATGGCTGGTCTCAATTGTGAGGCTACAAATGATTTTTTGTAGCCTCGCAATCGTAACCGTGATTGTGCTGGCCCGCTGCTGGAGCTCTCCCAATCACGGCTATAGTGCGTGATTCCTATTGTGCGTGTGTGCATAGCGGAAAATATGAAAGTAGATGAGGCTGCTATATATATGTATATTTTAGAATCTCTAGAAAAGTAAACAGTTTACTGTACCATAGATGTGTTTGCTGAGGCTTCCGTTAGCTGCATACTCAAAGCAGAGAAATTTCTCTTTCCTATGTTGTTTACTGAAGCAGTAGCCAATTAGCTTGACCACGTTTTCGTGGTCGACCATCGTTACAGCATTAATCTCCTTCTGAAATTCCTTGTCGTGCGCTGCAGAAGTTTCTCTAAGTTTCTTGATGGCGACCAGTCGTCCATCTGGAAGAATTCCCTGTATATAGTCCGACCCAATAATAGTAGTGTTATGATAAATCAATTTAAAAGAACAGAAACAAGTGCATTCATACCTTATAAACTACTGCAAAGGAGCCTTTACCAATTTCATCAGAAAAACCTTTGCTGATTTCATTCAAGTACTCCACTGACATTTCCCTGTGGTCCATTTTTGATGGTTCTGTCTACAAAACAGTCAGAAAGGCAGAGAACCATTAATATTAGAGAACAGGCCAAATTAAGCTAGTACGGTTTACTCCATCCTCAAAATGTGGACGTTCCGACAGTCAAAACTGACCTTCCTGGGAGATACATCCAGTGCAAATTGGATGTCCCAAACGACATCATTTCAAGAATATAGGGAGTATAACAAAGCAATGACAACTCGTATATAATGGGCAGACAATAATATGTAAATACGATTCAAACAGATCTATCTGAATGGCACCTGCTTTTAGAACGAAAGTGCGTGAGAAAGGAACTCACCCGGGCGAGACTGCTATTGGAGATGCTAACTGGAGGGGAAACGGAGGGAGGACAGCGCATATATAGAAGGTAATAACTGCTTCGGTTGTAGTATGAAAGAACAATTCCATGCACATGGCACCCAAACTCAGACTTAGGCCAGTCTCAGTGGGGGTTTCATAGACAATAAATAGAGTGCCATGTAGACATTTTTGATGATGTGGCAGTGTATTAATGAGGAGAGAGGTGAAATGAGTTTCATGAGGATGAAACTCTCCGTACACAGTTACCTAGACAGTTTGTGTCTTGCATTAACCTAGAAAACAACAATAGATGAAACTATGCATTGAGAGAGGGGTGTTTCATCCTAGTTTCAAACACTTTTAGATGACGTGTCACTCTAGGTAACTGTGTCCATGAAACTTCCATTGAGACTGGCCTTAAAGCGATACGTGAATAAATGCTTTTATGGAATGGGAATTAGGTCATTCTCAATGTACTATTCATTTGCTATTAATTAGTTATCACACCAGAAAAATAGATGATATAGTAAGAAAATTAATGAAAAGAGAGGGTAAGCCTTACATCCTAATGAAAGGTCATGGTCTCTGTTTCTAAATTAATCAGAGACAAATAAAAGTGTATTGTGATTTGTTTTCTTTGATCCTCAACAAAATCAATATCTAGAGCCACATTTTATTTCTTACTAAATGCATTACAATTTTTAAGCAGAGTCAACTACTAAATTTTATATGGTGTCATTTAATACGAACTCCAGATCCCTGATGCCAACCTTTCACATGTTAGCACAGCGCAGCCGCTACATTGGGTCAAACAATCATTGTTTTTTGCCTAGACACACAAATTTACTTGGTTATTGTCGGCTCATCATTTTTTTGCGGGGTTTTGTCGGTTCATCATTGATTGAGGGTGCACTGATGTTGACTTGAGAATCACATCGGGCATGTACAACACTAATAAATGAGTGGACTCTTGAACTGATGTGTCGGTGTATTTTTACAAATAGCCCGTCTAACTCTTAAAGAAACGGTTGGATGGACTCTTAATGAAGAGACGGTCTCTATCACATGTTCCAATGTAAGCGACAACTCTTAGCACCGTTGTACAAGTGAAGAGACGACTTATGTCATACAATCATTAATAATATGTATTTATTAAAAGACAACATGTAAAGTCTCTCTTTTATATGACTAGAGTTGTTTTATGTCTCTTTGCTTGGAGACATGTGCCTGAGAGATGACAATGGCCTCTTCTTTGTACATGCACTCGTGTATAACGCTAATAAATAAGTGGGCTCTTAAGTTGATATAACAGTATATTTTTTCAAATAGCATCTCTCCGGCACTTGAAGAAACGGTTAGGTGGGCTCTTGACGAAGAGACTGTCTCTATCACGTGTTCCGATGTAAGAGACAACTCTGAACACCGTTGTATATGTGAAGAGACAACTCATGTCATACAATCATTAATAATATGTATTTATTAAAAACCGCATGTAGAGTCTCTCCTTTGTATGACTAGAATTGTTTCATGTCTCTTTATTTGAATACATGTGCCCAAGAGACCACAACGGACTCTCCTTTGTATGTGCCTAAAATATTTGGTTACCTCGAGAGCAGGGCCAATTGAATGCAGTTAACCAGTGAACACCCAAGCAAGGCGTTCCACTTAATTAAACAATGAAGTAGTATGAATTAAATTTAACCCTTGTTTAAGAAGGACAAATTCGTAATTGCCTAAACGTTGAATAGGTATCCATCCTAAAAAGAAAAATCAAAAGTTGTTTTTTTTCTTTGGAATACGTAGGAAAGCTACATATCTATACTAAGAAGAGCTGTTTTCTTGCCGCGGCCAATGTCTCGCCGCCAGAAATTAGCCCTTCTTTCAGGCTGATCATTCTAAATTAAACATCGAATATCTCTTTTCCAAGTTCTAAAGAGATTCTCACCCGATTGCTATGGATGAGCTGGTTACCTAGTGCCTGCAGAAGCTATATAGAGAGATTCCCACTCGTCTGCCCACACATCGTTGCACCAGGATGCTACAAATTATTGGAACCAAGATAATTAAGCCTTTACATTTAGGATTACAACCACGTCCCATGCTGCGTACACCACAGCTCCGTCTGTGTGCCGCCAGGAACCACTGATTTGGAGTAAAAGGCATAGGAGAAAAGAGATAGTTGCCAAAGAGATCCATAATTTTATTTCCGACAATATCCATAATACTTCATACTATTTAATAAACTACGTTATAACTTAAAGGGTTAAAGTATTATATCTAAACTACACTATAACAATTTAGCACTGTAGGCACGCATCCCAATACTATATAGCCTCGACATGGAAAATGGACCGTGGCTACAGTTAGAGCCACTAGGATGGTTTTTTTTATTTTGACACCTAAAAATGTAAAAATCAATTCTAAAAAAATTTGCAAGAATTGCTTTATAATAAGCAGTCTTATCAATATCCAAAATTCGTTAAGTATTGTGTGGGTACCTAAAGGTATCTGCTCAACGTAGGTGTAGGGGGTACAAGAAGGGAGGGCGCGTTGCCTGCCTTCATTTTTATTGGATATAGCATATGAGAGAACTTCAAACTACTTATTTGCAACAGCTAGCTGAATAATAGAAAAAATAAGCAAGGAAGGAATAGGGAGGATAATAAGAAATAAGTAAGTCAAGTCGGACGGGGCTACGTTTCCATGGCCCATGGCTATAGTGGCTATTATAGCCACTGCCCATGTCTTCAACCGAGAGCACTATAGCCACGGTTGAAGCAACCGTGGCTATAGAGGGCGAGGCGCACGATGGGAAGGTCTTTAGTACCACCTCGTCCACCCGCCTTAAAAACGACGCCACGCCAGCCGTTTCAAATTTTCTAAAGAACTTCTTCCATCCCTGTTGTGGCCTCGTGGGTCGCTAGGTCATGGCCCGGCCGAATCCGGGTCCGCCTTCATGGTGCGCTATGGTAGTAGAGCCCCCGTCCAGGGGCTTGGGCCCACTAGGCCAACTTTTTATTTTTTTAAAAAATAAGTGTAACATCCTCGGCACATGGCTTAATAGGATTGATAGAATACTCATGTCAACAAGTTGGAACTTCTTTTCCGTAAGCTCATCTCTAAAGAACTCTCGAGTTAAGCATGCTTGGTCCGGAGAAATTTAGGGATGGGTGACCGATCGAGAAGTCTTTTCCAGGGTGCACTAGTAGGACAAAAGTGCGCAGAAACGACTAGTGTTGACCTGTGAGGAAAGTCTTGAGAGCCTATTGAGCTGCCAGGTGTATGTGGGCCCAGCCTAGAGTGGCGGGACGTTACGGTTGGTATCGAGCCGACTCTCACGGTTTCACGGGCGCGTGTGTCGCACGTGTGCACACATGGTGTGCATGGCCGGTGTGCACCGGAGCGGTCACACGAGCATGGCACGAGCACCGGCGAGTAGATACAAGAACGTGACCAAGAGAGGAAGTTCCTCGGCTTTGGATTGACCAATGAGGACGTCGGTCTTCTAAGGGGTGAGTGTGTAACATTCGGCCCACGGCTTAATAGGATTGATAGAATACTAGTGTCAACAAGTTACGGCTTCTTTTCCGGAAGCTCAACTCTAAAGAGCTCTCGGGTTAAGCGTGCTTGGCCTAGAGGAATTTATGGATGGGTGACCTACTAGAAAGTCTTTCTCGTGTGTGCACTAGTGAGGACAAAAGTGTATAGAAATGACTAGGCTTGACCTGTGAGGGAAATCTTGAGGTTGTTTTAGAGATGAACTTCCGGAAAAGAAGTTGCAACTTGTTGACATGAGTATTCTATCAATCCTATTAAGACCTGGCTTAGGATGTTACAATAAGAATGTAGAGGCCATTTTTATTAAAGTATTTAATTAATAATGCTTGGTATACTAGGTTACTTTTTTTGAATTTTATAAAAAATAAGAAGGCATAGGACATTTTTATTTAAAGTGTTTAATTAATAATCCTTGGGCCCACTAGTCACTTATTTTTAATTTTTTTTGAAAAAATAAGGAGGTAGAGGCCATTTTTATTAAAATATTTAATTAATAATGCTTGTGCCCACCGGGTCACTTTTTTGAAATTGTACAAAATAAGAAGATAGAGCCCATTTTTTATTACAGTATTTGATTAATAATGCTTGGTATACTAGTCACTTTTTTTAATTTTTTTTAAAGATAAGAAGATAGATGCATTTTTTTATTAAAGTAGTTATTTAATAATGCTTGGCCCAATGGGCCACTTTTTTGAATTTTTTAAAAATACGAATGTAGAGGCTATTTTTTATTAAATTAGTTATTTGGTAATGATGGGCCCGCTAGATCACTTTTTTTGAATTTTTATAAGATAAGAAGACAGTAGACTTTTTTATATAAAGTAGTTAATTAATAATGCTTGGACCTACTAGCCACTTGTTTTGAATTTTTTAAAAATAAGAAGGTAGACACCATTTTTTATTAGACTATCTACAGAGCGAGCCGACACCGCTTCTACTAACGCTGTGGCATAGAAAAATAAAGTAAGAAAGGCTGCAACGCAGGACGGTAAAAGAAACTGCAAAACAACATAAGGCCATTCTGCCACTACAACCAGCGTAAATGTTGGGTTACCCTAGCGTAAATGTTGGGTTACCCTCGGAAGCCAACCGTGGCTATTGCATCCTATATATGGCAGCGCCCCGTCCGCCGCCGCCATCCATTCTCTGTCGTGCAGTCAAGACGCCGTCACGCTGCCAAATCTCCTCGCCGCCCTCAGCCGTCTCCCGGACCTCCTCCTCTCCAGCGAGCCCGCCCGAGCTCCTCCTCTCCGTGCGCCGGAGCTCCTCCTCGCGCGCTGGCCGGAGCTCCTCCTCTCCTCCCGCCGGATCTCCTCATCACACGCCAGCCCAAGCTCCTCCTTCTGCGCCTGCCCGAGCTCCTCCTCGTGTGCTGGCCTGAGCTCCTCCTCTCGCCCGTCCGAGTTCCTCCACCGCTGCCAGCCCCGCGAGCTCCTCGTGCGCCCCTTGGAGCTCTCGAACCTCTTCTCTAGCGCGTTGTTGCCCTCCACCGCCGGAGGTCCTCCTCGCATGCGGCCCGCCCAAAGAGCTCCTCCACGCGCGCTCGCACGATCTACCGGACCTCCTCCTCTCGGCACTCTAGTATGCCCTTCCCTGGTCCGTGAGCTCGTCGGTTCCGACCGTGCTTGTATGATGCTGGTGTAGCAACCAATTCTGTCTTGCTTGTGTCATGCTCCTAATTCTGTCATGGTCGATGCTCCCAATGCTCGTGTGGTAGCTTCTACCTACTAGTATTTCTTGGCACTCCCTAGGTGCCTGTTTTATATTAGAGTATAATTAACACTAATATAGGACATTTACCTATGAAAATAGCTATATATTTGTATATGCATGGTTTTGGAGCTTTATTGCATATATAGGTAAAATTGGCATAAATGAAGGCTGTACGGAGGACAAAGGACAAAGGAGGCACAAAAGGCCTACTGCGCTAATCGGCATAGATGTGTGCGGATTGGCACATGTGATGATTTGGCCCATTAAGGGTAGTCCAAGGTCCACTCCACCTGTATGTAAGGTTAATTGCGCAAGATACTTGAAGATATCTATCTTGAACAGATTTAGGAAACTTCAAGATCGAAACGTGCAATGCAAGACATTATCTCGAAGATCATGAATTGGAAGGCCCACATGGAAGCTATGGAAGATATGAGAACCGGCTCGGATGGAGATCGATGAGGGACATGGCTCGCGAAGATTGGCACGTCCTGCGCGCTGATCGGTGCATTATGGAAACTGCCAGCCTCCTATTCCTTTACATACTTAGTCTCTATAAATACTTGTAAAACCCTAGAACAACAGTAGACAACAGAGAGGGACATCGAATTCGTGAGTTAGAGCCACCGGGGCTTTGTCCCGTTAGAAAAGATCTCTAGTTGAGTTTCAAGAACCATTGGTGATTAGAGTTGATCCATCAATAGGCCTTCTAGATGGTGATGTATCTTACACTATGTATCTCAAGGATGATTACATGTTGATGATGGTTTTAGTGATTTGTTGATCTTGATTCTATAATCATGCATATGCTTGTTCCAATTGCTTAGTTCTAGGCTAAGTATTTAGATGCTATCTTAATCGTGGTGATTAGAACGGTACTCCGATCTATTATTGATTATAGTTGTGTGATGATGCTATTGGTATGGTTTAGTAGTGACAGTCCTAAGCTTGCACAACACCCATAGATAGTTATGTAGGATAATACGCTTGAACGATTAATGGTTTGTCACCGGCAGCGATAGATCGGAGGCCACTCGGAAAGGTGGGATATTATTATTCGTCTATGGTTTACCTATTATGATGCTATCTAATTAGACTTTCCGGTTACGATCTCAACTCGGTAGATATCTGGTTACTCACATAAGCTTACTAGCTAATCATGTCTCTGAAGTTATTAGTTCGAAGATTCCTAGAGCGCGATGATTGGCACATGACTACATCGATCGGCTCACCAACGACATCGCATCGATCGGCTCACCCAAGTGTGCCGATCAGCACAACAGCCACCAACATCTGTCTTAACCTCAACAAGCCAGCAATAGTTCCATTAGACCCTTTTACTGTTAGCAATAATTCAATTCCCATTAATTCTTGTGGCTTTGATTAAACCTTGAAATACTCTAAGGAAAAAAGTGCTACAATTGTACAACGTGCTCTTGTGGTATATAAGTGAGTGTGTAGTGTCGTATACTTGCCATATGGGTATACAATAGTTGAAGGAATGAGTGATCAGAGGTATGGTGGCATACTAATGAAGATAAGATCTGGTTGAGAGGGCCCACGAGTGGTGCCCGACCAGTATAGAATAACAGAAGATTTCATATACCGGTATGGAAATAAGGAGGACGTAAAGACCGACATATGATGACTTGATTGACAAGTAAAGAAGGAATGGTAGTCCGATAGGACTCTTAATCAATAAGGAAAGCCTAGAGATAGAGCTTCCAAATCTGTAATCCCTGTAATCAACTAAGACTCTGCATGTAACCCTAGCTCCTCCGGATATATAAGCCGGAGCAGGGACCTCTCGAAAACTCTCTAGACAACTCGCAATTAGCAATCTGCTAAGAGCAATACATAACACACAAGACGTAGCGTATTAGGCTCCATCGAGAGGCCTAAACCTGTCTAAAATCGCATGTTCTTGTGTGTTTCGTGTGTTTCACTATCGAATTCCATGCTCGTGAGGGACCAGGTAGTTCTAGTGCGAGTTTAAGACTCGACATTTGGCGCGCCAGGAAGGGGTCCTGGCGAGTTCGATGGCTTCTTCGTTCGATGTCGACTTCGCACCCGGCTTCACGATCCGCTTCGGGTCTCTCGACTTCGAGGCCGATTCCGCCGGAAATCTACACCTGATGAATCTGGTTTGCAATTTGGTCGCTGCTATCGAAGCGCGATCACCGGATGCGATCAAAACCTCCTCTCGTGGAACCTAGTGGGATTGACGCAGCTTCGGCGTGAACAATCGGACCGCTTATGCTTCCGATCGGGCTAGCCAATCAGGCAAAGATCATGACCGCTACCCGGTCCGTGACGATATGCAACTCTCTAGAGCCTGAAAACGATTTCGAGGAGGGACTCGAGACCTCCTTCCAAGTATTTATGACTATGTCCATTCTTCGACCTCGCGCGACGCCCGAAGAGATCACGGCTGAAAGAGATAGAATGGTAAGAGAAGAAGCAGATCGTCGACAACGTGAAGCGAGACAAGATGGATGGAGAAGACCCGCGTCCACCGCCCTCGTCGGTGGCTCCGATGAACAATGCTCGTGCAAACATCGCCGGCACTAGCCAGGATGGAGGTGGGGCTCCAGCCTACGGCTCCACCCGGCACCGGACCTCTCGTCGAACAAGCCGTTGACGCGACGGACCATTCACCAGGTTATAATAACCAACGTGGATGTCGCAGCGGAAGAAATCTCCGTTCCTCTAGTAGGGCCTTGAATTTGGACTCTATGGAGGTCGAGTTAAACGGCGCTCGAGTCTTCACGTCGCCAATTCATAACATTGTAGGTGTGAAGCAGATTCTGGAGACTATTCCGGAAGAAGTGTGTAACTTGACACCAGGGTTACAGGTGCGCCTTGTTTGGTTGACGCGGCTGCTCCGCAAACCATCCAGCTCGTGCGAGATAGAGCGCAATCTTCTAGTCGATCTCGTTCGCTCTCGGACTGGTATGCGAGGACCCGGTCGGAGGGAGCCTCTTGTGGCGGAAGAATCGGAAACCGACATACGCCAATTGCGGATGAACATGACCGTGCGCTCGATGAGAATTTACGCATACCACTCAACGGTAATCGTGATGCTCGTAACGTGCTCATTGATCATCATGCTAAAAGAGTGGAAGACCGACGGAGACGAGAAGATGATGAACGACGGTGGACCGGTCATGTCAATGATCGTCCGGTGGATCCCGTGCCGCCACCGGCGCCCGCAATCGGTTCGGCTAGGCATAGGCAGGCTGCTTCAAGCACCACCGCCAGCCGACAGTATATTGTCGGCGCAATGACAATCGAGGGCGGGGCAACCGGTCCACGCAACGTGATGACCACCCGAGAACAGATGACTACCATGATGATCGAGGCCGACGGGTACGAGACCGTAGGAACAGACGGAGAACCTCGATAAGGCAACAATAATTGCCAAGATCCGCCTCCACCTCCGCCTCCATCTCCACCTCCGCCTCCTCCGGCGCAGGGCCTCGGTGCTGGAGATCGGGATGACCTTTATCATGACAATTCGGATGACGACAGGCCTCACAATTACCGACATTACAAACGCCGTTCGCCATCACCGGTCTGGACCGGTCCGGAAGATGACCAATACTCCATAATCCCAGCATATACGTGGGATTTGCGTATTTGCAAATACCCCAGGGGATTTAAGCTTGGGGCTATTGACAAATATGATGGCAAGGCTCCCCAGCTGAGTGGCTTCGCATGTACACAGCTGCCATCCGGTCTGCGGGAGGTGACACTTTTGTTTTGGCAAACTATCTTTCGATGTGCATGGAACAGGTTGGACGCTTGTGGTTACAATCTCTACCCAAGGAATCTATTTCTTCTTGGGGCGATCTTACTAAAAAGTTCGTTGAGAATTTTTAGGCATCTTGTGAAAAGCCAGGAAACTTCTTCGACCTCAACAGTCGAAGCGAAACCCGATGAGATGCTTACGGACTTCATTAGGCGTTTCTGCAGCAAGAAGGCCCTAATCCCCAATGTTCCTGATCAGCAAGTGATTGCTACGTTCCAAGCTGGCGTCCGAAGTGAAGCATTGATGCATAAGATCGGCAGGTATAACCGAAATCTTACCATGACGACGTTAGAGTGCTTCAAGATAGCAGACCACTATGCTGCTGGAGAATCGACCGTGGTCAATCTGCGTGGGAACAAAGGGAAGGAGTCGAAGCATGATCATGGCAACCAGTCTAGCTCCAAGAATAACAAACGCAAAGCCGACAACCTCGTCGCTGCCGTGGACCAGTTTCATGGAGGAGACCGCCCCGCACCGCCTAAGAGGCAGCCAAGAGAACGAGTTTTGTTTGAAGCCTTACTTGATGGGCCTTGCATGACTCATAATGAGAATAAGAAATGCTCCTTGCTGAGATTGTTTGCTTCAATTGAGTTGAAGGTGGCACCCCAGTTTGGCAGCTTAATCGGCGGGATGATAAGGGCAAAGACAGAAGCGTGATGATGATGGAGATGATGATGAAGGCTTTGAGAAACCGCTTAGAGAAGTGAACTTCATCTGCGGAGGACCGGACGCGTATGAGTCAAAGCGCAAACAGAAGTTAGCACTCGGGGAGGACAATGTCTGTCGCTCCCGCGACTCCTGAATATCTACGATGGTCGAAAGTACCAATCACATTCAGCAGGGACGACCATCCAAAAGTCTTGCCTAAAGCTGGTCGATATCCACTCGTTCGGCACCAATTGTCTAGGAGGTGCATTTGAAGAAAACCTTCATTGATGGAGGTAGTTGCCTGGATATACTCTTTGCTAAAACTCTGCTAGAGCTTGGTCTCTCGGTTGCAGACTTGGATCATAGCGTTTCGCCGTTTCATGGTATAATACCCGACCGTAATAGTTATCCTTTGGGGCAGATCACTCTGCCGGTGAATTTTGGAACAAAGGAGAATTACGGAAGGGACAACATCATTTTTCATGTGGCTGATATCAATTCTGCATATCATGTCATATTGTCAAGGCCGGCTTTGGCTAATTTCATGGCAATCCCGAATTACCGGTATTTGATGCTCGAAGATGCCTGGACCCAAGGGGGTCTTATCGTTCCGGTGTGATACCAAGACCGCATATGCTTATGAAGTACACGATATTGAGTTGGCAACTCGTGTCAATTCGAGAGGAAGAGCGTCGGGAAATCGGGCGAGCGGCTAGCGCCCTTGAGATGCAAGCGTCGCTTGAGGAAGAAGCTCCACCCAAGAAGATCGCCAAGGAGAAATTGAAGGCTGATGCGGTTGCTTCCAAGACTATTCAGCTTGATGAGATAGACCCCTCTAAGGTCACCCATATCGGGTGTGACGGGGACAAATAGGAAAACGCGCTCACTCTTTTCCTCCAGGAAAATTGGGACAGCTTTGCATGGCAACCTTCCGACATGTCGGGTGTCCCTAGGGAGAAGATTGAGCATGCATTGTTGGTGCGTCCTGACGCGAAGCCGATCAAGCAAAAGCTCCGGAGGTTTGCTCAAGACCGCAAGGAGGCAATCAAGAAAGATATTACTAGATTATTAGCAACTAAGTTCATTAGGGAGGTGTATCATCCGGATTGGCTTGCCAATCCAGCTTCGGTACCAAAGAAGAATGCTAAAGAATTAAGAATGTGTGTTGATTATACTGATCTCAACAAGGCTTGTCCCAAAGACCACTTCGCACCGCCTCGGATCTACCAAGTTGTTGATTCAACCGTTGGCTACGAGTGTCTTTGTCCTTCATGCTTATTTTGGATATCACCGGATTCCCTTGAAGGTCGAAGATCAGATCAAGACCGCGTTCATCACCCCATTTGGATGTCGTTCGGTCCGAAGAATTCGAGCGCTACTTATCAGCGTGGCATGCAACGTTGTTTGGACTCGCAAATTGAAAGGAACGCTGAAGCATATGTGGATTGTATAGTGGTTAAATCCCGGAAGGTCGAAGATCTTCTCTCCGACCTGACAGAGACCTTTAGCAATCTGCGGAACTTTTCTATGAAGCTTAATCCTGGTAAGTGCGTGTTTGGGGTTCGGTCTGAAAAGTTACTTGGATATTTGGTGTCGTGGTGTGGCATTGAAGCTAATCTGGAAGATCGTCAACATGAAACCTCCCAGCTGCTTGAAGGATGTGTAGAAGTTAACTCGGATGTATGGCCGCTTTGAGCCACTTCATTTCAAGGTCGGGGGTCGGAGGCCTCCCTTTCTTTAAATTGCTCAAGAAGCAAGATAAGTTTGAGTGGACAGATGAGGCTTAAGTCGCATTTGAACAGCTCAAGGGATATCTCAGTAATCCGCTGGTATTGATACTCGCTGAACTCGAAGAAACCATTCAATTGTACATATCTCGCAACGACTCATGTTGTGAGTACAGTATTGGCAGTTGATGGGAGGGAAGAAGGACATTTGCAACTAGTTCAACACCCGGTATACTTCGTGAGTGAAGTTCGACGGAGTCAAGGATGCGATATCTTCAAATGCAGAAATTGATATATGCTATTGTGATAACATTACGGAAGCTGAAGCACTATTTTCAAGCACATCCTATCGAACTTAAGACCGGGTTTGCCATTGGGGATGTAATGCGTAATCGGGAGGCATTTGGACAGATTGCCAAGTGGGCTATAGAGCTTGGTCAGTATAAGATTACCTTTTCTTCGCGTCTTGCTATTAAGGGGCAGGCATTGGCTGATTTTGTTACCGAGTGGCTCAAAACTGAAATACCCCCAGCAATTCAGGAGTTGGAGTATTGGGAAATGTATTTTGACGGGTCCCTACAGCTTTCGAGCGCGGGGCAGGAGTTGTGCTTTTTACTCCACGAAAACATCCGATGAAATACGTATTGCAGATGCACTTCCGTGCCTCAAATAATGCTGCTGAATATGAAGCTTTGCTTCATGGACTTCGGGTAGCTATTTCACTGGGAGTCAAACAATTGGAATATATGGAGATTCTATGCTTGTGATTAGTCAAATTAACAAAGTATGGGATGTTCACGATGATCATATGATGGCTTATAGGCAGGAAGTAAGAAAGCTTGAAGATAAATTTGACGGTCTACGCTTTTCTCATATATTGCGCGGAAATAATTCTGCTGCAGATGAGTTAGCCAGATTGGGTTCTTCAAGGCAAGCGGCACCGCCCGGGGTATTTCTTCAAGTTTTAAGTAAACCGTCTATTAAGATGGTTCAAAAAGATACTATTACAGAAATAAAGACCGGAGACGCGGTCTTGGAGGAAAAGACTAGTGAGACGGTCTTACAGACACGAGATTGGACAAGAGGTTCAAGATGGGACACAAGCGGAAGGAGTAGACCAATTGCCTGAAGTTATGATGATAGATTCTGTGACATCGCATGTCACAATTAGGTGCTAATGACCTAGCTAAAACCCTAAGCACCTCACTAATGAAACCCTAAAGCTAATCACCCAAAGTAAATTAAGGAAAAGAAAAAAAGGGGAAAAACAAAAATCAAAAAGCAACCCTAGGGCAAAACACTAACCCTAAGAAAAATTCAAAAATTACAATAGAACCACCCTCATATTTTTGCACCACCATGCTGCCCATGCAAAATCATGAATTTACAGCATTTTTACAAAAAAATTTGGATTAAGTTTTGAACGCCCAAAAATTCAAATTCAAATCTAAAATTGTACTGTTTATGAATTTTATATGAATTTTTAGAAACCGGTTCAAAACTTTGACCTAAAACAAAAAGTGTAGATCAAATCGTGCTGAATCACCCTGTATTTTTTGTTTAATTTTTCGAGCCACCAAATTATGAATTTGCGTTAAATTTCAAACCCTAGATTTCAAATTCAAAGAAAAACAAATTCTAGCTCTTTCCACCGGACAATGGCGGCCTATGCCCGCCGGTCCGCCGCCTCTGCCGCCAGCGCACGCGCCCCGCTCTGCCCCGTCCCATCGCCACGCCACCCTAGCCAACCCCTAGCCACTTTGTACCCGCCGACCAACGGTAGCACGCCGGAAATCAATGGACGGCGCCTTCCCGGCCGACCACCCCTGCCGCCTCCCCTTATGCCCCTAGAATATAGCACGGGTGCCAGCTTCCCCATCTTCCTTTGCTCCCCACCGCACCGCCGCCCTGCTCCCTCCTGCCCTAGAGCTTGCGCACGGCGAGAAACTCAAGCCACCGTCCGCCATGGCCGTCCCGAGCAGTGCCGCGTCGCACGCCGCCTAGGAAGGTCGGGCCTCTCTCCTTTCTTCGCCAAAGCATGCACAAGAGGCCTCCCCACCTCCCTCTTTAACCCCCTGCCCTACCGTGCCCCAGTGTCGTCGGAATTTTGGACGAATCCGTCGCCACCGTCGACCCGCTTCGCCACCCCGCCGTCGAGCCCCATCTCCGGTCACCTCCCACCGCACGCAACCTCATGCCGCCCTTCCCCATCCGCAGATGATGCTCGCATGCCATGCCCCTCCCTCTCTGGCCCCTTGAGCTGGACGCGCGCCGCGGTCGCACCTTTGCTGCGCCGCCGCTCGCCGCGGCCCCTCTCCGGTCGCCGTTGGGCCCCGCCAACCACCCCATCGTGTTCCCCGCGCCACGCATGCTGTCCCTGCCAAAGCACGGCCCATGCGCCGCCCTAGCACGCAGCGCCGCGCCACCTCGTCGGCGCCGGACATGTTTAAAAATTGAGCCAAATGCTTTCTTTTGTCACTATATTAAGGATGATGAATGTGCATTTACGTTCTAGGAGTTGATTGGAAATCTACATGCATATTTTTCCCTGTATGTCCTATGTAGCATACGTGTCATATCCTCGATAGAAATGCTACGCTATGCTTATGGAGTCAACGATAGAATGGGACACTCACATATTGCTTATGATCACACTTGAATATGATAAATTGGTAAAATTGAGAACACTCCATTGTGGCTCCGCGAACAAGTTTGAGTTGTGTACCACTTGCATACCTTTCTTATAGGGATTGGTAAACCTACGAAGCTTGTGAATTGTAAAGTGGGCCGGATATCTCACCGAGTCGGAGGTGATGTGTATGGCACGGTGGATGCACGGGTTTAGGACCGTTGGAGAGTACACGGGTTAAGCCTTAGGCACGTTGTTGAACGGGTCGCAAGGAGGACGTGTACTCGGGTCGGTGGGCCCGTATTTTGCTTTATGATGAACTCGCGAATGGTGGCCATATGTGTTCTTAAATGATGCGTATGTCGTGTATTTTGGTCTTTCCTGCAGGATTAATAATTCAATAATTATCGCCGTTTCCTCTAGGTTAATGAGTACCACTTGTTTCGAGCAGTTTACAATGTGTAGTAAGAGAAAGAGAATGAGATACTTGCTGTTTTATATTGATATTAATTTGGCTTTTATTTAACATTTTTCTAGACATGTAGCATGTCACCGATCAAAGGATTCCATATTTTCATGGAGGATCAAGAAGCAACTAGGCAAGTCAGTCCGTGTCAGTTGACTAAATGATGAATAACAAGGGTTATTTTGGCACAAAGATTGATGTCATATTGTGTTTTTGTCTGAAACATTGTATATTTTGCATTTCATCATGTACAATCGCAAGATCTTGTGATAGCTACTCCTCTGTGAACATATATTGTTTAAATGGAATAAATGCTATGTCTCGTTTCTACATTGTGACTGAGTTGAATGTGTGGATCTTTCTCTATTTGGAGTTGCTAAGATATGCAAAATACAAATAGAATTTGATACAACAGTGGATGTTACGGCTAGAAATGGATATGAGCGTTGGTAGTATCTGTTGGTAATTTGCAACGCATATATTTACACCAGTTACCAACGCATAGTTATGTGTTTCTATAGACCCTTGCAACGTCATTTGTAGCAATGGGTACTATATGCGTTGGTATAGACTCTAGCAACACTTAAGAGGATCTATTGCAACACATATATGCGTTGCTAAAGGGGTGTTTCTCTTGTAGTGTGCATTGCACGTTTCAGTCTTGAAGTTTCCTTAATCTTTTCGAGATGAATATCTTTAAATATCTCATGCAAATAACTTCCTTATTTGTAGAATGGACCATGAGCCAGCCCTGTTGGGCCAATTCCTCCTTGTGTCGATCGGGATGTGCTAATCGACACATTGGACTTCTTCGTCACATTTTCTCTTAGCTTCAGCCCATATCCTCTGTGATGTCTTCATTTACGCCAATTTCACCTATTTCTACAATAAAGCTCTAAAACAATACATATACAAATATATAGCTATTTTCATAAGTAAATGGCCTATAATAATGTTAATTATGCTCTAATTAGGGTGATATTTGTATGTAAAGTGGGACATAGAAAGCGCCAACAGTGCTTGCATTGACGGTGAAAATTGCCCTGTGGTAAGGACACAAATCTGAATCTGAATCTTCATTAGAACTCGGGATCATGGCATACCCTAGGACAGACTCCTGAATAACCTTTTTCCAAAGGAAGTAGTCGAGTTACCGAGTCCAAACGTCATCTTTGCCACGGATCCAGTCAGCCGCATCTGGGGATTGCGCTTGAGAATTAGCTACGGCCAGATCAAATCTATTTGCTAAGCTTAATAGCCCAGCATAGTCGACAACGAAGTCTGAGTGCCCCAAAGCGAATCGTGAAGCCTAGAGCGAATCTATTTGCTAAGCTTAATAGCCCAGCATAGTCGACAACGAAGTCTGAGTGCCCCAAAGCGAATCGTGAAGCCTAGAGCGAAGATGTTTGGCCATCGATTTCATCGAGGCTCGTCGAACTCCCACTACCTTGTGTGCCAACCGTTGAAGAATTATTCGTCGAGTGAATATAGGGTAGGTCACGCATGATAGATTTGGATGAACAAAGGGATAGGTGCAAGGTCGAGAGATGATGGTAACACAGGGATCCTGATTTAGACAGGTCCGGGGCTCTAAAAGGATAATAACCCTACATCATGTGTTCTGTAGCAAATGATTGTTTACTTTTCGTCTATGGCGAATGATTGTAATCCTGATACTTAATAAAGCTTTTGTGACTTGCCATAAAAAAAAGTCATGAAGCAGGTCCAAACCGGATGGTAATGTTTGGGTCAACAATTATACGTGATATGTTTTTTGCGACAACAACTGCATATGTGGTTTCGATAGACATGCATTGTTATCATGTTCAAGACATGAAAATAACAATGGTGTCTCATTATGCGGCACTAATATTACATGATGGATCTATTTGAAAATCATGGAAACCGCCGAGCGCGCCCGTTGAGGTTGCTTTCTCCAACGACTAGTTGACTTCCCCAAGTGCATATTTATTTTTGAAAAAGGACGACGATTCCTGATCTGGGGCATGTGGGTGTAAAATTTTTAAATATTAATCCAGATCTGGGACATGTGAGTCCAGAAGGAAAAATTCAGCCGATATTGCCATCACGTCTTTAGGTTTCGTCCTAAGAAGCCCGAAACGGAGAAAGTCTACTTATGCATTTACATCTCATCTCCATCTTGAAGGAGCAACCAACTGAGAGAGATTCGGTCGATCGCGAGGTTCGCCATGGACATCGTCATCGGTGTCTCGAGCAACGCCGCGAAATCCTTGATGGCAAAGCTGGGCAGTCTTCTGGCCGCGGAGTACGCGCTGGTCCGTGGTGTTCGCGACGACATCCAGTTCATCAACGATGAGCTAGAGAGCATGCACGCTTTCCTCGCCACGTTCAAAAGGCCAAAGGTTCAGAACGACCAGAGGCTTGGCTGGATGAAGCAGGTTCGTGAGGTAGCCTATGACATCGAAGACTGCATCGACGGTGTCAACCACAGCCTCGCCGGCGAGCCCAGGAACGGAAGGCTGCTGTACATCCGGAAAAAGTGGTACCTGCTTACCTCTCTATACACACACCACAGAATTGCAACCGAGATTCGCAACCTTAAAGTCCGTGCACAGCATGTTAGTGATCGTCGCTCGAGATACGGAGTAGAGATTCCTGAAGATAAGGGCAGCAACAACAAGGACATGTCTAACGACCATAGAGACCTCTTAACCACTTCACAACTCATGGATATTAAGGAACCTGTGGGCATCGAAGATGCCACCGAGAAGCTAAAAGATTGGTTCCTCAGACGGGAAGACGGTATGGAGTCTCCAAGATACCTTGCAATTGTGGGATTTGGTGGCCTCGGCAAGACGACCTTAGCAATTGCGTTGCTTCGCAAGTTTGGGAACGAATATGATCTCAAAGCATTTGTTCTCGCGTCACAGAAGTTTGATCTATTGGCGGTCCTCAGGAGTGTTATCCAGCAGTTCCATGAGCAGCAAGTCATTGCCTCTGAGAGGGCCCTCAGCGCAATTGAAGATTGGAAAACTGAAGAGCTGACGAAGAAGCTGAAAGAGACAATAGCAAATAAAAGGTATTACTTTGACTTTTAATTTCTGAATGTGAATAGATCAGCATGGCACGTACATCCAGCAGTAAACCACAAAACGTAGTTTTTGGTTTTCGTGAAATAGCCTAAAGCAGTGTGATTTTAATCCGTTAAAAATAATATTCACTCAAATTCCACTTTTTTCCTTCATTTTACATGGGCTTTGTCAAAACTATCATGCAGGATCCCAGATGTATGAAATGGCTTGCAAGCATGTATTGTAATTTATATCCGTATCTATAGATTGCATGATTTTTCACTATTGTACTGAATGTTTGCAATTGCCCTAAATATTGTTTTTTCATAAAATAAAAGACTAACTGAAGTAAATAAGTAAGCAAGTACAAAAGAATGCTTTAAATGAACCAAGATCTGAATAAGGCTCATTATGCATTTGTTTATCTGAATGAAGCTCCTGATGGATGCTAGATTTTTGTGGACTAGGTTGGTTTAACATCATTTTGTACAAATGTTTTCTTGAATAGGTACATAATCGTCGTGGATGATATATGGTCTGTATCATCGTGGGACAAGCTTAAGAATTCCTTGCCAATTGGTGGTAGCATTGTAGTGACAACAAGGTTTAATTCTGTAGCCCAAGCATGTCGGCGGAAAGATGATCATGTCTACAAGCAGCTGCAGCTAAGTGAAGATGAATCGTGCACACTGTTTTGCAAAACGATTGGCGTTCCCGATCAAATGTCTACTAGTGCAAAAACACTACTGGAAAAATGCTGCGGAGGTCTGCCTTTGGCCATTATTTTAGTAGCTGGGATGGCTGATACTAAACATAAACTAGATACTAATTCGAAACTGACTGACCATTTGGACAAAATGGAGTCCGTATTAAGTGCAGATTTCCGTGTTAAGCTCACCGCAAAAGGAGTGACCAGAACAATTGAACACTGCTACGAAGATCTGCCAGTTGATCTGAAAACCTGCTTGTTGTACTTGAGCATATTTCCGAAGGGTCGCAATATCAGCAGGAGAAGTTTGATGAGGCGGTGGATTGCTGAAGGATTCATGGTTGAGAAGGACGGGAAGAGCGTTGAAGAAGTTGCTGAAGATTACTTCAACGAACTCATCAGCAGGAACTTGATTTGGGCATTAAATTACAGCAGTGATGGCAAGGTGAAGAAATATCAAATTCATGACATGGTTCTCGAGTACATCGTTTCCAAGGCAAGTGAGGAGAACTTCATTACCGTTGTAGGTGGACACTGGCAGACACCATTTCCTAGCTACAAGGTGCGCAGATTATCTGTCCACAAAACTTCTCACAAAGATATGGAATTATTAGAGCGAATGCGTCTGTCACATGTAAGATCACTGACAGCATTTGGGAGCTTCAAACCATTACATTCTTCGTTCCTCAAATTCAGGATATTGCAAGTCTTGGATCTTCAGTCTTGCAATGATTTGTCACCACATCACCTCAAGAAAATATGTAAAATGCATCATTTAAAGTACCTCAGCCTTCGAAGGACCAATATATGGGACATCCCATCTGAAATAGACAGATTGGAGTGTCTAGAGGTACTTGACATCAGAGAGACAGAGGTAAAAATATTGCCTGCATCAGTTCAAAGGCTTCAGAGGATGGTCCATCTGCTCACAGGAGATAAAGCCAAGCAACAACTATTGACCTTAACAGAACAAGTTACAAAGATGCAGGCCCTTGAGACACTTTCTGGAGTTCAGATATCTGGTAACTTAAAAGCAGACATATTAGAGGTAGTTGAACCAATGGATAGAGGCAATTGTAGAACGCACGGGCTATCCAGGTGGAAATTCTGCCGCAAGGAGGCTAATCGCAGCTTGTCTAAAGTGCTTGAAGCCCTGGAGAAGCTCATCAACCTGAAGAAACTGAGCATTACAATATTGGGTGCGTTTGAAAAGAGAAATATGAAGTTACTCCTCTCCGCCATTGAACACCTCAGTGGCTGCTCCCTCAAGTTTCTTGCAATTGATGATGACTTCACTGGCTTCCTTGACGGGTACTTTAGTAATTCAGAAGCACCCCCAGAGCATCTTAACACTCTTGAGCTATCCGGAATGCTATCTATGGTACCCAAGTGGATTATCCATCTTCACAGCCTAGGGACGCTAACCCTGTCGCTGACTTCAGTTCGGACAGACACTATAGAAATACTTGCTAGGCTATCCCAGCTTTTCTCTCTCACTTTTTCTCTCAGCGCAACCAAGTCAAATGATCCTAGGGTTCTGCACATTCTACAACAGAATATAATAGACTCGAAAGGGGAGATATTTGTGCCATATGGGGGTTTTGTCAAACTTCAGCTACTACGGTTCTCAGCACCAGTGCTGCCACCTCTGTGCTTCCTGGAAGGGGCAATGCCTTTACTTCATAGGATTGAGCTAACATTCAAAACAGCCAACGGTTTTCACGGGCTGGAAAACCTTGGAGGCCTTAGGCAGATTTATCTCAAAGTCAGCAAGGCAGACCCTATGGCAGCTGAGTTGGTGAAGCAACTGGTAAACAGGACTTCCAAACGCCCCACTCTTATTATCGATGAGTACAATGAATATTCATTGAAATAATAGATTACACAGGCTTCTATATAGCTCTTTCGGGGCAAATGAGAATTAATTAGTCAGTTGTTTGTTGTTGAAAAGGTGTCCACTGATGTTCTTGCGTCGTCCCATGGCTTAAACAATTTGCGAAGCTTCTCCTGATGTATCTCTTTTTTCGTATGACAATTATCTTTATTGGCTTATCATTTCAATTTGGATGAACATTTGTAATTCGAATCTATGGCAACAATTTCTTAAGTTTCAATTCAAATAGTCTCATTCCAGTATTATTTGTGGAGAGGGTAATATTAAGATATTTGTTGAGCAAATAGTTTCTTAGTCTTTTTATACCATTCTCTTAGAGCTAGTTTCTTTCCATACAATGCTGATATGAATCTGTGAGGGGTTCTTTCCTAATCTTTCAATGAGAGGTGGTCGATAACTTGATTCGAGGAAAGAAGACAGTGTTCAAAGCCCAACTATAAGCATCCAAGAATGTTACATCTTAGAAATGATGTACCATCTCCAATAGACCTTATAGCGTAGATCACTTATCCTACAAGCAATCGAGGAATAAACGAGAAGACGTAGACCAAGCACATAATTATTGTCGCATGTAAATGTCTCCTCCAGCCGTGCTCCCCGCTACGAACCCCGCCCACCGCCAGCAAGCCGCCCGCGGCTTGGGCGCTGCCTCAAGCATGGTTATAGAATCAAAATTCTGTAGGCCTCGTTCCCGATCGGGACGTCGCCAACCCGGCTGCGAGCCAAATGAGCGTTCGGTTCGGCCGGCCCGACAGCGAAAAGGGGCGGAAATTTTTTTTCTTGTCTCCATGGACCGAAACACATCCGCACCTACGACCCCACGGATATCTTCCGACTCATCGCTCTCACTCGCCCTTAGACTCGACCGCGGAACCCTAGACGGCGGCAGCGGCGACAGGAGGCGACCGCGGCGGCTCGAGTAGGCGCGCGCAGGTGGATGGAGGCGACAGCCGGGCAGCTGGAGGCAAGGCGCGCAGACGGCCGGAGGCAGCGACGGCCGGAGGCGGTGACCGCTAGGCGACCACTCGATCTCCTACCACCTCTACTCCGGCAGATCGACAACAACGGCTACATCAGCAACGACGGCGGCCACCTCTCCTCGGGCGTCCAATTTCCCCGACCGCTTCTCGCCGGTACGTACCCCACTCGTCGTTCCCCTCCTCTTCTTGGCTTTCTTGAGAGCACGGTTCTCCTCCACGAGCGTGTACCCATCGGAGGGGAACATGTCGAGCCGCAGGGAGGCCTACGCCGTGGCTCTCCCGGCGAGCGACGCAGCCTCGGAACCCGGACTACGCGAGCTTGTCCCTCCAGCCGGCGAACTTGACGAGCCACGCGCGTCGAGATCGGTTGAGGTCCGTGTGAGTTATGCTCCGAACGGGCGATCGACGCCATGCGCAAAGCCCGAGGGCCTCGACCCTCAATGAATTGATAAGTTGTCTAGATTATATTAGCGTGCATCCTTTGATTGCCCTTTCCATGGGAGAAAATTCGAGCGAATACATTGTTAGACAGATCTCCCACGCCGGGCCCAAAGGCCCAGCGAGCCCATCACGCGCCCTGGTCGGCGGTGCCCAACCCTAATGGTTGGTGGGCCCCCGTGACACTGCGCAATATAAAAGAGGTGGGGGCCGGGGCCCGCAGCACGAGGTTCACCTACGCCGCCAGCACCCCACCGACATCCCTAAAGAACCTACCAATCTAGGTCGCGCAGCCTAGTCACGGAAATCCCGCCACCGCCGCCACGACGACGTTCGCCGCCACCTCAATGGACGCGCTCACCCTCCGGTTCGAGTCCGTTCTCGCGCCGGACATGGCGGGCACCGAAGCGAGCAGCGGATCCGGATCGGCACCGGCGATGAGTTCGCCGGCCCTCACCAACTCCACCGCTCCCGCCTTGACGACGCAGATGGCGCCGTCGTCCTCTTCGACGGATCGCCACCCGATCCACATCTCCGGTATGCGTCCCCTCTCTATCTCGCTTTCTCCCGGATCCACCCGTTTAGGATGCATGCTATTGCTAGCTAGGATGATGCCTAGATCCTTGTTTCTAACAATGGTATCGGAGCACGATTATGCGCATCGACTAGTAGCCGGTAGCCGGAGAAGAAGAAAAACGGATCGATTCGAAACCCTAACCCTAGCAGATCCCAAACCCTAACCGTAGCTCGGACACAACCCTAACCCTAGGGTTGACTCGGATATAGATCTCCCTCGGAAAATCCCCAAAAGAACAGAGAGACGCGCGGATCCGAGGATCTTACCATGTTTTTTTGCCGTCGTAGAGATCCCACCGTCGGCTTGCCGACACGGGACACGGAGGCACCACCACAAGGAAGCTCGACGAGGGCGCGCTCACTCTCGGGTGAACGCGTGCTCCGGCGAGGTTCCTCGCGGCAGTTCCATGGTCTTCTCTTTCCGACCGTGTGACCGGCTCTGCCGATGCCGCTCATCGATGGTGGTAGAGAAAAGAGAATTTTGAGAGAAATCGGAGAAGCTAGAACAGAGAAGGGAAGGGGTCCGCGGCGTTGCCGGCCGAGCCACCCCTCACCGCGGGCCGCGAGCTACGTGCGTGACAGGAGCAACTCCGCCAGCACGCTCGGTGCGGCGCGAGCTTGCGATTGGCGGTGGCAGCTGGTTGCGCGCGGCGCTCGACGGAGCCGGCTTGCCGCCGGCGGTGGCCTTGGGCCCCGCGCGTGCGCAGAGGAGCACCGCTCCGCCGAGCCGCCCGTGTGGCGTGTGCGCAGAGTGAGAAGAGGAAATGGAAGGGCTAGGGTTCAAGGGCGATGCGGTTAGCGTTTTTATACGTCCGATTCTCGCGCTGAACCGTCGGATATTGATCGACGGCCACCAACTATGCAGAGCGGGGAGGCAGCGGCGCGCTGGGCCGATTCGGCGGCCCAGCCGCCGGCTGCCGGGCTTCGAGCGTGCCACACTGTTTTTTGGGCCGTCAGGCCATTTTTTCTGTTTTTCCTTTTGGGCTGCGCATTTTCTTGGAGCCTGCGGAATTTTTTGTTTTTTGGCATATCTTTTCGCGGGCCACATAATTTTGGGCCTGTTTTTTGCGCGAGTATGGGCTCGTGTGTAAACAGAGAATGGGCCATTTTACAGAAGTGAACAGTAGCGTGTTTTCAGATTGTGTTTTCCCTGTTTTCAGATATATTAAATGCGTTTTAAGCGTGTTTTAGATTATTTTTTACCCCTGAAATTTTTTGAACCAACGAGATAGTTATTGCAGGGTGTAAATTTACAGAATTTGCTATTGTTCATGTATGTTTTAAGATATGTTTCCGCTGCAAGATTAATTATGGGATGAAATTGATGTTTTCTAAAATTAAATTTCGAACTAACGGGAGAAATTTAATTTTTAGCTGCATTTATTTCTGTTGTATGTCATTGTGATTTACTGACCAAAGTTGTTAACTGCAATGTCATATTAGACCATTTATGTATTAATTGTCTATTTTCTGCCCAACGGTGATGTAGACTTTAATACATGGCATGGTAGTTTTATTGTGATTATTATTTCTCACGTTTTCATGTTATTTTCGGGATCCTCTTTGATGGGCAGCCTTAAGGACATTCCTGTCCCGAAGGGTGACAACTATGGAGGGTGGAAGAGGCGGATCGACCTCGCTTTCATTTGTGGTGAGGTAGAATGGGTCGTCAGCACTCCGTGCCCAACGAGCCGCCTCGCTTTAGTCAGGGCGCATATGAGTCCGATGACTCTTGGGTACAGAGACGGAGGGATTATGCTCCCACCATCTCGTGTATCGATTGAGCACGGGAGATGGGTGCTACATAACAAGAAGTGCTTGGCCTTGGTCAAGAACACTATTGAGCCCGCTATCTTGGGCTCAATACCGGAGGAGGAGACCATTGCTGGATACCTCAAGAGGATAGAGAACCAGTTCACCGGATCTTCCGGAACTTATGCCACTCAACCGCTGAAGCAGTTCACAAATGAGAAGTACACCGGTGGTGGTGTCGGAGAGCATATCCTCAAGATGAGTGGGATGGTTCAGAAAATGAGACCCATGCAGATCAACATTGACGACAAACTGCAGCAGCATTTTGTGTTGCTGTCTTTGCCAAAGCAGTTTGACAACCTTGTTGGCAACTACAACATGAGAGACAGTGATTGGACGCTTGACCAGCTCATCGCCAATTGCATTCAAGAGGAGGACAGAATAAAGAACCAACATGGTGGATATCCTATCAACCATGTGAAAGATAACAAGGGCAACGACCCTAAGTATCCCTCCAACAATGCAAAGGCCAAGGGTCCACGGCATCAGCCGCATCCAGGCGGACCCACGGTGGAGAAGGATGAGTGTATGCACCGTGGCAAGAAGGGGCACTACAAGAAGGACTACCCAGATTGGTTGAAAATGATGCTGAACAGAAAGCAAGGTGAGAACTTAATCACTTTTGTTAATGAATCCTTGTGTGTTGATTATTCTAGATCCACTTGGTAGATTGATTCTGGAGCAACTATTCATGTTGCAAATTGTATACAGTGGTTTCGAACAAGGAGGGCAACAACAAGAAACGAAGGTTCCATTAGAGTGGCCAATGGAGTTGAAGCCAAGGTGGAAGCCGTGGGAGATCTTCACCTACAACTTGCGGATGGCTTCATACTTAGGCTTAGAGATGTCTTTTATGTACCTTCGTTGCAAAGGAACTTAATTAGTGTCTCTCTTTTGGATATTGATGGATATGATTCACATTTTGGTAATGGCAAATGTGAATTGTGGTTTAATAACAATTGCATTGGTTTTGCATCTTTACAAGATGCAAATGATGATTTGCAAGATGCAAATGTTGATTTGCATGATGAGAATGAGAATGATGATACGCTCTCGTCATCTAAAAAGAAAAAGAATAAGAAGAGAAAGAGAACTCAACTCGTCTCATCGAAATTATGGCATTGTCGCTTAGGCCATATTTCGAGGGGGAGAATTGAGAGACTTGTGAAGAATGAAATTCTTCCAACGTTAGAGTTCTCCGACTTAGAACAATGCATTGAGTGCATTAAGGGAAATTCGTTAAGAAAATTAAGAAAGATGCAAAACGCAATGACGTGAATTTTACGGATAATCCACACAGTATATTTGTGGACCTTTTCCCGTAAAGAGTGTGGATGGTTATGACTTGTTCATAACATTCGCAGATGATTACTCCCGTTTTGGTTACATTTATCCAATTAAAGAGCGATCGAAGCATTGGATAAATTCAAGATATTTAAAGCGAAGTAGAAAATCAGCATGATTTAAAGATAAAGATTGTAAGATCGGACCGTGGAGAGGAGTACTACGGTCGTCATACGCCTTATGGACAAGTCCTAGGACCTTTTGCAAGGTTCTTGCAAGAGAATGGCATAGTCGCCCAGTATTCCACACCGGGCGAGCCACGACGTAACGGAGTGGCGGAAAGGTGTAACCGTACCCTAATGGATATGGTCCGTAGCATGATGAGCTACTCCACACTCGCCATTCGGTCTATGGATGGAGTCTTTAAAAACCGCCATTTATATTCTCAACGAGTTCCAACAAAGTCGGTGCCCAAAACACCGTACGAGTTATGGACTGGTAGAGTGCCTTTGCTAGCTCACCTCCGCATGTGGGGGAGTCCGGCAGAGGCCAAGCTATTTAACCCGGATCTTGGGAAGTTGGATCCCAAGACAGTCGCTTGCCATTTTATTGGCTATCCAGAAAAGTCCAAGGGATACCGTTTCTACCGCCCTAACAGATACACGAAGTTTGTAGAAACCAGATATGCCGTCTTCTTCGAGGATGACATGATCGGGGGAGCACGATAGCGAGAGAAATCGATCTTGAGGAGAAACGGGTATACGTACCTGATTTTATGAGTCAAGAGCCTTTCTTCTCACTACCTCGTTGATGTTGTGCCCGTGATGCGTGACATTGCAGTGCCAGCACCTGTTGTTACTCCACCCGTCGTCAATGAGGAACCTGTCCTTGAGGATCCCGCAGAGGCTGTCGCCACGGACGAGGGGGAGCTGCAGCAGCCTCCTACGGATGATGATGAACCGGAGGAGGATGTTCCACAAGAACTCCAGCTAGAAATTGTGCCTAAGAGAATTAGAAAGCCTTCTATCAGCAGTGATTATGTATTGTATAATACGTAAGAATTTCATATGGAGGATGATCCCACCTCATATGAAGAAGCCATGAGGAGTGGTCATTCATCCGAATGGTTGAAGGCCATGAAAGACGAAATGAGATCTATGAGTCTCAACGATGTTTGGGACCTAGCAGATATTCCTAAAGGAGCCAAAACAAGTAGGGCTGCAAATGGGTCTATAAGACGAAATATGACTCTAGAAGGAATGTAGAGAAATTTAAAGCACCTCTTGTGGCGAAGGGCTTCACACGAGAGGGAAGGAATAGATTACAATGAGACCTTTTCTCCAGTCTCTTATAAAGATCCTTTCCGAATCATAATGGCTCTTGTAGCGCATTTTGATTTAGAGTTACATCAGATGGATGTAAAAACGGCGTTCCTTAACGGGGATCTAGAAGAGAGAGTGTACATGGCTCAACCGAAAGGTTTTGTCATGGAAGGAAAAGAGAAAATGAGATGTTGTTTAAAGAGATCCATTTATGGATTAAAGCAAGCTTCAAGACAATGGTACTTGAAGTTTGATGGCACAATAAAGAAACATGGCTTTCAAGCGAATGTTGAGGATAATTGCATTTATGCAAAGTTTAAGAATGGAAAATTCATTTTCCTAGTCTTGTACGTGGATGACATACTACCGACGAGTAGTGATGTCGATCTACTACAAGAGACAAAGAGATTTCTTTCCTCACATTTCGACATGAAAGATCTTGGTGAAGCCTCGTATGTTTTGGGCATAGAGATTCACCGAGATCGGAAGAAGTACGCATTGGGACTGTCCCTGAAAACTTATGTAGAGAAGGTGTTGAAGAAATTCAACATGCATAATTGTAAAGCCACACCTGTCCCTATAGCCAAGGGAGAGAAATTTGGGGATTGGCAGAAACCCAAAAACAGATATGAGATTGACGAGATGAAGTCAAAACCGTATGCTTTAGCTATCGGAAGCTTACGAGTATGCGCAAGTGTGCACACGACCAGACTTAGCCTTTGTCACCGGGTTGCTTGGTAAATTTCAGAGTAATCCAGGCCCGAGCACTGGAAATTGATTAAGAAAGTCTTGCGGTATATGCAAGGCACAAAAGGCCTCATGTTGGTATATCGAGAGAACAGATTCACTCCAGGTTGTGGGGTACTCAGATTCAGATTTTGCAAAGGATAACATGAAGTCGACTTCGGGATACATTTTCACCCTGGCTGGAGGAGCTATTTCGTGGAAAAGCTCCAAACAGAGTATCACAGACAGGGTCGACCATGTATGCAGAATTCATAGCTTGCTATGAAGCCACGGGACAGGTCAACTAGTCGAAGAAATTCATACCCGGTTTAAGAGTGGTTGATAGCATTGAGAGACCACTAAAGTTGTACTCGCGACAATGAGCCTCGCAGTAATGTACGCTCACAACAACCAGTCAAGTGGTGCTACCAAACACATTGACATTAAGCTCTATGTTGTGAAAGATAAAGTCCAAGATCAAACAATAAGTCTTGAGCATATCAAAATAGAGAGAATGCTCGCGGATCCGCTTACGAAAGGCCTTCCACCCAGCGTGTTCACGGAACACATAGCCGGCATGGGTTTGAGGGAAGCCTTATGATCTTTGGACTCGGGGCCCAACAGAATAACTCTATCGCTGAATGGGGAGACGTATAGTGGCTGTTGGGTCTATCGACGTTTAGCTGTAACGACGAGATATGCCCTATCCATGATGGGATAGATACGAGAAAAGAGATCCGGGGGAGATTGTTAGACAGATCTCCCACGCCGGGCCCAAAGGCCGAATAACCCATCACGCGCCTTGATCGGGGCGCCCAACCCTAATGGTTGGTGGGTCCCCGTGACACTGCGCAATATAAAAGAGGTGGGGGCCGGGGCACGTAGCACGAGGTTCACCTGCGCCGCCAACACCCCACCGACATCCCCGGAAAACCTACCGATCTAGGTCGTGCAGCTAGTCACGGAAATCCCGCCACCGCCGCCACGACGACGTCCGCCGCCACCTCAACGGACGCGCTCACCCTCTGGTTCGAGTCTGTTCTCACGCTGGACATGGCGGGCACCGAAGCAGGCAGCGGATCTGGATCGGCACCGGCGATGAGTTCACCGGCCCTCACCAACTCCACCGCACCCGCCTTGACGACGTAGATGGCACCGTCGTCCTCTTCGATGGATCGCCACCCGATCCACATCTCCGGTATGCGTCCCCTCTCTCTGTCGCTTTCTCTCAGATCCTCCCGTTTAGGATGCATGCTACTGCTAGCTAGGACGATGCCTAGATCCTTGTTTCTAACATACATATAATTATATATGCACATATATTGTCATGCAGAAAATGATTTCCTCTACTGCATGTACGAACACTCTACAGCAAATCAAAGATCAGGTCATTTTTTCTTTTGATGAGAAATCATTCATCTTTTGTACCTACTGGCTACAGCCCACCGGAATGACAGTAGTTGATGTCTAACTTCGCATCACGGCACTGATTTTCTAGAAAAGGATACCCAGTGCCTCTTTCTTGTTTATAACTATCCACCCCAGTGTTATTTTTCACTGGGAAATACGGTACATTTATCACATTTTTGGCCCTCTGGATATGAAAAACTAAGCACTAGCCTTTGAATGACACAGGTAGTAAAGACATTTACTTTTTATTTTATCATGAAACAGCACGAGTGTCCAGACTTTGATTTTTAAACTGCATCATTCAGAGAAGTTTTTAAGTTTAGTCTTGCAAAGTAGTGTTGATGTTATCGTGACCTGTATTATTATTACTATTAGGAGAATTTATGTTTGCTTTGTATAAAATAGGTGTTTTGTTATTGTTATTGATAATGTGCATTTTTATTTATCATGTCTGAGTTTGAAAGCATCAATATGTTTCCTTCTGTTAAATTCTGTCATGGAGGACCGTGAGATGATGTTATTACAGCTGAAAACTTTGATGATTTGCATATATACTCCTTTGTTTTATTGCGAGCCTACTGTCAATAGCAAAGATTCTTGTCTGCAAATAAAGAACCCAGGAGAATTTGTAATTACGGTTCCTTTTCTCTGCATATGTGTGTGACCAGGACAAGTAGACTATTATTCAAGACTAGGGAATTGTTGCCAAACAGAAAAACTTCAGTAATTAGATTTTTAAACCGCATCATTCAGAGAAATTTTTCAGTTTAGTCTTGCAAAGTAGTGTTGATTTTATCCACTCATGAAACAGCACGAGTGTCCAGACTCTGCTTAATTACATTACTATTCTGATTTCTTCCCTTTGTGAAAATCTGTTCTGAAGACTACTGATGACACAGTGATTGTAATAGTAAATCACTAAATCTAGCAGTTGCTTAGTAAAAAATTTGTGGGTGTATGTTTCAGTCATTCCTGTTACATTGATTAAGAATTGTTCTCGAATTTCCAGAGTTAATTTGTTGTCTTATGTTGCATATGGCATGTTCAGATTTCTTTCTCTTTCCTATCTGAAATTTACTCTGAAGATCACTGATTGACACATTAGGTCATAGTGGTGATTCTAAAAACTGCTTGGTGACAAATTACTGAGTGTTTATTCAATCATTTCCTGTTATGTTCATCCAGATTACCTTTGATTTCAATACCTGATCTGTTTGTTTCTTATGCTGACTGTGA
This sequence comes from Chloris gayana, assembly GCA_031894775.1. Taxonomy (NCBI): domain Eukaryota; kingdom Viridiplantae; phylum Streptophyta; class Magnoliopsida; order Poales; family Poaceae; genus Chloris; species Chloris gayana. The sequence goes on along the minus strand of JAUNZO010001841.1, from coordinate 253,869 downwards.
TGTTTTTCATCTACTAGACTTATTTCCTTGCTTATGCTGTGTTTCAGGTGTTTGGCAAGCAGAAGGCTGAGCCTGTTTTCTTAGTGTGATTGCTATATATGACTGTCAAGATCACTATATAGGACTCAGCTGTATGGGCAGTTGGGCCCCTATCTGTGTTAGTCAAGCACGACCACCATAGCAGCCAATTAGTAGCTTATGACTTAAGTTCTTACATACGCAAAATTTGTTATCTGAGCTTATGTCCTTGATTCTTGAGCTAGTTATTCCCTGAATCTTTTTTCACCTCTTCTTGTCTGCAAATCATATTAATTTTCTGCCCGTAGATTGCCTAGTTGGGATGTCGGTCCTGCTTGCTTGATATTCTTTGTTACTGTTCACTTTTGATTAGTGTGATCTTGAGTGTTTTTGGATAACAGTCAAGATGAAATAATGATCAAGTTTTGGATAATAAACCTGTTTTGCTATGATTAGTTTAATGGTTAGTTTGGTATTTGAAAGCTGAGACCCAATTCTGTAGCCTGTTTCGATGTGTGCCATAGCACCAAACTGAAGCCTTTTGTTAATGCTTATATTCTTGGGTAGCATGCTTTATGTGTTCCTAATAACTATATGGAAAAAATTATCTAGAGTTTGGTTCTTGTGGAAATATATTATATGTTCTTTTGCAGAGGTAATATGTGACTCAAACTATTTTAACTAGATTGTGTGGCCCGCGCAGTTGCGTAGGCTAGACACTTCAATTCTAATGACATTCTACCTTCAACATTTCTTAATTGTACTTTAACTCAAATAAATGTAGGATATGGTGATTATATTGAAATACTGATAAAAAATACATTATAGAAGCACCAAACAGACTATCTAATATTTTAAATCATATGCTTCCATGCTAATTAAAATGAAGCATGCTATTTTGTAGACTCTTTTGTACAATACAAAAAAGACAAGAAAAAATATAAACTAAAACCAATTATGATTTAAAACCTCCATTGCACAGTTTGCCTACTAAAATATATTTAAAAATAGAGTTTGCATTAGATGGTGTTCAAGATGCAGATGGTTCATAAGGATGCAGCTTTTATCCAGGTCTTTGCTGGGGAAATATGTCATATTGTCTTCTCTTGGTGCTGAGAGAATTATGTTTATTTGTCCCAACATTAAAAAAGAAGTCTAGAATTATGTTTAACTGCCCCCTTTACCCCATGATAAAGGTAAACCGTGTGACACCCCGTGTCCTAATTTTTGCGAGTTAGTATTTTTAAAACTAATCTCAGGACTGGGTTGACCCACCCAAGAAGTTTCATTGACATGCAAAGTGTTTTGGACACTTTTTAAATTCAAAAACACTTTGGTTTGAACTACAACCCCAATTTCTACAACATAAGTTTGGTCGACCAAAAATATATGTTGTAGGGCATGTCAATTGAAAAATCTAGGACAAAACCCCACTGGATTTCATCAAGATTTGATACCCCAAATAAATCAGACAAACTTAGCATTTAAGCCTTTTCTCTGAATTTTCAGAATTAATCTAGAAAGGATTTTTGAGTAAACTCAACGTGCATGTCACTTTCTAGAGCTATACTTTTCAGAAAAATCCTTCCCTTTAATTTTTGAGCTCGGGAAGGCCATGCTTTGATTTTACAAAATCGGTTCAGACCACATTTGGAAATTGGGGGAAAAAGAAAAGATGCCAAAGCATATGCCCGCGGGCCCCGCCTGTCGGCCGAGCCAGGGCTGCGCCCCGCGCCCGACCGGGCCGTACGCCGGCGCCGCGTGGACGGCGCCCTCCGGCCGCGTCCCCACCTGGTCGGAGGGACAAAGGGGAGGTCCCCTACCCGATCGGAACCCCCCCTCCATTCCCTCTCTCTCTCCCGAGCTCCCACCCGAGCCGCCATTGCCGCCCGAGCTTGAAGCTCGACGCCCGGCCGCCCTACTTTCTCCCGAGCCAAACCGCTCCGTCCTAAAGCTCCGCCCCGACCTCCACTTGCTCCACGAAGTTGCCTCCCCAAAAACCGTGGAGTAAATTTGACCAATTTCACGGGGAGACCGCTCGCCACCTCCGGCCGTTGCCGCCCAAATTACTTCCCCTCCGGTGAGCTATTCTCCCCGTTCTCGAGCTAGTGCGTGCGCACGGTGATGGGGCGTGATCCCAAACCCTAACCCCTCCTTGTCACCTCACTAGGTCGCCGATTTTCTCATTCTCCCTACCGCGGAGCTCCGGCCGCCGCCACCTCCACGCCGACGGCCACCCACGGTCGTGCTCATCCCCAACCGAGGCCATGACGGGAGAGCCCATGCTCCGGTGAAGCTCCCCGGCCAGGCCGCGCTTCGTTTGGTGCTTCCTCCGTGACGAACACCCCCGCCGGATCACTCCACCACCGCCATCGCCGTCGCGCCGCCCTCCGGTGAGCCTCCGGCCGCGTGGAGCTTTCCGTCGAGTCCCTCGTGTCGTGCGGTGCACTCCGGGCCCTTGCAGGGCTGCGCGCGGGCCATGGCCGCCGCTCCGGCCGTCGCGCCGCCGCCTCCCGGCCATGCGCCGGTGAGGCCACGAGGCGGGCCACACGGCCCGGATCCCGTGTGGCCATAGCCACACGCGGATCCGGAACCCCGTGGTCCGCGGTGTGGCACAGAGCGCGGGTTTTTAAAAATTAAATTCCGGATGGCAATTTCGTAATTAGTGCCGAATTCCATTTAAACTTAGAAAATTCATATCTAGAGTTCTAGACCTCAAAAAATTGCAACTAAATTTTGTTGGACTCCTTGAGACATGTACTATTTTATGGTGCATTTAGTTTGGCATAACCAGAAGCAATTTATTTAGGTTAAATTATTTTTAAGAGGCTTAAGTTAAATGCTTAGTTAATTCTTTAATTACCCTAATTTATGAAGCTTAATTTAATTATTATCTATAACATGTGCCTAAGGACTAGGAGCAATTTAACTGCTATTTTACCTAGTTTTTCTAGGATTATTGAATTATTTTCTTGCACATGTGATAATGATTTAAATGCTTCATGGGAGTTGATGAAGGAGATTAAATTAAATCATCACCTTAAATCATTTCCACCTCGCTGGACACTAAGTTAAATTATACTCATGAATTAAATGTATTTAATGAAATTCGCACGTATTCCATAAAATATTCAATATCATGTTTTCATCAAAATTTACACATCACCTTTGCATCATGTAGCTGCGGTGGTGAACGTGGTAACCGGCGAGGAGGAGCTCGTCACACCCCAATCCCGAAAGATAGTTAAGTGTGGTACGGATCGCCTTGGGAGATGATTGACGAAGCAACCATATATAGCATCACATTAACAAACATACACGATTTGCAAGTTTACATAAATAAGTCTCGATTACAATATAGAGTTCCGAATAAAGGATACATTAGGTTCAAATTTAAGTTTACATAACCATGATCTTTGTTCGAAAGAAAGTACGGAAGCGATTACATAACACGACGATACATAGATAACTTATGCGAACCGTGCCGGCCTAGGCCACGGCTCACTCATCATGGGTCGGAGAGCTAGGAACCCATTCAATGGTCCACTCTTTGGGCTCTTCTCCGTCCCAAACCACCATACCACAACAATCACAAAACCCGGCTTGCGGAAACCTCGTAAATCAACATGTAGTGGCAAAGCCCGAGTATCCACCATACTCCGCAAGTCTTACCCATCAAATTGGCCATCTAAGACCGACTCCTAGATGCATGGGGCTTGACCGGTTTAACTTGGTCTTTTGCATAAATAGCACCTATGCTAACTAGGTTGGCAATTTTATTACTTAGCCAAATTAATAGGGTTGTGGCATGAAAGAACTTTAGTGAGCATGCTAACAATACAAGGGTTTGCAATACAATTTAATAGCAATATAAAACAGCAAGCTCTTTAATTTCTTTCCATTACTACACATTGCGAACTGCTCGAATCAAGTGGTGCTCATTAACCGAGAGGAAACGGCGATAATTATCGAATTATTAATCCTGCAGGAAAGAACCCAAATGCACGACATACGCATCATTTAAGAACACGTATGGCCACCGTTCGCGAGTTCATCATAAAGTAAAACACGGGGCCACCGACCCCGAGTACACGTCCCCTTGCGACCGTTCAACAACGCGCCCAAGGCTTAACCCATGTACTCTCCAACGGTCCTCAACCCGTGCAACCACCGTGCCAAACACATCACCTCCGGGTCGGTGAGATATCCGGCTCACTTTACAACTTGTAAGCTACATAGGTTTACCAATCCCCATAAGAAAGGTATGCAAGTGGTACACAACTCAAACAATGGGGTGTTCTCAATTTTTAACCAATTCATCATGTTCCCATTTAATCATGAGCCATAAGTGAGATCCCCAATCTATCGTTGACTCCATAAACATAGCATAGCAATTCTAACGAGGATATGACACATAAATGACATAGGACATATAGGAATTTATGCATGTGGATTTCCAATCAACTCCTAGAACTTTAAATGCACAATCATCATCCTTAAATAAGTGACAAAGAAAGACATTTCAAAATAATAGGAATGCACCGGGGCTTGCCTTGCGAGTGATCGAAGTTAGTACTAGCTTCACAAGCGTTGAGCGTGGCAATAGCTTCTTCCGGCGGGATCAATTCGAGCGTCATCACCTAAGGAATGAAATGCAATGCATAAGTCACATGAATACAAGGTCGATGATGAGAGTAATGCATGTGTGCTGTTTTTGTAAGGAAGTTTATGAATATGTTAATCAAAGGTTTTGTTGGCTCAACCCTAGCAATCATGAGCATGCCTCTTGTTTTCTTTTAAGGAAGTTAAATTACATGAACAAGCATAATCATACCAATACATGAGTAATGACTTGATTTCATAGACATGAGTGCTGTGAATATTGCAGGTTTTAGCACTAACATTTAGCAAGTTTTCAAAATAGAAATCGAAGAAACCTAGGCTTAGGTATTTTACATCACATGCGATGATGATTTCATATTTAATAAGAATTTGATCCTACAATTAGCACATACATGAAATATATGAAATCTTTTAACTAAACCTGCCATGAAGTGCTAGGGGACATGGTGAACAGTGAAAATTACATAAACATGAAGAAATATAATTTTGTGGAACATTAACTTATTCAACATGTGCTGAAATTAACCTTTAATGGAGGTAGATCTAGGGTTTGCAAGTATAATTACTTAACATGCTCAAAAATTACCATGGACTTTCCTACACATGCACAGTGCTAAGAGGAAATTAATTACCAAGTTTCATGCAATAATAATTTATACAGATTTAATTAAGAATTAAATACAGAGAATGCAAGAAATGCAATAACTTGAAAAATATGAGATGAAATGCAGATCTTCCAGTGCCAAAAATTCATGTGTGCCTGGGTGAAGATTTTGGCCAAGTGGCATTTAATTTGGATTTATAGTTTTAAAGTTATGGCCTAGTTAGGGTTTCAGGGGTTGACTTTTGTCATTTTTGTAAAAATATGGAAATGACCAGATCTGATGAGTTCATGTTGCTTTTATGAAAGTACAGGTCTTCTAGTTTCCAAACCATTTTAGTTTGAAATTTTTTGACGATTCAAACGTGAGATATGAATTTTTCAAACTTGAATAGAGTTCGGGTGTATTTACGAAAGTGCCACCGGCAGTTTTAAACAGAGGGCGGCGCGTGCGCTCCGGCGGATGGTGGCCGGCGCCGGCGAGGTCCGACGCGGCGGCGCTACGCTGGAGCTCATGCTCCGGCCTTTGGGGAAAATGGTGCGCGAGCGACGAGGAGTACTCGGTGGGGTCCATGGGGCCCCGCGACGGCCGGAGGCGGGCCGCGGCGAGCGGCGGCGCCCGCGGGGCTCCGGCGGCGGCGCGCGTCGAGCGCAGAGAGAGAGGAGGGGAGGGGCTGGTCCGAGAGCACCACCCGGGCACGGGGAGTCGCGGCGTGGGCTCGGGCGGCGCCGGGCGGGGCCGTGGTGGCGGCTCGACGGAGGAGTGGCGGAGAGGCGCGAAGAACGGCGACGGCTTCCTCCAAATTCCGGCGACCTGGAGCAGAGGGAGGGGAGCGCGTCAGCAGGGAGCTTGGGCATGACCTTGCGCACGCACCGACGGAGGAAGGGAGGAGAATTGGCCCACCTAGGCGGCGTGCGACGCGGAGGGGCACGGGGCGGCCATGGCGACGGCGGCGCCGATTCCTTCTCCGGCGCGAGCTGCGGTGAGGGAGAGGGCAGGGCAGCGGTGCGGAGAGGAGTGGGAGGGGCTGGCAATAATTGGTGGCGGAGGAAAGTGAGAGCCTTGGCGCCGTTTTCTAGGGGGCGGCGCACGGCCGGTCGGCGGGGCGGGCGCGGCTTCAATGCGCGGCCGTTCCTGTTTGCCGGCGGGTACAGGGAGGTTGGGGAGGTGGCCAGGGGAGACATGGCGATGGGACTGGGCGGAGACACGCGCTGGAGCGAGCGCGGGGGCAGCGGACCGGCGGGCACAGCCGCCATTGTCCGGCGGTCCCCGTAGCTTGAGCTCCAAATTCAAATTTTAAATCTATGGTTTGAAACTTTGAGTGAAATTCATACTTCTGCTGCTCTAAATTTAGAAATAAAAATATGTGGAGCTTCAGCACGAATGGTTTTAATTTTCATCTTAAAGTTTGAAGTTCCAAAAGTGTTTCCAAAAATTCATACAAAATTCATAAACAGGGATGTTTCAGATTTGAATTTAAATTTTTGGGCATTCAAAACCTTGTTCAAAAATTTTGTAAAAATACTGTAAATTCATCTTTTTACATGAGCAATGCAGTGGTGCAAAAATATATGGGTAGTGTTTTTGTGATTTTTGCATTTTGGTTAGTGCTAGGGTTTAGGGTTAGGTTTAACTAGATTTCCCCTTTTTCTTTTTATTTTTCTTCTTCTTGCTTGGGTGATTAACATTAGTCCCTCCTTAATGCTGTGATTAGGATATTAACCACGTGATTAACCTTAATCGTGACACGGGATGTCACAGCCCTCCCCCTTAAAGAAATTCTCGTCCCGAGAATCGCTACTAATTAAGGAGAGGGAGTGCGAAAATTACCGATTTGTGTGACGCGAGGAACTCGGGAAAATTCTTCTCTAGAAAATCCTCTTGTTCTCAAGTTGCTTCTTCTTCGGTGTGGTTACTCCATTGCACTTTATAGAAGGTGATGGTGCGATTACGAGTTACTCGGTCGTTTTGGTCGATAATCCGGACGGGGTATTCGGGGTAGGAGAGGTCTTCTTCTAGTTGATCGGTGTCGAAAATGACCACATCTATCGGAGGCTTCAAACACTTCTTGAGTTGAGAGACATGGAACACATTGTGCACTCGAGCAAGACTTTCCGGTAATTGCAATCGGTAAGCAACCGCGCTATGCTTTTCCACAATCGGATAGGGTCCGATATAGCGGGGTGCTAACTTTCCTTTAATTCTAAACCGAGACACGCCCTTATTCGGGGAGACACGAAGATAAACATGATCTCCCTTCTCAAATTCCAATGGGCGTCTCCTCTTGTTAGCGTAGCTAACTTGGCGTGATTGTGCGGCTTTCATGTTGGCTTGAATTTGTCGAACTTTTTCTTCGGCTTGAGTGACAAGATCGGGACCAAAATTGGTTCTTTCTCCCGCTTCCGACCAATTTAATGGTGTGCGACAAGAATGACCATACAACGCTTCAAATGGTGATATTCCCGAACTCTCTTGATAGCTATTGTTGTACGAGAATTCGGCGAATGGAAGACAATCATCCCAATTTCCTCTATTTTCCATAGCATATGCTCTCAAGATATCCTCCAAATATTGATTCAATCTTTCGGTTTGTCCATCCGTTTGAGGGTGATATGCGGAGCTTCTAATGAGAGTGGTACCAAGACAAGAATGCAATTGCTCCCAAAAGTGAGATACAAATTGCGGACCTCGATCGGAAACAATGGTTTTAGGTACTCCATGCAAACATAACACTCTTGAGATGTATAGCTCGGCATACTTCTTGGTATTGTAGGTAGTATGGACGGGGATGAAATGCGCGGACTTGGTCAATCTATCCACAATAACCCAAATTGAATCATGCTTCTTTGATGTGAGAGGCAATCCAACGATGAAATCCATAGCAATGTCCTCCCACTTCCAAACGGGAATCTTCAATGGGTTTAATAATCCGGCTTTTCTTAAGTGGTCGGCTTTCACTCGTTGACAAGTATCGCACTCGGCCACATACCGTGCAATTTCACGCTTCATGCGTGTCCACCAAAACTTTTCTCTTAGGCCGCGATACATTTTATTGCTACCGGGGTGTATGGAATATTTATACAAATGTGCCTCATCCATTATTTTCTTGCGTAATTCCATATTCTTCGAAACAACGAGACATTGGTTGAACCATAACACACCATCGTCATCTTGTCGGAAACATGTAGCCTCATCTTTTTCTATCTTTTGCCGAATAAATTCCATACCTTCATCCTTCTTTTGTGCCTCAATAATTTCCTCACGAAGGGTAGGAATAAGAGCTAGATTAAACAATGAGCCATAGGGAATGACTCGAAGACTTGGTTCACTAGAATCTGAAATTTCCGAATTTTTCATAGAACAACCGGTAATATGATTGCATTGATCCTTGCGACTCAAAGCGTCGGCAACCACATTAGCTTTACCCGGATGATAATGGATTTCCAACTCATAATCCTTGATTAATTCCAACCATCTACGTTGCTGTTGACGTCAAAAGTCGCCGACACACCATCGTCCGGAGAGTTCACCGAAACCCCAGCTGATGCAGAGTCCTGTGCTCCCAACGGACTGGCTCAGCTCGCCAATGTTCGTGTGCGCTGGTGCGTGCCGGATGGTTTTCCTGCAAACCAACAAAGACAATAAAAGGTGTAAAATTTCCAGGTCATCGGCCCGGATAGACCGATGTGCAGCCATGGCCGATCACGGCGTAAGATAGACAAAATCGGCCATGAACGAGAGAACAGCACGGCCCATCCATTTATATATTAAATGCCGAGCGAACGAACTGTGATACAAACGATACGAAATCGGCCGATGCTATAACATGCGATCGGTGACTAGCGACCGATTTCGTCGGTAAACGATCAAATCATTAAGACTTTGCGAGAGATGTATTATCGAGTAAAATGTAAACAAAGCAATTCTAAATAGGATATACTTAGTTGATAGCAAGAGGATAGTTTAATCATCAATCAAATCCGTGAATCGGCCGATTGGGTATGTAGCCGATTTCTGTTATTGATTATATCGATAAATTATTTAGATCTATCTGAATGTATAGTGATGGCCGGATAAATCATACTAATGGTTCGGGTTCAAAAGCGGTTTTAACAGATTTAGCATTGATTGAACATAAAACAGCTTAATGAACGTGATAAGCAATCGGCTAAACACTCCGAAAGAACGAGTAAGACGAATACAACCACGCAGATCCCAAATCGACCGGTCGCTCCAACGGGACAAGTCAAGCGATGGCACGCGGTCGGACCAGGTCTAACGGCCGCGCACTCCCGGCCGATTCAGGACAAGCACAATCATAAACATCTTAACTATGAAAGTAAGTCTACACCCTAGCCAATCGGCTGCATGTGCCTAGGACAAGTCAACTATCGCAAAGGCAAACACGGGACACGTCAAGCTGAATCTGCACGGTCGAATCGGCCAAGATGTAGAAGAATTCTCATAGCGGCTATCGTGACTCGAACGACCAAATGCGAGCCAATCGGCGTCGTAAGCAAAGGCTGGAACGGGGAGGCGGGACAAGTCAAACTACCTCCACCACGAGCCCGGACCAGGTCAACTTGACTCATCCCGGCCGATACTCACTATACCGATCGAAAACAGATTCGGTCGCCGGATAACTAGCAATTAAGCCATCTAATTACGAACAATGCGCCGAGAATTAGACAACATAATTACCTTATCAAGCCAACGTGTCGTCGACCGGAGCCCCGAAGATCCCGCGCGAAAACGGTAAAGACTTGACAGGAAATTAGGGTTTGGCGATGCGCCGAAAGTTGTATTGGATGTGAATCGAGTTTACATGTTACATCCGAGTATGTATTTATACTCGGCAAAAAGAATCCTATTCGGACCCTCTTCGAGGCCGATTTCCTAACCGACTAGGATCCCTTTTCCAAAACTAAACTATTATTTCTAATTTTACAACGTGTGCCGGACCCATTAATGTTGTGCTCTTACGTTGGCGTCCGCGCACGATTCCCGGAAGGGAAGTCCCCTTTACTCGCTCAAGCGGCCGTCGACCTTACGCCCACCGGCCTTCTTTGACCTGTAGTCGTCGACAATGGGTCCCTTGGTCAAAAAACCGGCGTCAACACATGTCCCCCGGTCCGGGGTATGCAACGCATGCGTCGGACTGATTTATCCTCTTTTATTGCGCCGGTTTTACTGCCCGTCACCTCTCCATAAAAGCCAAGGTCACCCCCGGTCATTTCCCATCTGTTTCTTCTCCTTTAGCTTTCATCTTCCTCTGCTCTAGCGTCCTTCGCCCCTTTTCGAGCCTTTTCAACTTCTCACCGCGCCGCCGTCGCTTTCTCTTCTCCGGCGATCATGAATCCCACCGTCATTGCTGCTGCAGCCGCCGCCGCCGGCCCGTCGTCGCCACCACCAACGCCGTTCGGAGGTAATGTACATTCGGGCATCCCTCTTTTCTACCTTTGCAATCTTCTTCGTGTTCTTGTTCTTGTTCATTTTCACGATCTATCTTCTTTCCGTTTTGTTTCTCATTTTAGTTTTATTCTTCGTTTTTAGGAGATCCGGAACCAAATCGTCATCCCATCGAACATCCCGACCCATTTTTTCTTGGACCCCATGGGCGATCCGGACCCCACGGATCTTATACGTGCCGAAACGAACCGGGTCCCGTTTCGGCAACAATCTCCTTTACCGGCCGATTGGTCCGGTAGCTTTAGGTCATGGCCGACTCCTGTTGCGGGGTGGAGGGATTGGTATAACCGGGTATCGGCCGCTTATCGGCAAGTTTGGGCCGATATCGGCATTGCCCATGCCATAAAACTTTCTCCGGCCGACCACCACAAAAACGAACCTTTGCTGGCGGCCGCTTCCTATCTCTCGGTCGGATGCCCTGAAGCTGCTTCATGTTCGGGCACGGCCGGCTACCATGACCCTTCTAGACACGGTCATGTTGGCCGATTTAAATATCACGGCGGAGGCCACTCCAAACGCCATCCGCATCAAGTCCACCCACCGGATCAATCCCAAAGAAACCGGGGGTTGGAAGGTCTATATCCGGACCTATAACAAGGGGCACGGCTCGGTCGATCGCCGCGAGCACGTCGCCTTTCTCAACATGTGGCTTGACCACTTTTTCTTTTGTGGGGTCAGCGTGAGCCCCACAAACAACTACTGCCGATAGCCGATAGATTGGCCGACGGCTATGCCCTTCCTATGGGCAAATATCTTACGGGGTCGGCGTACTTCCTTCTTCACCGGGTTTCGGTGGAGTTGCGTTTTGGCCGATCCGTCAAGAACCCGGGTGGCCCTTGGTGGTTTATCCGGATGTGGTTGTCCCTTCACACCACCAAGGCCATCGAGCTGGACCTCGGTGTCCTCACCTTCCCCGGCAACCACGCAGAATCGGCCACACCCCGATTCGGCCGGTGTATCTCCTTCGGCGAAGCGCTATCCACGGCGCCGGGGGCAGCCATGTCGGATAACACCCTGGCATATTGGTTCGCCGCCCTTTACAAGGGCCTCAACAATGAAAGTACGGATTGGTATCCGTACATTGATTTTTCGAGAAGGGGTATGATACTCCCTTTACGATCGACCCCACCTTCCCAACGGCCGACGGGGAGGCGGTCAAAATCTTCACCACCTGCCTCCGCCCACTGTCTGCTGCCGACGGGACTCGCTGCCGGGGGCAAGGCGCTTTGCTCCTATGAGTTCTACCACCCGTCGGTGGCGGCTCGTCAATTCGGCTTCGGCCGGTTGCCCCCGACCTCTTCTATGTGGGGAAAATAAAAGCGCGGGCTACCGTCGACAACGCCATTCAATGGAATTGGCTCGTCGGCCTCACCGCCGATGTCGCCACCGGCGACTTGGCCGGATTCTCCCCGGCGCCCGGAGCACCCGCCTCTTCGACCGCTGGTGGGGCGAGTGGAACCGGCACCTCCGCGGCCGGAACACCGCCTCATTCTTCTCCGGCTTAGTCCTGAGCGAGGCCTTTGCCGAGGTATGTGTAGCCGATTTATTTCCATAAAGCCGATTTTGTAGATGAAATTGGCCACTCTTAATGTTCACCTTTGTATATTTCCCTTTTCGATCGGACACGGAGGAGCCGCCGACCCGGAGTATCGGTGGTCGGTCGATTGCGTACATGATGCCGAGCCCAATTGCTCCAAACATCGGCTTCACGGATCGTACTCCTGCCCAAGCCTTTGGGGCAATGCTTCGAGGGCACCAACTGCCCGCAAGGCCAAGACTAAAACGGCCGCAATCGAAAGAGGAAGGCTAATGCACCGGCCGCAAGGCCGATTCAAGCCCCGAAGCGCCATCGCGCGCTGCTAAAGCGACCTGCGCTCCCGTCCGACCCGGATTACTTCAGCGAACCATCTCCGCCGCGTCGGGTTGTTATTGCATAATCGCCGATTCCCTCTTTACTTTACACGGTCTAACCATGAGTTCTTCGCGAGGAATCGGCGGTTCTTCCTCCTCGGGCCCGGACACCGACGCACGATAGGCCGATCCGCCTATCAACTCCTCCCCGAGCCAGGACGCCGACACCCGAAAGGCCGATCCCCGTAGCTCCGGGACCGGCGGTTGTACCAAGCCGGGCCGATCCAAACCTTGCGAGAGAGCTCAACTTGCTTGGATCGGCCTGCGTCTTCGAGGTTGCCGCCGAAGTTGAACCGGCGGACCGCGTGTCACCCGCGGTTTCTCCTAAGGACACCGTTGCCGACGAAGAACCAATCGGCCGGGAACCGCCCGCGGCTTCTCCTGTAGGCACCTGCTGCCAATGAATCTACCGAGGAGCCCGCCGATATCGAGCAAGCTGGCCGTGTGCACGATGCTGCCCCGAAGATGTCGGCGGCGAAGAAGAATCGGGCTGGCCGAGAGTTGATTGGGGCAAATGAACCTGTGGGTTCAATGGCGCGGCCGATAGACGTCCGGCCGCTCCGCATCGATGCTTCGCAGGTTTGTTTTTACTATCTCCCTTTTATTTTCTTGATTTGCTTCTGATTATTAACTTCACTTTATCTTCCTTGGTATTCCGGGCGCTCGGCTTCCCTCGTCTCGCGCCGATCTTGGTATCCGCTTCCGGTCTTACCACCGTGAACGAAATCGCGCGCAGGCTCGAGGCCTCTTCGGTTGGCTGCTTGGTGGCCGACGCCCACCCCATAAGGGCCCGGTACTTGGAGGTTCGGACAGAGCTCCCGGAGGATGTGCGCGACGCTCCGCACCGTGTGGCGTATATGGAGTGCTGGCAAATGGACTTTGCTCGTGCCCGGCGGCGTACGGCTCGCCACGCGGAGCAGCGGCAAGCGGCGTTGCTCGCCGAGAACTCCATCAAGCGCTCCGAGGAGGAGGCCCGGAAGACCCAAGAGATGCAAGAGCAACTCTCAAATCGGCGGGATGAGCTGCAGGCAATCAACCGGGAGATTGCCGATTTGAGAGCAACGGCGGCTCTCAAGGAGGAGGCGGCGGCGGCCTTGGAAGCTACAATTGTACGGCTGTCGGCCGATGTGGCGGCTCAACGAGGAGACGACGGCCGAAGCAATTCAAACGGCCGAGAAGATGGTCGCTGCGGCGCGAGGCTAATGTCGGCCCGATCGAGGATGACCTCTTGGTCATGGCCAATCTCGACTCTATGCTGGCCCGCGCATTATCTGCCGTCCAAGATTTTACGTCCTGCGCCGAGGCCGTCAATTATGCTTGATTGTAATAGGATCTCCAACAAAATTTTGGTCGTAAACATTTTTTTGCACTAAGGGCGATATATAATCATATCGGCCATCTTGAAGGCGATGTTCTAACATCGGCTAATTTATCAATGACTTCCTCTATTTTGCTTTTGTATTTTTTGGGCTAAGGGCGATACTCTCGGTATCGGCCGTCTCAAGCGATGTGCATCGACATCGGCTGTAGTCCTTTTAGGCCGAACACTATGAGTTAATCCAAATACTAGGATAATACTTGCTTCAAATACTTTCCATTAAGTGCTCGACCGAATTCTTCCCCTTCTAATTCTTTCAAAATATATGCATTACCCGGTGCCGATCGGCTAATCAAATAAGGTCCCTCCCAATTAGGCGACCATTTACCAAACCGATTGTCCTTTACTCCGATCGGCATCCTAAGCTTCCGGACCAAATCGCCCTCTTTAAAGCTGTTTCTGCACAACCTTCTTATCATAATGACGGGCGACCCTTGCTTTATTCTGCTCTATTTTCTCTAATGCATCCAGCCGATTTTGTACCACATCTTCTAATTCATCCATCATCAATCCGTAGTACTGATCGGCCGAAAGTTTTTGTTGCAACTCAATCCTTACGGAGCCGATAGCTGTCTCCCATGGCGATGCGGCTTCGTGCCCATATACCAACCGATACGGCGTAACTTGCATGGCTCCATGCCGTGACATACGATAAGCCCACAAAGCGTCCATCAATTTCATATGCCACTTACGAGGATACTCTTGTATTTTCCGCTTGATTAACTTAATCAGACTCTTATTCGCCGCTTCAGCTTGTCCATTGGCTTGGGCATAATATGGTGACGAATTAATTAACTTAATTCCCATCTCATCAGCAAAAGTTTGAAATTCGTCCGACGTGAATACTGATCCTTGATCTGTTGTGATTGTCTCTGGAATTCCAAATCTATAAATAATATGCTCCTTAACAAACGTTACCACGACGGCCGTCGAAACTTTACGATAGGGTGCCGCTTCAACCCACTTTGTGAAGTAATCTGTAGCTACCAATATGTATTGATGTCCTTTGCTTGATGCTGGATTTATCCGGCCAATCATATCCATGGCCCAGCCTACGAACGGCCAAGGTTTGATTACCGGATTCATAGCCGACGCGAGCGCTCTCGTATAGGTCCAAATTTCGACAATCTTGGCAACTTTTATAATATTTGAAACAATCGGCCAACATTGTCGGCCGGTAATAACCAGCTCGCCTTAGCAACCACTTCATCTTATGGGCCGATTGATGCGTTCCGCAAATTCCATCATGTACTTCGCTCATCACCACTTTTGCCTCGGTGTCATCAATACACTTGAGAAGCACCCCATCAATTGTCTTGAAAAATAGTTGATCATCCAACAGAACATACTTCAAAGCTTTATATCTTATCTTCTTATTTGTAGATTGGGATGGATTGCTCAAAAAATTTCGAATTTCCGTACGCCAATCGGCTTCTTCAATATCGGCTATCTCTAAGCTGTTTTCGGCGAGCCGATATCCGGATGCTAGCTGAGCCAAGTTATTTGCTTCAAAATTCTGCTCTCTTGGTATATGGCTGACTTTAACACACTTGAACCTTTTCATTAACTTCGACACTTTCCATGATATTGCAACAATATTTCATCTTTACACTCATACTCATCGGCCGGTGACTCACAATCAACAAGGAATCTCCGAAAATTTCCACAAAATCAGCCCCGGCATCGATGAGTAATTCCAATCCTTTTAACAACTGCCTCATATTCGATTTGGTTGTTGGTGTACGCCTCTACTGTAATAGAGTATCCACGTACTGCCCCCGAGGCGACACAACAACCAAGCCGATTCCACTTCCTTCCTTGCAAATCGAACCATCAAAGAACACCGTCCATGGCACTGGTTCAACATACCTGGCCGAGTGTTCACCGTGCTGCACTACTAGATCAGCCAATACTTGTGCTTTTACTTGCTTTGGCCGATTCATAGCCTAAATCAAACTCCGCAATTGCCAACATCCATTTGCCCAACCGGCCTTTGGGGACCGGAGCCGATAGCATATACTTTACGACATCGGCCTGGCAAACGACGGTACACTCTTACGCCAACGAGATAATGCCTTAATTTTGTGCATGAAAAATACGAGACAGAGACATAACCTTTCGACTTCGGATACCGTGTTTACTGCATCAATCGGTTTGCGGCTGAGATAAAATATGACTCGCTCTTTTCCCTCCTGTTCTTGAGTCAATGCTGAGCCGATGCACCTGTCATCGGCCGATAAATATAACTTAAAGGGCGTGCACGACTTTGGCGGAACCATTACCGGTGGGGACACCAAATACTTCTTGATATCTTCTAAAGCCTTTTGATGGATCGGCTCCCACCGAAACTCTTGATTGGCCTTGAGCTTCAACAATGGCGTAAACACATCAAGTCGGCCGGACAAGTTTGAGATAAATCGCTCTGATAAAATTAATCTTGCCGATCGGGGACTGGAGCTTCGTCTTGTTCGTCGGCGGTTCCAACTTTACGATAGAATCAATACTCTTAGGGCCGACTTCAATTCCCTTTTCATGCACAATAAACCCCGAGAAATTGTCCAGTTGAGACGCCAAACGCACACTTGAGCGGGTTCATCTTTAGGCCGTATTGTCTTGTCCTCTTCAACACTTCTACGAGATCAGCCACATGACTCCCAACCGATCTTGATTTCACCATGACATCATCAATGTAAATTTCCACCAATCGACCGATCAAATCATGATATATAAAATTCATGGCCCTCGATATGTAGCACCAGCATTTTTTAGTCCGAAGGTCATGACAACCCACTCATACGGTCCCAACGCTCCGGGGCATCCGAATGCCGTCTTCGATATATCCTCCTCGGCCATAAAAATCTGATTATACCCAGCATTTCCATCCATAAAGCTCAAAATTTTGTTGCCGGCGGCTGCATCAACCAACAAATCGGCGTTTGGCATTGGATACTCATCTTTCGGAGTTGCCTTATTCAAATTTCTGAAGTCAATGCGGACCCGCATCTTTCCATTTTCTTCTCCACCGGTACAATACTAGAAACCCATTCCGCATATCGGCATGGTACGATGAAGCCGGCTTCATACAATCTAATAATCTCTTCTTTGACGGCTTCATAATACCTAGGGTCAATCTTCCGAGCCCCACTGCTTATATGGTCGATATCCGGGTTTAGTGGGCAACCGATGTTCAACAATCGATCGGGTGAGTCCAGGCATCTCGCTATAATCCCAAGCAAAACAATCTTTAAATTCTTTCAATAAGGCCACTAATTCATCTCTTACTTCCTTACACAATTTCTTGCTAACATATGTCGGCCGAGGTTTGTCTCCATCCCCTATATCTACTTCTTCTAACTCGTCGGCCGACACAAAACCGTGGCCTAATTTCCCGTCTTCGTTTCATCAATCGGCCGACCTACCATGTCTTCGGTGTGTATACCGATCGGCCGATTGTCCGTCAATTCTCTGTGGGGCCCATCGGAGCAGCCGGGAGTGCACGACCCCCGGTCACAATAACTCCGTCATACGTGATGTTTATGGCTTCCGCATCCCAATACGTGCCCGATAAACAAGGCAAGTTCTCTAGACCGAGCAAACTCGAAATCGGCGATTGCAACGGTTACTGAGACTTATCGGCCCGCACGATTTCGACCTTGTTGCCGACCCATTGAATCAAACAACTGGTGCATAGTTGATGGGATGCAACAATTGGCATGAATCCGGTCTCTCCCCAATAAAGTGGTGTACGCACCTTTCCCGTCGATGATGAAAAAAGTGGTGGGTATGGTTTTGCTGCCCACGGTGATCTCCATTATTGCGGCCCCACGCACATCTTGGCTTCTCCCACTTGTAATCCTTGAGCGTCGGATTGGCCCTCATCATTTCTTCGGCGTCTTCCCGAGTTTGCGGTATGTAGTAATTGGCATGACATTAACCGCTGCTCCTCCGTCGACCAACATTTTCCTCATCGGCGACCCATTGACATAGCCGCTAATGTATAATGCCTTGAGATGCAAATGATCAGAGTTGACCGGCTTATCAAACACCGCTGATTCCGGTGTCCACGAGAATCTCCGAAGTCTCCCCAAGCTGGTTCTTCTTCGGCCGAATTTTCATCGTCCGATCCGACAATCCTGGGCATCAATGACATCATATTCACTGTGGCTTCAGCCTGGACCACTGAGACTGCACTTTCGGCCTCCATTGCTTCTTGGGCTTTGGCTCATCATCTTGGTCATCTACTGTAATGCCGTCTACCCTTGATTTCCCGACAACGCATTCTTTGAAGCCTCCTCTTTTGGGTTTTGCTTGAACAAACCAGCGGGGCACCACCGACCCTCGCTCTCGGTCCGATCACCTCTCGAGTCTTCATGGTATTGGTAATCGAACTCTTCTTCATCATTGATTGGCCCCGGCCGATCGTGGACGAAGGTTCTCCTTGGCACTACGTATCTTCGTTCCTCGTATACGTGATCGTAGCCGATCTGCTCTTACGGGGGCCGATTGTTGAGAGTCATAGTTGCGATCAATCGGCCGTCCTTGGTAACTTGACGACCCGACATCACGATACTCTTCCCGGCCAGCACACTCCGGACGGTTCTCGATAGATGGAAGCTTCATGTTTCGGTCCCAACGATGCTTGAAAGAAAGGACAATCCCGGTGTGGGTCAAAATCTTCTCGGCGGACTACACCTTGCCTGTCTTGCTGATTTTGACCAATAAATTCCTGTTCATGTGCCATCTGGTCTCTTTCTTCCCTTTCCCTCTTCTTCTCATATCGGCGTATGAAACCAGCCGATCCACCGCCGATAGTATTGATGCACATCGTATTAGCGGGGAAAGGATGCCCATCAACTTTCATCTTCTTCTTCACATCAGCTGCTCGCAATATCCCACTGTCAACTGCCTTCCGGATCTCATCCCTCATAGCATAACAATCAACGGTGTTATGATGTGAATTCCCATGCCACTTGCACCATTTAGCCATTTTCTTCAACTCCTCCGGCGTAGGAATCTTGTGATGAGGGGAAAGCTGGATTTTCTTTTCCCGCGATAGGCTGATCAAATATCTCATCGGCCTTGGATAAATCAAAATCATATTTTCTCTCCTTGGGATTCACATGCGGAGAGAATATCGGCCGTTTGTTATTAGTCCATTCAAGCTGCATTAACTCCCTCCTCATCACCTTCACTTGTCGAAATCAGCATAAGCTACCGATACCGCCGATTCCTGGTGAGCTGGAGATTTTCTTCCTGGCCGATTGCCCTGCGTGTTAGCTGTGCCAGCCCATCAAACTCATGTGGGGTAAACTTTTCTTTGATGTTGGAGAATAGCCCTGCGTAAGCAATCTCGGCCAATTGTTGCTCTGTCGGATTCAGATTATAACATCGTCCTCTTAGAGTCCTGAACCGCTGTATATAATCGGTCATCGATTCCCACGATTTCTGTTTCACCGCCATTAAATCGGACAAACTAAGCTCGGTAATGCCCGTGAAGAAGTACGAGTGAAACCTTTTCTCCAAATCAGCCCAACTACTGAATAGAACCAGGCGACAATGAAGCAAACCATGAAAAAGCTGATCCGGACAACGACGGTGGGAATAGCCTAACCCTCAAAGCCTCCTGAGTAGATGCCTCACCAAAGCTGTGCGTCATATCGAGCTGATATGCTCCATAGTTGATGTGTTATCTTGCCCGAGAAAACTTGGAAAACTCAGGAATTTTATACTTATTGGGTAAAGCCACGGAATCCATCCGGTCGGGGTAAGGTCGCCGATATAATGCACTCTTTTCTTTGGGCTTCAAATCGAGCCGATCCTTCATCATATCGGCGATTTTAGCCATGAGGCTATTCATATCATTGGGTCCAGCAGCTGCCGATCCGGCCCCTGTCATGTAAGCGGTGTTGGGCTGTCCCCGGTTGGATGTATTAACTGGCCACTCCCGGAAATCCCGGTGCCGGCAGCCGGGAACGATGTACGCGGAGCAACCCCATAATTCACGGCTGATTGAATCGGCCGTCCGAGTCATGAATCCGTGTTCCCCGGCCGATACGGTTGGCTGTGGAATGCCGGATATCGGCCGCACTATAGTGGGTGAGTTCTCAATTCTACTCGGGCCGGTATTTGGTACGTAGAAGAAATTGGGCTGCTGTGCTATCTGCGGGACCGCTGTCACATTGGCTGCTGCCCCTAACTCGAAGTCGGCTGTTGTACATCTTGTCCGTCGCTTTCCTCTGTTACCGACTTCTTGGGATCACTATCACCCTCCTTGCACTGGCTGGGTTGCACTTGGTACTTGCATTTGCATTGTCTTTGCCGAGTCCATAGGTGAGGTGGCATGCCGTACGGGGGCTGAAACCCTACTTGTGGTGTGGTGTTACGAAGGCTAATTCCACGACTCGACCGTACAGGAGTGCCGGAAGGCTGCGTGTATGCAGGTCCAGAATACCCTTCGAGTGAACAGCCTGCCATCAATTGTGTCCTTTATCAAATTCCCAATGGTGTTGGTCAATACGCCCGATTGATTAATTAAGGCCCGATGAACGGACGTGTTGACCATATCACCGAGTTGGTTGGCATCCGGCGGTCTACGAGCTTTGATTTGGTCTAGTTCTTCCGGATGCGATATCCGAGGAAAGTCCCCTTTTGTGGCCACCCTGCCACGTGTCACCTGTCGGGGCCTGAAAGTACTTCTTCATTGCTTCGGCCAGGTATTCTTGGTACTGCAGCTTTTGTTACGTCGTCATCTTTCCCCGAGGCCGAAACTCCATTATCATCGGAAACTTCTCCATGCCCTTTACCATCCGTCCTGAGAGGAACTGGAACCAAAATCGGCCGATTCTCGGTATCGACCATTGGTGTTCCATCCTCCCCGACAGACTTGTATGTATGACATCTTGATCTTTGTCCCACTGGGCGTGCCAAAAAGTGTGTTGACGTCAAAAGTCGCCGACACACCACTGTCCGGAGAGTTCACCGAAACCCCGGCTGATGCGAGTCTCGTGCTCCCAACGGACTGGCTCGGCTCGCCAATGTTCGTGTGCGGCTGGTGCGTGCCGGATGGTTTTCCTGCAAACCAACAAAGACAATAAAAGGTGTAAAATTTCCAGGTCATCGGCCCGGATAGACCGATGTGCAGCCATGGCCGATCACGGCGTAAGATAGACAAAATCGGCCATGAACGAGAGAACAGCACGGCCCATCCATTTATATATTAAATGCCGAGCGAACGAACTGTGATACAAACGATACGAAATCGGCCGATGCTATAACATGCGATCGGTGACTAGCAGCCGATTTCGTCGGTAAACGATCAAATCATTAAGACTTTGCGAGAGATGTATTATCGAGTAAAATGTAAACAAAGCAATTCTAAATAGGATATGCTTAGTTGATAGCAAGAGGATAGTTTAATCATCAATCAAATCCGTGAATCGGCCGATTGGGTATGTGGCCGATTTCTGTTATTGATTATATCGATAAATTATTTAGATCTATACGAATGTATAGTGATGGCCGGATAAATCATACTAATGGTTCGGGTTCAAAAGCGGTTTTAACAGATTTAGCATTGATTGAACATAAAACAGCTTAATGAACGTGATAAGCAATCGGCTAAACACTCCGAAAGAACGAGTAAGACGAATACAACCACGCAGATCCCAAATCGACCGGTCGCTCCAACGGGACAAGTCAAGCGATGGCACGCGGCTGGACCAGATCTAACGGCCGCGCACTCCCGGCCGATTCGGGACAAGCACAATCATAAACATCTTAACTATGAAAGTAAGTCTACACCCTAGCCAATCGGCTGCATGTGCCTAGGACAAGTCAACTATCGCAAAGGCAAACACGGGACACGTCAAGCTGAATCTGCACGGTCGAATCGGCCAAGATGTAGAAGAATTCTCATAGCGGCTCATCGTGACTCGAACGACCAAATCCGAGCCAATCGGCGTCGTAAGCAAAGGCTGGAACGGGGAGGCGGGACAAGTCAAACTACCTCCACCACGAGCCCGGACCAGGTCAACTTGACTCATCCGGCCGATACTCACTATACCGATCGAAAACAGATTCGGTCGCCGGATAACTAGCAATTAAGCCATCTAATTACGAACAATGCGCCGAGAATTAGACAACATAATTACCTTATCAAGCCAACGTGTCGTCGACCGGAGCCCCGAAGATCCCGCGCGAAAACGGTAAAGACTTGACAGGAAATTAGGGTTTGGCGATGCGCCGAAAGTTGTATTGGATGTGAATCGAGTTTACATGTTACATCCGAGTATGTATTTATACTCGGCAAAAAGAATCCTATTCGGACCCTCTTCGAGGCCGATTTCCTAACCGACTAGGATCCCTTTTCCAAAACTAAACTATTATTTCTAATTTTACAACGTGTGCCGGGCCCATTAATGTTGTGCTCTTCCGTTGGCGTCCGCGCACGATTCCCGGAAGGGAAGTCCCCTTTACTCGCTCAAGCGGCCGTCGACCTTACGCCCACCGGCCTTCTTTGACCTGTAGTCGCCGACAATGGGTCCCTTGGTCAAAAAACCGGCGTCAACGGTTGCCTCATGTTCAACTCTTGTTGGGTGAAGATATAATTAAGACTCTTATGATCGGTGTAGAGATTGACAAGATTTCCAAGTAAATAATGCCTCCAAGTTTTCAAAGCAAGGACAACCGAGGCTAGTTCCAAATCATGGGTAGGGTAGTGTTGTTCATGCTTGCGAAGTTGACGAGAAGCATACGCAATGACACGACCTTCTTGCATTAGCACACATCCTAGACCGGTGCCGGACGCATCACAATATACGTCAAACGGTTTGGTGATGTCGGCTTGGGCTAACACCGGAGCGGATGTTAAATGCTTCTTGAGAGTTTGGAAGGCTTCTTCACATTCACGGCTCCATTTAAACTTTGCATCCTTCTCCAACAATTTTGTCATAGGCTTGGCTATGCTTGAAAAATTGGGAATGAATTTCCGATAATAACCGGCAAGACCAAGAAAGCTTCGGATTTGTCTCACCGATCTTGGGGATTTCCAAGTAAGCACTTCTCCAACTTTACTTGGGTCAACGGCGACACCTTCCGCGGATATGATGTGACCCAAAAACGGAACTTGCTTCAACCAAAATTCACATTTGCTAAACTTGGCATACAATTGATGATCACGAAGCCGTTGGAGAACAATGCGAAGGTGTTCGGCATGCTCTTCTTTGGACTTCGAATAAATAAGAATGTCGTCAATAAAGACCACGACAAACTTATCCAACTCGGGCATGAAGACCGAATTCATCAAGTACATGAAATGAGCCGGGGCATTGGTGAGTCCCAAAGACATGACGAGATACTCAAAGAGACCATACCGCGTAGAGAATGCGGTTTTTGGAATATCTTCGGTTCGGATCTTGATTTGGTGGTAGCCGGATCGGAGATCAATCTTAGAGAAAACCTTAGCACCAACTAGTTGATCAAAGAGAATATCAATCCGAGGGACCGGGTATTTATTCTTGATAGTTACCGCATTGAGAGGGCGATAATCCACACATAGACGTAGCGTCTTGTCTTTCTTCTTCACAAAGAGCGCGGGACATCCCCACGGAGATGAACTAGGGCGAATATATCCTTTATCCATAAGCTCACCCAATTGCTCTTTTATGATTGCTAGCTCATTGGGAGCCATCTTGTACGGCCTACGGGAAATTGGTGCCGTACCGGGTTGGAGCTCAATTTTAAACTCAACATCCCGATCGGGTGGCATGCCCGGCAAGTCATCCGGGAATACATCGGGAAACTCACATACCACGAGAATATCCTCAATCCTTTTTCCCTCAAGGTGGTAGATTTTTGAGGTGGAGAATGTAGGATGGGGTAATCGGAGAATGGACGGACCATGGAGTGGTGAGTTTAAGTGAACTTCTCGGAAATCGATGTGCAAAACGGCTTTATGGAGCTTCATCCATCTCATACCTAGGATTATGTCTATTCCTTGCCCACCTAAAATTATGAGAGAGGAGGGGTATACTTTTCTTTCTAGGTTTAGGGGTACTTGCCTCAACTCTAGGTTTGTTTTTATTTTTCCACCGGGTGATGTGATGATATAGGGAATATCCAAAACGGTAGGAGTGAGTTGTAATGTTTTTGCACATGCTTGACTAATGAAATCATGAGTTGCACCCGAATCAAAAAGAACCAAAGTGGAATAATGGTTGTTGACCGAAAACATACCCGAGAGTACCGGTTCTCCCGCTTGAATCTCTTCGGCCGTGGTATAGTTGACTCGGCCATTCTTAGCATTTGGAGTGGAAGATTGATTGCGGTTCCCATTTCCATTATTCCCATTGCGGTTTGGATTGTTGTTGTTGCCACTTCCGGAACCATTGTTGGTGTTGTTGTTGTTGTTGTGGCCGGGTTGCGTGTCGGAACACGGCAATCCTTCGCGAAATGACCCGGACGTCCACAATTAAAGCACGGACCTTGAGGACCGGGCCTAGCACCTTGGTATTGCTGCTGTGGAGGGCGGAATGAATTGTTGTGCTGCTGATTTCTACCGTGAGAGTGGTGGTGTTGCTGCGGCACAAATTGGCGAGATCCCCCGTCGGCGGCAATGCGGCCCGAAACTTCTGTCCGGACGGGGAAGTGATGGCTAGCTTGTACTTGGGCGGAGCGGAGCCGGATGGATTTCCCACGGCACGCTTCCTCTTCTTGTCCTCTTGGTGAGCACGGATAGCATCTTCTTGCACAATTGCGGCACTCATCAAGTCATTGAACGTGCCGGTAGTGACTTGAGCCAAGCGATCTTGCAACTTTGGGCTTAGCCTCGAGCGAAAGCAATCCTTCTTCTTGTCATCCGTGTCGGCATGATAGGATGCATATTGAGCCAAGTAGTTGAACTTCCGTGCATACTCTTGCACGGTTCCGGTACCTTGCTTCAAATTGAGAAATTCTTGCAACTTGCGCTTCATGAGACCGGCTGGAATGTGATGCGCACGAAACGCGGTGCAAAAGTCCGGCCAATTCACTTGAGTACCGGCGGGAAGGGCGGCGGTGAAACTTGCCCACCATGCACTCGCGGAGCCACGAAGTTGTTGAGCCGCCAAGAGAACCTTTTGCTCCGATGTGCAATTGAGGAGAGCAAACTTCGACTCAATGATGCGGAGGAAGTTATCCGCCTCCAACGGATCGGTAGTAGCCTCACCAAACTTGGGCGGTTGAGTGGCCCAAAAGTCGGCATAGGTGGAATTCCTCGGCCCTTGGGGTGGCGGTCCTTGGCCTTGTCCTTGGTTGGTTTGGCTTGCAAAGAACAAGCGGAACATCTCGTTATGGTTGGACACGAGTTGTTCCAACGGCGTGAGAGGTGGAGGGTTAGGGAGTTGTTCTTCCCTCGCACCATGACCACTGCCTGAAGCTTCGCCACGACGGGTGTTCACCATCTGCCATATATGAAAAATTTTCTCACGTTAGCTCATTAGATCAAGAGCTAAAATAGCAAGAAAACATAACATTGGACATAAGGGACCAAAAATTTCAGACTGCATGTATGAAAGAAATATTGATGAAACAAGCATAATGCATTGGCAACACACATGTTCCATAGATTCCAACATAGTAGCAACATGATAGAAATTTTTGATACACGAGAAACCACAATCTGATACAACACGGTCTTAGGTTACATCACATGTGACCCATAAACAAACACAAATCTCGGAGGGCTTGATTAACAACACGCGGATCGTTTTCCATACACGGTTACATGCCTCACGAGATCACAAATCCTACAACACATAGAGCTACGACCACCGGTCGTGACAACTACTCGTCGTCATCGCCGTAGTAGTCGTCGTCACCCCTCATGGGAGAGGGTGGTGCTCCGTCCTCGACGTCGGAAGCATCCTTACCATCACCCATCTCCACGTCATCCTCGGGTGGGATGATCTCCAGTGGCTCGGGAGGTCCGCCATTAAGGATGGCGTGCAGGGCGTCGTTGGCGGCTTGGAGATGCTCAATGGTAGCGTTGTTATGCGCTATGGTCGCCTGGGCGTTCCGGAGGTCTCCCTCCAAAGCATCCCTAGCGCCCCGAGTCTCCAGGAGAGTAATCTCCAACTCATCCTTCTCCTCAAGAAGGGCATCCACCTGGCCGGAGAGGACGTAGTTCTCCTCATTGGCGGCGGTGAGCTGGGCAGTGCGCTCATCGAGCGTGGCCTGCAGAGCGGCAGCTCCATTGTCCTCAAGGGCAAGGTTGGCGTCGTGGAGCTGCTCGAAGAAGCTCCAACGCTCCGTCTCGCTATACTCGAGCTGCGTACGGAGGGTGTCCACCTCGGTAGTGCGCTCGGCTAGCTCGGCGGTGCGGGCAGCAAGCTCGGCGTCGCGAGCAGCAAGCTCGGTGTCGCGAGTGGTGAGCTCGGTGTCGCGGGTGGTGAGGGTGGCCTGCAGGGCAGCACGCTCCTGCTCCAACTCGAGCACCCGCCTCGCGAGGTTCTCACGGTCCAACATGAGCTTGCCGGGGGCCATCTGTCGGAGAATTTTGAAACACAAGTCAAAACTCAAGATCCAACAACAAAACATGCTAAATAAGTAAAGCATGAATGATAGAATGGCACCAACTTAGCAAAGAAAGCAATCAAACTTTTCGCACAATCCTAACACGGTTCAACTTCCTGGACAGCTTTGACAGATTACGGAAATCCAATTTTCACTCCTGTTTCTGGACAGAATTAAAAATTTTGTTTGTTACAAAAGTTTTATACAACTTCTTAAGCTTTCCAACGCATCCTAGAACAGCTCAATCCGACTTGTCGTTTGAAAGTTATGCACGATCTACGACAGGGACAGAACCGGAGCACATTCTGGAATTCCAGAATAGCTCTCTGAAATGGGCAGTTCTAGCTACGTTCCAGATTTTTTCAAGACAAGAGACTAGAATTTTGTTGAAGGGAATAACACAAGCTTTCCAGAAAGTCCTTATTTGCCTTATTTGGATAAGTATGGAGAGAGTTATGCTCCTTTTTCTGAAACCTAACAAATCTGCCATGTTTTTGTTTCCGGTTTTCAATCCTTTGTGAGAATGACGCTATGTGCTCTATTTTTCATGGTGGTTTGATTTAGATAAGTTTGCATGCATATGTTTGACATGATGAGATGATATGCAAAGATGATGGATGCTCAATATGTCGTTCCGTACGTCTTCACAAAATTAAAAGACCGCGCCCGCCGATACGAGTATCGGACAAGCGCATCGGTGGCACACACACCTCTCAGACGATACTACACGAACTAAAGCATTGTTATGTACCTGCAAGAGATGGATTCCAGAAACATTACATCAAATTTAAAAGAAACAAGCCAAAAATAAATCCATGTCACCTCGCCTCACATGGAGAGCTCTCAAATAAGAGTGTATTCGAGTCACACCAGTTATTATCATGCGAAAATTGACATCACTCAATCACATACCTTTGCTCAAGCCGTAGTTACGAAATATTTAAACAACCATAACACGGGGTTAGTTTTGCCACCATTCTATGTAGTCCTTATATTGGCCTTTCTATCTAGACTCGTACCTCACCGTGACTCAAAAACGGGGTTTAAGATTTTTAGAATGAGTGTTAGCGTGACGCAAATCCCAAGTCGGCTCGATACCACGTGTCACACCCCTATCCCGAAAGATAGTTAAGTGTGGTACGGATCGCCTTGGGAGATGATTGACGAAGCAACCATACATAGGATCACATTAACAAACATACACGATTTGCAAGTTTACATAAATAAGTCTCGATTACAATATAGAGTTCCGAATAAAGGATACATTAGGTTCAAATTTAAGTTTACATAACCATAATCTTTGTTCGAAAGAAAGTGCGGAAGCGATTACATAACACGACGATACATAGATAACTCATGCGAACCGTGCCGGCCTAGGCCACGGCTCACTCATCATGGGTCGGAGAGCTAGGAACCCATTCAATGGTCCACTCTTTGGGCTCTTCTCCGTCCCAAACCACCTTACCACAACAATCACAAAACCCGGCTTGCGGAAAACCTGTAAATTAACATGTAGTGACAAAGCCCGAGTATCTACCATACTCCGCAAGTCTTACCCATCAAATTGGCCATCTAAGACCGACTCCTAGATGCATGGGGCTTGACCGGTTTAACTTGGCCTTTTGCATAAATAGCACCTATGCTAACTAGGTTGGCAATTTTATTACTTAGCCAAATTAATAGGGTTGTGGCATGAAAGAACTTTAGTGAGCATGCTAACAATACAAGGGTTTGCAATACAATTTAATAGCAATATAAAACAGCAAGCTCTTTAATTTCTTTCCATTACTACACATTGCGAACTGCTCGAATCAAGTGGTGCTCATTAACCGAGAGGAAACGGCGACAATTATCGAATTATTAATCCTGCAGGAAAGAACCCAAATGCACGACATACGCATCATTTAAGAACACGTATGGCCACCGTTCGCGAGTTCATCGTAAAGTAAAACACGGGGCCACCGACCCCGAGTACACGTCCCCCTTACTTATTTTCTTGAATTATCTATAAACTTACTTATGGTACATTTTAACATTTATTTAATCATTTACCTCAACATTCGGTCGGTATGCATGCTATTTATCAACACACATGTGGATTTTCTGGTTTAGTTTTTTCAAACAATAAATGTTTCTTGGATCAAACAACATTAGTTTGAGTATAAAACTCTACTCACTCCGGACACATAGTCCCATTTGAACTATTTTTTTTAAAAAATCAGTAAAAAAATTATCAAAAATATAAGTGAGTTGGAATGCTCGGAAACAATGCCATGTCAAAATGTAGGTCAAACAGAATTATAGCTTGCAAATGATAAATGTGCAAAATAATAGAAAAAACATGGTATCATTTCATTTTTTTTATCGGAAGAATTTGTATTATTTTTGAATTGAAAATTGGCACACACATCTTCAATACGAATGAAAATCTACTGTAATTTTGTTGGAAATTCTTAAACTATTTGGTAATAAAATTGAAGAAAAACAATTTTGTTGATGAAATATTACATTAAAAAATTATGGAATAGAAAAAATAAAAAATATATGTGTGTTTGTAATCAACTAAAACTATGGCATGCTAAAAATTAGATGCAAAAGCATTATTGTTTTTAGAATAAATATTGAAGAAGTAAATTACACATAAAAAACAAACTCACTCGATGACAGGTGGGCCCGGTGGAAACAATAGCCACGGTTCACGATGGAACGAACCGTGGCTATTATCTCGTGGCATCGATATGTGGGACCCACTTGTCGGTGGGAGCAACAATAGCCTTGGTTTGTTTCAACATGAACCGTGGCTATTGTTTTTTGTCCCACCGACTTATGGGTCCCACGCGACAATCTCCAACCGTGGTTATTGCTTTCTATAAATACGGCCGGCCGTCGGTGGCCACCCCTATCCGGTGGCCACCTTTGTGAACGACGCCGACGAGCTGCCGATTTCCACCTCGTCGCGTTGCCCTCCCCCGCAAGCTCCTCCTTGCCCCCGCGCCGCCTCCCCCGCGAGCTCCCCCTCCGTCCTTGTGGTCCACGGACATCGCCTCTTCCGCCACCGCCTTCGTCCTCATGGTCCACGACGCCGTCGTGCCGCCTCTGTCCACATGGATCCACGCTAGGGCGCTATCGCCTCTCATCGTCCTCGCCGGCCTTCTTCCCCAACGGTCGACCGAGGCCCCGACGACCGTCTCCTCTCTACCCCGACCACATGCGCCTCCTCCGAACTCCTCCTCGGGTTCCTCCCTAAGAGCCTCACGCGCGATGAACCCTAGCCGACGCTGCCATCGTTCTCGTGGTGCATTTTGCGTCGCCACCTCCTCCGTCGTGAGCTCCACGAGAGCCAATGCGGCCACCACCGTCCTCGTGGTCCACGGACCGCCGCCTCCGCCTCCGACCTCATAGTCCATGGACGCCCGCCTTCGTCCTCGTGGATCCACGGTTGGGCGCCGGCGCCTCTCGTCGTCCTCGCCGGCCTTCCCCAACGGTGCCCCCTCCTCGCTCGGTACGCCTTCCCCCTTCCCCCTCTCCCATTCCCTTCTCCCCTTCCTTACACCGATGATTGACGATGATGTGTTATCCGGATGCTGTGATCCGGATTGATGATGGCATGATTTTGTTATCCGGATGATTGATGATTGATGATGGCATGATGCTATTATCTCGGATGATTGATGATGGCATGATGATTGATGTTGTTACCTGGATTTTGTTATCCGGATTATTGATGAGTGTGACACCCGGTGTCACGAACATATAAATGCAAAATTCTATTATTATCTTCCGACCATGTAGAACCCCAATATAATATTTTTGGCGGCATGCACAGTGATTTGAGTTTCAAATTCAAACAAATTCATATTGGGTTGAACGACAAGTCAAAATTTTCCTATAACAATTGCCTCTGGAAAAAATATACGCTGTAGATGAGAACAATATAGAAATCTAGGAACAAGTCCCATGTCATTTGGATCATTAGAACTCCCTATAAAAATTCGAGAAACTTAAGTTTTACCCCTTTTTGATGAATTATCAAAATTACACCGTAAGGAGTGTCTCCTCCAAACCGAGTACCACATGCTAGTATTTTTTATTGGAATTTTATGACACTAGAAGTATTTTATTTAAGCCCCTACTTTTACAAGAAAACCACAAACCAGAAATTGAGAAAATACCTTGGAATATTCCCCTGGTCCCACCTGTCATCCTCTGCGCTCCCATTTCTTTTTCCCTCCCGACCGGCAACGGCAGAACCATGCCGCCACATCGCCCGTACGTGGCGCCTCCCCTCCGTGCTTTGCCCCCACCTCAACCCACGCCTCACCCTGCTCCTCTCCTCACTCTGCCTCTCATTCTCTCGCCTTCTCCCTCTCTCACACAAGCGCCAAGCGAGAGAGGAGAAGCCGCCCGCCATTGCCACGCCCCTACCGAACCTCGCCGCATCGGCCCCCGAGCTTCGCTCCTGTCCAAGCCAAGGCCCCCTTGAGAAGCGCCCCATTTCCCTCGAGCTCCGGGAGAAAACGAATCGCCAAACCGGGCCTAGGAGTGAGCAATCGACATTTTTCTCTCGGCAAGCACGCCGGCGGCCGTTGTGCGCGCCTCCCCAAAATTCAACCTTCACGGTGAGCCGCATAGCCAAATCATTCTTTCGTTGGATGCACACCTACCTCCGGCCCGTTTCGACCCCTCCTTTGTTTTCCCCACCGAGCAGAGCCGGATTCGGATTTTTCCCGGCCACCACCCGCCGGCCATCTCTCGCTCCATCGTGGACAACACCGCTTGCCCACCCTCTTCGAGAATGGAGTCCAGGACGATCTTCCCCAACCTCCCCTAAAGCTCGCAGCCCAAAGCCCCGAGCCTTTCCTCCACCACGACGAGCTAGCACCGCCGCCGGAGGTCACCCGTCCGTAATTGCCGCCGTTGAGCCACCTTCGTCGCTTCTCCTTCCTCCGGACCACCTCCACGCGCTCCGCCTCGTCGCGTGCTCCGCACCGGTGAGCTCCCCCACGAGATCCGTCCACCTCCGGCAGCTCCTCCGCCACGCGCCTCCCGCCTCCGACCGCCGGCGCCATGGCCACACCGTAGCCCACACACGACAGATCTAAAACGGCCACAGCCACACCGGATCCGCAACTTTGTAGCCACTTGTGCGTCACCACTGCGCGACAGATTTATTTAAAATCGGAATGGCATTTTTGTAATTTCTTTAGAAATTCGAATTTATTTAAAAAAATCATAACTTAAGATTACAACTCCAAATCGATTGAGACCCAATTTTGTTGGATTCCTTACAACAAGCTCTATCCAATGGTGAAGATGAACTCCACTTTTGCTGCATAGTTTTTCCAGAATAATTATGAGTTTGTAAACCCTATTTAATTAATATCTTTTTATGTAGAAGTGCAAATGATGCAAACTAAAATGTTTTGGACTCCTCTGGGCATGCTCTTTATTATGGTGTATCATATTCATCACGTCTGTGCATGTATATCATTGTATGCTTTATTCTTGGTTTAGCATATTTAAATTCCAATAATTAATTTATGCATCAAATAAATGTGCTACCAGGGCACAAATGTCACTAATAGCATGTAGTATCACCATGTATTAAGATATGTTCATATCTGCACCTGATGTTACCTGAACAATTAAGTTAGTTGAAAGTCTAGTTTTAATTCCCAAATTAAACCCTTTCTTCATAAAATGATAAACCTTGCTTATCATTTTGTTATTTCATGCTCATATCATCTATATAATGCATAAGTACAAAAATCATGCAAAAGTGCTCATGTGAATTAAAATGGCTTTAACTTGCTAAGTTAAGTAGCTAAACCCTAATTGTTTATTAATCAATTATATGTGCATGATAAAATTGCAAACTAAGTTCTGTCAACCTCCTTTTGATCTGCTCTTTCACTTAGTGTAGGTTGTTCATCATGGTTTTGCATGTTTAGTGCTCAATGAATGATTCTTTGAAAAACACGTCTAATTTGTAGTATTTATTCTATCTATGCATAAATCCTAAACCTCGAGCATGCATGTTACTCTCTGCATTGTGCATGACCATGAATTTCCACAATATCATATTTCCCTCATATATTTCTGTAGAATTAATTTTTGACAGCAACAATGTTTTATTGTTCAAATAAAACTACTCATGCTAAATTAGTATTCTGTTCATGCCTTAGCACCTCACTTGTAAGTTTCTCGTGTCCATAAAGTTTACACATGTCTTCAAATGAATTCAGTAGCTTATAGTCGAGGGATTAGTTATTTGCTAATAAGAGGCAATGCATTAAAATAAATTTACGTTTCTTGCATATGTCTTCAAGAACCATATTAAGTAACAAATACTTCATATGTGTGACATCCTCTCGATTTCATCTCACATACCGTTACATGTCTTTGCATTCATCTTCATTGACCTATCGCATTAATATAGCTAACGATGAAAATCTATTTGGGGAGGATCATTAGAAGGAACTCTCCAATCTCCAAGACCCGGTAGCTGATGACACTAACTCCATAGTTGTTGTTCAACAAGGCAAGCCCCGGTGCATCCCACCCTGTTTTAAATATTTTCTTTTCAACAATATGACTGCCTAGGTGTCTAGGATGAATGTGCCTTATGTTTAGGTGTTGTATGGAACTCCACCTACATTGTTGCCCTATAAATCCCATTATGTCTAGTAGGTTGGTACTAGAAGCTCGGTAGGATACTTGCTATGCTTAAAGTGATACAACGGTCTTATGCTTAATTGTTGTTGGTCACACATGATACTTGTTGTTGGTTAATTAAATTGGAGACCGGACAAGGGTGATGTTGTAGGTACAGCAAGCATGGGTCTTGACTGTGGTAGCCCTGTCCGTGTCGGTTGAGGACCGTACCGTTGTTGGCCCTATTGAGCAAGTATTGAACGTACCGAGCTGCATGCTGGTGTTATGGACACTAGTAAGTTGATGTTACCTAATGATTCTAATATACGGACGGTATCCCATCTCTTTGGTTCTTGGAACCCCGTGGGAGTAGGCATGGTACCCATGAAGATTCAACTAGGCCCCCAGTGGGTTTTGGTGATAAATGACAAAGAATTAAAAACTCTAATGTGTTATTGAGTGTATGTGTAGGATATCAAATGGATTATACCCACAATGTGAGAAAGTACACCCTCCTCATTCGAAAGTGATCAAAATACTCAAAAGCAAAAGCCTCAAGTTTAGATTTGTAGCTTTTTTAGTATAGATGTGCCAAACTATTAAGAGGGGTGAAACGATCTTACGTGCAGGGAAGAATGTGCTCTAGCTGCCTTCAAACAACTTGGAACTCAAATACCAAAATCCAAAGATCAAAAGGCCAACCCAATTCCACTTGACATCGCCTAGGACGGAAGTTCCGTCCCGAGACGGAAATTCCGTCGGTTTCAGAGAGTTTGGCACGGAAGTGCCAAACTGGATGGAAGTTACATCCCGAGGTTTCTCCAGTTCAAAACTCCAACCGACGGAAGTTCCGTCAATTCCGGAGAGTTTGGGACGGAAGTCCCATCTCCGACGGAAGTTCCGTCCCGGCTTCTTTCGCCTTTGATTCTATGAGGTGACGGAAGTTCCATCAAGGCCAATAATTGACCTAGCAACGGCTCTTTGAGAGCCCATACTATATATAGCTTTGATCTACCCCGTGAGCAAAGTCACCGGTACTTTTTGAACTCACAAATCTTGCTCAAGCTCTCTCTCTCTCTCTCTCACTTCCTTCTATTCCCTTTGAGATCCAAGACCATTTGAGAGAGCTCCCATCTTGATTCCAAGCTTGATAGCATCAACCCAACCTAGAGTACATCTTCCCTTAGCAACTAATCTCGTTTTCACTTGTTACTCATGGAGATTTGTTCTCCTAGATTGACTAGGTGTCACCCTAGAGCTCCAAAGCTTGTAGTGAGCCTTGGGAAGTTTGTGAAGATTGTGATTCGCCTCCGCAAGGAAAAGAATCGAAGGAAGAAGAAGAAAACCAAGTTTGACCTTTGTGGTCACTTGGGAGGATTCGGGTTGAAAGAAATCTGGCTCTTTGTGAGCTCCTCAACGAAGACGTAGGAACCTCTTTGTGAGGGGTCCGAACTTCGGTAAAAAATCCCCATGCCTCTCTTCTTCGTTTTTGTTGTATGCTTGTTTGTTCTTCTTCCAGGTGTGTTATCACCCGATCTACTTGTGGGTTGCGCGTCTATTGAATTTCTGTAGGTACAACACTCTCAAGGCAAGAAGGAAGGTTTCCATTCAAGTGGAATCGCGAGATTCCCTCTCTTCTCCCTCTCCCTAGCTTTTTCGTCACTCCACCACGACGGAAGTTCCGTCGATGGCGAATTTGACCTTTTTCTTTTAAGTGTTGTGATTTTTAGGTTTTTATTAGATTGGCTATTCACCCCCTCCCTCTAGGCAACTTTCAATTGGTATCGGAGCAGGTATTCTCAATAAGAGCTTAACCGCTTGAGAAGAAAAGATATCGGGGAACGTGGCGAATTGGACGATGATCCGACCAAGAAAGGGGACACCCCTACGGACTTGAACCCCTTTTCCAAAGATGGCACAAGTGGTGGGAAGTTGGACACAAGGTACAACTTCAACTATAATGATGTGGCTAATGTGAATGGTGGTGGTAGTGGACGACTACCTTTGTTTGATGGAAAGGATTTTAGTTGGTACAAGCATAGGATGAAGATGTACTTGCTGTCAATTGGTCCACCAGTGTGGGAAGTTGTTGAGAAAGGATATGTGATTGAGGATGAGGAAAAACACACGGTTATGGATAACATTAACATACATCGCAATGCGCAAGTTGTGTCGGCCATGCTTTCATCCTTGAGTGCCAAAGAGTACTCTAAGGTGTCCCGACTCGAGAATGCCAAAGCTATTTGGGACAATCCGATTGTGGTTCATGAGGGAGTTGATGTGGTGAAGAAATCAAGAATGCAAGTATTGAAGAATCGATTCAACTTCTTTGTGATGAAGAAAGGTGAAGACCCTCAACAAACACATGATAGGCTCTTGGAAATTGTGAACGAGCGGAGGTCACTTGGAGATGACGTGAGCGAACAAGAAGTGAATCTCAAGCTTCTAATGTCACTAAGAGATGTCACTAAGAGTGTGGAACTCTACTCTTTGTACCATCATTGAAGAAAAGGAAGGATTTGATAGATTCTCCACGGTCGAAGTGATTGGGAGAATTTTAGCTCACAAGAGCCGTGATGATGAAGGAAAGAGAGTGAGTGTGCTAATTGGAGATGAGATCACAAGCAAGCAAGACGTGGCGCTCAAGGCCAAAAAGAAGGAAGTTGTGGAAGTAGACCAAATTAAGATTGAGAAAGACAATGAAGAGCTTGCTCTATTTGTGAAGAAGTTTGGCAAGTCCATGATCAACAATGGGTTTACCAAGAAGAGCTTTGACAAAGCAAGGGCAAGAAGATCAACAAGGAAGTGCTACCATTGTCATGACCCCGGGCACCTCATTGCGGAGTGTCCTCAACTCAATGGAAAGGAAGAGAAAAAGGAGAAGTTCATCAAGAAGAAGAACTTCAAGAAACCATACAAGGCTCAAGCTCATATTGGCCAACAATATGTCTCCGATGATGATGATGAAGATGAAGAAGGAGGCATCGCCAATCTTGCTTATAGCTTAACACCGACCAAATCATCTCTCTTCAACAACCTCATCGACGATGAGGATGACGCCCCCAAGTGCTTCATGGCTAAAGAAAACAAGGTACAAACTAAACCTCTTGTCAATTCCTCTAACCATGATAATGAGGAGGAGCTAGTCCCCTCCTTGCAAGATTTGGTGAAAATGTTAGGGATAATGCAAGAGAAGGTTGAAGAGAGTGAAGAGATGGTTGATAAGCAAGAAAATATGCTTATCAAGAAGCTCGATGAGATCAAAGAGTTGAACGCTCTCCTTGAACAAGAAAAGGAGAAGAATGAGGAGTTGACTCTGTGCCTTACAAAGGTAAACAAGTCAAATGCTAAACTTGAGGACATCAACCTCTCACTCCAAACAAAGTGTGAATCTTTCGAAAAGAATCACAAGTTGTTGGAAGGAGAGATTGAAGCTCTCAAGGTTAGCACATTGACTAATAAAGGTAAGGCCGAGTCAACGCAAGCATCATCAAGCAAAGGATGTGCAAGATGTGAAGATGTTGACATTGACAACATTGCCACCGATAAGGTCTGTAACAGCTCGAGAATTCTCAATTTCAAACCTACTATTAAAATTCGTCCAAATTCAAAATCGCATGATCAATTGTTGCTCAAACCTCAATTCTCGTGCTGTTACCTTGCACGCTATTGGTCTCCATGTGATAATTTGGATCAAGAATCATGGAGAAGATTTATTTTGAATGCAAATTGCGTGTGAATTTTATTTAGGTTTGACCTCAAGTCAACTTAAGTAAAATTGGCAAATCAGTTTTGTTAGTAACCAGCAGTTTGGATTGTTTTCCACCCTTCCTCTCTTGTCAGCCCACCTTTGTTCTCTCGTCGCGGGCCAAAGCAAGCAAGGTAGCGGCAGCTAAGGCCCAAGAACCAAACCAGTCAGCCCAACATCAACACTGAACAGTTTTCTTCCTCCTTCGGCCGTACTGATGACGCCATGGACGCTGACTCAACGAGCCGCGCGGCGTGCACGCTAACAAGTCCCAGCTCCAACGCGGCTGTGCAGCCCCACACCGCAATTGAGTGCGCCTCGACCACGGCATCATCCGGAACCCAGCAACGTGGCGGCCATCCGAAGCTTGCCCATGGCCAAGATGATCCGCTGCCGCTCGATGGTTTCCGCCGCTTTGTGCTGCCGTGGCACGGTTACAAAGGACGAAGCTGCCCTCCAGTGGCGAACCCTAGCTACAGTGCTATAAATCCCAGCGGCCGCCGCCTCCCTCCTGTTCTCCTTCACCTTGCGCTGCCAAGCTCCTCGCCACGCGAAGCCTTAGCCACCGCCTCGCTGGTCTCCGCCATGGCCAGAAACAAAGCATTCGCCAGTGAGCTGCTTTGCTGTCGTCCGGTTCTCCATCCGTTGCCTGTTCCCCTGCTGTGCTTCCCGTCGAGAACCAAGTAAAGAGGAAGGAGATCGAGCAAGTCAAAGATGGCCGCTTTTAACTTCGTCGCCGTGGGTCGATCTCTTCGGTGAGCTTCCCCGACCATCAAGTTGTGTTCCTTGTTCCCGGTTGCGTGCTCTTCCGTTTCCCTTTGATATCCATGTCGAATTTCCCCTGCAGCCTAAGGTCACCGTTGTTTTTTTTTAGACAATAAGGTCACCGTTGTTGTGAACTCGCCTGGTCACCGCAGGAAGAGATGTTTTTTCAGTGCGCGAGCTGAGGTCGAGCTAAAGCCAAGACATCCAAGTTCATCGTTTTCTTGTGAGCTTCTGTAAGATCCATTCCTTGTTCCTTGTCTTTCATCTCCTGGTGTCTCTTTTGGCCGAGTTTGAGAAGTGGATCATGTGCAGGAGTCCTAGAACGCCGCTCATGCCATCTTGGGCAATAGCAAGTTCAAGGAGTCGTTGTGTTCAATTCCAGCCACCTGGATGGTCGGATCTTTCTCATGTTGTCTCGCGGTGAGCATGTTCAATTCGTGAACTGGAGACAAGGCAGGACCAAGTCCTCATTGTTCACCCTCTTCTGGTGAGCGTCACCCCGATGATTTAACCGTTCTTTCCTTTCATCACTTGGTGCCTCTGCCGGTCAATTTTGAGAAGTTTATCTCGTGCAGAACTCCGGGAACGCCATCGATGCCAGCGCCTGTGTCTCCTCGTGCTAACGCCTAGAGCTGAAGCTTTTCTGGTCTGTTAATCCTTTCGTTTGTTGATCTTTCGCTTCTGGTGAGGTCCACCCCACGCCTTTGTCCGTTCCTTAATCTTTAAAGTGTTGTGCCTTTGTTTCTTTATTTTCTTGATCCTGGCGAGGACATCGGACGGCTGTGGATGCCATCAGGTGCTTCTTCATGTTTGCAACACGCACTATAGCAAAACTCACTATAGCCACGGTTGGGGGTTCTACAGCCACGGTCAGACCCAACCGTGGCTATGTTTCCGAGACTACAGAAAACCATCTGTAGCCTCGGAAAATAGAGCACCCGTGGCTATAGTACGCAACTATAGCCACGGTTCACTATGTCAACCGTGGCTATAGAAGGTCACTATAGCCACGGTTCGACATGTAGACCGTAGCTATAGTGGAATACTATAGCCACGGTTCGGTAAAACAACCGTGGCTATAGCGGACACCACTATAGCCACGGTTGCCAAAGTGAACCGTGGCTATTTACTTTTTTAACAATAAAAAAAATAAATATGTATTAGAAATAATAAATTACAATTAACATGGCATTAACCATAATTACATCACATTAACATTAAAGTATTACATCACATTAATATTTACAAATATTTACAAAATCCATCAAAGGTTTAACATCACAATATTTTTTCAAACTAAGTCTACACTATACGAATCTTCAACAACATCGGGCTCGTACGGTCGTTTCGAGCCGCACCACTCGAAAAGTGCCCGATGCTCTTTCGTCACTTCACTTTGGTCGTCAAAGAACCGACCACGAGGATTGATGACCTCCCTAAGCAAGAAACGACACATCCTAGCGACAATGTAGTACATGTCGTTTGTACTTAGATGCTTTCGCACCGTTCTCCTAAATATGCATATGCTTATCAAGAGTCATCGTCATCCGCCAAAAAGTTAGAATTTTTTTAAAGACTTTGTTGAAAATATATTTTTCCAAGAAAAGGAGTATATTCCATGGCATCGGAACGGGGAAGAAGAGGATGCAGCTGAGGAGGAGGAACATACAATGTACAACACTTTCATAAGAAAGGCAGGTGCACACTATGCAATGCATACCACAATTTATACGACCTCGGGATAGATAGGTCAGGATACTTGGGTATCCTTCGGAAAATCAAATATAATGTGCCATACACATCACAAAGATAATCCGAAG
This sequence comes from Chloris gayana, assembly GCA_031894775.1. NCBI lineage: Eukaryota > Viridiplantae > Streptophyta > Magnoliopsida > Poales > Poaceae > Chloris > Chloris gayana. Next base: position 214,332 of record JAUNZO010001841.1, on the reverse strand, counting down.
AATACCCAAGCATCCGACCATGTCTACCCCAGGTCGTACGAGTTACTGGTATGTCTTGCATTTTATTGTACCAACCTTCCTAATGAAAGACACCATACATTCTATATTGATCCCCCAGCTACCTCCTCTTCTATCAACAATCATCATCTGCCAAAAAGATTGGATTTTTTGCTCTCGGTGCGGGTTGCCGAATCAACGGCCATCCAACGCTATCGTTAAGGTCATCGACTCGTATCTCAACATGTTTCCAACATCCGAGGATGCGGTCCATGCTGCCACACTCATCTCACTTTATCCGCTTTCATCATCGAGCATGGCTAGACCTTAAAAAGAGAAGAAAGAAAAGAGAGGAAGAGAGGAGAAAAGAGAGGAAATAGAGGAAGAAAGGAGAAAGAGAGTGAGAGAGAGAGGAAAAGAGAGTAAGAGAGGAAAGAGACGAGAAATCAGCACTTAAAATAAATACTTTGCCTTATAATCCATGTGCTGATTTAGCTAGAGAGATAGAGAAAGAGGAAAAGAGAGGAAATAGAGGAGAAAAAAGAGACAAGAGAGGAGAAAATAGTTTTTATTTGAAAACAATGGTCTAGCCATGAAAGAGAGGAGAAAAGAGAGTAAGAGAGGAAAGAGATGAGAAAACAGGTGGGTAATGTATAATTCAGATAGCCACGATAGATAGGTGGCCAATTTTATGCCATCAGTTTAGCCACGATGGATAGGTGGCAAATGCATACACAACAATCATGAGATAATATAGCATGCAGAATATAGCAGGCAGTAAAAGGGCACTGCAACCATGCAACCAACGACAACTAGAGATAATATAGCAGGCAGTGTACAGCAGGGATAATAGCAGGCAAAATAAGCACAAAAAGTGCTTCCAGTTTTAACAGGGAGGGCTCCTTTCAGATAACAGGGTAGCAGCAAGAGCATACGCAGCAAGCAATAAAATATTATACCACTCAAAATATAATCATACACATGGAAAAAATACAACAAGCAACAAATAGATTCATGTAAAAAAACCAACGTCATGCTGTAAACTACCAAAAACCCACCAGCTTGGAAACATTTCCACCAACAGGACAATTATATTTCAGAACCATTAGTATAAAGGTTATGTTGAGTAAACACAACCTATATCTCATGTCATAAATCACCAGAAAAAAATAAACCAGCATGCAAGCCATCAAATTCATTAGTGTACCCCAAAAGGCCAAACTAACATCTAACAAAAAAGATTGTCATGCAATAAAAAGTAACATCAATTTAATGGGTTATTTGTTTCAATTTGGCAAAGCTTTAATATTTCTTGCATCTAAAACTACACAAACAGGTCCTACCCAATGCTGAGAGCTCCCACACTGTGCGGGATCTAGGGAAGGGTATCAGCGTAAATTTAGTAGCCATTTGAGTTGAAAGACCATAGGAGGACAAGGTATCACAAAAATAAATCCTAATGACATGTCAACCAGAGACAAGAAAATTATATTGCCCTAATGACATGTGATTATCATAAATGAGACAAGAAAATTATATTGCTAGTTCAATTCAACTAACATCCTTGCATCTCAGGTTCTCAACAAACTGCCATACATTATCCAAAACCGGAGAATGTTGCAAGTTTAACAGCTCAGAAATGGATGGTAACATCAAACTATGCCGATCTTCTCAGCAAGTCAACAGTTCAGTAAAACACAATCTCAAAAAATAAAGCTCTAATCACATGGTCATTCGAGCAGCATGACAAATAATTCTGAACAGAGGGAGTAGCAGCAGCAGCAGACAATCAACCGGAGTAGTAAAGGTTAGTCTCTGCAAATAGCCAAGTACCGGAGATAGCCATATGCCCATGACAAAATCTAAACTAATAAAATGTCTTGGGTCCTGTTGCTACATCATTGCTGCTAAATAGTGCAGCAAAGGCTAAACAGACATACATAAGTATGAAAAAGATACAAAATCAAGGCCCATATATGACATGTCCATATTTCTCAATCTTTCATAGCTGCAATCTTACAGTATGATCAGTCTCTCTGTACATAGTGAAGATACCCGCTCATTCAAGCCATGTAATTTCTTAAGTGAACCACGGAGAGCATGAACCCTTAGAGCATGAACCCTAGCAATGCAGGGGAGAGGGGGAAAGGGGATAGGGGGAAAGGGGACAGCGGGCAGGTGTACCGGGGAGGGCTCGCGGGGACGAGGGTGGGCTCGCGACGGGCGCGTGACGGCGGTCACCGGAGCTCGCGGGGAAGAGGGCGGGCCCGCAGTGGCGCTCGACCGAGACGGAGGGCGCTCGACGGGGAGGAGCTCGGGCGGGGCGGGGAGGAGCACGGCGGCGCGCGGGGAGGAGCTCGCGGGGATGAGGGCGGGCGCGCGGCGGCGCTCACCGGAGCTCGCGACGGGGAGGAGCTCGAGCGGGGAGGAGCTCGGGCGGGGCGGGGAGGACCACGGCGGCGCGCGGTGAGCAAATCGGGCGGGGAGGAGCACGGCGGCGCGCGGGGAGGAGCTCGGGCGGGGACGAGGGCGGGGCGCGCGGCGGCGATCACCGGAGCTCGCGACGGGGAGGAGCTCGAGCGGGGAGGAGCTCGGGCGGGGCGGGGAGGACCACGGCGGCGCGCGATGAGCAAATCGGGCGGGGAGGAGCTCGGGCGGGGCGGGGAGGAGCACGGCGGCGCGCGGGGAGGAGCTATGGCGGGGCGGGGAGGAGCTCGGCGGCGCGGTGAGCAAATCGGGCGGCTCGACGGCGCGGATTTGCCAACACCGGGGTTAGGGTTAGGGATGGCGGCTCCCGCCCTCCCTTTTAAGTCAAGGATGGAGATGGATAGGCGAGCCCACCTGTCGGTGGGACAGCCCACAATAGCCACGGCTCATTTCATCTCGAACCGTGGCTATTGCTTGCTCAATGACAAGTGGGCCCCACGATGTCGATGGCACAAACAATAGCCACGGTTCGACTTTAACACGAACTGTGGCTATTGTTTCTTTCCGGTCCACTTGTTAGTGAGACAATTTTTTTCTTTTCTAATTTTTTTCTTTTACTTCTTCAATTTTTATTCTAAAAACTATAATGCCTTTGCATCTAATTTTTGGCATGTCTTTTTTTTAAGTTGTTTACAAGCACATATGTATTTTTTTGTTTTTTCTACTCCATAACTTTTTAATATAATATTTCATCTACAAAATTGTTTTTCTTGACTTTTACATGACGCAAATATTTCAAAAATCTACAACAAAATTACAGTAGATTTTAATTTGTACGACAGATGTGTGTGCCAATTTTCAATTGAAAAATAATAACAATTGTCCGGATAAAAAAAATCAAATGACACCATCTTTTTTCTATTATTTTGCACATTTATTATTTGCAAACTATAAGCCCGTTTGACCTACATTTTGGCATGCCACTGTTTCCCGAGCATTCGAACTCACTTATATTTTTTATAATTTTTTATAAAGATTTTTACAAACACAGTTTGGCATGCGTCTCGAGTGAGTGGAGTTTTATACTCGAAACTCATGTTGTTTGGTACCAAACACAGTTATATATTTTAAAAAATTGAACCAGAAATTCCATGTGTGTGTTTATTAATGGCATGCATACCGACCGAATGATGAGGTCAAAATCGATACGGTTTATAAAATAAAAATAATTAAATAAATGTCAAAACGTACCAAAAGTAAAATTTGAAGAAAATTCATTAAAATAGTTTGGAGATTCTAACAAAACCAAGTGAAAATGGATAGATTGGAATTTTATACAAATTTAGGAACAAAAATCAGTAAATTTGGACAATATTTGACTTTTATATACATGTTTCAAAATTTAAATAGAAATTAAAAAAAAACACACAACCTAAATGAACTAGTGGATGAACTAGTAATGGGCCTCATATTAAGAGTGAGGCCCAAATCACTATTGTAATTTTAAAAAATATTATTTATTGATTTAAATTGTTTAAAAATAATTAAATTACTATCTTACATTTAAAAATGTTTATATGTCGGTTTATATTTTTTAAAATTTTTAAATTATCCCTTGTTATTTTTAGGATTTCTAATAAAAATTGAACCTAAACATTATTTATTCAATATTTTAACTCAGTATTTAAAATTTAAACTAAATGTATAAATACATTTTAAAATTTAAATCTTTTATTCAATATTTTAACTCAGTATATATACAAATTTTAAAATTTAAAACTAAATGTATAAATAAATTTTAAAAAATTTTGGCCCAGGGGCCCGACCACATGGACCCACGATTTAAAATTTATAACTAAATGTATAAATAAATTTTAAAATTTACATCTAAAGAGTAAATTTTTTAAAAAATTTTAAATTATCCCTTGTTATTTTTAGGATTTCATATAAAAATTGAACCTAAACATTATTTATACAATATTTTAACTCAGTATTTAAAATTTAAACTAAATGTATAAATACATTTTAAAATTTAAATCTTTTATTCAATATTTTAACTCAGTATATATACAAATTTTAAAATTTAAAAATAAATGTATAAATAAATTTTAAAATTTTTTGGCCCGACCACATGGACCCGACGAATAAGACAAGATAATGGCCCATCTCAAACAGACGGCCCACATAGCAAAGCGAGCTCGTAATGTATCGATAAATTTGAAACAAGCGTGCGGAGTGGAGTTTATAAGTTGGCAGGCGTGACTTTGGGCGGGCGAGGTGGTACTAAACCCCGCCCGCCTCGCACTAGCCCACAATAGCCACGGCTCATCTCATCTCGAACCGTGGCTATTGCTTGCTCAATGACATGTGGGCCAGCCGATGTCGATGGCACAAACAATAGCCACGGTTCATTTTAACACGAACCGTGGCTATTGTTTCCTTCCGAGTCCACTTGTCGATGAGACAATTTTTTTCTTTTCTAATTTTTTTCTTTTACTTCTTCAATTTTTATTCAAAAAACTACGATGCCTTTGCATCTAATTTTTAGCATGTCACTTTTTTAGTTGTTTACAAACACATATGTATTTTTTGTTTTTTCTACTCCATTACTTTTTAATATAATATTTCGTCTATAAAATTGTTTTTCTTCACTTTTACATGACCCTAATATTTCAAAAATTTCCAACAAAATTACAGTAGATTTTAATTTGTATGACAGATGTGTGTGCCAATTTTCAATTGAAAAATAATAACAATTGTCCGGATAAAAAAATCAAATGACACAATCTTTTTTCTATTATTTTGCACATTTATCATTTGCAAACTATAAGCCCGTTTGACCTACATTTTGGCATGCCACTGTTTCCCGAGCATTCGAACTCACTTATATTTTTTATAATTTTTTATATAGATTTTTTAAAAAAACTAGTTCAAATGGGACTATGCGTCTCGAGTGAGTGGAGTTTTATACTCGAAACTCATGTTGTTTGGTACCAAACACAGTTATATGTTTTAAAAAATTGAACCAGAAATTCCACGTGTGTGTTTATTAATGGTATGCATACCGACCGAATGTTGAGGTCAAAATCGATACGGTTTATAAAATAAAAATGATTAAATAAATGTCAAAACGTACCAAAAGTAAAATTTGAAGAAAATTCATTAAAATAGTTTGGAGATTCTAACAAAACCAAGTGGAAATGGATAGATTGGAATTTTATACAAATTAGAAACAAAAATCAGTAAATTTGGACAATATTTGACTTTTATATACATGTTTCAAAATTTAAATAGAAATTAAAAAAAACACACAACCTAAGTGAACTAGTGGATGAACTAGTAATGGGCCTCGTATTAAGAGTGAGGCCCAAATCACTATTATAATTTTAAAAAATATTATTTATTGATTTAAATTGTTTAAAAATAATTAAATTACTATCTTACACTTAAAAATGTTTATATGTCGGTTTATATTTTTTAAAAATTTTAAATTATCCCTTGTTATTTTTAGGATTTCTAATAAAAATTGAACCTAAACATTATTTATTCAATATTTTAACTCGGTATTTAAAATTTAAACTAAATGTATAAATACATTTTAAAATTTAAATCTTTTATTTAATATTTTAACTCAGTATATATACAAATTTTAAAATTTAAAACTAAATGTATAAATAAATTTTAAAAAATTTTGGCCCATGGGCCCGACAACATGGACCCTACTAATTAGCACAAGATCAAGGCCCACCATTTAGGACAAGATAATGTCCCATCTCAAACAGACGGCCCACATAGCAAAGCAGGCCCATATTGTATCGATAACTTCAAATTAGCGTGCGGAGTGGAGCTTATAAGTCTGGCAGGCGCGACTTTGGACGGGCGAGGTGGTACTAAACACCCGCCCGCCGCGCACCCGCCTTCCGTAGCCATGGTTTAAGTCTTCAACCGTGGCTATAGAAGATACTATAGCCACGGTTGGTGACTTGGACCGTGGCTATTGGTGGAGGCCACTATAGCCACGGTTCACAAAGCGAACCGTGGCTATAGGGGCCTCTATAGCCACGGTCCAAGGGCACAGTAGCCCGCACCCAACTATAGCCACGGTCGATTTTGCTTGCCGTGGCTATAGGGTTTTAGGCTGCGTGGCTATAGTGAGTTATTGTTATAGTGACGAAGCTGCAGGAGGCAGTCCGTCAGTTCTTGAGGAGGTGCACGCTTGTGCTGTGGTGCGTGAGCACCACCGTGATCCACGTCTCCATCGTTTCCTCTGGTCATCTTTCATCAGGGTCATCAGCTTTGTGTGCGGTGAGCTTCAATCCTCTCCCACGCTTCCTGCTCATGTTCCTAGGTCGATCTCTATTTCGCCCACCAGCTGTTCGACGATATTGCCGTGCTGTGTGACTGCCATGTGTGCGCTGTTACCACCCATGATTCTTTTTGTAGGATTCATCGACGCTTTAGCCAGTCCTAGCACATCGTGGTTTGCGTTGTTTGGGTTCCCAAGTGGTTTGACGTAATGAGTTACTAGAATTAGTAGTGTCTAAAAGATGATATAATAATGACTCTCGTGCACGTATTAGCAATGGAATTTGGAGAAGAGTAATTCTTGTCACTCTTTTGGATAAGCTCAGTCAATGGGGATCAGTTCCTGTTCACGTTTTGCTTGGTCAGAGACTCGGTTCTACTGCAGCTAGTGAATCGGTTTAATTGCCAGTAGTGCAGCGCCTTATGGCCATCGTCGAGTTTCCCTTGTCTGTGAGATTAGGCGTGTGGCACAAAGTTTCCTAGTCAATGCAATTTATGTTTACTCACGATGGTTCAGAAGAATGCAACAGAAATTTTGGATTTGCCTTTGCTCGGTGCGGTGAACTGTTGCTTGGTAGCACCGAGAGCTACTGTTGTTTAGCTAAACCTTGTGCTGACGGCTTCCAGTTTTCTCTAGTGCTACGTGACCCAAGTCAAGCCGAAGGACCAGCAGCCGTTCATGCAATCCTACTCCTTTTGTTTTTCTAGAAATTCCTTTTTATCTATCCACTAATCTTCGTAAAATCATATCTTATTCCTGGAACCTCAGAAAATCACACGGTCAGTTGCGTTGGATTTATCTCGTCGCTCTCTTCGTGTCAGTGATGCTAGTGTCTGTGTTATAGCATCGATGAAATCTGCTCTTGCGATTCGTTTTCTAATCTTTCTCGTAATTTATTGTGACACTCCGTGTCATGCTTTTGCAAGTTAGTAATTTTAAAACTAACCTCTGGACTGGATGAACCTACCCAAGAAAAATTATTGACATGCACAGTGATTTGGGCAGTGAATTAATTCAAATACACTTTGGTGTGAACTACAACTCAAATTTCTACAACACAACTATGGTCAACCAAAAATATATGTTGTAGGGCATGTCAAAAGAAAAATCTAGGACAAAACCCCACTGGATTTCATCAAGGTTTGATACCTCAAATAAATCAGAGAAACTTAGCTTTTAAGCCTTTTCTCTGAATTTCCAGAATTAATCTAGAAGGGATTCTTGAGTAAACTCAACGTGCATGTCACTTTCTAGAGTTATACTACCCAGCAAAATTTTCCTTTTTGACTTTCGAACTTGGGAAGGCCTTGTTTTTGATTTTTCAAATTTGGGACAAGCCACGTTTGGAAAAAGAGGGAAAAAGAAAAAGATGCTGGAGAATATGCCGCGGGCCCCACCTGTCAGCCGCAGGGAGCGAGCCGCGGGCGTGCGCCCGCGCGTCCGTACGTCGGCGCCGCGTGGCGCCCGCCCCGGCCGCAACCCTCCTGGTCGGGGACAAAGGGGAGCCCGAGGCCCGGTCGGAACCACGCCCCCTTTCCATTTTCTCTCCCTCCCCTTGCTCCCACCCCACCCGCCATTGCCGCCGCCCCGGGAGCTCACCGCCCCACCGTCTCCGGCCGCCGCAGCCCGGGCCATACCCCTCCCCTGCTCCACAACCAAAAATCCCCGAAAATGGTGAGCTAAATCAAACCAATTTTGAAGAATTCCGCAACGAGCTCCCCTCCGGCCGCCGTGGACGCCGCGACCAAATCCCGCCGCTCCGGTGAGCCTTTTCCTCCCATTCTTGTTCCGGTGCGTGCGCACGTTGATGGAGCACCATCCCAAACCCTAACCCCCCGGTTTTGTCTCACGAGGTCGCCGGATTCTTGACTTTCCCGACCGCGGAACCCCGGCCGCCGCCACCTCCACGCCGACGACCCCCTCCCGGCGGTGCTCATTCCCAACCAAGGCCGTGCCGGCGAAGCCCGTCACCCGGTGAAGCTTGTGGACCAAGCCGGCCCCCTTCCCGAGCAACCTCGAGCACGCGCCGCCTTGCCGGAGCCCCGCGCGTCGCCGTCGCTCGCCGCGCCGCCCTCTCCGGTGAGGCCCTCGCACGCCCGATCCCACCGCCTAGCTCCACGCACCACGCCGCGTCCAGGGAACCCCTCGCCTTGGACCGCCAGCCCCGGCGCCACTCCGGTCGCCGCGCCGCCGCCTCCCGGCCATGCGCCGGTGAGGCCACGAGGCGGGCCACACGGCCCGGGATCCCGTGTGGCCACAGCCACACGCGGATTCGGAACCCTGTGGTCCCTGGTGTGGCACGGAGCGCAAAAATTCGAATTTAAATCCCGGATGGCATTTCTTTTTTTGTAAATAGGGTCGAAATCCATTTAAACTTAAAAAATTCATATCTAGAGTTCTAGACCTCGAAAAATTGCAAACTAAATTTCGTTGGAATCCTTGAGACATGTACTATTTTATAGTGCATTTACTTTGGCATGATCAGAGGAAATTTATTTAGGTTAATTTCTTTTTAGGAAATTCAAGAGTAGGGCTTACTTAATTATTTAATTATTATCTATAACATGTGCCTAAGGACCAGGAGCAAATTAATTGATATTTTACCTAGTTTTCCTAGGATTAATGGGTTATTTTCTTGCACATGCGATAATGATTTAAATGCTTCACGGGAGTTGATGAAGTAAATTAATTTGGTTAATCACTCTTAAACCATCTCACCTCACTGGGCACCAAGTTATCTTATACTCACAAATTACATGTATTTGATGAAATTCGCACGTATTCCATAAAATATTCAATATCATGTTTTCATCAAAATTTACACATCACCTTTGCATCATGTAGCTGCGGTGGTGAACGCGGCGAACCGCGAGGAGGAGCCGGAAGCTAATGCTGTTGCTGACCCCACTGTTCGGGGTCAAGCTCAAGGCAAGCCCCGGTGCACAACCTATTTAATTAGGTATTTTAAATTTCATCACTGTGTTTTTAGGTCTGTATTGTGCATTAGGTCTACAGGAGTTGTGATGAAAACCCTAGCATGCAGTAGGATCCCGATGTCCCTGTTTCGATCACCCTACGCTAGATGCTTGCTTAAATAGGGTGATGATCCGTCGAGTGGTACGGAAACCACTCGTAGATAAGACAATCACCTTTTTGGACACGATGCTAAGTATTGAGAAGAGAATGGAAACCGGAGATCGGACGGGCAACTTAGGTGGAATGTGAAGGACTCGAAAGAGTCTTCAAGGTGGTAGCCCCATCTCGTGCACACAAGGACCGCTCGTGTCCGACCCATGTGGATAAGTTTGAACATACCGCTTGCATGCTGGAGTTAATGGGCCCAGAAACCGACGTACCGATGGTCGTTGTATGTTAGAGAGATACCCTACTCCTTTGGTTACTTGGCAGGAATTTGGGAGGAGAGAAGGGAGCACTCTACTCACGGATGACGTCCGGGACGGCATCGCGTGGGGGACCCTTCTCGGGGAGCTAGGCCCGACTAACACTACGAGTACCGGCTGGGAAAGGTTGTCTCATGTGGCTTCCGGGAAGCGCATATCCGACGTGCAATCAGGTCTCTCCCGCAGGATGTAAATCGATTCGAATCGCTGCCCCTCACAATGAACGAGTACCACTTATCTCGTCGGTCGAACGTAGTAAGAAGAGAAACATGGATGATGATGGTTATGATCAATTTGCTGTATTGCTTAATTACTTGTTTGGAAACATGTAATGCAGTAGATCAGTGCAAACTAAATTTATTCTTTTGAGCAACTTAATTAATCTGCTAAAAGTTGAAAGTAAGGATTCACTCATAGGCCAGCGTAGCGCTTAATTTTATCCTATCCCACTGGCTTTTGCATGTCTAGGAGTCGGCTGTAGATGGCCACTTTGACGGGTCGGTCTTGTTGAGCTCTAGTTGCTCGGGGCTTTGCTCTATGTGGTTTTCGAGAGGACCCCGTCGGGCAGGACTTAGATGCTTGGAGAAGACGTCCGGCAGGACTCGGACTCGGACGGAGGCCACTACACTTGGGAGTGGTGCGGTCCGGAGGAGTAGAGGAGTTGATGTGCCGGTAAGGTGTTCTAGGGCAAGGACACCTGTCTCTGTCGGATGCCCGTGATGTATCGCCGAGAGAGCGATTGTATCTTATTGCTTCCGTTGTTTAGTTAATTTCCAAACTCATTAGCTTCCGATGCTTATGAGACTCGATGTACATTTGTACTTGGGATGAGTGTAAGACTTGTACTTATATTCATTGTATTCATGCTTATGTTTGTATGTTGTAATATCGGGTATCACAGCCGCGTGATGCCACCCATGATGATCCTGGTGGCAGAAACGACTCTTCGTGAGGCGGGTCTGTCACATTCATGACGTTTCTCGATTTGCGTGTCACTTACCCGTTCTGCCTGAAATTTGGATGACAGTGGAATCAGATGGTCGAAGTTCGTGGATTATCTATCAAAGCCATACGAGGACTCCGATATGTTCTTGGACCGTATTTAAGGCAAGCCGCAATCCTTGATCACTCTTGCTCCTATATTAGTAATTGCATAATATGAACTCATGCTATCCTTGCCACCGATACCATAGGATGCTCTACTGTTACTACTTGCATGCTTAGTGATGCTTAGGTACTTAATTGAACCCCACATGATGAATATACATGTTTTTGTGTTAAATAAAATTGTAGGTGCTTCCTAGGTGTCGAGTTTCGTACTAGCAACCCCGTAGGTGATTTGCGGGGGCGAGTGTAGGTGATTAGGTGCTGGGAGACTTTTGGGGAGTCTCTATTTGGAGAGTGTCCGTTGCGGGCACAGTGATGTAGACTGTTGTTGAGATCGTTGTTTGAGCAGAGGGATGGTGACTCACCCCGGCAGCTTGAGGACCGGTTCTTGTGCGTATACCTCTGTTGGTCTTACTAGCACACCACATGACTTGTATGGGCGGGCTGGATCAGGATACTTAGCGAGGACTGGGTGGCCCGCCGTGGTGTAGAGATTAGTGGTAGTGGGTTTTTGGAGCGTTGGTCTCGACCCACGAGCAGAGGATATCCCACCTGGCCCGTGGTACGCCTTGTCACACCCTTCAGGACCTTTTTTCCTATGTTGTGGTTAGAGGATCCCGGACACTGAGGGACGGGTGCCTACCGTCGATGTCCGTAAGGACGTTAAGCTTAAGCAGCCTATTTTCGAAAACTAGGACGTTATCGTGTGAGGACATGCCCGTAAGGACTATATTAGTTGTAACAGTGGCAATGCTAACCTTGGGTTATGATTGTTTAATTACTTGCACCTACGGCTGTGGCTCGGGTATGTCTACATTTAAATTAGCGGTCCGTGCCCACGGACGGAGAATACGGAACAATGTTGGCTCGTAGCTTACCACGGGGCGATCCTTTTCATGGGTCGTTGCTAGTAGAACTGTGTTTATTTTCGTAGTTTCTTTTGAATTTGATGTACTATTTCTGGAATGAATCTTCTGCAGGTACATAACTACGCTAGTAGGTGTGTGTCGATAATTTAGACTGACTTACGTGATTGAGTGCGGGTCGCCACCCCGAAATTCGTACACCGTTGAGACGGTATTATTATTTTCTTTTTGTTTGGTGAGGACGGATAGGGTAATTAAGATGCATTCATGATAAAAAAAAATGGCAACCCTAAAAGTCTGAATTTTTATAACCTGAAAATTTCAGAAACTCGCTAAGCAAAGAAAATCCATAACTTTTTGCTCGAATCTCGGATTGGAGTAATTCCCAATGTTCTGGAAACCTAAAGAAGTCAACTAATTTATGGATTTGTTTTTGTGATGTTTGGATCCAGAGTGAGAGAGTTATGCTCTGTTTTGTTCAGAGGTGCTGTTCCTGTTTTTCAGAATGAAAGCCTGGTTGATTTTCCCCATAACTCTCAGCTCGATTGTCGGAATGAGGCAAACGAGGACTTTCTGGAAAGCTTGAGTCGCGAGCTACAACTTTGGTAGTCTGAGGAAGGACTGGTTTTGAGGCGGTAGGGTCGAAAGTCCCAGATTCCTCCCTTTGAACTGAAAATGCCTCGGCTTTGTTTTCAGAATTTTACGCTGGTACCTTTTCGGTCATATCTTTAGGCTCATGAGCTGGATGCTGCTGATCTTGTACTCGTTGGAAAGGTTGAAACATGAGCTACGATTTTTGTATTCATTTGGGAGACCATTTCCGAATGGATCTGGCTCCTTTTTGTCAATCTTATTCACTGTACAAGTCGTTGTTTCAGAATGGACAGCCTGTCAAGAAATGATCATAACTTTGGGCTCGTGCAGCGGAATGAACTGATGAAGTACTCGACAGAAAGCTTAGATGACGATCTAAAATGTTGTTAGTATAAGGAAAGACCAATTCTGTCATTTTCTGGGATAAAATGCACGGTTTTGTTGACTGTACGACATTGGACCGTCGGTACAGAACCTGATTATCGAGGGAACATACGGTTTCGATAATTTTTACCATACCCTTGCTTGTATGATGCTTCTTGGCTTAACGTCCATAATTCAGTGCGTCATGCTTATGTGGTAAAAATCTTTTTCGTATTCTTCGCAAATGCCGTCCGACAGTGAGTCTGATCGCGGTCACGCCGACGTGATGTGGTCCACTGGGGAGGAGGCTTTGACGGAGACTCTCCTGGCATGCTGTGGGCACTGTTGGAGACTTTCGGATATACCTAGCCCCCGATGTACTTTATCCAGCGCGTCAGAGTTTCTGGGGTTCCCCTTCACAAGGTGAAGGCGGAGGTTGCTAACCACCCTAATGAAGGGGCAGGGTACACGGAGTACCAAGTGTTCGCCAAGAGCACCTACAAGGGGCGAGCTAAGCTGGCTCAGCTCGTGATGGCGGAGTTCGTGAGCTCTCATAGGGACTCCTTGTCGGGCACCCCTTTTGAGCTGATCCCGACACTCGACTACTTTGACGAGGTGATCGAGCGACGTCTTAGGAGGATTTCTCGCACGGAGCTGGGCTATCACGGCGTCGCTCGCTACACTCGTGAGGCCTTCTGGATACACCGAGACACGGACGTGATGGCATCGCGCCTCCGGGACCGTGTTACCCAGCTGCCACGGACTACCGCCAGCTGAACGCGTGTATGACTGCTCTCGCCCAGGCTCACTTCAGCACTGTCCAGAGTCTGCAGAGTAAGACTGAGGAGGCTGCGAGAGTCACGGGCGAGCATGACGACTTTGTCCGTGAGAGGGATGCCCTGCTGGTTCAGCATAACCTCCTGTTGGAGGAGCGAGACGAGCTCCGACAGGCGAAGGACGACCGGACCCGGGAGCGTGACGAGGCACGCCAACAGCTGGCGGGCCGCAATGCGCGAGTGGTTCAGCAGGAGCACTACATCCACCACCTCCAGACTAACTTGCTGGCCTCCCAGCAGATGGCGGAGGAGCAGCACCACGACATTCAGACGTTGGAGCAGCAGGTCGCACAGCTGTGGCAGCAATTGCAGGCTGTGCTGGCACCTCCCCGCCACACAACGACGCGTCCGACGTCGACGACCCGTAGGAGTGACCTCCCTGGGCAGGAGGGTGTTAGGAGTAGATTGACTGGCAGCTAGTAGCAAGGATTATTTTGATGCTCGATAGCTGGACTAGATCGAGTAGTACCCATCTAGTGAGGGATGTTTGAAGGTGTGATTGTAATTGTGTGACTATCCGATGATGGTGGTATGAACTATGGGTATTATGGAAATTGTGGCATATCGTGCTAGTTTGTGCAAATTGCATTGTATTTTATTTCCATACGAGGCATTCTTTCTTTTAAATGATCATACTATATCGCAAGTCATTTATTGACTGTGGGAATCTTGCTTCCTTACAGATGGCCGATAACGTTGAGGTTTTGGACAACGGTTGGATGTGGTCCGATTGCTCGCACCGCGGCGGTCTACCTGCGATGCTATGGCAGGCCATGCAGATGCTAGGGTACATCGAGCCCCCTGCCTACGTAGGGAAGGAGTTCGTGGAGCGAGGAATGATCACTTGTACCATGCACGTGGTTGTGCCGGGCAAGGCGATACCCCCACGTCAGGAGTCGTGGATAGTGACCACGACGGGTCTCGCGATCTACAGCGCTTGGGACCTGGCAGCGTTGGAGGCTCTCACCAGGCTTTGTGAGCTTCATGCACCTGACCTCGTAGGGACACCGTACCTATACTTACCGGTTGGTGACCCCTACGATAGCCGTTGGAGACGCCGCATGGCAGTGTTGTGTGACCCCACTACACCTCACTTCAACTCCATGCTGGCGAACACCGCGTGTTATGCGGACGTTCTGTACCGTCAGCACGAGTACCGGAACCGAGAGGTGAGCATGCTCATGGAGGCCATGCGAGGGAACGACGCCGCAGTCGTTCGGAGGGACCAACAGGTCACCTCGCTCACCGCGGAGAACGCGACACTCGGTGAGTAGCTCCAGCAGCAGCAGACCATCGTGGCGAACCTGCAGCAGGAGGTGCAGGCGACCGCTCGGGCCCGGGACGAGGCAGCGGCGTCGCGAGATGCAGCCGACGCCTGTTACTTGCGTTTCCTCACCGAGTACGGCCCGCGTGGACCAGGTCCTCGTGTGACTTTGTTTCTCCGTCGGGAGAACAGCTTGAGGATCCCGACGACGCAGAAGAGGACTGAGCGGCACGATGAGTGCGCATTGTAGGGATTGCAGTCGACTTCCCTACTTGTATCTTTCTTTGTTTTGTGATGTAATTGGAACTTGTAGCAGCTGAATCGTGATCGTACCGTGGTGTTAGTGATTTGTGTACTAAACTATGGTGCAGCGTTGGAACTCTGTTAATGCAGTATGATGTGTGGGATGATGATGTTTCTCATTCTGTAATTTCTGCATTGCGTTGGTTTTACTACTGCTGTTGGTTTATTAATTGCGCATCTGTTTACTCCCGTGTCAAAACTTATTTTTGCTGCAGATCAATTGATTTAATGAGTTTCGCAATTTTGCTTGACAGAATGGTGAGAACTCGCAACACCAATGATCTCCATGGCGATGGGCCCGAGAGCTCGGCCCAGGGTGCTAGAAACAACGCACCACCGCCGCCGCCACCTGTCCCTAATCCCACGGACATGATGGCCCAGTTCCTCGCAGCCATGCGAGACAACCAGCAGCAGCAGAACGAGTTCCTGCGGGAGCTACGTCAGCAGGCACCTGCCGGGGACGGCAACCGCGGGCGTCGGAACCGCGATGTGGCGCCGCGGGAGACCACGTCCAAGGAGTTCCTGGGCACTCAGCCCCCGAGGTACGATGGCTCCGGTGAGCCGATGAGGGCAGAGGACTTCATCCGCCTCACCGAGTCCAAGTTTGGACTGCTCCACCGCACCGACGTGTAGAAGACGCTCTTTGCTGCGCAGCAGCTGGAGGGCGCCGCTAGTGCTTGGTGGGCTACCCACCTAGCCACTCTGCCCGCCGGTACACCGACCACCCGGGAGGACTTCAAGAGGGTCTTCCGCACTCACTTCATACCGGCGGGTGTGATGCGCCGGAAGGCCGGGGAGTTCATGGCTCTTACCCGGGGAGGCCGCAGTGTACACGAGTACACCCAGCAGTTCAATCGGCCGGCACTCTATGCGCCCGAGCTGGTGGACACGGATCGAAGCGCAAAGACCGCATCATGGAGCGACTCGGTGCCGAGTTACAGGACCGCCTCACCCTCAACATGGGGGTACCTTCTCGGAGTTCGTGAACAACGCCATCCTCGCCGAGGAGGGCTACCGCAGGGTCTAGGCGGAGAAGAAGAGATCCGCGAGTGTTACGGGGCCATCCAACCCGCCCCGGGCTAAGTACCGCATGATCTACACCGACCCTCTCGGGCAGCGCTACCGCTCACAGCCTATGGTGGCGCCGTGCCGGCCGACACCCCCACAGCAGCAGAGGCCCCCGCAGCAGCAGCGAGACGGGACAGCGTGCTCCAGCACCCAGCCCTGCTCGGAATGCTGTAGGGAACCGTCCACCACGACCCGGAGCTCCTTGCTTTGGCTGTGGCCGTCCAGGACACTTTGTTAGGGATTGCCCCTATCAGCAGCGGGGCAATGCTCCTAACCAGCAGCGCGAGAACAACAACAGGGCCCCGGCGAAGACAGGGCGTGTGAACTACACGTCCACCGAGGAGATCCCGAACGACGCACCGGTGATGGCTGGTATGTTTTCTGTTCGAGATCACCCTACTCTCATATTATTTGACTCTAGAGCATCGCATAACTTCATCAGTAGCATGTTTGTGGAAAAGTTTGGGTTATGCCGTAGCACGATGAGATCATCGTACTCGATTAAGTCGGCTAGTGGTCGGATCACCGCTAGAGATGAGGTTAGATGGGCACCGAGTCACCTTACGGACTAAGGTATACCCCACAGATTGCATCATCCTTCCAGGCGGTAATATTGATGTGATATTGGGCATGATGTGGATGAAATACCACAAGGCAGTATTGGACATAGATGCTTTCACCGTCGGCGTGAATTCCGCATTGCATGGTCGAACGTTCTCCGACCGACCTATCCTAAGAATTGTACTCCAGCAGTACACCAAGCTATTGTCGAGGGTCCGACCGATATTCCAGTTGTCCGTAAGTTTCTTGACGTGTTTCCTGAGGATCTTCCGGGAATGCCTCCGGACAGGGATATTGAGTTCAAAATTGAGTTGCAGCCAGTGCACGGCTCCTATCTCAAAGAGACCATACAAAATGGCACCTACGGAATTAGCAGAATTGAAGGAGTAGTTGAAGGAACTATTGGACAAAGGTTACATTAGGCCTAGTTCCTCGCCTTGGGGCTGCCCAGCTCTCTTTGTCAAAAAGAAGGACAAATCATTGCGCTTATGTGTGGATTACCGGCCCCTCAATGCAGTCACGATCAAGAACAAGTATCCCTTGCCTCGCATAGATATTTTGTTTGATCAGCTTGATGGGAGCTAAGGTATTCTCAAAGATTGATTTGCGCTCAGGTTATCACCAGATCAAGATCAGGGCAGAAGATGTGCCTAAGACAGCCTTCTCTACACGGTATAGCCTTTACGAGTATTTGGTGATGTCTTTTGGGTTGACAAATGCACCGGCAGACTTCATGTATCTTATGAATTCTGTATTCATGCCCGAGCTTGACAAGTTTGTGGTGGTCTTCAATGATGACATCCTGGTGTATTCCAAGTCCGAGGAAGAGCATGCCGAACATCGTCGCATTGTTCTTCGAGAGATTGCGAGATCAGCAGCTTTATGCGAAATTCAGCAAGTGCAAATTCTGGCTTAATGTTGACGGTCCTTATGGTCCAATTTTACCGTCAACATATTGCATCTTTTTGAATCAAACACCATCACCAAGAATAGACATAGGGATTATTTCTAACAAATTCCACTAGTCTTGGTGAAATGATGAATGCAGGTGCAATTCATATGAAAACAGGGGAAAACATGCACGAAACATGGACTTTGCAATCGACGGATTTTCCCTGGACTAAAGAATATCGTCCAAAAGCCCAAAACCACAAAACAGGGCCTCAACATCAAACCAAGCAAGTGGATTGGGCCAAGTACACAGCCGGAGGAAGGCACCAGAGAAGAACCAAGCCCGGGGAGCCCAGTGCCGGTTCGGCCGAACCGCCCTACTCGGTTCGGCCGACCGACAGTGGGCCCCCCGGCCCACTTTCTCTCGGCGGTTCGTCACCGACGTCCGGAGGTCGGTTCCACCTGCAATTAATACCACCGACGTC
Source organism: Chloris gayana (assembly GCA_031894775.1). Classification (NCBI taxonomy): domain Eukaryota; kingdom Viridiplantae; phylum Streptophyta; class Magnoliopsida; order Poales; family Poaceae; genus Chloris; species Chloris gayana. Next base: position 195,863 of record JAUNZO010001841.1, on the reverse strand, counting down.
CGGAACCGCCTCCAAGTTGCCGACCTTCCAAGGCTATAAATAAAGGGCTATACCCCCTCTCTCAACACACCACCAACATCAAGATAGAAGACAAAATTCTCATCCTTAGGCCAAGGGCCTCTTGTATCTTAGTAGAATAGGAGAGAGGGCAAGGAAAAGGAAGGAGTGTTCCTCCCTTTTATAAAGTGGAGTAGTATTTCCTTTCCTTTTACCTTGGCGTGTAAACACTCTTTTAGGTGATTTATACGTGGTGATCTACTTATCTATCGTGACATATCTTTGTTAGACGTAATTCTTGTTATACTTGTTTACGGGATCATCGCTTCGCAAGAAGTGCTCTAGCTTTCGAACTCGGCTCTAGGCCGAGGCTAGAGTAGCGGTCAATAGCATAGACGTGGTGTCTAGGGCTGGAGATCGCCTTTGTTTGCTGTGTGCCCCACGGTTTGTAGAGGTAGGTGGCAGGAAGTGACAGCCCTCGTCATCCAAAGGAACCCTCCACGTTCGGGTACATAGTAGAGCTTTCAGTAGACCGGAGTGGCTTGCGCGACCAAGCCTAAGACGGTGCCCGAAGTAAACAAGTCTAGCTTGCGTTCGTCTACCTTTAAAGGATAAATAGATAAGAGTCACCCTCTCGACCCTATTTTGCTACGTTGTCTTGGTTGTCCTTGGGTAAACTAACCTTGTTGCAGAAATACTCCGTTCCCTCGCGGATATAAATACGATACCTTGGAATACTCCCGGGTGAAGTGCTACAACGTTATTCCGTGCGCTTGCGGATTTATTCGTGACGTAAGAAATACCAACAAGCATTTCTGGCGCCGTTGCCGGGAGCGGTTGTTATCTTTGTAACGAATCAGGTTTGCCCTCGTAATCTATCTTACTTACCGTTCTGTTTTTATTTTTCCTTACATTCAAAATTTCACAAAAACATATCATGGAGTCACACCCAACCATCCAATCTTTCTCCACTCCACGGGGTGAACTCTTAGAGCCACCATCATCATCACAACCTATTTCTTCACCTGGCTATGAGTTCTCCCCGATTACATTTCGATGATTAGAGGTTTATCCTTTTCGGGTTTTAAACATGAAAATCCTTATGAACACTTGCGAGAGTTTGAACATTTGTGTTCATGCCGACTGATCCATGGCATGACACAAGAAACATTGAAGTGGAAGTTGTTTCCCTTCTCTCTCAATGAGAAGGCGAAGCAATGGTACACTTACACCGCTAAGAGAGTGAACGGTGATTGGAAAGAATTGCGAGACAAATTTTGTCTAGCATTCTTCCCCGTGTCTCGTATCACTTCTCTACGAGCGGAAATAATAAGCTTTCGACAAGAAGAAAAGGAAACCTTGAGCGCGGCATGGATTCGGTTCTGTTCTCTAACGGACTCCGGACCAGAATTGTTGCTCCCCGAACCCGTTTTATTACAACACTTTTATTCGGGATTGAGCAACGATACCGCACTTTATCTTGACACGGCCGCGGGTGGATCTTTTTCTCATAAGACCATAGCGGAAGCACACGAACTTTTGGATCGAATTGTGGAAAACACACCTTTTTCCGCCGACTTACTCGTAGAGCCGGAGTCGAAGATGAGGAACTCGTTGTGCAAGAGACACAGCACTTGGTGCCCATGATGGAGCACCTAGCACTCGAGTCCTCATCTAACACAAGAACAATGATAGAGGAAGATGAACCTCTTGAGTTCCCATTTGAGTTCAAGGAAGAAATTTTTGAAGATTTTGGAAACACCTTGAACTACTCCTATCAAAAGAAACCAAGCACTCCCTGCACCAACTCCCGAACCTATTGAAAAATCTATTCTCTTAAAAACTGTTCGGAAGTTGACAAGCAATCATGAGTGATGAATGGTTGATAGAAAACGAACTTTCTTCGGAAGTTCTTCGACTTGATCATCCTAGATCAACCATTCGTGGCTCAATTCGGGGAGTAATGGTAGATATTCTCTATAATCCTCTAGTAGGTGCCAACATCATGTCCGAATCTTTTGCTTCAACTTTATTTGGAAACGAGACATGGGCACCTTCTCGACAAACTCCTTAAAGCCTCACCGGGGCAATTTTTTGAGAGTTTGGGGATCATTAGAGATGTTTGCATTAAGCATAATGAAGCAAAGGTTTCCCTGGACTTTCACGTTTTCGGAATCTTGGATTTCGATGTTTTGGCTCGGTCATCCCATAGAAAAGCTTTTCTTAGGGATATCACCTTTAGGAACCTTAGACTTCACCCTCGGCAAGAAAACTTTTTCTCTTCCTATCATTCATGCACAAAACTCTTTTGCCGAGGAGCCGCTTGTGGAAGAAGAATGCATGGAGGAGGTTATGGCAATTTTTCCTCATGAAAACCCCGAATCATCCTTGGATGAAGATGCTCTTGATTTCATTTTGGAAGAGGATGATTCGGCGGAAACTTTTGAGCTGCCCGAAACTTTTACACCTACGCCACCTCCCGTAGAACTCAAAACTCTTCCACCAGGCTTGCGCCACGTTTTTCTTCACGGAAATCCCGAAACCCCTGTCATCATAAGTGACAAGCTTTCGGAGGAGGAAACTGCAAAACTCTTAGCCGTGCTAGAAAAACATCACTCCGTTTTTGGGTACTCGCTTGGAGACCTCAAGGGAATTAGCTCCTGCTCTTTGCACCCATCGCATTCCCATAGGCCCCGATAGTACACCATCTAGGGAACCTCAAAGGAGGTTGAACAATGCGATGCGGGAGGTCGTTAAAAAGGAGGTCTTAAAACTTTTACATGCTGGCATTATCTATCCTGTTCCACACAGCGAGTGGGTGAGTCCAGTGCAGGTTGTACCCAAGAAGGGAGGAATGACGGTCATCCAGAATGACAAAAATGAGTTGATCCCTCAACGCACCGTCACGGGATGGAGGATGTGCATAGATTACCGGAAACTTAACAAGGCTACAAAGAAGGATCATTTTCCGCTGCCCTTCATCGATGAGATGTTGGAACGGCTGGCAAATAATTCTTTCTTTTGTTTCCTTGATGGGTATTCAGGATATCATCAAATCCCCATCCATCCCGACGATCAAAGTAAGACCACTTTCACATGCCCCTATGGAACTTACGCCTATCGACGAATGTCCTTTGGGCTTTGCAATGCACCTGCTTCTTTTCAACGTTGCATGATGTCTATCTTTTCTCGACATGATCGAAGAGATTATGGAAGTATTCATGGATGATTTCTCCGTTTATGGAAAAACCTTTGATCATTGTTTAGGAAATTTAGACAAAGTCTTGCAACGTTGTCAAGAAAATGATTTAGTGCTCAATTGGGAAAAATGCCATTTCATGGTTAGAGAAGGCATAGTTCTAGGGCATTTAATTTCTGAAAGGGGGATAGAGGTGGACAAAGCTAAATTAGAAGTTATAGAAAAGCTTCCACCTCCTGTGAATATTAGGGGCATTCGCAGCTTTCCGGGACATGCGGGGTTCTATCGTCGTTTTATCAAAGATTTCTCTCAAATTGCTAGACCCCTTACAAATCTACTTGCGAAGGATGCACCCTTTGAGTTTATCGATGAATGCATGACTGCTTTCACTACCCTTAAAAATGCACTCATCTCGGCGCCAATCATCCAACCCCCGATTGGACGCTGCCTTTTGAGATAATGTGTGATGCTAGTGATTTTGCCGTAGGGGCTGTTCTTGGCCAAACTAGAGATAAAAAGCATCATGCAATCTCCTATGCAAGCAAAACCTTGACTCGGAGCTCAATTAAATTACACTACCACCGAAAGAGAGCTCCTTGTCTGTCGTTTTTGCTTTTGATAAGTTTAGATCCTACTTGACTGGAGCAAAAGTCATTGTTTACACCGATCATGCTGCTTTAAAGTTTTTGCTCAATAAGAAGGATGCTAAACCCCGTTTGATACGATGGGTTCTTCTACTCCAAGAATTTGATGTAGAAATCCGTGATAAAAAAAGGAGTAGAAAATTCCGTGGCAGATCATTTGTCGCGTATACAATTCACTAACCTGCAGGAATTACCCATCAATGATTTCCTACGTGACGACATGCTGCTCCTAATAAGGGACTCACATCCATGGTACGCCGACATTGTGAACTTCATGGCAACGGGGTACGTACCACCTGGAAAGAGCAAGAAACGACTCATCTATGAGAGTCGCCGTCACTTATGGGAAGAACCCTTCCTTTACCGTGTCTGCGCCGATGGGTTGCTAAGGCGATGTGTGCCCATACCCGAGAGCACTGTTGGCATCTCTTAAGGTCACGCGGAAAGAAACACGTGACCGCGGGAGAGCCAAGGGTTTAAGTCACTTGCACTATTTAACCAAATAATCCACATCCGAGTACAAGTACTAGATATGTATTATAAGGTGGGTCATGAATATCCGCAAGCGGACGGATAACCCGTTGTAGCATTTCACCCGAGAGTATTCAAGGGTATCGTATTTATATTTTCCCAAAGGAAGACATGGTTGATAAGAGTACTTATGTTCATGGTGTTACAAAAGAATGATGAAGTATTCACATTCCAATGCAGGGGTTAGGAGCAATAAGTTGAGGATAGTGTGACACACACCAAGGCGATGCATTCTCTTATAAAAGGGATAGAGGCGATCCTAGATAAAGCTAAACTAGACTAGCAGACCACTACTCCTAATGATACAACATTCATATGAGTGCGCAGCTTCTACCTAACATCCAAGATCATGCAAGCGCAAGCAAGCGTCTAATGCCTAGGCATCATCGGGAGATCCGTCTTACGCGAGGTCCGCCTCGCGACTCCGGCTTTTTAGACTCCTATGCCATGCCCGAACGTGGAGGATTACTTTGGATGACAAGGCTGTCACTTCTTGTCACCTACCTCTACAAACCGTGGGACACGAAGCACATTCAACGGTGGGTAGATAACCCCGGCACCATGCCGGCGTCACTAACCACAACTCTAGATCCCTCGAGGCACCGACATGGTGGTAAATCTAGAGCACCCTTGCGGGACGATGAACCCGAAGCCTATTCATAAGAACACTAGCCTAACTAGCATACGCTAGACGAAAGGATCAAAGCTAGCACTAAGTCATGCAAAGGCGTTCGTCGCTCAAGAATGAGCGACGAACGGCAATTAATCAAGTAAGATCGGGAGTAATCGGTGATCAAGTATGAACGAACGAAGAACATTCGATATGAGTTCATCTTCTATTAATGAAGAACGAAGAACGAACGACGAACTCATATGAACGAACGATGAACGATCAAACAAGATCATGACTACTCTATAAAGCTCATGACAAGGATATGAACGAAAGTATTCCATATATAAAAGATCAAGTCTCATAAAGAGAGGATACAAGAGCTATACCCAATTTTCCACAAGACTTTGGGAGCAATGAGGCAGCCCACTACTAAGCCTAGCACTACCTAGAAAGCCTCTAAACTTCTAGTGTGAGGAGAGAATGATCCTTGTGTTGTTGTGTGTGTTAAGGAGGGGGGTACCCCTCCTTATATAGGCTTGAAAGGTCGGCTCCTGGAGGCGGTTTCGTAGGTCGGTGGCATTTAATGCGCGTGGAACCGACCTCCGGAGGCGGTGGGCAAACCGCCGGAGAAAAGTGGGCCGGGGGGCCACCATGACGGTTCGGCCGAACCGCCTTGTTGGTTCGGCCGAACTGCCACCGGCCCCTCTGAGGTCGGGCTTTGGCGGTTGGCTCCCCCACTGGATGTTGGTCTTTGATCCAGGTGCGTGAGGCCTTATTTGTGTTGGATTTCGTGGTCGTTGGCCTTTTATCTTGGAGTTGATTCCCGCGGCGAAGTGGAAGTTTTGTAAAAGTGTTGATTTGTCGCCTCGGGGCCTGGAATTCATCATTTTCCACCTGCACACTAAAAATCTAGAGGTACACGTGGAACTAGGTTATTTCTAAGTAAAATGCATGCAAGACATGCCTAGTCCTTCTCATTTATTTGACTAATTGACGGTCGAAATTGGTCCGTAACGACCGTCAACAAGCCCCCCAAGCTTACCCCTTGCTCGTCCCGAGCAAGTAGTAGAACTTTAGGTTGTTGATCGGGAGTTGCTACAATGCCTACTTCTCAAAGGTACCAAGTGTATAACAAAGATACTCATCCTTGAGTTGAATAAGTTGGCAATGGTGACTCACCCTTCCCCTTAGTCCTCATGGGGCTTTGTGCTTTTCACTTTACCTTGGGCGGTTGAGAGAGAGAACGGTGTATAGAGCATTTATTTTCTCTTCCCTTGTCTTGCTTTTTATTCTCCGGACGTTTTCAAAAAATATTTTTTTTTTTTTTTCAAGTAAAACCACGTTCCACAAGTGATGCTCTCGAATCGCTCTAATGGTGTTTATATTCCTCACCAAGGCATGTGTATTGCCTCATCCTACATCTAATAGGCTTTTGTGGAGCTCAAGGTAGGGTATGAAATGAGGCATACTTGCATTCATATTTTTGCGAAACCAAAAGAGTGGATCCATGGAGATAGCAAGTCATACAATCGTAGATCAAGATGTGCAAGTGTGAAGATGATGGTGGTGGTGTATTTGACTACTCCTCTTTTTGTTTCACCTCTTTTTATTTTGGATTTTGGGCATGGCTATCTTTTCTTCTTTCTTTTTCTATGCTCGAAATGAGAGCAGCATCTTTTTCTTGCTCATCTTTTGTGAGCCTTATTTTCTTTTTCTTTTGCATAGCCATGCCTTCTTTTGATATTTTAAGAGAGGTGATAAAATGTGAGGAGTGTCTTTATTTTGGGTGGATGGCATGACATGTTGCTAACTTCCGGTGTAGAAGTGTAGCATATGAGGTGGAGTGTGTACGTGATCTTGATCATGAGAGTATGAAAAGCATCTCACTAGGGTCACACAATTTTGATAAAGCTCAATGAAGTAACAAGTAGCAAATGAGTAAGGTTTTCAAGGGAAATTTGCATATGGCTTTGGTAGGAATTTATCATCACTTGGGAACTTATAGATTTTGCAATTTTTGGGAACAGAATTCCGGAGATTTTAAGCTCAACTTAGGACAAGATCATAGCAGCTCTTTTTACCATATCATCATCTCACAACAACTTAGGTGCAGCTCAAGCATGTGCAGCCCACAAGTTTCAGGTTCTAAGCAAGTTTTGCTAGCCACCAAACTCAAAACTAGGAGAGTTCTAAATTATAGACTAGGCACATGAGAGAAATAAAAACAGAGCAACTATTCATCATCTCAACATAGAAAGACTAGCAACATACTTGCAGCGTATAAAAGGGAACTAAGCTACTTCTTTTTGTTCTTTTTAGTTTTATCATTTTTATTTTGTTTTTCATATGAGAGGCAAGAACAAGCAAAAACAAGAGACAATAAAGGATACAAGTTGCGATACATGATACCTTAGCGGGGGTGCTGCCCCCAAGCTTGTTCTTGCTCATGGGTTTGGTGGAATGAACCCCATGTGACGGAAGTAAGCCAAAAGATCGGCTCGTTGTTGCTCCGTCATGTTGGTGAGGGCGGTGAGCTGGGTGTCGGTGCGCTCTTGCCATTGATGAGTTTGCAAGATGTGTTGGTTGAGCGCATACTCGGTGTCTTCCGCCGTGGTTTGGAGTCTTCCCATTTGTGAGGAGAGGTTGTTCATCTCCTGCACAAAGTTGTAGCCTTGGGCTGATCCGGAGTCGGTGGAGTGTTCCTCCCATTGTTGTTGTGGAGAAAACAGCCCCGGGCCATATCCCGGAGTTTGCCACGCCGATCCCCGGCCATGTGAGGTGGCGGGGCTGGGTACCCACCGGGAGAAAACCCGGGGTGGCTGTACCCCGGCTCGCCATGAGTCGTGGGGTGCGGTGTGGGCATCTCGGAGGTAGATGGTTGTTCCGATCTGTGCGCCCCCTGCGAGAAGATACACTCTGCGAGACCGCTGCGCTTCTTGGAGCTCAATGGTTAGATTTTTGAGAGTATACAAACGAAGGTCCGGGTTAGGTAACCGAAACTCGTTTGCATATCCCACAAAATAATATATGAGGGAATCGTTCGGACCATTCTTAAGAGAGTGACCTTGAATAAGATAATCTTTATTTATAAGAGAGCGAGGTGTAGCAAGGTATTCAACATTAGCATCATGTAAAGCTCCCACCCGCATGGCAATTCGTGTCACTAGAGAGGTACATTCAATTGGTCCTATCGTCCCAAGATTTTCTATCCATTGGCAAATCATGGCTTTCACGGGAGCAATCTTAATCTTATCGACCGCAGCAAAAAGAATTTTTAGCTCATCCTCGCGCACAATTCGAATATCACTCCTTGGAAAAAGAGTGATAGCAATCCACATGTGCATAAAACGCAAGGTAGGATGATGGATGTGATTAGTTCTAGGTCGCACGCAACTAGGAAGACCCGTAATCCTTTCCCAAAAAGCATGCTTTGAAAGCGAGGAAGGGCACCATCCAAGTCGGTATTGCAGCGAGTATTAAAGCCAAGAAGAGTGCTAAGTTCTTTCCAAGTCAAACGGTAGGATTCACGGAAAAACCGAAAAGAAATTCCTTCATCTACCGTTTGTAGGGTGCATAAAAACTGAAGTGTAAGCAAGCGGGAACCCGGCTCATTTACACTAGCAAAATCTGTCCACCCTAAGGCTTTAAATACTTGAGCAAATTCAGCATCCATACCTATTTTGTGCAGCAGCTCCGTGTCAAATGCTCGCGTAGGAGCAAAGAGACGGTGTTGGAGAAGCGTGTAGGTGCGCGTCTCGTGCTCGCCCACTAAGTCGAGGTCGGTGTCGGTGAGGAGACGATGCTCGATGTTGCCCTCTTGCCCTTCTTCCTCGACTTGTGGTGGTGAACTTGGCGGTGACTCGACTACGGGGCGTGCGCGGGTGCTTCGACGTAAAGAGCTTGAACTTGAGCGTGAGCTCAAGGACCTCTTGATTGACCCGAACAGCTTCTTGGCACCGGTCATGGCTGCACACAAAGAGAGCAAGAATGCAAGAACAAAAATTCCGAACGGGTCATGTGAGGGAAAAAATCAAATTAGCGACACCGTCGGTTGTTCATGTGAGCAAGAAATCGCAACTCGAGAAAACCAAACAAAAACAAATCAAACCAAAAACTAGACAGCACACCAAGAGCAAAAGATTTATGCAGAACTTTTAGGCAATGAGCAAGTGAGGACAATGGAAAACTTGAGAGTAATGAGAATGAAGTGAGTGAGGAGTGGAAATGATAGTGTGAGAGGGGGAGAGAGCTCCGGCCAGGCCACCTCTACTTATAGCTCACGAAGTAGCCGTTTTTGAGCGTTAGGAGGGGCATATGACCGTTGGGAAAAAGGACGAGACCGAGCAACGGTCATGGCGGTTCGGCCGAACCAAGGAGGTGGGTTCGGCCGACCTGCTGTGGGTCCCTTTTGCTCCCCCTTTTGGCCCATAGCTCCCAACGGCCAAATGATCATTGACCATGGTTGCTACGTCCGAGATATTCCTCGGAAATTTTTGCTCAAGAAATCCAAAGAAAGTTGCCTCAAATTCAGCTTTATTCGAAAAATCAAATCTCGAGAAAAAGTGTTGGAGAAAATTCCAACATGCAAAAATTGTTTTTGGATTTTGTATAAGGATACAAGGGTTGTCCAAAAGTTTCAAACAAAGTAGGAAAATTTGGACGTAAAAGGATTTTGGTTTTCAAATTTTCTATGCATGGCGAGTGAGAAAAAAAAAAAATCAAATATGCTGGCGGAAAATCCAAATAAATGAAATGAAAATTATCTTGTGATAAAATAGAATATGCAGGGAGATGCATGTGGTGGAAAACAAAAATCAAAAGAAATCGAAAGATAATACCGATTTATCCTGTCGACCGGGGCTTTGCCATTTTAAGTGCGGCGAGCGAGGACTTCTCCATTTCTTTTCATCCTTGTGGTGCGAGGCCCTTTCCCTGGAGAAGAGGATGAAGATGGCTGCACCTTCTTCACTTGCCACACTTGTTTGGTCTTTGTTGATGTAGGTGGCTTTGTGTCTTGAAGGACTGGCTTCTTGGCCCATAATCCCGGCCTTGCTTGTTGCGAGGCTTCTTGGGTTGGTACCATGACGGATTCTCAATTTTGTCAAGTTGCTTCCAAAAGGCGACGAGACTATCCGTCTTTCTTGGCGTCACTTCAACTTCACGGATGTTTGAGGGATTTGGCCCATACTTGATCTTGATCATTGAGCATTGTTCTTTTCTTGGTTGGAACTCAAACTTTTCCTCCTTCCCATTGATGTGGAATCGGATTTCTCCATTCCCAACATCAATTTGGGCGTTTGCGGTGCTTGAGGAAGGGACGTCCCAAAATGAGGGCGTGTTCTTGTCGATATCCATCTCAAGCACCACAAAGTCCACCGGTATGAAGTTGCCTCGAATTTTTACGGCACGTCTTCGGCTATTCCCGCGGGGTAGCGGACCGAAGAGTCTGCCAATTGCAACCTCATTGGTGTAGGAGTCAAGGTTGTGTAGCTCAAACGATCAAAGACTTCTTTGGGCATCACGCGACGCTTGCCCCAAGATCACATAAGGCCTGGTCGAAGTGGTGTGCCCCAATGGAACATGATATTGTGGGGCAGCCGGGGTCCTTCTTCTTTTACGGAAGCCGATTGAGTATAGCTGCGCTACACTCCTCTGTGAGCTTGACCATTTCCTCGTTGGGTAGTGGCCTCTTGTTGTTGAGGATGTCTTTAAGGTAGCGTGCATATGTGGGCACCTGCACCATGTCCAACAATGGCACGTTGACATGAATCCTTCGGATGGTCTCGACGAATCGAGCAAATTGTTCATCCTCCTTTGGCTTCCTGTTTCTGTGAGGGAATGGCAAAAAGCTTGTGTCTTGAAATTCAATTCCATTCTTCCCTTCACTTGGCTTCGGTTCTTCTTCTTTTTCTTTGGTAATAGAAGGGCTTTCCTCCTCCAGGTCGTTCCTGTTCTTCTTTGCTGCATGGTTAGGATATGGCGGATCCCGAGTGGATTTTCCTCCCTCGTGGTAACCGCATTAACATTTTCCAAAGAAGACTCGGGTTGCCCGGGATCTTCCCGAATTAGAACCAGGAATAAGAGCAGCTAGGTGAGCAACTTGGGTTTCAATCATTTTATTAAAGCTCGGCTGATTTTTGAAAGCGAGAGGAGAAACCTTCTATTTGTGCGGTTATGTTTTCTAAGACTTTATCATTGGCAGCAAGCTTTTTGTTGATAGATTCGTTAATTTTAGCTTGGCCATAAACCAAATCTTTCAAGGAAGGTTGATTATTGTTAAAGCCAGAAAAATTGTTACCTCCTTGATATGATGGTCGGTTTTGGTTGTACCCTTGTCCTCCGTTTGGACGATACCCGTTGTTGTTGTTCATGTAGAACACCTCTTCATGGGTATGGGGGCAATCCTTCCCCATATGGCCGGTGTTCCCGCACTCCTCACACGTCATGTGTGAGTCCAATGCATGAACACCACCATTTGCGTTGTGTTCGTCCAAGCGTTTTATGAGGAGGTCAACCTTGGCGGACGAGCATGTCCACCTCCTTGACGGGGTGTACGCCTCTTGCGCGTGTTTGGAGTCGATCATCGCTCCACCCTTGATTGGAGACCATCTTCTCTATGAGTTCTTTTGCTTGGGCAATAGTTTTGGAGAAGAAGGCTCCTCCGGCAGCGGCATCCATATGTCCACGGGTTGTTGGTGTCAACCCGTTGTAGAAGTGTTGAAGAATGAGCCATTCCTCCATCCCATGGTGAGGGCAGGCCAGAATGTATTCTTGAAGCCTTTCCCATGCCTCGGGCATGGATTCGTTTGTCGCTTGCTGGAAACTTGCAATTCTTCCACGAAGGGCATTGGTTTTGCCCATCGGGAAAAACTTGGCGAGAACGCCGTGGAACATTTGTTCCAAGTGTCAATGCTTGCACGATTGGCATAAAACCACTGTTTCGCCTTCCCAAGGAGGGATAGGGGAAACAGGCGGAGTTTGATAGCATCTTGGTTGGCTCCGGCCGTGGCTGATGTGTTGCATATTTCCGAGGAACTGTTGGAGATGAGAGTTGGCGTCCTCGGAGGCCTTTCCACAAAAGGGAATGGCTTGCACCATAGTGATGAGGCTGGACTTGATGTCAAGTCCTGCAGCACCGAGCGTCGACGTTGGGCCCAATGGGCACATTGGCGACGGAGGGCGCGAGTAGTCACGAAGGGTCCTTTCAGCCATGAGTGTTGAGGTTGATGGTGCGGAAGATGCGGGCTCGCTTGTCGTGGGTTCTTGAGGAGAGACAACGACGCGAGGTCGAGTCTTTCTCGCAAGAGCCTCGGGATTATCAACGAAGTTTTCCGGCAAGTCGAATCCACGCATGCACTATCCTGTTTTCACCTTTGAGAGAAAACAGATCAAGGTTAGCTCTGCAAGGGCAATGATTAAATCATCATCAAGTGTAATCATGAACATTCATTGTATTCTTATTAACCAATGTCTTCCCCGACAACGGCGCCAGAAATGCTTGTTGGCATCTCTTAAGGTCACGCGGAAAGAAACACGTGACCGCGGGAGAGCCAAGGGTTTAAGTCACTTGCACTATTTAACCAAATAATCCACATCCGGTACAAGTACTAGATATGTATTATAAGGTGGGTCATGAATATCCGCAAGCGGACGGATAACCCGTTGTAGCATTTCACCCGAGAGTATTCAAGGGTATCGTATTTATATTTTCCCAAAGGAAGACATGGTTGATAAGAGTACTTATGTTCATGGTGTTACAAAAGAATGATGAAGTATTCACATTCCAATGCAGGGGTTAGGAGCAATAAGTTGAGGATAGTGTGACACACACCAAGGCGATGCATTCTCTTATAAAAGGGATAGAGGCGATCCTAGATAAAGCTAAACTAGACTAGCGAGACCACTACTCCTAATGATACAACATTCATATGAGTGCGCAGCTTCTACCTAACATCCAAGATCATGCAAGCGCAAGCAAGCGTCTAATGCCTAGGCATCATCGGGAGATCCGTCTTACGCGAGGTCCGCCTCGCGACTCCGGCTTTTTAGACTCCTATGCCATGCCCGAACGTGGAGGATTACTTTGGATGACAAGGCTGTCACTTCTTGTCACCTACCTCTACAAACCGTGGGACACGAAGCACATTCAACGGTGGGTAGATAACCCCGACACCATGCCGGCGTCACTAACCACAACTCTAGATCCCTCGAGGCACCGACATGGTGGTAAATCTAGAGCACCCTTGCGGGACGATGAACCCGAAGCCTATTCATAAGAACACTAGCCTAACTAGCATACGCTAGACGAAAGGATCAAAGCTAGCACTAAGTCATGCAAAGGCGTTCGTCGCTCAAGAATGAGCGACGAACGGCAATTAATCAAGTAAGATCGGGAGTAATCGGTGATCAAGTATGAACGAACGAAGAACATTCGATATGAGTTCATCTTCTATTAATGAAGAACGAAGAACGAACGACGAACTCATATGAACGAACGATGAACGATCAAACAAGATCATGACTACTCTATAAAGCTCATGACAAGGATATGAACGAAAGTATTCCATATATAAAAGATCAAGTCTCATAAAGAGAGGATACAAGAGCTATACCCAATTTTCCACAAGACTTTGGGAGCAATGAGGCAGCCCACTACTAAGCCTAGCACTACCTAGAAAGCCTCTAAACTTCTAGTGTGAGGAGAGAATGATCCTTGTGTTGTTGTGTGTGTTAAGGAGGGGGGTACCCCTCCTTATATAGGCTTGAAAGGTCGGCTCCTGGAGGCGGTTTCGTAGGTCGGTGGCATTTAATGCGCGTGGAACCGACCTCCGGAGGCGGTGGGCAAACCGCCGAGAGAAAAGTGGGCCGGGGGGCCACCATGACGGTTCGGCCGAACCGCCTTGTTGGTTCGGCCGAACCGCCACCGGCCCCTCCTGGGCTGGGCTTTGGCGGTTGGCTCCCCCACTGGATTTTGGTCTTTGATCCAGGTGCGTGAGGCCTTATTTGTGTTGGATTTCGTGGTCGTTGGCCTTTTATCTTGGAGTTGATTCCCGCGGCGAAGTGGAAGTTTTGTAAAAGTGTTGATTTGTCGCCTCGGGGCCTGGAATTCATCATTTTCCACCTGCACACTAAAAATCTAGAGGTACACGTGGAACTAGGTTATTTCTAAGTAAAATGCATGCAAGACATGCCTAGTCCTTCTCATTTATTTGACTAATTGACGGTCGAAATTGGTCCGTAACGACCGTCAACAAGCACACGAATCATTGAGAAGTGCCATGCATCGCCATACGGGGGACACTACGGCGTGTTTCGTACACGAGGCCAAGATATGGCAAAGTGGTTTCTTTTGGCCAGCCATGTACGAAGACACAAAGGAATTTGTCGGGCGATGCCCGGAATGTCAAAGAGTTGGAGGCATCACGGCAAGAGATGCAATGCCCCTCAACTACAATTTACAAGTCGAGCTCTTCGACGTATGGGGCATTGACTTCATGGGACCGTTCACCAAGTCACATGACTGCGAATACATCTTGGTGGCGGTAGACTACGTGTCTAAGTGGGTAGAAGCAATGCCTTGCAGGGCCGCAAATGCCAAGCATGCTCGCCGGATGTTCCACGAAATTATCTTCCCGAGGTTTGGAACACCGAAGCTAGTGATAAGCGACGGAGGGTCTCACTTCATTGATAAGACCTTCCGACGCTTCCTAAGAGAACTTGGATCAAGGCATAATATCGCTACTCCATACCACCCTCAAACCAGTGGGCAGGCCGAGACCTCAAACAAGCAAATCAAGCGGATCCTGCAAAAGACCGTAACGGAAATGGGGAAGGGATGGAAGGACAAGCTACCCGATGCACTATGGGCATACCGTACAGCATATAAGACACCCATAGGCATGTCCCCATACCAGCTCGTGTACGGGAAAACATGTCATTTACCCATCGAGACGGAACACCGAGCGTATTGGGCCATCCGGAAATGGAACATGGACCTTAATGGTGCCGGACGCAAAAGAAAAATGGAGATAGCTGAGTTAGAAGAATGGAGAGACAAAGCTTACCACAACTCAGCTATATACAAAGAAAGGACAAAAAGGTGGCACGACAAAAAGATAAAGATAAAGGTATTCAAGGTTGGAGATAAAGTCTTGCTATTCAATTCACGGGTGAAACTCTTCGGGCATGGAAAATTAAGAAGTAAATGGGACGGACCATACACGGTTATTGACACCTCGTCACATGGAGCAATCACACTTCAAGACGACGAAGGTAAAATATTTAAGGTAAATGGTCAGCGCCTTAAAATTTATTTCGAGCCCGATAAAGATAAAGAATTTGATGTCATGCACTTGATTGATTTGAAATATCTCTCATGATATCCCCCGTTTTACTTCATCACCCGTAGCAGTACTTTCCTTTGAATAAATATAGCAAGAAATAAACCAGAAAAAAGAAGGAAACCGAGAGGAAGAAAAGGCAGTCCGGCCGAACCCCACTTTGTGGTTCGGCCGAACCGGCCTGATCTCCCCGGCGCCCATCTTTTGCCAAAAATCCAATATCTCCTTCCCTCCTTTCTTTATTTTCTGCTGGAAAATAAAAACCTTGTCGAGCGCGCACTGGGGTAGAAAACCCCTATTTATACTTCTCCTCTCCACCCAATCTTTTCATCTCCTCCACTTCCTACATCATGAGCGAACATAGCAGCGCCTCGTCCGACATCTCGGACGGCAGCAGCAAAAGGAAGAAGCCCCATGAATGGATTGAAGAAGGCGAAGCACTCGACAACGCTATCCGCCTCATTGAGGAGCTTCGCCGGCAGTTAGAGCGCGCCAAAAAAGAGAATGGGGTTCTCCGGAACCTCTACAACCACCTCGAGAGGGAGAAGAAGAAGGATGAAGACCTCATCGAGACCCTCACTCGGAGGATGGGCGCGATGCGACCTCGCCTTAGAGATGATCGAAGAAGAGAAGGCGAAACTGCGGGAGGAGGAGAGGAAAATTAAGAAAGATTAAGAGTAGGACGTAGAACGCATAAACCTTAGAAATCTTTCGATCCTTTTTGTAATACGCCTACTGTTTTAATTCAATCATATTAGTGCTCCCCGGGCTTCCATACCGGCAGAGCAAATTTTGTTTCCAAATGTCTTTTGTCTATCTTTTGAAGGAAACAGGCAAAAAGGCAAGTGTGGGGGGGACATCGCGGAAAGCAAAGACAAACACACGCGAAGCGCGCAGAAACATCACGAGGAAAACAACACAAACACAAGCTGCGAAACGGAGCGCAAGTGAGGCCCGAGCCGGTTCGGCCGAACCCAAAAGGGTGGTTCGGCCGAACCCTGGTGGGTCCCACTCAGCCCCTGCTTCCTCGTGGCACTTGAGTTTGTTTCTCACACTTCCTTTTTGCCTACCTTATTTGTCAAGTTCATTCTAAGACGCGAAAAACAATTACTAAAACTTGACCAACTAAAATTTGGGAAGATTTCTTTTGAATACCTTTGAAAATCCCAAGTCTCTCCCTAATACCCTCATGATGATCTTGCACACTTTTTATTACTCGCTTCATCACCACTTGCCTGTGAACAAATAATCAAATCCATAGGACCCATGTTTTTCTAGATTATTGGCAAGTGTGATATGGCTCGACGAAATGATCTTATGCTTTGCTTACCGAGTCCTTGGGAATTTTATTTCACAAAACAAAAATACCACGGCTTCATGCTCCTCTCTTGATACAAAAATGCCTACCAATGCCATATGACGATCATACCTTGCAAAACTTACATACATATGCTGCTTGTGTTTGCAATGAGCTTTACCAAAATTGAGTGACCCTAGAGAGAAACTTGTCATGCTCTCTTGATCAAGAGCACGTACACTCCACCAAAAAAGGGCTAAACTCCTACACCGGGAGCTAGCACCCCACCAAAATAAAGACACTCCTCGCTTGCACCTCTTTTTACCTCTCTCTCTCTCTCAATCACGCATAAACAAGACATGGCTATGTAGAAAGAAAAGCTCACACGAGATGAGCAATGAAAAGCTCACACGAGATGAGCAATGAAAAGAAAGCTCACAAAGATGAGCAATGAAAAAGAGAAGAGATGCTCAAGCATAGAGCAAGAAAAGAAAAGAAAGAAAATAAAAAGATAGCCATGTTTTGAAAATGCAAAATAAAGAGGGGTCAATTACAATAGGAGTTGTCACTTTTTCATATCCATACACACACGCACTTCTTGATCAAGGTTGCATGACTTGGCTTCTCCATGGATCCTTTCTTTTGGCTTAGCAATATTTGTGATACAAGTATGCCTCTCTCATTCCCTACCGAGCTCCACATACAAGCCTAAAAAGTAGGAAAAAGAGAGGCAACACAATGCCTTGGTGAGGAAAACACTTTTTGAGCGATTCAAGAGAATCAAAGAGGAGCGGGAGTCATGTTGTTTATTTTCAAAACTTTCAAAAACCCAAGGTGCTTAGTGAGCAAAAGTATAGTGACTTGAGTCATGAGCTGTTCCACTTATCAATCATCCAAGAATGCATGTTAGCCACCGTCATGTTCACAAGTAAAACGGTGTGGCTTGTAATAACATGTGTGCAGGTCTCTAAGAGGAGAGATCTCTCAACTTACGCTCCCACCTTTACTCGAGGACGAGCAAAGAGCTAAGTGTGGGGGTCTTGTTGACGGTCCTTATGGTCCAATTTTACCGTCAACATATTGCATCTTTTTGAATCAAACACCATCACCAAGAATAGACATAGGGATTATTTCTAACAAATTCCACTAGTCTTGGTGAAATGATGAATGCGAGGTGCAATTCATATGAAAACAGGGGAAAACATGCACGAAACATGGACTTTGCAATCGACGGATTTTCCCCGGACTAAAGAATATCGTCCAAAAGCCCAAAACCACAAAACGGGGCCTCAACATCAAACCAAGCAAGTGGATTGGGCCAGTACACAGCCGAGAGGAAGGCACCGAGAGAAGAACCAAGCCCGGGGAGCCCGGGCCGGTTCGGCCGAACCGCCCTACTGGTTCGGCCGAAGCGACGAGTGGGCCCCACGGCCCACTTTTCTACGGCGGTTCGTCACCGACGTCCGGAGGTCGGTTCCACCTGCAATTAATACCACCGACGTCCGGAACCGCCTCCAAGTTGCCGACCTTCCAAGGCTATAAATAAAGGGCTATACCCCCTCTCTCAACACACCACCAACATCAAGATAGAAGACAAAATTCTCATCCTTAGGCCAAGGGCCTCTTGTATCTTAGTAGAATAGGAGAGAGGGCAAGGAAAAGGAAGGAGTGTTCCTCCCTTTTATAAAGTGGAGTAGTATTTCCTTTCCTTTTACCTTGGCGTGTAAACACTCTTTTAGGTGATTTATACGTGGTGATCTACTTATCTATCGTGACATATCTTTGTTAGACGTAATTCTTGTTATACTTGTTTACGGGATCATCGCTTCGCAAGAAGTGCTCTAGCTTTCCGAACTCGGTTCTAGGCCGAGGCTAGAGTAGCGTCAATAGCATAGACGTGGTGTCTAGGCTGGAGATCGCCTTTGTTTGCTTGTGTGCCCCACGGTTTGTAGAGGTAGGTGGCAGGAAGTGACAGCCCTGTCATCCAAAGGAACCCTCCACGTTCGGGTACATAGTAGAGCTTTCGTAGACCGGAGTGGCTTGGCGGACCAAGCCTAAGACGGTGCCCGAAGTAAACAAGTCTAGCTTGCGTTCGTCTACCTTTAAAGGATAAATAGATAAGAGTCACCCTCTCGACCCTATTTTGCTACGTTGTCTTGGTTGTCCTTGGGTAAACTAACCTTGTTGCAGAAATACTCCGTTCCTCGCGGATATAAATACGATACCTTGGAATACTCCCGGGTGAAGTGCTACAACGTTATTCCGTGCGCTTGCGGATTTATTCGTGACGTAAGAAATACCAACACTTAAGGAAGTTCCATTCTTGGGTCACATCATTTCGAGAGGAAGGCATATCTGTTGATCCAAGCAAAGTGCAGGAGGTACTTAATTCGAAGGCTCCGAAGTCGGTACCGCAGATTCACGGTTTTCTAGGCATGGCGAGGTTATTATCGGAGGTTCATTCCGAATATCTCCAAGATTGCCAAACCTATGACCGAACTTCTGAAAAAGAAAAAGAGGTTTGAGTGGAGTCGGGCTTGCCAGGAAGCTTTTGAGACTTTGAAGAAATTGTTGACATCTGCCCCGGTGCTAGCGCAGCCGGACCTCGAGAAGCCCTTTGATGTTTTTTCCGTGACGCATCGGGCAAAGGTTTGGGTGGAGTTCTCATGCAGGAGGGCCGCGTTGTTGCTTATACTTCCCGACAGCTCCGGAAGCACGAGCAGAATTATCCTACTCATGATCTCGAATTAGCAGCGGTGGTACTCGCTGCGAAGGTGTGGAGACATTATTTGTTGGGCAATCTCGTTCGCATCTACACCGATCACAAGAGCTTGAAGTACATTTTCACTCGGGATGATCTGAATATGTGGCAACGCCGTTGGTTGGAATTGATCAAGGACTATGAGTTGGAAGTGCACAACCACCCTGGGAAAGCCAATGTCATTGCTGATGCACTTAGCAGGAAGGCACATTGCAACCTCCTTCGAGGCCACTCAGCCGGTCAAGGATGGGCACTACATCCGGGTTGTACCCCACGGGTCGCTCTACAACTTGGCTTTGATACCCACCTTGCGAGAAGAAGCGGTAGAAGCGCAGAAAGCGGATACTTGCATTGCTCACCTTAGGAGAAGGATAAAAGAGGGAGATAAGCAAGTGGCATGTTTTCATGAGGACGATGCGAAGTTGTTTGGTTCAAAGACCGCATTGTGGTGCCGAAAGTTCCTCGGCTATGTAAGAAGATACTTGGATGAGGCTCACCTAGCCAAATATGCTATGCATCCCGGCAGCAATAAGATGTACAATGATCTTAGGACGAGGTACTGGTGGAAAAGGATGAAAAGGGAGATTGCTCGCTATGTCGCTGAGTGCGATACTTGTCGTCGGGTCAAGTCTAACCATTTGAGACCCGCCGGACCGTTGCAACCACTCGGTGTTCCAGCATGGAAGTCGGATGATATTAGCATTGATTTCATTGTTGGCTTACCCGCCGGAGTGCAGAAGTTTGATTCTATTTGGGTGATCGTCGATCGATTGACCAAAGTGGCACATTTCATACTCGTGAGCACACGCTATCGAACACCTAAGTATACCCAGTTGTACATTGAGCGGATCTTGTGTTTGCATGGTGTACCCAGGACGATCATTTCGATCGAGGATCGAGTTTGTGGGACGTTTCGGGAGCAACTTCATGCTTCCCTAGGAACAAAATTAATTCGGAGCTCAGCTTACCACCCACAGATCGACGGGCAAACGGAGAGAGTAAATCAGATATTGGAAGACATGTTGAGAGCATATGTTTTGGACCATGGTAAGAAATGGGATGAATGCTTACCCTTGGCGAGTTTGCTTACAACAATAGTTACCAAGAGAGCATCAAGATGGCACCATTTGAGGCTCTCTATGGGCGCCGATGCCGTACTCCACTCGGTTGGTCCGAGTCCGGAGAGAGAACCATCTTTGGGCCAGAACTTGTGCAACAAGCCGAGGAGCGAGTATTGGAAATCCAAGCAAATCTCAAGGCAACGAAATCAAGTCAAAAGAGCTATACGGATAAGAAACGCCGACCACTTGAGTTCAAAGTGGGTGACCTTGTGTACCTTCGAGTCTCACCGACTAAGGGTGTACAAAGGTTTGGCGTGAGAGGCAAGCTCTCACCCCGCTACATCGGACCCTACCCCATTGTGGCCTGAAGTGGTATGGTTGCTTACAAGCTTGATTTGCCTAACACTCTCGCCGGCGCGCATGACGTGTTCCATGTCTCGCAGCTGAAGAGGTGTCTCAAAGCACCCGTCGACCGAGTGCTAGACGAAGTGGTACCCTTGCAGCCCGATTTGATCTACTACGAGCGGCCGGTCAAGGCTGTTGATACGAAGGAGAGAGTTACCCGGCATGGCACTCGGAAATTCTTCAAGGACCGGTGGAGTCATCACTCCGCGAGGGAAGCTACGTGGGAGTCTGAAGATTTTCTTCGCACTCACTACCCGAAGTTCCCGCTCCAACCTAGAGGTACGCAAACCACCTCCTCCTTGCTTATTCTTAATCTCGGGACGAGATTTCCTTAAGGGGAGGGCTGTGACACTCCGTGTCATGCTTTTGCAAGTTAGCAATTTTAAAACTAACCTCTGGACTGGATGAACCTACCCAAGAAAAATTATTGACATGCAAAGTGATTTGGGCAGTGAATTAATTAAAATACACTTCGGTTTGAACTACAACTCAAATTTCTACAACACAAGTATGGTCAACCAAAAATATATGTTGTAGGTCATATCAAAAGAAAAATCTAGGACAAAACCCCACTGGATTTCATCAAGGTTTGATACCTCAAATAAATCAGAGAAACTTAGCTTTTAAGCCTTTTCTCTGAATTTCCAGAATTAATCTAGAAGGGATTTTTGAGTAAACTCAACGTGCATGTCACTTTCTAGAGTCATACTACCCAGCAAAATTTTCCTTTTTGATTTTCGAACTTGGAAAGGCCTTGTTTTTGATTTTTCAAATTCGGGACAAGCCACGTTTGGAAAATGAGGGAAAAAGAAAAGATGCTTGGAGAATATGTCGTGGGCCCCGCTTCGTCGGCCGCGCGGAGCGAGCCGCGGGCGCGCGCCGCGCGCTAGCGCGTCCGTACGCCGGCGCCACGCGGCGTCCGGCCCCCGGCCGCAGCCCTCCTGGTCGGGGACGAGAGGGGAGCCCGAGGCCCGGTCGGAACCGCGCCCCCCTTTCTATTTTCTCTCCCTCCCCTTGCTCCCACCCCACCCGCCATTGCCGCCGCCCCTAGGAGCTCGCCACCCCACCGTCTTCGGCCGCCGCAGCCCGGACCAAGAACGCCACGGGAGTCGCCATAACCCTCCCCTGCTCCACAACCAAAAATCCCCAAAAATGGCGAGCTAAATCAAACCAATTTCGAAGAATTCCGCAATGAGCTCCCCGCCGGCCGCCGTGGACGCCGCGACCAAATTCTGCCGCTCCGGTGAGCCTTTTCCTCCCATTCTTGTTCCGGTGCGTGCGCATGTTGATGGAGCACCTTCCCAAACCCTAACCCCCGGTTTTGTCTCACGAGGTCGCCGGATTCTTCACTTTCCCGACCGTGGAACCCCGGCCGCCGCCACCTCCATGCCGACAACCCCCTCCCGGCGGTGCTCATTCCCAACCAAGGCCGTGCCGGCGAAGCCCGTCACCCGGTGAAGCTTGTGGACCAAGCCGGCCCCCTTCCCGAGCAACCCGGAGCACGCGCCGCCTTGCCGGAGCCCCGTGCGCCGCCGCCGCTCGCCGTGCCGCCCTCTTCGGTGAGGCCTTCGCACGCCCGACCCCACCGCCAAGCTCCACGCACCACGCCGTGTCCGGGGAACCCCTCGCCTTGGACCGCGAGCCCCCGGCGCCGCTCCGGTCGCCGCGCCGTCGCCTCCCGGCCATGCGCCGGTGAGGCCACGAGGGCGGGCCACACGGCCCGGGATCCCGTGTGGCCACAGCCACACGCGGATCCGGAACCCTGTGGTCCCCGGTGTGGCACGGAGCGCGAAAATTCGAATTTAAATCCCGGATGGCATTTTTTTTTTGTAAATAGGGCCGAAATCCATTTAAACTTAGAAAATTCATATCTAGAGTTCTAGACCTCGAAAAATTGCAAACTAAATTTTGTTGGAATCCTTGAGACATGTACTATTTTATAGTTCATTTACTTTGGCATGATCAGAGGCAATTTATTTAGGTTAATTTCTTTTGATGAAATTCAAGAGTAGGGCTTAATTAATTATTTAAATACCCCAAGTTATGAAGCTTAATTTAATTATTATCTATAACGTGTGCCTAAGGACCAGGAGCAAATTAATTGCTATTTTACCTAGTTTTGCTAGGATTAATGGGTTATTTTCTTGCACATGCGATAATGATTTAAATGCTTCATGTGAGTTGATGAAGTAAATTAACTTGGTTAATCACTCTTAAACCAATCTCACCTCGCTGGGCACCAAGTTATCATATACTCACAAATTACATGTATTTGATGAAATTCGCACGTATTTCATAAAATATTCAATATCATGTTTTCATCAAAATTTACACATCACCTTTGCATCATGTAGTCTGCGGTGGTGAACACGGCGAACCGCGAGGAGGAGCCGAAGCTACTGCTATTGTTGACCCCACTGTTCGGGGTCAAGCTCAAGGCAAGCCCCGGTACACAACCTATTTAATTAAGTATTTTAAATTTCATCACTCGTGTTTGTAGGTCCGTATCGTGCATTAGGTCTACAGGAGTTGTGATGAAAACCCTAGCATGCGGTAGGATCCCGATGTCCATGTTTCGATCACCCTACGCTAGATGCTTGCTTAAATAGGGCGATGATCCGTCAAGTGGTACGGAGACCACTCGTAGATAAGACAATCACCTTTTTGGACACGATGCTAAGTATTGAGAAGAGAATGGAAATTGGAGGCCGGACGGGCAACTTAGGTGGAAAGTGAAGGACTGAAAACGTCTTCAAGGTGGTAGCCCCGTCTGTGCACACAAGGACCGCGTCGTGTCCGGCCCATGTCGATAAGTTTGAACGCACTCGCTTGCATGCTGGAGTTAATGGGCCCAATAAATCGACGTACCGATGGTTGCTGTATGTTAGAGAGATACCCTACTCCTTTGGTTACTTGGCAGGAATTTGGGAGGAGAGAAGGGAGCACTCTACTCACGGATGACGTCCGGGACGACATCGCGTGGGGGACCCTTCTCGGGGAGCTAGGCCCGACTAACACTACAATACCGGCTGGGAAAGGTAGTCCGATGCGGCTTCCGGGAAGCGCGTATGTGACGTGCAATCAGGTCTCTCCTGCAGGATGTAAATCGATTCGAATCGCTGCCCCTCACGATAACGAGTACCACTTATCTCGTCCGCCGGAACGTAGTAAGAAGAGAAACATTGATGATGATGGTTATGATCAATTTGCTGTATTGCTTAATTACTTGTTTGGAAATATGTAATGCAGTAGATCAGTGCAAACTAAATTTATTCTTTTGAGCAACTTAATTAATCTGCTAAAAGTTGAAAGTAAGGATTCACTCGTAGGCCAGCCACAGCGCTTAATTTTATCCTATCCCACTGGCTTTTGCATGTCTAGGAGCCGGCTGTAGATGGCCACTTTGACGGGTCGGTCTTGCTGAGATCTAGTTGCTCGGGGCTTTGCTCTATGTGGTTTTCGAGAGGACCCCGTCGGGCAGGACTTAGATGCTTGGAGAAGACGTCCGGCAGGACCGGACTCGGACGGAGGCCACTACACTTGGGAGTGGTGCGGTCCGGAGGAGTAGAGGAGTTGATGTGCCGATAAGGTGTTCTAGGGCAAGGACACCTGTCTCTGCCGGATGCCCGTGATGTACCGCCGAGAGAGCGATTGTATCTTATTACTTCCGCTGTTTAGTTAATTTCAAAACTCATTAGCTTCTTATGCTTATGAGACTACGATGTACGTTTGTACTTGGGATGAATGTAAGACTTGTACTTATATTCATTGTATTCATGCTTATGTTTGTATGTTGTAATATCGGGTATCAAAGCACGTGATGCCACCCATGATGATCCTGGTGGCAGAAACGACTCTTCATGAGGTGGGTCCGTCACATTCATGACATTTCTCGATTTGCGTGTCACTTACCCGTTCTGCCTGAAATTTGGATGACAGTGGAATCGGATGGTCGAGAAGTTCGTGGATTATCTATCAAAGCCATACGAGGACTCCGATATGTTCTTGGACCATATTTAAGGCAAGCCGCAATTCTTGATCACTCTTGCTCCTATATTAGTAATTGCATAATATGAACTCATGCTATCCTTGCCACCGATACCATAGGATGCTCTACTCGTTACTACTTGCATGCTTAGTGATGCTTAGGTACTTAATTGAACCCCACATGATGAATATACATGTTTTTGTGTTAAATAAAATTGTAGGTGCTTCCTAGGTGTCGAGTTTCTGTACTAGCAACCCTGTAGGTGATTTGCGGGGGCGAGTGTAGGTGATTAGGTGCTGGGAGACTTTTGGGGAGTCTCTATTTGGAGAGTGCCTATTGCGGGCACGAGTGGTGTAGGGACCTTGGGTTATGGGGTCCATGTTGTGGTGACACTGTTGTTGAGACTATTGTTTGAGCAGAGGGATGGTGACTCGCCCGGCAGCTTGAGGACCGGTTCTTGTGCGTATACCTCTGTTGGTCTTACTAGCATACCACGTGACTTGTATGGGCGGGCTGGATCAGGATACTTAGCGAAGGACCGGTGGCCCGCCGTGGTGTAGAGATTAGTGGTAGTGGGTTTTTGGAGCGTTGGTCTCGACCCACGAGCAGAGGATATCCCACCTGGCCCGTGGTACGCCTTGTCACACCCTTCGGGACCTTTTTTCCTATGTTGTGGTTAGAGGATCCAGGACACGAGGGACGGGCGCCTACCGATCGATGCTTTGTTGAATGATCTTGTGAGTGTTGCTGTGCATAGGCTTCTACAGTAGTCCTATGTTATGGTTCCTCTTCACGTGGGTAAAGATGCTTACTCTCTGCGAGAGATTTATAAATCTATACGTATAGTCTAGCCCAAAGATATGGGCACTACCAAGAGAAATCCACTTGATTAGCATTTACTACTTCTCCCCTCGGATAGGTGTTTTACTTCCGGCTTCGAGCTGTGGTTCCAGTGGAGGTGTCGTTGGACATAAAATTTGACCCTTGCGGGATTATGTTGTTTCCTGCAAGGCCACTTATAAAATTTTGACTAATAATAAAATGGGATTCACATAGACTTAAGGAATAATTGCTTTAGGTGCTAGCCCATTGCCTATCCTTGAAATATCCAAGCATGCATACATTCTTGCTAGGTAGTTACGGCTTGCTCGAGTACTCTATGTACTCACGGCTTTACCACTTTGTTTTTCAGCCACCTACTAGATCTGGCTTCAACGTCAAGACTTCGTCGATCCAACTAGCTTAAGGTTGAAGATGGTTAATGAGGGTTCGCCTACACTCAAGTTGCTCGTGGATTTGGTTTCGCTGCGAAGACTTCGCTACGCTCAAGTTGAAGATTTGCTTCCGTTGTCTTCGACGCTTGGCGTTTCGCTTCCGCTAGTAGTCTTATGTTGATTCCTTGGCCTGCGTGCCAAGTCCTTGTACTCGGTTGTTGTAGATGTTATTCTCCCTAGAACAATGTCTTATCTTGTATTCTTGTCATAATTTGTTTTCCTTTATGGTTTTATGGTATTCAATCTGTATTGGTTGTACGAGTCATCCTCCCGGGAGTGACTTTGAGGTACAAAGGCACGGTTTTCACCCTCCGGTGGAAATCGGGCTCTCACAAAGGTGGCAATCAAGGATCTCACTAACAAAGTCAAAAATCTTGAGAGCGACTCAAATTGAGCTAGCTAAGAAAATTGTTAGTGAGGAAAGAAACTTCAATGGCAACAAAGGCATTGGGTTCAAGGAGCAACCCAAGAAGAAATACAACAACATGTAACAACCCTAATAAATAAAGTGCGTCTCATGTGATTCATGATCATGTCATCATGTTGCATTTGTCAAAAATTAATCTTGTGTTAAAAATGCACATAAAATATCAATTTAACCTAAGTAAATTAAGTTCTTAAAAAGAATTTAAATAAAAGTAAATTATGGTGTTTAACATTTTCTACTGATTAAACATAAAAATAAAAGATTTATGGAGTTGCTATGAAATTATTTTATTTTGTAAAAATAACTACAAGAAATAATTAAAGATTTACTTTTTAATTTAAACATGAATTTTTAATCTGAAAATATTCGGAATTTGAACTTGGACTTAAAAGGAAAAGTGTTTGAAATAATTTCATTAGCAACCCTGAATTTTTATAAATTTTTCCGAGCTCGGGAAAGTAGTTTTTCAATTATGCGAAACCGGATGACCTTTTTGTAAAATGGCGAGGCCGGGGCCTAGGCACCGGCCTCTCTCTCTCTCTCTCTCTCCCGCGCTCGCTCTCTCGGGCCGGCTGCCGGCCGCGCGTCCCGCGCCCCCACGAGCCCCGCAGCTGGCTGCGGCTCCGCTTCACCAGCTTTCCGGCCGGGATAAAGCCCCGCCCGGCCCTATCCCTTCCCCTCCCTCTCTCCCATTTCTCCCCAACGCCACCGCCTTGTCGCCCTCTCTCGGCTCACCGTCGCCAGGCCGCTCCGGCAGCCTCCCACCCGAGCCAACACCACCACAAGCTCCGCATCAAACCCTTGAAGCCTCCTAGAGCCCTCGATTAGGTTGAGCCACCTTATCTCGCCGGATTGAGAGGCTTCTTCCCCGCGGGAGCTCGCCGTCGTTCCTCCGCCGCGGCTCAAAATTCGCGTTGCTTGGTGAGCCGTTTGCTTTCCTTTCTCCTTCCAATGATGCGTAACTTGTTGCTCGTCGTCTCCGGCCACTCACCCTTGAGTTCTCTCCACAGGTCCGACGAGATTTCCCCATCTTCCCGGAGTTTCACCGCCGCCGTCCGCACCCCCACGGTGAGCACTACTCTCCGGTCACCTTCAAGTGGTCGCGACACCATGTCGTTGTTGCGCATGTGCTGTAGAAGCTCTCCGCACTTTTTCCCCAATTCACTACAAGAAAAATAGCCTCTAGACACGTTTATGTTGTTACGTTTTTGTAAGCGTGTCTACATCAGTAGCTAGAGACACTTTTTGACAGGATTTTGAGAATGTGTCAGCATGACATGATCTTAGAGACGCTTTAATGTTAATAGTATGATAAACATGTTTTTTGACATGCTTTCTAAAATATCACAAAGTGTTATGACTTTATACATGCTTTGAACCATTGGTATCCAACATAAAGACGCTTGTTGACATGTTTTTAATAAAATCTCAAAATGATAGGATATTTTGAGATGTTTTAACCGTATCCAACGACATAATACATGTTTTTTGACACGTTATTGAAACCGTATAAAAAGTGAGATGATATTAGACACGTTTTAATCGTATCTACCCTTATTTAGAGACAGTTTTGACACGCTATTGAAAATCCTAGAGACGTTAAAGCACTAAGAGAACATGAGTATAAAAGAATATGTGGTCAAAGAAAAACAACTTTGTTTCCTAGGTGAGATGGTTAGATCAGTTTGTAGAAAACAAAGAGGTCGTAGGTTCAATTCTTACTAATTGCATGAATTAGTCAATCGCTTAGAAGAAGTTTTACAATAATATTTTTGAAACATTATATACAACGTGCCTATATTGGTAGAAACGCAGTCCAAACGTATCAATAAAATCGTGTCTACTTCAATACATACAACACATCATGAAAGTGTATCTATAAACATATCTATGCTTTATAGCATCTCTACTCATCGTCTTTTACTTCAATAGACATGTTTTCAAAAATCGTATTTACCAGGCTTTGACACGGCACGTTCGAAGACGCCTCGGACACGATTTAT
Organism: Chloris gayana; assembly: GCA_031894775.1. Lineage (NCBI taxonomy): Eukaryota > Viridiplantae > Streptophyta > Magnoliopsida > Poales > Poaceae > Chloris > Chloris gayana. The sequence goes on along the minus strand of JAUNZO010001841.1, from coordinate 167,323 downwards.
GAAAACGTCTCTATATTTTGATTGAGACAAAATAAACGTATCTAGACCTTAAATAAAAGCGTGTCTACAGGAGATGTTTTTTTAGTAGTGATTGTTGAGCAGCCACGGCGAGCCTTGGCCGTGCCGGAGCCTCTGCCATGGCCGCACCTCGCCGCCGGCAAGCTTCCGATCGAGCTCATGCGAGCTCGTCTTTCCCATCGTGTTCGCCACGTCGAGTAGAGCGCGTAGGTGGTCTCGCGACTAGGTTTTGCTCAACGCCGGCATACAACGGCCACCGCGCTGCCGTTAGCTCGCCGCCGCGGTGGTGCCACACCGTGGACCACACGCGCGGGATCTCGTGTGGCCACGTGGGAATTCCGTGCGGCCAACCCCGTGGCCCCGTGTGTGGCACGAAGCATTTCTAATTTTCGAAAATTCGTAGAAAAATAAATAAAAATCAGAAAAATGTGCAACCAATTTTGTTAGACTCGAGAAAAATATTCTCTATCTGTTTATAAAATAAAATATCTATTTTGACTATTTTTATTTCATAGGTATTAATTAATTACATTATTTGATTAATAGAAGTTATTATTTTATGCTAATTAAATATTTAATTTAAGAAAAGAATTTATTTAAACGAAGGAGATACTGCAGACGAAAGTGTTTACGAAAAATGTTTTCCAAAATTAAACATAAACACCGTCATTTTATGTGATCCTAGTTTATTACTTTCTATGTTATTACATATCATTGATTAATTATTAATTGTTCATTAATGAATAGGTCGATAAAGTTATTGCACATCGTCTCATATACATTCATGCATGCATGGTTGTGATTCGCGACGTATTGTTGGTCGACCTAGGTCCCGACGTGATCGAGGTTCCGTCCGAGGTCGAGACAGAAGACGGGAACATCAACGTCGACCCGAACACCGAGGTCGACCCGAACACCGAGGAAGCTAACACCGACGTGAATCATGGTTGTATTATACCATGATGTATATATTCTCGCTTGTATGAAATGATGAACTGTTGTAACACGCTTCGTCGAGTGTCCCCCTGTACCGACTCCTGGGTGTCCCGGAAGGGATGTCACAGTGGTATCGGAGCGATTCAGGGAAACAAGTACATTGTTTACAAGCTTGTTTTCAAAACTTAACACGTTTAGCACGTTTAGAGTACGAGAGAGTACGGAGCCCTATAAGGATGTAGAAGACTTAGATTTTCCTAACTCGTTCGACGTTCGGGTTTTGGGTAGTTACTAACTATTCGTTGTAGTTTCGTATACTATAGTTCGTATAGTTAGTCTGCACGAGCATGCATCATGTCATATTGAGTGCTATAACAAAAAGCTGGGATTAGAATTAGCTAGTCTTGTAGTACTTTAGTAGGTTGTTCTTTCGTTTTCGTTTCTGTGGGAAGAAGTGTTTAACCAGTTTAAACATGTTCCCTGCAGATGCCGATGACGCGTGTTAGGAAGCTTCAGGAGTAGGAGGACACGCGGGCTGCACGAGTCACCGAGCTGGAGCAGAGGATCCACCACCTAGAGGCACATGTGCAGAGTCGGGACCGTCGGATCGGCGCATCGAAGAACCGCTTCCTTGTGGACTGCCAGGAGATCCGGAGGTCTCACGCACGGATCGCCGAGCTAGAGGAGCAACTAGTGGAGGTCACCCAGGACCGTGACGGGTTTCATGGGATGGCTATCGCCTTGGACGAGCAGCTGGTCACAGTTACAGCCCAGCGTGACGCCGCTCACGACACCGACGCAGCACACGTGGCAGAGCTAGCAGGAGTGACCGCACAGCGTAACCACGCTGTGGAGACCCTGATCGAGATCGAGAACCAGATGCAGCAGCTCGAGGAGTTGTACGACGGACTGGCCGAGGCGCACCATGCGCTGTTGCACGACCACGACGAGCTGTTCGGGCAGTTCCAGCAGCTACAGCAGCAGCAGCACCAGGGTCCACCCGTCGACGCCGAGGACATGTCCGGTGTGGACTACGAGGCACCACCGACAACACCGGAGGAGGACGCCGAGTCGACGCCGACAGCCATGCGCCGCCAGCTTAGCCAGTGCTAGCTTAGTGCTGATGTAGGATAGTAGGCAGGAGTAGGATGGTAGTCATATTTTGCTGACGTAGGTCAGACTATAGCATAGGGTAGTAGCAGATGTTGGCAATGTGGCAGTGTGTGGGAAAGTTATGTCAGATGTGTACAAACAAATAATGTATGATGGAAATGTGGTAGTGTATAATATATCTATGCAGTTGTTAGTGTAATATAAAAGAGTTTGCTGAAATACTGGATTGGTTTTTGCCTGTGTTGATATGCTTAATTCTCCACGAGAGATGGACAACACAAGTAACGTCATCAGTGACGTGAGAGGACGAATGGAGGATGTTCGTATAGCGAAGCTGGAGAGGCAGCTGTAGGAAAAGGAGGAGTTGTTAGCAATTAGAGAGGCGCAATTGTTAAATAAGGAGGAGCAGATTCAATTCAAGGATCAACAACTGGCAACCGCAAACGCCCTGATTCATAAGTTAGAGCAAGATTTACTCCAAGCACACAATGTGCTACTGAATGAAGAAATTGGACAGCAACCTCCCGAGAATGAACCGAAGTGCAGGAGAACCCCGTAGCGGATGAATCCGAGGAAGAAGAGGAGGATCCTAAAGAAATAATGGATGTGGACTCGGTAATAGACTCTACGGAGATTCCACGATCGGAGGATGCAGAATCCGAGACAGGAAGTTCCAAGAGCCAGGAAGTGACGTCCGAGATTCGCGAAGAAGAATAGAGTAGTAGCTAGTAACGAGTGAGGAAGATAGTATGTAATATAGATAGAAGTTAAATAACGAGCGTGGTGTGACCATGCACGAGTGTCACAATAAGAATCGTTGTAAAATTGGATGTCTGAATATGTGCTTATGGATTTGGTGGTTGCTATAATAAGACTGTTGTTGCATACGAGTTATTTTTGGAAAATTTCTCATCTATGTATTCCTGTACCTTCCATAATTATGTTGGAATTGAGATGTCTAACGTAAATTTTTCTTGGACAGAATGGTTGGAACAAGGAGACGTGATGAGCCGAAAAGTTCTCGGCGAGGGCGGAAACACCACCACCACCCCCAACATTAGCACAGGCCATCGCAGCTGTGCTGGATTCTCGCGCGGAGCAGTGAGAACTATTGGAGCAGCTAGTCCGGAATACCGCTCCACAGGGAGGTCACCAAGGTCGGAATGCACCAGAAGAAAGGGTGACATTCTCGGATTTCTTATCAGTTCGCCGCCCGGTCTTCTTAGATGCGGGTGAACCATTGGAGGCTGATCATTGGCTCCGCACAATCGAGTCGAAGCTGGAGTTGTTTCCGTGTACTAATCACCGGAAGACTCTCTTCGCTTCCCGACAACTACAAGGGTTTGCTGGAGCATGGTGGGCCACTTACAAGGCGATGTTTCCTCCAGGACATCGGATTTCTAGGGCCGAGTTTACTAAAGCCTTGAGGGAGTACCACATTCCGGAAGGGTTGATGAATCGAAGAGGAAAGAATTTCTGTCGCTGAAGCAGGGTGATATGATTGTGCATACCTACTCCAAGGTATTCAACCGTCTTGCTCAATATGCACCCGAGCATGTGGACACCGATGCCGAGAAGAAGAATCTATTCAAGGAAGGGCTGAGTACCAAGCTGCAGTCACGGTTGGTACTGAAAAAGACGGATAGCTTCAATGACTTCGTAAGTGACGCTATCTCTTTGGAAGATTCTATCCGCCTTCATCAAGTAGAGAAGAGCAAGAAGAGGCCAGCAGCTGGACAGGGAAGTGGCGGACCATCGAAGTACCGGCTGGTATACACCGCACCGTCAGGTCAGCGATATCAGCATATGCCTTCTCGTCCAAATTATTATCGGCAGCCTCAGTAGCCACAACAATCTCAGCAGCAGCGGTCGAATCAATATCATCCGCCCTATCAGCAGCAGAATGCTCGGAATCCACGACCGGTGAATCCAGCACCTCAGCAGAATGGACCGCCCTGTTTCAATTGTGGCCGTCCAGGACATTTCTACCGCAGTTGTCCATATCCACAGAAAAGCTTCTTATGCACCCCGACCGCAAGGATAACCGCAGAATCAGCCAAGGACTCGGACCAAGAATACACAAGTGAAAACTGGTCGTGCAAACTTTACCACGGCCGAGGAATTACCGGAGGGAGGACAAATCCTAGCGGGTATGTTTTCTATCGCTAATCATCCTGCTATGGTTTTATTTGATTCGGGAACCACGCATAATTTCATCAGCAAGTCATATGTTGCAAAGCATCGCATCATGCCATCCAAGTTGCAATGTGCACATCTTATTTCAACACCTGGGGGTAAAATTCTTACAAATGAAGCAGCTGCCAATATGCCATTAAAATTTGGTAGCAAGGTTTATTCCACTTCATTAATCACATTGGATGGGCAAGGGTTAGATGCAATCATTGGTATGCAATGAATGGATTTCCATAAGGCAGATCTGGATATAGCATCTCGAGCCGTATATTTCAACTCACCGGTTCATGGTCGAGATCGCTTACTTTTAACTCTTCCCCCGACTATTCTGCCAATGGTTAATAAGATTATAAGTAAAAGTCCGGAGGATATACCGATGAGTCCGTGAGTACCCGGATGTCTTTCCGGACGACTTACGGGACTACCGCCGGATCGAGCGGTAGAGTTTAAGATAGAGCTACAGGCTAGAACAACCCCAATATCAAGGAGACCATATCGGATGCCACCAAATGAGCTAGCAGAGTTAAAGGTGCAATTAAAGGAACTACTGGATAAAGGGTATATTCGCCCAAGTTCATCACCATGGGGATGCCCAGCCTTGTTCGTGAAGAAAAAGGACAAGACCTTAAGGTTATGTGTGGATTATAGGCCTTTGAATGCCGTTACCATCAAGAACAAGTACCCTCTTCCGAGGATTGATATCTTGTTTGATCAATTGATGGGAGCAAAGGTTTTCTCTAACATAGATCTTCACTCAGGTTATCATCGGATTAAGATTAGAGCTGAAGATATACCGAAGACCGCATTTTCCACCGGATATGGACTTTATGAATACTTGGTGATGTCTTTTGGATTGACCAATGCACCAGCACACTTCATGTACCTCATGAACTCAGTATTCATGCCGAGCTGGACAAGTTTGTCGTGGTATTCATAGACGACATCTTGATCTATTCCAAGTCGGAAGAGGAACATGCCAATCATTTAAGGATTGTGTTGCAACGTCTAAGGGATCATCGGCTATATGCCAAGTTTAGCAAGTGTGAGTTTTGGTTAAAGGAAGTGCCGTTCCTAGGGCACGTGATATCAGCCGAAGAAGTAGCCGTTGACCCAAGCAAAGTTCAAGAAGTGTTGGATTCGAAGCCACCGAAGTCGGTCTCACAAATCGGGAGTTTGTTGGGACTGGCTGGTTACTACAGAAGATTTATCCCAAACTTCTCCAAGATTTCCAAGCCAATGACCAAACTGTTGGAAAAGGATAAGAAGTATGAATGGAGCAAGGATTGGAGGAAGCTTTCCAAACGCTGAAGAAGTTATCGACAACGAGCACCGGTGCTCGCTCGACCGGATCCGACAAACCCTTTTGATGTGTATTGTGATGCATCGGGAACAGGACTCGGATGTGTTCTAATGCAGGAAGGTCGAGTGATTGCCTATGCCTCTCGACAACTTAGGCGTCATGAGGAACACTATCCCACACATGACCTGGAATTAGCCGCAGTAGTTCTTGCATTGAAGAGTTGGAGACACTATCTCTTGGGTAATTTGGTACATTTATACACCGGCCACAAGAGCCTTAAGTACATCTTCACTCAAGCAGATCTGAATATGCGTCAACGAAGATGGCTAGAGTTAATAAAGGATTATGAGCTTGAGATCCACTATCACCCAGGCAAAGCAAACGTAGTAGCCGATGCTTTGAGTCGCAAGGTGCATTTCAATAATCTCACGGCTCAACTCTTGATTGAAGCACCTTCACAGGAATGTGCTTGAGCCTAATCTCCGGATTCTTCCGTATGGAGCATTGACCAACTTAGCTCTTATCTCTACCATTCGTGAAGAAGTGGTAGCAGTGTTGACGGTCCTTATGGTCCAATTTTACCGTCAACATATTGCATCTTTTTGAATCAAACACCATCACCAAGAATAGACATAGGGATTATTTCTAACAAATTCCACTAGTCTTGGTGAAATGATGAATGCAGGTGCAATTCATATGAAAACAGGGGAAAACATGCACGAAACATGGACTTTGCAATCGACGGATTTTCCCCGGACTAAAGAATATCGTCCAAAAGCCCAAAACCACAAAACAGGGCCTCAACATCAAACCAAGCAAGTGGATTGGGCCAGTACACAGCCAGAGGAAGGCACCAGAGAAGAACCAAGCCCGGGGAGCCCAGGCCGGTTCGGCCGAACCGCCCTACCGGTTCGGCCGAACCGACAGTGGGCCCCCCGGCCCACTTTTCTCTGGCGGTTCGTCACCGACGTCCGGAGGTCGGTTCCACCTGCAATTAATACCACCGACGTCCTGGAACCGCCTCCAAGTTGCCGACCTTCCAAGGCTATAAATAAAGGGCTATACCCCCTCTCTCAACACACCACCAACATCAAGATAGAAGACAAAATTCTCATCCTTAGGCCAAGGGCCTCTTGTATCTTAGTAGAATAGGAGAGAGGGCAAGGAAAAGGAAGGAGTGTTCCTCCCTTTTATAAAGGGGAGTAGTATTTCCTTTCCTTTTACCTTGGCGTGTAAACACTCTTTTAGGTGATTTATACGTGGTGATCTACTTATCTATCGTGACATATCTTTGTTAGACGTAATTCTTGTTATACTTGTTTACGGGATCATCGCTTCGCAAGAAGTGCTCTAGCTTTCCGAACTCGGTTCTAGGCCGAGGCTAGAGTAGCGGTCAATAGCATAGACGTGGTGTCTAGGGCCGGAGATCGCCTTTGTTTGCTGTGTGCCCCACGGTTTGTAGAGGTAGGTGGCAGGAAGTGACAGCCCTGTCATCCAAAGGAACCCTCCACGTTCGGGTACATAGTAGAGCTTTCGTAGACCGGAGTGGCTTGGCGGACCAAGCCTAAGACGGTGCCCGAAGTAAACAAGTCTAGCTTGCGTTCGTCTACCTTTAAAGGATAAATAGATAAGAGTCACCCTCTCGACCCTATTTTGCTACGTTGTCTTGGTTGTCCTTGGGTAAACTAACCTTGTTGCAGAAATACTCCGTTCCCTCGCGGATATAAATACGATACCTTGGAATACTCCCGGGTGAAGTGCTACAACGGTATTCCGTGCGCTTGCGGATTTATTCGTGACGTAAGAAATACCAACAAGCATTTCCGGCGCCGTTGCCGGGGAGCGGTTGTTATCTTTGTAACGAATCAGGTTTGCCCTCGTAATCTATCTTACTTACCGTTCTGTTTTTATTTTTCCTTACATTCAAAATTTCACAAAAACATATCATGGAGTCACACCCAACCATCCAATCTTTCTCCACTCCACGGGGTGAACTCTTAGAGCCACCATCATCATCACAACCTGTTTCTTCACCTGGCTATGAGTTCTCCCCGATTACATTTCGATGATTAGAGGTTTATCCTTTTCGGGTTTTAAACATGAAAATCCTTATGAACACTTGCGAGAGTTTGAACATTTGTGTTCATGCCGACCGATCCATGGCATGACACAAGAAACATTGAAGTGGAAGTTGTTTCCCTTCTCTCTCAATGAGAAGGCGAAGCAATGGTACACTTACACCGCTAAGAGAGTGAACGGTGATTGGAAAGAATTGCGAGACAAATTTTGTCTAGCATTCTTCCCCGTGTCTCGTATCACTTCTCTACGAGCGGAAATAATAAGCTTTCGACAAGAAGAAAAGGAAACCTTGAGCGCGGCATGGATTCGGTTCTCGTTCTCTAACGGACTCGGACCAGAATTGTTGCTCCCCGAACCCGTTTTATTACAACACTTTTATTCGGGATTGAGCAACGATACCGCACTTTATCTTGACACGGCCGCGGGTGGATCTTTTTCTCATAAGACCATAGCGGAAGCACACGAACTTTTGGATCGAATTGTGGAAAACACACCTTTTTCCGCCGACTTACTCGTAGAGCCGGAGTCGAAGATGAGGAACTCGTTGTGCAAGAGACACAGCACTTGGTGCCCATGATGGAGCACCTAGCACTCGAGTCCTCATCTAACACAAGAACAATGATAGAGGAAGATGAACCTCTTGAGTTCCCATTTGAGTTCAAGGAAGAAATTTTTGAAGATTTTGGAAACACCTTGAACTACTCCTATCAAAAGAAACCAGCACTCCTCGCACCAACTCCCGAACCTATTGAAAAATCTATTCTCTTAAAAACTGTTCGGAAGTTGACAGCAATCATGAGTGATGAATGGTTGATAGAAAACGAACTTTCTTCGGAAGTTCTTCGACTTGATCATCCTAGATCAACCATTCGTGGCTCAATTCGGGGAGTAATGGTAGATATTCTCTATAATCCTCTAGTAGGTGCCAACATCATGTCCGAATCTTTTGCTTCAACTTTATTTGGAAACGAGACATGGGCACCTTCCGACAAACTCCTTAAAGCCTCACCGGGGCAATTTTTTGAGAGTTTGGGGATCATTAGAGATGTTTGCATTAAGCATAATGAAGCAAAGGTTTCCCTGGACTTTCACGTTTTCGGAATCTTGGATTTCGATGTTTTGGTCGGTCATCCCATAGAAAAGCTTTTCTTAGGGATATCACCTTTAGGAACCTTAGACTTCACCCTCGGCAAGAAAACTTTTTCTCTTCCTATCATTCATGCACAAAACTCTTTTGCCGAGGAGCCGCTTGTGGAAGAAGAATGCATGGAGGAGGTTATGGCAATTTTTCCTCATGAAAACCCCGAATCATCCTTGGATGAAGATGCTCTTGATTTCATTTTGGAAGAGGATGATTCGGCGGAAACTTTTGAGCTGCCCGAAACTTTTACACCTACGCCACCTCCCGTAGAACTCAAAACTCTTCCACCAGGCTTGCGCCACGTTTTTCTTCACGGAAATCCCGAAACCCCTGTCATCATAAGTGACAAGCTTTCGGAGGAGGAAACTGCAAAACTCTTAGCCGTGCTAGAAAAACATCACTCCGTTTTTGGGTACTCGCTTGGAGACCTCAAGGGAATTAGCCCTGCTCTTTGCACCCATCGCATTCCCATAGGCCCCGATAGTACACCATCTAGGGAACCTCAAAGGAGGTTGAACAATGCGATGCGGGAGGTCGTTAAAAAGGAGGTCTTAAAACTTTTACATGCTGGCATTATCTATCCCTGTTCCACACAACGAGTGGGTGAGTCCAAGTGCAGGTTGTACCCAAGAAGGGAGGAATGACGGTCATCCGTAATGACAAAAATGAGTTGATCCCTCAACGCACCGTCACGGGATGGAGGATGTGCATAGATTACCGGAAACTTAACAAGGCTACAAAGAAGGATCATTTTCCGCTGCCCTTCATCGATGAGATGTTGGAACGGCTGGCAAATAATTCTTTCTTTTGTTTCCTTGATGGGTATTCAGGATATCATCAAATCCCCATCCATCCCGACGATCAAAGTAAGACCACTTTCACATGCCCCTATGGAACTTACGCCTATCGACGAATGTCCTTTGGGCTTTGCAATGCACTGCTTCTTTTCAACGTTGCATGATGTCTATCTTTTCCGACATGATCGAAGAGATTATGGAAGTATTCATGGATGATTTCTCCGTTTATGGAAAAACCTTTGATCATTGTTTAGAAAATTTAGACAAAGTCTTGCAACGTTGTCAAGAAAATGATTTAGTGCTCAATTGGGAAAAATGCCATTTCATGGTTAGAGAAGGCATAGTTCTAGGGCATTTAATTTCTGAAAGGGGGATAGAGGTGGACAAAGCTAAATTAGAAGTTATAGAAAAGCTTCCACCTCCCGTGAATATTAGGGGCATTCGCAGCTTTCTGGGACATGCGGGGTTCTATCGTCGTTTTATCAAAGATTTCTCTCAAATTGCTAGACCCCTTACAAATCTACTTGCGAAGGATGCACCCTTTGAGTTTACTCGATGAATGCATGACTGCTTTCACTACCCTTAAAAATGCACTCATCTCGGCGCCAATCATCCAACCCCCGATTGGACGCTGCCTTTTGAGATAATGTGTGATGCTAGTGATTTTGCCGTAGGGGCTGTTCTTGGCCAAACTAGAGATAAAAAGCATCATGCAATCTCCTATGCAAGCAAAACCTTGACTGGAGCTCAATTAAATTACACTACCACCGAAAAAGAGCTCCTTGCTCGTCGTTTTTGCTTTTGATAAGTTTAGATCCTACTTGACTCGGAGCAAAAGTCATTGTTTACACCGATCATGCTGCTTTAAAGTTTTTGCTCAATAAGAAGGATGCTAAACCCCGTTTGATACGATGGGTTCTTCTACTCCAAGAATTTGATGTAGAAATCCGTGATAAAAAAGGAGTAGAAAATTCCGTGGCAGATCATTTGTCGCGTATACAATTCACTAACCTGCAGGAATTACCCATCAATGATTTCCTACGTGACGACATGCTGCTCCTAATAAGGGACTCACATCCATGGTACGCCGACATTGTGAACTTCATGGCAACGGGGTACGTACCACCTGGAAAGAGCAAGAAACGACTCATCTATGAGAGTCGCCGTCACTTATGGGAAGAACCCTTCCTTTACCGTGTCTGCGCCGATGGATTGCTAAGGCGATGTGTGCCCATACCCGAGAGCACACGAATCATTGAGAAGTGCCATGCATCGCCATACGGGGGACACTACGGCGTGTTTCAGTACACAGTGCCAAGATATGGCAAAGTGGTTTCTTTTGGCCAGCCATGTACGAAGACACAAAGGAATTTGTCGGGCGATGCCCAGAATGTCAAAGAGTTGGAGGCATCACGGCAAGAGATGCAATGCCCCTCAACTACAATTTACAAGTCGAGCTCTTCGACGTATGGGGCATTGACTTCATGGGACCGTTCACCAAGTCACATGACTGCGAATACATCTTGGTGGCGGTAGACTACGTGTCTAAGTGGGTAGAAGCAATGGCTTGCAGGGCCGCAAATGCCAAGCATGCTCGCCGGATGTTCCACGAAATTATCTTCCCGAGGTTTGGAACACCGAAGCTAGTGATAAGCGACGGAGGGTCTCACTTCATTGATAAGACCTTCCGACGCTTCCTAAGAGAACTTGGATCAAGGCATAATATCGCTACTCCATACCACCCTCAAACCAGTGGGCAGGCCGAGACCTCAAACAAGCAAATCAAGCGGATCCCGCAAAAGACCGTAACAGAAATGGGGAAGGGATGGAAGGACAAGCTACCCGATGCACTATGGGCATACCGTACAGCATATAAGACACCCATAGGCATGTCCCCATACCAGCTCGTGTACGGGAAAACATGTCATTTACCCATCGAGACGGAACACCGAGCGTATTGGGCCATCCGGAAATGGAACATGGACCTTAATGGTGCCGGACGCAAAAGAAAAATGGAGATAGCTGAGTTAGAAGAATGGAGAGACAAAGCTTACCACAACTCAGCTATATACAAAGAAAGGACAAAAAGGTGGCACGACAAAAAGATAAAGATAAAGGTATTCAAGGTTGGAGATAAAGTCTTGCTATTCAATTCACGGGTGAAACTCTTCGGGCATGGAAAATTAAGAAGTAAATGGGACGGACCATACACGGTTATTGACACCTCGTCACATGGAGCAATCACACTTCAAGACGACGAAGGTAAAATATTTAAGGTAAATGGTCAGCGCCTTAAAATTTATTTCGAACCCGATAGAGATAAAGAATTTGATGTCATGCACTTGATTAATTTAAATTTTCTCTCATGATAGTTCTTTCTTATCTATCACCCGTAGTAGCTCTTTCCTTAAAATAATTTTAGCAAGCAATCAACCAGAAAAGGAAGGAGACCGGAGGGGCCTAGCACGGTTCGGCCGAACCCCCTTGATGGTTCGGCCGAACCAGTATCGACCCCAAACGGTCACTTTTTTCTTTCGTCTTTTGTCTCCAACGGTCACAAGATCAAATCTCCCTGCTTAGTGCCTTCCATGCTGCGGGAAAAACCAAATTAATTCTTTCCATGCTTTTATCTATAAATGAAGGTGTTTTCTTTCATCTTTCCCTTGCACCTTTCTTCCACCTTGTCCATTTCGCCCAAAAAAGCTTTTGCCCAGCACCATGGACAGCAGCATCCCGAGCCTCGACATCTCCGTCAACACCAGCGAGCTTTGCCGCCAAGTCGGCCTCGAAAACATCCTTGACCATGTCCCCATTCCCAGCGAGCAAGCCTTGATGATCCATGATCTACCGCTCGCTATTGAACCTCCACCCACAGCAGCAAAACCACCCCCAAAAGCTCTCCCGCTGCTGTGGCACCTCGCCAAAATAAGGGGAAATCTACCCCCAAGAAGAAGAGCGCCGACGCCGCCAATGATGCTCTCCTTCCTGGAGAGAAGTACGTCGGCACCCTCGCCACCAAGAGCGGGCAGGCGGTGCACCATCAATATAAGGGGCGCAACCTGCCTAGCCCCATCAAGAAGCCCGGCGAGAGGTTCAAGATCAAGGGAATCCGCGGTGGCGGAAAGCAGCTCTTCCCGCCACTCACCTCGGCGGAAAAGAGAGACGCCCGCGAATCCGTGGGCGACACTCCTCCTAAAAGGATAAGGAGGCGTCTCTCTCCCTCTCCCATCAAGAGGGCAGGGGGAATGTATGAAAGCGAGGAGGAGAAAACTCCTAAGAAAAGCCCCTACCAAATCCTCCTCGCTAAACACGTTGATCTCCGCGAAGCCCATGAACGCCTACGTGACAATGTCGCGGAAATCAAAGACGCTATTGAAGACTTAAAGGATGCCCGGGCAAGCCATCGCCGCAGCACCAACTCCAAGATCAAGCGTCTCTTCAAGAACGCGGGGAAGGAAGACGAATACGACATTTAAAATAAACCTTCCCGCGTTCATCATTTTCCGCGAGCGCATTTAGTTTAATTTCCTCAATCAGTTTTTTTTTTTTCAATCATTTTTTTTTGTAATGCGCCTGCCCTTTTAACCTTTTAATCATATTAGTGCTCCCCGGGCTTCCATACCGGCAGAGCAAATTTTGTTTCCAAATGTCTTTTGTCTATCTTTTGAAGGAAACAGGCAAAAAGGCAAGTGTGGGGGGGGACATCGCGGAAAGCAAAGACAAACACACGCGAAGCGCGCAGAAACATCACGAGGAAAACAACACAAACACAAGCTGCGAAACAGAGCGCAAGTGGGGCCTGAGCCGGTTCGGCCGAACCCAAGAGGGTGGTTCGGCCGAACCCCGGTGGGTCCCACTCAGCCCTGCTTCCTCGTGGCACTTGAGTTTGTTTCTCACACTTCCTTTTTGCCTACCTTATTTGTCAAGTTCATTCCGAGACGCGAAAAACAATTACTAAAACTTGACCAACTAAAATTTGGGAAGATTTCTTTTGAATACCTTTGAAAATCCCAAGTCTCTCCCTAATACTCTCATGATGATCTTGCACACTTTTTATTACTCGCTTCATCACCACTTGCCTGTGAACAAATAATCAAATCCATAGGACCCATGTTTTTCTAGATTATTGGCAAGTGTGATATGGCTCGACGAAATGATCTTATGCTTAGCTTACCGAGTCCTTGGGAATTTTATTTCACAAAACAAAAATACCACGGCTTCATGCTCCTCTCTTGATACAAAAATGCCTACCAATGCCATATGACGATCATACCTTGCAAAACTTACATACATATGCTGCTTGTGTTTGCAATGAGCTTTACCAAAATTGAGTGACCCTAGAGAGAAACTTGTCATGCTCTCTTGATCAAGAGCACGTACACTCCACCAAAAAAAGGGCTAAACTCCTACACCGGGAGCTAGCACCCCACCAAAATAAAGACACTCCTCGCTTGCACCTCTTTTTACCTCTCTCTCTCTCTCAATCACGCATAAACAAGACATGGCTATGTAGAAAGAAAAGCTCACACAGATGAGCAATGAAAAGCTCACACGGATGAGCAATGAAAAGAAAGCTCACAAAGATGAGCAATGAAAAAGAGAAGAGATGCTCAAGCATAGAGCAAGAAAAGAAAAGAAAGAAAATAAAAAGATAGCCATGTTTTGAAAATGCAAAATAAAGAGGGGTCAATTACAATAGGAGTTGTCACTTTTTCATATCCATACACACACGCACTTCTTGATCAAGGTTGCATGACTTGGCTTCTCCATGGATCCTTTCTTTTGGCTTAGCAATATTTGTGATACAAGTATGCCTCTCTCATTCCCTACCGAGCTCCACATACAAGCCTAAAAAGTAGGAAAAAGAGAGGCAACACAATGCCTTGGTGAGGAAAACACTTTTTGAGCGATTCAAGAGAATCAAAGAGGAGCGGGAGTCATGTTGTTTATTTTCAAAACTTTCAAAAACCCAAGGTGCTTAGTGAGCAAAAGTATAGTGACTTGAGTCATGAGCTGTTCCACTTATCAATCATCCAAGAATGCATGTTAGCCACCGTCATGTTCACAAGTAAAACGGTGTGGCTTGTAATAACATGTGTGCAGGTCTCTAAGAGGAGAGATCTCTCAACTTACGCTCCCACCTTTACTCGAGGACGAGCAAAGAGCTAAGTGTGGGGGTCTTGTTGACGGTCCTTATGGTCCAATTTTACCGTCAACATATTGCATCTTTTTGAATCAAACACCATCACCAAGAATAGACATAGGGATTATTTCTAACAAATTCCACTAGTCTTGGTGAAATGATGAATGCAGGTGCAATTCATATGAAAACAGGGGAAAACATGCACGAAACATGGACTTTGCAATCGACGGATTTTCCCGGACTAAAGAATATCGTCCAAAAGCCCAAAACCACAAAACAGGGCCTCAACATCAAACCAAGCAAGTGGATTGGGCCAGTACACAGCCAGAGGAAGGCACCGAGAGAAGAACCAAGCCCGGGGAGCCCAGGCCGGTTCGGCCGAACCGCCCTACCGGTTCGGCCGAACCGACAGTGGGCCCCCCGGCCCACTTTTCTCTCGGCGGTTCGTCACCGACGTCCGGAGGTCGGTTCCACCTGCAATTAATACCACCGACGTCCGGAACCGCCTCCAAGTTGCCGACCTTCCAAGGCTATAAATAAAGGGCTATACCCCCTCTCTCAACACACCACCAACATCAAGATAGAAGACAAAATTCTCATCCTTAGGCCAAGGGCCTCTTGTATCTTAGTAGAATAGGAGAGAGGGCAAGGAAAAGGAAGGAGTGTTCCTCCCTTTTATAAAGTGGAGTAGTATTTCCTTTCCTTTTACCTTGGCGTGTAAACACTCTTTTAGGTGATTTATACGTGGTGATCTACTTATCTATCGTGACATATCTTTGTTAGACGTAATTCTTGTTATACTTGTTTACGGGATCATCGCTTCGCAAGAAGTGCTCTAGCTTTCCGAACTCGGCTCTAGGCCGAGGCTAGAGTAGCGGTCAATAGCATAGACGTGGTGTCTAGGCCGGAGATCGCCTTTGTTTGCTGTGTGCCCCACGGTTTGTAGAGGTAGGTGGCAGGAAGTGACAGCCCTGTCATCCAAAGGAACCCTCCACGTTCGGGTACATAGTAGAGCTTTCGTAGACCGGAGTGGCTTGGCAGACCAAGCCTAAGACGGTGCCCGAAGTAAACAAGTCTAGCTTGCGTTCGTCTACCTTTAAAGGATAAATAGATAAGAGTCACCCTCTCGACCCTATTTTGCTACGTTGTCTTGGTTGTCCTTGGGTAAACTAACCTTGTTGCAGAAATACTCCGTTCCCTCGCGGATATAAATACGATACCTTGGAATACTCCCGGGTGAAGTGCTACAACGGTATTCCGTGCGCTTGCGGATTTATTCGTGACGTAAGAAATACCAACAAGCAGCTCAACGGAAAAGTGCTGGCATAGATCATATTAGAAGACGACTCAAGAAAGGTGAAGTTAAATGTTTCGGAGAAGATGATGAAGGAGTTATTTGGTTCAAGAATCGACTAGGGGTGCCAAAGGATCTATCACTTCGCAAGAAAATAATGGATGAAGCTCATACATCTAAGTACTCAATTCATCCTGGAACCAACAAGATGTATCAAGATCCGAAGCAAAGATTTTGGTGGACACGCATGAAGCGGGAAATAGCCGAGTATGTCAATGAGTGTGATGTCCGTCGACGAGTCAAAGCAGAGCACTTAAAGCAAGCGGGTCCATTGCAACCCTTGAGTATTCCTGAATGGAAGTGGTAAGACATCAGCATGGATTTCATTGTTGGGTTACCGTTAAGCCCACGCAAACACGATTCCATTTGGGTTATTGTGGACAGATTGACTAAGTCAGCTCACTTCATACCGGTACATACTCGATACACCGCTGAAAAATATACGAGAACTATACATCGCTCGCATTCTTTGTCTGCATGGAGTGCCGAAGACCATTATCTTAGATCGAGGAACGCAGTTTGTCTCCAGATTTTAGGAGCAATTACATGAATCATTGGGAACAAGATTGATTCGAAGCTCGACTTATCATCCTCAAACGGATGGACAGACATAAAGGATCAATCGGTATCTCGAGGATATGCTTCGAGCATGTGTCTTGACCTATGGCAAGGATTGGGAGAAATGTTTACCGCTGGCAGAGTTCTCCTACAACAACAGCTATCAAGAGAGTGCCGGAATGTCACCGTTCCAAGCTCTATATGGACGTAGTCTGTCACACACCTTTGAATTGGTCCGAAAGTGGAGAAAGAATAATCTTCGGACCCGACTTGGTAAAAGATGCGAGAGGATCAATTACGTATCATTCAATGGAACCTCAAGAGAGCTAAATCTCGACGGATCGGCTATGCCGATAAAAGACGTCGAGAGCTAGTATTCAAGGTTGGAGATCAAGTTTATCTCCGAGTATCTCCTACCAAAGGTGTTCAACGATTCGGAATTAAGGGGAAGTTAGCTCCACGATACATCGGACCTTATCCAATCTAAGAGAGATGTGGAGCCGTGGCATATCGTTTGAAATTGCCAAGCACATTTATCGGGAATCCACAATGTGTTCCACGTGTCTCAACCGAAGAAGTTTCGAAACCACCGATAGACATACCGACGACGGATGTGGAACAGATTACAGACCAGACTTGACATATGACGAACATCCAATCAAGGTTGTCGACACCAAGGATCGAGTGACTCGACATCGAACCATCAAGTTTTACAAGATTCGATGGAGCAATCACTCGGAAGCTGAAGCTACTTGGGAGCAAGAAGAGTTTCTTCGATCCAATTACCCCAAATTCTTTAGTACCATCGTCTAGTCGTCCCGATCGTGAATCTCGGGGCGAGATTGCTGTAAGGGGGTGGGCTGTAACAACCCTAATAAATAAAGTGCATCTCATGTGATTCATGATCATGTCATCATGTTGCATTTGTGAAACAATTAATCTTGTGTTAAAAATGCACATAAAATATCAATTTAACCTAAGTAAATTAAGTTCTTAAAAAGAATTTAAATAAAAGTAAATTATGGTGTTTAACATTTTCTACTGATTAAACATAAAAATAAAAGATTTATGGAGTTGCTACGAAATTATTTTCTTTTGTAAAAATATCTACAAGAAATAATTAAAGCTTTCCTTTTTAATTTAAACATGAATTTTTAATCTGAAAAATATTTGGAATTCGAACTTGGACTTAAAAGGAAAAGTGTTCGAAATAATTTCATTAGCAACCCTGAATTTTTATAAATTTTTCTGAGCTCGGGAAAGTAGTTTTCCAATTAAGCGAAAACCGGAGGACCTTTTGCAAAATGGCCGAGGCCGGGGCCCGGGCACCGGCCTCTCTCTCTCTCTCCGCGCTCGCTCTCTCGGCGCCGCCCGCCGCCGTGCAGGCCAGCTGCCGGCCGTGCGTCCCGCGCCCCACGAGCCCCGCAGCTGGTTGCGGCTCGCTTCACTCGCTTTCCGGCGGGATAAAGCCCCGCCCGGCCCTATCCTTTCCCCTCCCTCTCTCCCATTTCTCCAAAACGCCACCGCCTTGTCGCCCTCTTTGGCTCACCGTCGCCGAGCCACTCCGGCAGCCTCGCACCCGAGCTAACACCACCACAAGCTCCGCATCAAACCCTTGAAGCCTCCCGCAGCCCTCGATTAGGTTGAGCCACCTTACCTCGCTGGATTGAGAGGCTTCTTCCCCACGGGAGCTCGCCGTCGTTCCTCCGCCGCGGCTCAAAATTCACGTTGCTTGGTGAGCCGTTTGCTTTCCTTTCTCCTTCCAATGATGCGTAACTTGTTGCTCGTCTTCTCTCGGCCACTCACCCTTGAGTTCTCTCCACAGGTCCGACGAGATTTCCCCATCTTCCCGGAGATTCACCCCCACGGTGAGCACTACTCTCCGATCACCTTCAAGTGGTCACGACACCATATCGTTATTGTGCATGTGCCGTAGAAGCTCTCCGCACTTTTTCCCCAATTGTTGAGCAGCCACGGCGAGCCTTGGCCGTGCCGGAGCCTCTGCCATGGCCGCACCTCGCCGCCGGCAAGCTCCGGCCGAGCTCATGCGAGCTCGTCTTTCCCATCGTGTTCGCCACGTCGAGTAGAGCGCGTAGGTGGTCTCGTGACGAGGTTTGGCTCAACGCCGGCCAACTCCGGCAACCTCGCCGCCGTGAGCTCGCCGCCGCGGTGGTGCCACACCGTGGACCACAAGCGCGGGATCGCGTGTGGCCACGTGGGAATTCCGCGCAGCCAACCCCGTGGCCCCGTGTGTGGCACGAAGCATTTCTAATTTTTGAAAATTCGTAGAAAATTAAATAAAAATCGGAAAAATATGAAACCAATTTTGTTAGACTCAGAAAAATATTCTCTATCTGTTTATGAAATAAAATATCTATTTTGAGTATTTTTATTTCATAAGTATTAATTAATTACATTCTTTGATTAATAGAAGTTATTATTTTATGCTAATTAAATATTTAATTTAAGAAAAGAATTTATTTAAATGAAGGAGATACTTGCAGACGAAAGTGTTTATGAAAATTGTTTTCCAAAAGTAAACATAAACACCGTCATTTTATGTGATCCTAGTTTATTAATTTCCGTGTTATTACATATCATTGATTAATTATTAATTGTTAGTTAATGAACATGTCGATAAAATTATTGCACATCATCTCATATACATTCATGCACGCATGGTTGTGATTCGCGACGTATTGTTGGTCGACCTAGGTCCTTACGTGATCGAGGTTCCGTCCGAGGTCGAGACGAGAGACGGGAACATCGACGTCCGTTGGCATCTCTTAAGGTCACGCGGAAAGAAACACGTGACCGCGGGAGAGCCAAGGGTTTAAGTCACTTGCACTATTTAACCAAATAATCCACATCCAAGTACAAGTACTAGATATGTATTATAAGGTGGGTCATGAATATCCGCAAGCGGACGGATAACCCGTTGTAGCATTTCACCCGAGAGTATTCAAGGGTATCGTATTTATATTTTCCCAAAGGAAGACATGGTTGATAAGAGTACTTATGTTCATGGTGTTACAAAAGAATGATGAAGTATTCACATTCCAATGCAGGGGTTAGGAGCAATAAGTTGAGGATAGTGTGACACACACCAAGGCGATGCATTCTCTTATAAAAGGGATAGAGGCGATCCTAGATAAAGCTAAACTAGACTAGCAGACCACTACTCCTAATGATACAACATTCATATGAGTGCGCAGCTTCTACCTAACATCCAAGATCATGCAAGCGCAAGCAAGCGTCTAATGCCTAGGCATCATCGGGAGATCCGTCTTACGCGAGGTCCGCCTCGCGACTCCGGCTTTTTAGACTCCTATGCCATGCCCGAACGTGGAGGATTACTTTGGATGACAAGGCTGTCACTTCTTGTCACCTACCTCTACAAACCGTGGGACACGAAGCACATTCAACGGTGGGTAGATAACCCCAAAGACCGTGCCGGCGTCACTAACCACAACTCTAGATCCCTCGAGGCACCGACATGGTGGTAAATCTAGAGCACCCTTGCGGGACGATGAACCCGAAGCCTATTCATAAGAACACTAGCCTAACTAGCATACGCTAGACGAAAGGATCAAAGCTAGCACTAAGTCATGTAGAGGCGTTCGTCGCTCAAGAATGAGCGACGAACGGCAATTAATCAAGTAAGATCAGGAGTAATCGGTGATCAAGTATGAACGAACGAAGAACATTCGATATGAGTTCATCTTCTATTAATGAAGAACGAAGAACGAACGACGAACTCATATGAACGAACGATGAACGATCAAACAAGATCATGACTACTCTATAAAGCTCATGACAAGGATATGAACGAAAGTATTCCATATATAAAAGATCAAGTCTCATAAAGAGAGGATACAAGAGCTATACCCAATTTTCCACAAGACTTTGGGAGCAATGAGGCAGCCCACTACTAAGCCTAGCACTACCTAGAAAGCCTCTAAACTTCTAGTGTGAGGAGAGAATGATCCTTGTGTTGTTGTGTGTGTTAAGGAGGGGGGTACCCCTCCTTATATAGGCTTGAAAGGTCGGCTCCCGGAGGCGGTTTCGTAGGTCGGTGGCATTTAATGCGCGTGGAACCGACCTCCGTAGGCGGTGGGCAAACCGCCGCAGAAAAGTGGGCCGGGGGGCCACCATGACGGTTCGGCCGAACCGCCTTGTTGGTTCGGCCGAACCGCCACCGGCCCCTCCCGGGCCGGGCTTTGGCGGTTGGCTCCCCCACCGGATGTTGGTCTTTGATCCAGGTGCGTGAGGCCTTATTTGTGTTGGATTTCGTGGTCGTTGGCCTTTTATCTTGGAGTTGATTCCCGCGGCGAAGTGGAAGTTTTGTAAAAGTGTTGATTTGTCGCCTCGGGGCCTCGGAATTCATCATTTTCCACCCGCACACTAAAAATCTAGAGGTACACGTGGAACTAGGTTATTTCTAAGTAAAATGCATGCAAGACATGCCTAGTCCTTCTCATTTATTTGACTAATTGACTGGTCGAAATTGGTCCGTAACGACCGTCAACAAGCCCCCCAAGCTTACCCCTTGCTCGTCCCGAGCAAGTAGTAGAACTTTAGGTTGTTGATCAGGAGTTGCTACAATGCCTACTTCTCAAAGGTACCAAGTGTATAACAAAGATACTCATCCTTGAGTTGAATAAGTTGGCAATGGTGACTCACCCTTCCCCTTAGTCCTCATGGGGCTTTGTGCTTTTCACTTTACCTTGGGCGGTTGAGAGAGAGAACGGTGTATAGAGCATTTATTTTCTCTTCCCTTGTCTTGCTTTTTATTCTCCGGACGTTTTCAAAAAATATTTTTTTTTTTTTTTTTCAAGTAAAACCACGTTCCACAAGTGATGCTCTCGAATCGCTCTAATGGTGTTTATATTCCTCACCAAGGCATGTGTATTGCCTCATCCTACATCTAATAGGCTTTTGTGGAGCTCAAGGTAGGGTATGAAATGAGGCATACTTGCATTCATATTTTTGCGAAACCAAAAGAGTGGATCCATGGAGATAGCAAGTCATACAATCGTAGATCAAGATGTGCAAGTGTGAAGATGATGGTGGTGGTGTATTTGACTACTCCTCTTTTTGTTTCACCTCTTTTTATTTTGGATTTTGGGCATGGCTATCTTTTCTTCTTTTCTTTTTCCATGCTCGAAATGAGAGCAGCATCTTTTTCTTGCTCATCTTTTGTGAGCCTTATTTTCTTTTTCTTTTGCATAGCCATGCCTTCTTTTGATATTTTAAGAGAGGTGATAAAATGTGAGGAGTGTCTTTATTTTGGGTGGATGGCATGACATGTTGCTAACTTCCGGTGTAGAAGTGTAGCATATGAGGTGGAGTGTGTACGTGATCTTGATCATGAGAGTATGAAAAGCATCTCACTAGGGTCACACAATTTTGATAAAGCTCAATGAAGTAACAAGTAGCAAATGAGTAAGGTTTTCAAGGGAAATTTGCATATGGCTTTGGTAGGAATTTATCATCACTTGGGAACTTATAGATTTTGCAATTTTTGGGAACAGAATTCGGAGATTTTAAGCTCAACTTAGGACAAGATCATAGCAGCTCTTTTTACCATATCATCATCTCACAACAACTTAGGTGCAGCTCAAGCATGTGCAGCCCACAAGTTTCAGGTTCTAAGCAAGTTTTGCTAGCCACCAAACTCAAAACTAGGAGAGTTCTAAATTATAGACTAGGCACATGAGAGAAATAAAACAGAGCAACTATTCATCATCTCAACATAGAAAGACTAGCAACATACTTGCAGCGTATAAAAGGGAACTAAGCTACTTCTTTTTGTTCTTTTTAGTTTTATCATTTTTATTTTGTTTTTCATATGAGAGGCAAGAACAAGCAAAAACAAGAGACAATAAAGGATACAAGTTGCGATACATGATACCTTAGCGGGGGTGCTGCCCCCCCAAGCTTGTTCTTGCTCATGGGTTTGGTGGAATGAACCCCATGTGACGGAAGTAAGCCAAAAGATCGGCTCGTTGTTGCTCCGTCATGTTGGTGAGGGCGGTGAGCTGGGTGTCGGTGCGCTCTTGCCATTGATGAGTTTGCAAGATGTGTTGGTTGAGCGCATACTCGGTGTCTTCCGCCGTGGTTTGGAGTCTTCCCATTTGTGAGGAGAGGTTGTTCATCTCCTGCACAAAGTTGTAGCCTTGGGCTGATCCGGAGTCGGTGGAGTGTTCCTCCCATTGTTGTTGTGGAGAAAACAGCCCCGGGCCATATCCCGGAGTTTGCCACGCCGATCCCCCGGCCATGTGAGGTGGCGGGGCTGGGTACCCACCGGGAGAAAACCCGGGGTGGCTGTACCCCGGCTCGCCATGAGTCGTGGGGTGCGGTGTGGGCATCTCGGAGGTAGATGGTTGTTCTGATCCGTGCGCCCCTGCGAGAAGATACACTCCTGCGAGACCGCTGCGCTTCTTGGAGCTCAATGGTTAGATTTTTGAGAGTATACAAACGAAGGTCCGGGTTAGGTAACCGAAACTCGTTTGCATATCCCACAAAATAATATATGAGGGAATCGTTCGGACCATTCTTAAGAGAGTGACCTTGAATAAGATAATCTTTATTTATAAGAGAGCGAGGTGTAGCAAGGTATTCAACATTAGCATCATGTAAAGCTCCCACCCGCATGGCAATTCGTGTCACTAGAGAGGTACATTCAATTGGTCCTATCGTCCCAAGATTTTCTATCCATTGGCAAATCATGGCTTTCACGGGAGCAATCTTAATCTTATCGACCGCAGCAAAAAGAATTTTTAGCTCATCCTCGCAAGCACACTCCGAATATCACTCCTTGGAAAAAGAGTGATAGCAATCCACATGTGCATAAAACGCAAGGTAGGATGATGGATGTGATTAGTTCTAGGTCGCACGCAACTAGGAAGACCCGTAATCCTTTCCCAAAAAGCATGCTTTGAAAACCGAGGAAGGGCACCATCCAAGTCGGTATTGCAGCGAGTATTAAAGCCAAGAAGAGTGCTAAGTTCTTTCCAAGTCAAACGGTAGGATTCACGGAAAACCGAAAAGAAATTCCTTCATCTACCGTTTGTAGGGTGCATAAAAACTGAAGTGTAAGCAAGCGGGAACCCGGCTCATTTACACTAGCAAAATCTGTCCACCCTAAGGCTTTAAATACTTGAGCAAATTCAGCATCCATACCTATTTTGTGCAGCAGCTCCGTGTCAAATGCTCGCGTAGGAGCAAAGAGACGGTGTTGGAGAAGCGTGTAGGTGCGCGTCTCGTGCTCGCCCACTAAGTCGAGGTCGGTGTCGGTGAGGAGACGATGCTCGATGTTGCCCTCTTGCCCTTCTTCCTCGACTTGTGGTGGTGAACTTGGCGGTGACTCGACTACGGGGCGTGCGCGGGTGCTTCGACGTAAAGAGCTTGAACTTGAGCGTGAGCTCAAGGACCTCTTGATTGACCCGAACAGCTTCTTGGCACCGGTCATGGCTGCACACAAAGAGAGCAAGAATGCAAGAACAAAAATTCCGAACGGGTCATGTGAGGGAAAAATCAAATTAGCGACACCGTCGGTTGTTCATGTGAGCAAGAAATCGCAACTCGAGAAAACCAAACAAAAACAAATCAAACCAAAAACTAGACAAGCACACCAAGAGCAAAAGATTTATGCAGAACTTTTAGGCAATGAGCAAGTGAGGACAATGGAAAACTTGAGAGTAATGAGAATGAAGTGAGTGAGGAGTGGAAATGATAGTGTGAGAGGGGGAGAGAGCTTCGGCCAGGCCACCTCTACTTATAGCTCACGAAGTAGCCGTTTTTGAGCGTTAGGAGGGGCATATGACCGTTGGGAAAAAGGACAGACCGAGCAACGGTCATGGCGGCTCGGCCGAACCAAGGAGGTGGGTTCGGCCGACCTGCCGTGGGTCCCTTTTGCTCCCCTTTTGGCCCATAGCTCCCAACGGCCAAATGATCATTGACCATGGTTGCTACGTCCGTATATTCCTCGAAATTTTTGCTCAAGAAATCCAAAGAAAGTTGCCTCAAATTCAGCTTTATTCGAAAAATCAAATCTCGAGAAAAAGTGTTGGAGAAAATTCCAACATGCAAAAATTGTTTTTGGATTTTGTATAAGGATACAAGGGTTGTCCAAAAGTTTCAAACAAAGTAGGAAAATTTGGACGTAAAAGGATTTTGGTTTTCAAATTTTCTATGCATGGCGAGTGAGAAAAAAAAATCAAATATGCTGGCGGAAAATCCAAATAAATGAAATGAAAATTATCTTGTGATAAAATAGAATATGCAGGGAGATGCATGTGGTGGAAAACAAAAATCAAAAGAAATCGAAAGATAATACCGATTTATCCCGTCGACCAGGGCTTTGCCATTTTAAGTCCGGCGAGCGAGGACTTCTCCATTTCTTTTCATCCTTGTGGTGCAGTGCCCTTTCCCCGGAGAAGAGGATGAAGATGGCTGCACCTTCTTCACTTGCCACACTTGTTTGGTCTTTGTTGATGTAGGTGGCTTTGTGTCTTGAAGGACCGGCTTCTTGGCCCATAATCCCGGCCTTGCCGTTGCGTGCTTCTTGGGTTGGTACCATGACGGATTCTCAATTTTGTCAAGTTGCTTCCAAAAGGCGACGAGACTATCCGTCTTTCTTGGCGTCACTTCAACTTCACGGATGTTTGAGGGATTTGGCCCATACTTGATCTTGATCATTGAGCATTGTTCTTTTCTTGGTTGGAACTCAAACTTTTCCTCCTTCCCATTGATGTGGAATCGGATTTCTCCATTCCCAACATCAATTTGGGCGTTTGCGGTGCCGAGGAAGGGACGTCCCAAAATGAGGGGCGTGTTCTTGTCGATATCCATCTCAAGCACCACAAAGTCCACCGGTATGAAGTTGCCTCGAATTTTTACCGGCACGTCTTCGGCTATTCCCGCGGGGTAGCGGACCGAAGAGTCTCGCCAATTGCAACCTCATTGGTGTAGGAGTCAAGGTTGTGTAGCTCAAACGATCAAAGACTTCTTTGGGCATCACGCCGACGCTTGCCCCAAGATCACATAAGGCCCGGTCGAAGTGGTGTGCCCCAATGGAACATGATATTGTGGGGCAGCCAGGGTCCTTCTTCTTTTCTCGAAGCCGATTGAGTATAGCTGCGCTACACTCCTCTCGTGAGCTTGACCATTTCCTCGTTGGGTAGTGGCCTCTTGTTGTTGAGGATGTCTTTAAGGTAGCGTGCATATGTGGGCACCTGCACCATGTCCAACAATGGCACGTTGACATGAATCCTTCGGATGGTCTCGACGAATCGAGCAAATTGTTCATCCTCCTTTGGCTTCCTCGTTTCGTGAGGGAATGGCAAAAAGCTTGTGTCTTGAAATTCAATTCCATTCTTCCCTTCACTTGGCTTCGGTTCTTCTTCTTTTTCTTTGGTAATAGAAGGGCTTTCCTCCTCCAGGTCGTTCCCGTTCTTCTTTGCTGCATGGTTAGGATATGGCGGATCCCGAGTGGATTTTCCTCCCCTCGTGGTAACCGCATTAACATTTTCCAAAGAAGACTCGGGTTGCCCCGGATCTTCCCGCAATTAGAACCAGGAATAAGAGCAGCTAGCTGAGCAACTTGGGTTTCAATCATTTTATTAAAGCTCACCTGATTTTTGAAAGCAGAGGAGAAACCTTCTATTTGTGCGCTTATGTTTTCTAAGACTTTATCATTGGCAGCAAGCTTTTTGTTGATAGATTCGTTAATTTTAGCTTGGCCATAAACCAAATCTTTCAAGGAAGGTTGATTATTGTTAAAGCCGTAAAAATTGTTACCTCCTTGATATGATGGTCGGTTTTGGTTGTACCCTTGTCCTCCGTTTGGACGATACCCGTTGTTGTTGTTCATGTAGAACACCTCTTCATGGGTATGGGGGCAATCCTTCCCCATATGGCCAGTTGTTCCCGCACTCCTCACACGTCATGTGTGAGTCCAATGCATGAACACCACCATTTGCGTTGTGTTCGTCCAAGCGTTTTATGAGGAGGTCAACCTTGGCGGACAAGCATGTCCACCTCCTTGACAGGGTGTACGCCTCTTGCGCGTGTTTGGAGTCGATCATCGCTCCACCCTTGATTGGAGACCATCTTCTCTATGAGTTCTTTTGCTTGGGCAATAGTTTTGGAGAAGAAGGCTCCTCCAAGCAGCGGCATCCATATGTCCACGGGTTGTTGGTGTCAACCCGTTGTAGAAGTGTTGAAGAATGAGCCATTCCTCCATCCCATGGTGAGGGCAGGCCGTAATGTATTCTTGAAGCCTTTCCCATGCCTCGGGCATGGATTCGTTTGTCGCTTGCCGGAAACTTGCAATTCTTCCACGAAGGGCATTGGTTTTGCCCATCGGGAAAAACTTGGCGAGGAACGCCGTGGAACATTTGTTCCAAGTGTCAATGCTTGCACGATTGGCATAAAACCACCGTTTCGCCTTCCCAAGGAGGGATAGGGGAAACAAAGCGGAGTTTGATAGCATCTTGGTTGGCTCCGGCCGTGGCCGATGTGTTGCATATTTCCAGGAACCGTTGGAGATGAGAGTTGGCGTCCTCGGAGGCCTTTCCACAAAAGGGAATGGCTTGCACCATAGTGATGAGGCTGGACTTGATGTCAAGTCCTCGCAGCACCAGCCGTCGACGTTGGGCCCAATGGGCACATTGGCGACGGAGGGCGCAGAGTAGTCACGAAGGGTCCTTTCAGCCATGAGTGTTGAGGTTGATGGTGCGGAAGATGCGGGCTCGCTTGTCGTGGGTTCTTGAGGAGAGACAACGACGCGAGGTCGAGTCTTTCTCGCAAGAGCCTCGGGATTATCAACGAAGTTTTCCGGCAAGTCGAATCCACGCATGCACCATCCTCGTTTTCACCTTTGAGAGAAAACAGATCAAGGTTAGCCTCGCAAGGGCAATGATTAAATCATCATCAAGTGTAATCATGAACATTCATTGTATTCTTATTAACCAATGTCTTCCCGGCAACGGCGCCGTAAATGCTTGTTGGCATCTCTTAAGGTCACGCGGAAAGAAACACGTGACCGCGGGAGAGCCAAGGGTTTAAGTCACTTGCACTATTTAACCAAATAATCCACATCCAAGACAAGTACTAGATATGTATTATAAGGTGGGTCATGAATATCCGCAAGCGGACGGATAACCCGTTGTAGCATTTCACCCGAGAGTATTCAAGGGTATCGTATTTATATTTTCCCAAAGGAAGACATGGTTGATAAGAGTACTTATGTTCATGGTGTTACAAAAGAATGATGAAGTATTCACATTCCAATGCAGGGGTTAGGAGCAATAAGTTGAGGATAGTGTGACACACACCAAGGCGATGCATTCTCTTATAAAAGGGATAGAGGCGATCCTAGATAAAGCTAAACTAGACTAGCAGACCACTACTCCTAATGATACAACATTCATATGAGTGCGCAGCTTCTACCTAACATCCAAGATCATGCAAGCGCAAGCAAGCGTCTAATGCCTAGGCATCATCGGGAGATCCGTCTTACGCGAGGTCCGCCTCGCGACTCCGGCTTTTTAGACTCCTATGCCATGCCCGAACGTGGAGGATTACTTTGGATGACAAGGCTGTCACTTCTTGTCACCTACCTCTACAAACCGTGGGACACGAAGCACATTCAACGGTGGGTAGATAACCCCAAAGACCGTGCCGGCGTCACTAACCACAACTCTAGATCCCTCGAGGCACCGACATGGTGGTAAATCTAGAGCACCCTTGCGGGACGATGAACCCGAAGCCTATTCATAAGAACACTAGCCTAACTAGCATACGCTAGACGAAAGGATCAAAGCTAGCACTAAGTCATGTAGATGCGTTGCCGCTCAAGAATGAGCGACGAACGGCAATTAATCAAGTAAGATCAGGAGTAATCGGTGATCAAGTATGAACGAACGAAGAACATTCGATATGAGTTCATCTTCTATTAATGAAGAACGAAGAACGAACGACGAACTCATATGAACGAACGATGAACGATCAAACAAGATCATGACTACTCTATAAAGCTCATGACAAGGATATGAACGAAAGTATTCCATATATAAAAGATCAAGTCTCATAAAGAGAGGATACAAGAGCTATACCCAATTTTCCACAAGACTTTGGGAGCAATGAGGCAGCCCACTACTAAGCCTAGCACTACCTAGAAAGCCTCTAAACTTCTAGTGTGAGGAGAGAATGATCCTTGTGTTGTTGTGTGTGTTAAGGAGGGGGGTACCCCTCCTTATATAGGCTTGAAAGGTCGGCTCCCGGAGGCGGTTTCGTAGGTCGGTGGCATTTAATGCGCGTGGAACCGACCTCCGTAGGCGGTGGGCAAACCGCCGTAGAAAAGTGGGCCAGGGGGCCACCATGACGGTTCGGCCGAACCGCCTTGTTGGTTCGGCCGAACCGCCACCGGCCCCTCCCGGGCTGGGCTTTGGCGGTTGGCTCCCCCACCGGATGTTGGTCTTTGATCCAGGTGCGTGAGGCCTTATTTGTGTTGGATTTCGTGGTCGTTGGCCTTTTATCTTGGAGTTGATTCCCGCGGCGAAGTGGAAGTTTTGTAAAAGTGTTGATTTGTCGCCTCGGGGCCCGGAATTCATCATTTTCCACCTGCACACTAAAAATCTAGAGGTACACGTGGAACTAGGTTATTTCTAAGTAAAATGCATGCAAGACATGCCTAGTCCTTCTCATTTATTTGACTAATTGACGGTCGAAATTGGTCCGTAACGACCGTCAACAACGTCGACCCGAACACCGAGGAAGCTAACACCGACGTGAATCAACAAGGCAAGCTCCGGTGCATCCTACCTATGTTTTAAAATATTTTTATTTTATCACAGTAGTTAAGTTATGGTTGTGCATTAGGTGTTAGGAAATGATTGACACCCTAGATAAATGAGACAGGTTTCCGTTTGTTTATACTATACTCGGTACAGGTAGCTCAATAGAAGCTAGGCTTAATTCATAGTCGCAACGGTAGATGTTTAGATGATCTTAAAGCATGGAGGCTTTAAGTTTTTGATGTGTTGTCGTTAATTTAAAGGAGAGTGTTAATGAAGTTGAGACCGGACGGGCCATGTGGGAAAAAGGGCAAGACAGAGTGAGGTCTTGCAAGGTGGTAGCCCCGTCCGAGTCTGGTCAAGGACCGTACCGTTGTCGGCTTAGTTGAACAAGTTTGAACGTACCGTACTACATGCTGGTGTCATGGGCCTAGCAAGCCGACGTACCCTACCGCCCCGCAGATGTAGCGTAGCCAACTCTCTTTTGCTAGTTGTTAGTGAGATTGGAGTCTCATGGGAGGGAAATGGGTCGTCCACGGAAGAAGTCGTGGAGTCGCCATATTCCCGGGGAGCTTGGAAACGGCTAGTCTTCACGTCAGGTGCTAGCGGGAAAAGTTGTCGTATACGACCGATGTGGTGCATATACGTCGTGTAGTCGGGTTTTGCCAGCTGGTATAAAATCGATTCGAATCGTTGTCCCTCGCAGTAATGAGTACCGCTTGTTTAGCTCGTCACATCGTAGTTAATCAACCGAAAGATGAAGATGAGAGATGAAGAACTATTTGATCGGAAATGATCTTTTCTTGCAAACTTGATTGCAATAGTTATGGACTGCAAACCTTGGTTTCTAATAAACACAATTGTGAGCTAAAACTTGAAAGTAAGGATCAACCATTAGTGCTGTTTTCGCAAGTGAGTCAACTCCACAGCCATAAAGCCTTTGCATATCGGGCGTCGGCCTTAGCGTGCCTCGTTGACGGGTTAGTCTTGCTGAGTATCGAGCACTCGGGGTTTGTTCGTTATGTTTCAGGACAAGAGTCGTACTTCCACGACTTATACGGTAGCTTTCCGGAAGAGGAGCAATGTCCCGAGGGAGGTTCCCTCCAATGGGAACGTATCCCAACGCCGTGAAGGAGAAGGACCGTGGTGTATGCCGGGCTCGGTACATCACGATAAACGTTTTATTAGTATCTTGTTGTACAAAGACTAAGTTCCGCTGTAAGACTCGTAGTGTTTTAAACTTCAATAATGTTTATGCTTCCGTTGTACGATGTTTGTATTTCGAAAACCTGGTTGTATTATACCATGATGTATATATTCTGGCTTGTATGAAATGATGAACTCGTTATAACTCGCTTCATCGAGTGTCCCCCTGTACCGACTCCCGGGTGTCCCGAAGGGATGTCACACAACAAGAGCAACAACATGGACCAACAAAAGCAAGTTGCTCAAGTCAAGCACATGAAGAAGGCAAAGACAACACAAGAGCTCAACAAAAAGAGCTCATTTGTATCCTTTTATATGTATGATGATGCAACATATGAGCTAACTCATGGTGCTCATGAAAGAGTGGTTACAAGATTTGTTGGGCCACACTATGCAAGGTGGAATACTTGTGTGTGGGTGCCCAAGAGTGTTGTTTCTAAAGTTAAGGGATCCAAGCAAGTTTGGGTGCCTAAATCTTGTGCTTAATCGGTGTAGGGATACTCCTCGGGCAGTTTAATATGGGTGCTCGACACCGGGTGCTCAAATCATATGATCGGGGAGAAGAAGATGTTCTCCGCACTTGACAAAGACAATCTACCAAGTGGGAGTATATCTTTTGGAAATGATCAACAAGGAAAGGTAATTGGTTGTGGTGGAATTAAAATCACCCATGACCTTTCAATTAGTAATGTGTTCCTTGTGAAAGGTTTAGGTTACAACTTAATGTCCATATCACAACTTTGTGGAATGGGCTTTAATTGTCTCTTTACCGATGAGGGCGTGACCGTCTTTAGAAAAGGGATTCCTCAATTGCATTCAAAGGGTACTTGGAGGATAAGATCTATCTTGTTGATTTCACCAACAAAGAGGGTCCAAATCTAAGTGCTTGTTTGATAGCAAAAACCACATTGGGTTGGTTATGGCATCGCCGACTAGCTCGTGTTGAGATGAGGAATCTTCACAAGCTTCTAAAGGGTGGCCACGTCGTTGGACTAAAGGATGTTGCCTTTGAGAAGGACAAAGTGTGTAGCGCATGTCAAGCCGGAAAGCAAGTTGGAGCCAACCATCCATCCAAGACGATGATGACAACGACAAGACCATTGGAGATGCTCCACATGGACCTCTTCGGACCGGTCACGTACTTAAGCATTGGCGGTAACAAGTATGGCCTTGTCATTGTTGATGATTATTCCCGTTTCACTTGGGTATTCTTTTTGAAGGATAAAAGTGAGACACAAGGTGTTCTAAAGAGCTTCTTGAGAAGAGCACAAAATGAATATGATGTGAAGATCAAGAAGATTAGAAGTGACAACGGCACCGAGTTCAAGAACACACAAGTCGAGGAGTACCTAGATGAAGAAGGTATCAAGCATGAGTTCTCGGCACCATACACTCCACAACAAAATGGTGTAGCCGAGAGAAAGAACCGTACACTTATTGAGATGGCAAGAACCATGCTTGATGAATACAAGACTCCCGACACCTTTTGGGCCGAAGCCATCAACACCGCTTGTCATGCAACCAACCGGTTGTATCTTCACAAGATATTGAAAAAGACACCCTATGAGCTTCTCACCGGTAAAGTTCCTAACGTGTCGTATTTCCGTGTCTTTGGGAGCAAGTGCTTTATTCTTAACAAGAAGCCAAGGTCTTCCAAGTTTGCTCCAAAGACCAATGAAGGTTTCTTACTTGGGTACGGATCAAATGTGTATGCATACCGGGTTTTCAACAAAGCCACCGGCATTGTTGGAATCACGCGTGATGTAACATTTGATGAATCTAATGGCTCTCAAGTAGAGCAAGTTAATCCAAGTGATGTAGGTGATGAAGCTCCTTGTGAAGCAATAAGGAACATGGCAATTGGTGAAATAAGACCACAAGATCCAACTCAAGTGCAAGGTGATCCATCTTCTCAAGTCAAGATCAAGATCCTCCACAAGATCCACAAAATGAACAAGATCAAGGTAGTGGCCAAGATCGTGGTGACGACCAAGATCAAGGCAACAACCAAGATCAAGAACAAGATGGTGGAGGTGATGATCAACAAAACGAGCCACAAGAAGAAGAAGATGAACCTAGGCCCCAACAACCCCGAGTGCGCCAAAGCATACAAAAAGATCATCCCGTTGATAATATTCTTGGTGACATTCAAAAAGGGGTAACCACTAGATCTCGAGTCGCTACCTTTTGCCATTATTACTCGTTTGATTCCTCATTGGAACCTCTAAAGGTGCAACAAGCGTTGCAAGACTCGGATTGGGTGGTGGCCATGCAAGAAGAGTTGAACAACTTTGAAAGAAACAAGGTGTGGTCATTGGTGGAACGACCCAAGCAAAATGTTGTCGGAACCAAGTGGGTGTTCCGCAACAAGCAAGATGAACATGGTGTGGTGGTGAGGAACAAAGCAAGACTTGTTGCAAAAGGCTACTCACAAGTTGAATGTTTGGACTTTGGAGAGGCATATGCACCGGTAGCAAGGCTTGAGTCAATTCGCATATTGCTCGCCTATGCTACACATCATGGTTTCAAGTTATATCAAATGGATGTGAAGAGTGCATTCCTTAACGGTCCAATACAAGAAGAAGTGTACTTTCAACAACCACCGGGTTTTGAAGATCCGAAGAAATCTCACCACGTGTACAAGCTTCACAAAGCTCTCTACGGGCTCAAGCAAGCACCAAGAGCTTGGTATGAACACCTCAAGGGATACCTCATCGACAAGGGCTTCATAATGGGCAAGGCCGATCCTACCCTCTTCACAAGAATAGTTAGGAGTGATTTATTTGTGTGCCAAATATATGTCGATGACATAATATTTGGTTCTACTAACCAATCTTTCTGTGATGAGTTTGCCAAGATCATGACTAGGAAATTTGAGATGTCGATGATGGGGGAGTTGAAGTTCTTTCTAGGTTTTCAAGTCAAGCAACTAGAAGAAGAAACTTTCATAAGTCAAACCAAGTACACCCAAGACATCCTCGAGAAATTTGATATGAACAAGGCAAAGCCAAGAAAGACTGCAATGAAGACAAATGGTCATCTAGGATTGGATGTGAATGGGAAGGCGGTCGACCAAAAGGTATATCGCTCCATGATTGGCTCTTTGCTTTACCTTTGTGCATCTAGGCCCGATATCATGCTTAGTGTGTGCATGTGTGCAAGATTTCAAGCCACTCCAAAAGAGAGTCACTTGGTGGCCGTTAAAAGAATCTTGAGATATTTGGTTCACACTTCAAACATAGGGTTGTGGTATCCTAAGGGCGCCAAATTCAAGTTAGTTGGCTCTTCCGATGCCGACTACGCCGGATGTAAGGTAGATAGAAAGAGTAAATCCAAGACTTGCCAATTCTTGGGAAGGTCCCTTGTGTCATGGTCATCCAAGAAACAAAATTCCGTTGCCCTTTCCACAGTCGAAGCGGAGTACGTTGCAGCCGGTAGTTGTTGTGCACAACTCTAATGGATGCGACAAACTCTAAAGGACTTTGGATACTCTTTGACCAAAGTTCCCCTCCTATGTGACAATGAGAGTGCCATCATGATTGCATATAACCCCGTTGTTCATAATAGGACTAAGCATATAGATATCCGGCGCCACTTCTTGATAGATCATTCAATCAAAGGGGACATTGAAATTAGTAATGTGCGAACCGATAAACAACTAGCCGACATCTTCGCCAAACCACTAGATGAGAAGAGATTTTGTGAGCTTAGGAGTGAACTTAATATACTTGATTCTTCTAATGTAGAGTGAATTCTTGCGCATCTTGGTGATATTGATTGCTGTTGTTCCTTTCTCAAAAATGATTTGCAAAAATATTGCTTGTTTTCGTATTGAAAATATTTGAGGTTGATCAATTGATCGTGTTGCTCATCTTGTGGATATTGTTTCATGTGTTTGATTGCTGGCTATCCACAAGTGAAAGAAACCCCAAGTTCCAACCTAGCATTCCAAAATCAAAATTCACACAAAATTCTTCATCTCTCCTTCACTCCAAATTGGTTGACTCGGGACAGGACGGAACTTCCGTTCCTTGACGGAACTTAGTGCAAAACTCACTGGTTTTGACGGAACTTTCGTCAAGTGACGGAGCTTCCGTCATGTGCGGGTTCAAAGGGGCCCCGACCCCTTCTTTCCCTTCTTCTTCCTCATAACCCTTCGCATTTTCTCTCTCGTCTCAAACCCTAGCTCGTGAGGAGGCTTTAACGATCCGTTTTTTCAATCGAGCAAAATCTCATGCAATCCATGGGAAAGCTTCTCCACCCCACGACACTTCCGTTCCCCAACTTCTTCCGTTGATTCGCGCCCTTCTTCGTGTGGATTTGGTATGGATCTTGAAACTTCTCTTTTTCAAATGTTGGTCAATGCTAGCAGCTTGTTGGCCTATCTTGAGTAGAATAGAGTCTAGTACTTTGGATTACTCAAGTTTTGTCAAGCTCTAGTAGATAGGGTAGATTTTGCGTCACTTTGGCTAACTTCATGGACGAAGTCCTGCCAGGAAGGAAGTTCCGTCGTCCTCGACGGATGTTCCGTCCCGACGGAACTTTAGTCATGAAGTTGTCCAAATTGACCCATAACCTATACTATTCGACCAACTCCTTATCGATCCTTTGTTTCTTGTCGAGTATGCCTCGTACCAAGCACGCGGGCAGAAAAAGCGGTGGACCAACCATTCGAGAACCGAGGAGTGATGAGGAAATAGAGGAGGCGGTTGAATCTTCGGAAAGTGAAGAGGATGTGCCCTCTCGCTCTCAGCTCAAGAGAAAGCGAGTGGTCAAGCGTACTCCTCAACCCGACAAGAGAGACAAGGGCAAAGGTGTTGCTAGTGAACAATCGAGGGCGGTTGGCACAGGTGGTGAAATTACTGGAGTTCGAGTGAGGGCACCTGTGTACCTTGGAACCTATGGCAGGTGTGATCGGAGGAAGCACCCTCACATGCTTGATGAGCTGAGAAGGAAGGATCCGCGCAGTGTGCGAGAGAGAGAAGCATCGGATCCAAGGTTCCATCTATGGGGACAACATGATTACTACTACACCTTCTTAATTGACATGAAGAAGAAGTCCCACAGGTTGCATATGCATCGATGGATTGATTGGAAGTACATGGAGGACAAGAAGGATGCCATCTTTGATCAAGTCACCGATATCTATAGAGCTCGTGGTGTGTATGATCTCATGGCGCTTCGCCATGATTGAAATGAAGAGGTTATTTGTCGGTTCTATGCCACTCTCTATATCGACACTAACCGCCACAAGATTCTATGGATGACTCAGGGGCAGCAATATGACTGCAGCTGGAGAGTGTTTGCTTCTTGCTTCCTTTTGCCGGCATCTAACAAGGATGATGATCACCGGAGCGTCACCAATGAGCAGTACCTTCCTAAGACTAAGTTGGCATTCATGTATGAGGACGGGCCATGCGTCTATGGACAGATTAAGGGACTCTAGCCCTACTACTTCTACCTCAACAGGATTCTTCGTCGGACTATTGTGCCCAAGGATGGATACAATGATCGGATTGTGTAACGACCCGATTTTCACCGGATAGTGAAAACCGTGCCTTGTACCTCAATGCCACCAGGAGTATGACACGTACATCCAACACAGTTAGCATCATAAAAACCATAAGAAGGAATAAATGCAAGGCAAGATAATAGAATCTCCAAAGTATAATATCATAACTCGAATCTCAAATCTCTTGGATACAAAGCACGTGACACACAGGCCAACGAGAGAACATAAAGGAAACTAGCGGAAGCGTCTCACATGAAGATCGGCGGTGATGACCAAAGCCCACAAGCACTCGAGTGTAGGCGAGAACGTCACTCCTCTCCGACAGCTCGTCGGTAGGCTCGGTGGGATCCTCCGTACCAACGTCTCGAAAAACAAAGTGGAAAAGCCATGAGTATATAAAGTACTCAACAAGCCGCACCTACCTAGCAACAATGTATGCATGATTGGGATACTTCAAGGAAAGGCACAGGGCTAGCATCTATAGCAATTATACCTGAAGTCTATGTGAATCACATTTTATTATTAGTCAAATTTTATAAGTGGCCTTGTAGGAAACAACACAATCCCGCAAGGGACAGCTTTTATGTCCAGCACACCTCCACTGGAACCACAGCTCGAAGCCGGAAGTAAAACACCTATCGGAGGGGAGAAGTAGTAAATGCTAATCAAGCGTGTCACTCAATGGTGTTGCCCCCTTACCCGAGGGCTAGGCTATACGTATAGATTATAAATCTCTGCAGAGAGTAAGCAACTGTACCCACGTGAAGAGGTACTATAACTACAGCCACCGTCGTGGCTAAAGCACAACAACACTCACAAGATCAATAAACAAAGCATCGACCGGCAGGCGCCCGTCCCTCGGGGCTGGGATCCCCAACCACAACGCGGAAAAGGGTCCTGAAGGTGTGAAAGGTCTACCACGGGCCAGGTGGGGTATCCTCTACTCATGGGTCGAGACACGGCTCCAAAAACCCACTAACACTAACTCGCACCACGGCGGGCCCACCAGTCCTCCACTAAGCGTCTCAATCTAGCTCGCCCATACGGGTCACGTGGTAAGCTAGTATACCAAAGAGCGAGCAACCAAGAACAGGTCCTTGTCGAGTCTTAAACTCGGCACTAGAACTACCCGGTCCTTCACGAGCGTGGAATTCGATGGTGCAACACACAAAACACACAAGAACACGCGATTTTAGATAGGTTCGGGCCTCTCGATGGAGAGTAATACCCTACGTCCCGTGTCTTATGTATTTCCTTTAGCAAATTGCTAATTGCCGGATCTCATAGAGTTTTTCGGGGGTCCCTGCTCCGCCTTATATATCCGGGGAGCTAAAGTTACATGCGAGTCCTAGTCGATTGCATGGATTTACATATACAGGAACTCTATCTCTAGCTTTCCTTATCAATTCAGAGTCCTAATAAACTACAAATTGCTCTTTTACTTGTTTCTCAAGTTATCATACGTCGGTCTTGATACCCGCCTTGTCTTCATACCGGTATATGGAATCCTCTCGTTATTCCAGCACCGATTAGGAACCAGTCCGTTGGCTATCTCTCGCCAGCTTTATCTTCATTGATTTGTTACCGTGTCTCTACGTATCCATTCCTTTATCATCTGTATACCCATAAGGCAAGTATACGACAGCAGCTCCCGAGTAATTTTTTATTTGACCTTGAATAAGACCAACCAGTCTTCCGCATGTTGGTCTTCATTCCATGGTAAAATTAAAAAGAACTCTAATTTGCTGCAATGTTTCTTCTTTCTTCGAGGCGCTTCAAAAAGCTCAAAAAATTAGTGTTTTTATCCGCCATATACCTAATTAGGTATGCAGCCCCCGAGTAATTTTTGATTTGACCTTGAATAAGACCAACCAGTCTTCTCGCATGTTGGTCTTCATTCCATGGAAAAATTAAAAAGAACTCTAATCTGCTGCAATGTTTCTTCTTTCTTCAAGGCGCTTCAAAAAGCTCAAAAATTAGTGTTTTTATCCGCCATATACTTAATTAGGTATCACAAAAATCATGGTGTATTCTTTTTCCGGTGCACCGATTAGGTGCACCCAATTGGGTATAGCCCCCGACTCTTGGATCATTTGAACTCCTTTCAAATAATGCAAGAGTCCATTATTTGATTCTTCATTATTTCCTTTAATATGCAATCTCTACAGACCGCTCCTTTCAATTTTTCATTATCTTTCACTTCCCGTGATCTCCACAGACCGCTCTTGAATACGGTGCACCGATCAGGTGCACCTAATTAGGTATAGCTCCCGACTCTTGTATCATTTGAGGTTCGCAAATAATGCAAGAGTCTTTCTGGCTAGACTATGCTTTATTATTTTCCATTAAATCGTATCCTTCTTAGCAATCTTTGCCAAGAACACACTTTTAAGACCGGTCGAACCAGTCATACCACATATCCTTTTAAGACCGCTTAAATCAGTCTTAACTTTATCATTTTTAGTTAGTTTTAACTAAGAAGCAAAAATTCTGGCTGATCGGACCAGTTTTATTCCCCGCATTCTCACATCGGCTCGAGTCTCCAAGGCCTATAATCAGCCGGATGATTAATACCCATAGCCAAAGGCATCCATTAAAATTGAGTTAGGTAAGGTCTAACTCTTTCATACTCGCTAAATTATGAAATTTAGCATTACATTAATCCAGATTCAAAAAATCCATATTTCAGACCGCTTTTCTGTTTATATAAAATTTCTCATGACCGTAGTAATCACGATGACTTATCCTTATGGCCGTTAGGTCATAATTAGCGTAAATTAATAACAAATCTTTAATATCCTTATGGCCGTTAGGTCATAATTGCACGATCACGACATAAGTCATTTAATGCCAAATTCACCGGATCGTAAAAAATAGCCCAATAACTTTTCAGCCCCGACCCCAGCTCGGGTGCTTATAAAAGAAATCGAAAGGTCGACCTAGGTCAAACCCATTCCCGAAACTCCATACGCGCCCGCCATACGCCCTTGTTCTTCGGACATCACGATCATTGTTCTTCCCTTCCGCACAAACCAATCTTAGATTTCCTTTTTTCATCTCTCAAGATAGGCAAAAAGAAATCTACGGCCAACCCTGCGTCTTCCTCTTCTCGTTCCTCGTGACTAGCTTCCATTCGGTGTTCAAGATCTAGGTAGTAGCCAAGTCACGGAAACATCACTCAATGATGCAGTTCGTGATGGATATCTTCCTCCTCAACCAATCCTGAACCGGAGTGTCTCTACCCCCGGCCAAGTCCCATGGGGAATAGACGACTCTCAGCAATTAGTTTTCAAATCTTTTTTCCTCCGCGGCCTTGATCTCCCTTACTTCTCCTTCTTTAGAGGTCTTCTTTTCTTATACAGATGGGAGTTAGTAAATCTCAACCCTAACTCCATCCTGCAGATCGTTTTCTTCATCCACCTCTGCGAAGCTTTCCTTGGAGTCCTCCCACTTCCCTCATCGACCGCCAGTGCTGCGATCAGTGGGGTAGGAATTAAATGTTTGAGTGCAGATGAATACTTCTCTATCTCCCCGAATAAAAGCATAGCCCATTGGAAAAATGGGTGGTTCTTCCGTGATAATCCCCAGCCTGCACTCCCTCCTTTCGGTGCCAAGGTAACCAAAAATTTCCCTACCCCGTATAGTAGGGAGAAACTCAAAGAAGATGTAGAAATCCTCGCTCTCTTGGCTTGTATCAAGTATCTAAAACTAAAAGAAGTCAAAGGTGTCACCGCCGAGACAGCTTCTTTGGAGCTTCATAGTGCGAGGAGTCCAGCCACTAAAGAAGCAAGAACATCCAAGCATGGTGCTTCAACGAAGAGGTGGCCATTCCTATGGACGGAACTCTTCTCCCCGATGTAGAGCGGTTAGAAATCCGCCTCAAGCAAATGCTCCAACCAAAGCCGGATCTATCGGGATGTCAAAGAGTGGGTCCGGCCTTCGTATGTCAAACCCTCGAGATCCCGTAAGTATCCCTCTCCTTATTTTCGAATTATATTACATTTAATCTTTATCCTCTTATTAAAATTCAATTGTGCGATGCAGAAAATGGATAACTTCAGGGGTCACCCCCTCTTCCTCCTAATAATACTTGGGGGAAGGACTATGTACGCAATACCGCTCCTCTCGCTGTTCAAGCTGGTCTTACTCAAAGGACTTCGGACCGGTCGTATCCTCTCGCCGCTTAGCATAGCTCCGAAGATATCCAAATTCGGAAAGGTGGTCCAAGCACCTAGTACGAAGAAACATACTACTTCCTTGACTATTGGCGGACCCATCGCACCCTCTCGCTTCGCACCGAGCGATACGCGCACGGAGGCGCAAAAACTTGAAGATCGACGAAAGGAAGAGGAAGCGATCGAGAGGGATCGCCAAGCCGCACTAGTCGCTTTTGAAGCCGCTACCGGAAAACCTCAAGGAACAACCTCACCGACGCATTCTCTCGGCCAACGTTCCCAAGAGATCCCGATACGGCATTCGGACCGGTCCTTCATCGAGCGGCGCAGGGGAACCGGTCTCATCGCCGCAAGTCCAACCAGCGGCAAAAGGGCCACGAGAGGGCACCGGTGAAGATACTCAAGGTCCCTCCAAGAAGATCAAGACTTCCACCGGCTTCAAGAAAGCCACTTCGTAAGTTTTCTGCATCACTAATCCTTTCGAATCATTTTCATCCCGGTCTTATAGTGCTCGTCACTTTTTCGCGAATCCCTTCTAATTTCCAAGCTAGCATAGCTAGCTTTCTAAGAAATACAGCTTCTACTCCTACGCCGACCGGTAGTGCTTCCACTACCCCTCTCGCCGCATCTCTAGCCGGCGCCAAGCCTTCGAAGCTCAAAGTGCGGCATCCGCAAAGGAAATCCCCGCCGCCTCCAGTGTAGAAGCTTCATCCCAAGTGATCGAAGAACAAGTCATCAACATCGGGAGCTCATCTACCAACGAACGGCCGAGCAGTGGGCAAGAACCAATTATCACCACCCACGGGACCGCCCTCGCTCCTCTTCTTCTCCTTCACCGGACACCGGAGTAGTAGGAGGGCGCCTAGCAAAGATCTTTCCTTTTCCCTTGCCCTTCCCTTTTCCTCTTCCTTGACCGACCGCACCGGACCCCATTCCACCTTCGACAGCTTGCCGCTTGGCAAGAGGAGGATTTCCCACATCAAAATCTGGGTCCGACCCATCGGACTCGTAGTCGGAGTTGACATGACGTGGAGATTGGCGCTTGGTAATGACCTTCTTTCTGCCACGAGTCATCAAACGAGAGATGGAGACATGTGTAAGAGAAAAACATACACAAAGTCGATGAATGAAGAAGGAGTATAGAGGAGATGCTTGATCGGAGGCTCCCAGTCGGAACTTCGGTAGGATACCGGAACTTCCGGTATGGGTCAACCCTAACCCTAGCAAGTGCGAAAAAATGACATCTAGCCGAAGGATGTACTTACTAAAAGCATGCTAGTGTCCTAGAACTGCTAATGATTCATCTAAGCAACAAGTACTCCTAGGGATTTAAGAGAACGACCCTAGATCTAGAAGTGAAGGATATGAAAGATACCTTCTCCTCTAGCTAGGGGACTTGAAGATGACCGAGGGGTGAGGTTGAAGGAACCTTGCCGAAGATTGCCACCGGCGGTTGAGGAACACTTCCGGTTGATTAGGAATTGAAGTGGAGGAGGAAAGGTGGAGAAAAGTGGAGGAGTTTTCAAATGGGAGCCGTCCCTTTCAAGGGGACGGGCTCCCCCCCCTTTTATATCGTCGCCCCGCACCGGAACTTCCGGTAGCCTACCGGAGCTTCCAGTGCGGGCTCAAACCCTAGGTCAACGCTCCGCACCGGAACTTCTGGTAGCAAACTAGAACTTCCGGTGTGGGCTTGACACTACGGGTGAGCTCCCGATCGGAGCTTCCGAGTGCGGGTACTGGAACTTCCGATCGGAAGGAAAAGTTCATCTGTTCGACCTCCAGTCGGAACTTCCGGTGTCCTACCGGAACTTTCGATCGGGAAAACCATTGAGAGCCCTGGACAAGCTGAAGGAAACCGACCACCCCTACCGGAACTTCCGGTAGGGGGTGAAACAGAGAGAAAAGAGAAGAATTTTGGAGAGAGTTTTCAAAGATAGTTTTGACGGACTAGAGAGACATCTTGACAATATGTGATCGAGTATACAATCAACAAACAAGGCTATGATCACATTTTGACAAGATTTGACCTTTTGGTCAAGAACCAAGAAAAGTTTTCAAAATCACTCATATAATTTTCGAAAGCATGCATTTTAGACCGAAGATCCAAAACTGATTAAAACAACAAGCGGATGTGCACACATCTACACCACGTTACTAGAGTCAAGGATATTTAGCTCACTCCTTATATAGAAAAACCGGCTTTCATCTAGTGGCTTGGTGAAAATATCGGCTAATTGATTTTCGGTTTTCACATGGCTCACTTCAATATCCCCTTTGATAGAATGATCTCTCAAGAAATAACGGCGGATATCTACATGCTTTGTGCGCGAGTGCTCAACGGGGTTATATGCTAGCTTTATGGCACTCTCATTGTCACATAGGAGAGGGACACGGTTCAACTTGTAACCATAATCCCTTGGAGTTTGTCGCATCCATAATAGCTGTGCACAACAACTACCGGCTGCAACATACTCGCTTCGGTCGTGGATAGGGCAACGGAATTTTGTTTCTTGGATGACCATGACACTAGGGACGTACCCAAGAATTGGCATGTCCCGGAGGTACTCTTCCTATCCACTTTGTCCCCGGCATAATCCGCATCGGAATAGCCTATTAGGTTGAACTTTGCACCCTTGGGGTACCAAAGCCCTAGGTTGGGTGTGTGTACTAAATATCTCAAGATTCTTTTAACGGCCACCATGTGGCACTCCATAGGAGCGGCTTGAAAACGTGCACACATACACACACTAAGCATGATATCGGGCCTAGATGCACAAAGGTAAAGCAAGGAGCCGATCATAGAACGATATACCTTTTGATCAACCGGCTTGTCCTTCTTGGTGAGGTCGAGATGGCCGTTTGTAGCCATGGGTGTCTTGGCGGGCTTTTCCTTGTCCATGTCAAATTTCTTC
Source organism: Chloris gayana (assembly GCA_031894775.1). Lineage (NCBI taxonomy): Eukaryota > Viridiplantae > Streptophyta > Magnoliopsida > Poales > Poaceae > Chloris > Chloris gayana. Next base: position 124,083 of record JAUNZO010001841.1, on the reverse strand, counting down.
AATATATCTTGAGTGTACTTGGCTTGACATAGGAATGTGCCCTCTTTGAGTTGCTTCACTTGAAATCCTAGAAAGAATGTCAACTCTCGCATCGTAGACATCTCGAACCTCTTTGTCATTATCTTGCTAAAATCATCACAAAACATTTGATTAGTAGAACCAAATATTATGTCATCGACATAAATTTGGCACACAAATATATCATGGTCAAAATACTTTGTGAAGAGGGTTGCATCGGCCTTGCCCATTTCAAAACCCTTTTTCAAAAGGAAATTCCTAAGGCATTCATACCATGCCCTTGGTGCTTGCTTAAGCCCATAGAGCGCCTTATGGAGTTTGTAAACATGGTTAGGATACTTTGGGTCTTCGAAGCCCGGTGGTTGCTCCACGTACACTTCTTCCGTGATTGGCCCGTTGAGAAATGTCGTATACTTGCCTTATGGGCATACGGATGATGAAGGAATGGATATGCAGAGACATGGTGCCAAATTAAGGAAGATAAAGACGATGGCAATAGGCAACGGACCGGTCCTCGACCGGTCGCGGGATAACGGAAGATCCCGTATACCGGTATGGAAACAAGGCGGGTACTAAGACCGGTATACAATGACTTGAGGAGCAAGATATTGAACAATTTGTAGTCTGATTAGGACTACGAATCAATAAAGAAAGTAGAGATAGAGTTCCATGTATGTAATTCATGTAATCGACTAGGACTCGGCTTGTAACCCTAGCTCCACCGGACATATAAGGCGGAGCGGGGATCCCCGAAAAACTCTCCGACATCTTGCAATTAGCAAATCGCTAAAGGCAATACATAACATACAGGACGTAGGGTATTACTCTCGATTCGAGGGGCCCGAACCTGTCTAAAATCGCGTGTTCCTGTGTGTTACGTGTGTTGCACCATCGAATTCCACGCTCGTGAGGGACCGGGTAGTACTAGTGCCGAGTTTAAGACTCGACATTTGGCGCGCCGAGAAGGGGTCCCGGCGAGTTCCTAGCGAGTTCGATGGCCACTTCGTTTGTCGTCGACTTCGAGCCCGGCTTCAAGATTCGCTTCGGGTCCCTCTACTTCGAAGCCGACTCGGACGGGAAATTGTCTTTGATGAATCCGACCCGTTGCCAAGCCGCTGCTTCTAAAGCGCGATTACCTGCCACGGTTGGTAATTCTGCTACAGGACTCGGTGGATCCGACGCAGCTTTAGCGCAAAACATCGGACTCCCTGCGCCTGCGCTTCGGACCGATGTTCGAGGCTGCGGCGATAAGTTGTTCTACCGAGCTGGATAATGACTTCGAGCAAGACGCTACGGTCTTCTTCCAAGTATTCATGACAGGACCAGTTATCCGCCAACTCACTTCGAGGAAGCGGCCGAAGAAGAAGCAAGGATGGCGAGAGTTGAAGCTGAACGCGATCGTCGTGAAGCGGAAGAAGCAAATAGAGATGAACAACCTCCACCACCTTCAGCTGCGGATCCGCGTACAAGTGCTGCTGCTCCGGTCGGAGGAAGCGCCCCGCAACCGCTCCCCGGCCACGGGCCAGCTACCGGACCGGTCCGGAGACCCGGACGATTCTCCGGGATACAACAATCGACGGGGATGTCGCAGCGGGAGACGCCATCGATCTTCTAGCGAGCTTTGGATTTAAACTCGATGGAAGTAGAGATGAATGGTGCTCGAGTCTTCACGTCGCCTGTCCACAATATTGTAGGAGTGAAGCAAATTCTTGAAACAATACCGGAAGAAGTTCTCAACGCTACGCCAGGATTGCGGCGTGCGCTAAATCTGGTTGACGCGGCGGCTCTACAAACAAATCAGCTCGTCCATGATCGAGCGGAATCTTCCGGTCGCTCGCGTTCCCATTCGGAACGACCGGCAAGGGCCCGGTCCGAAGGAGCTTCCTCGAGTGGAAGGCTTGGACCCCGGCATACCCCCATTGCGGATGCGCATGAACGAGCTCCGGACCAAGATTTGCGTGTACCGCTCAACGGGAATCGTGATGCTCGGAACGTGCTGATTGATCGCCATGCGAGAGAGGGCGGAGGAGCGTACAAGACATGAAGAAGATGAGAGACGACGGACTGGTCATGTCGATGATCGTCCACGGGATCTTGCCCCGCCACGGTCACGTTTGAACATTTCTCCCGGTCACGGGCCGGCTGCTTCGGCGCCGCCCGCCAATGCAAATTATCCGCGCAACGATCATCGAGGGCATGGTAGTAGGCATGCTCATCGGGATGAACGGCCCGGAAGGGATGATCGCCGTGACACTAGGGACCGAAGAGGGCGAGACAACCGGGACAGAGACGTCGAACCCCGGCGCACAAACAATGATCGTCAAGCTGCAGCTCCGCCTCCCCTCCATCGCAACATGAAGAACCAGCGAACAATGATCGTCAAGCGGCGCCTCCACCTCCGCCTCCGCCTCCTTCACGGCACGCGGAGCCGGTGAATAATGATGGACAGGGCGGCTCGGGAGATAGATACCAGGACGATCGTTATTACAACTATTCCGACGATGACAGGGGATCGTAATTATCGGCATCGTCCTAGTCGTCGATCTCCGTCACCGGTCCGGACCGGTCCGGAAGATGATGAATACTCCGTAATTCTCGCTTTCACGCGAGATTTACGCATCTGCAAATACCCCGGGGATTTAAGCCTGGGGCCATTGACAAGTATGATGGCAAAGCACCTCCGGCTGAATGGCTTCGTATGTACACCACGGCTATCCGGTCGGCAGGAGGAGACACGTTCGTGCTAGCTAATTATCTACCGATGTGCATGGAGCAGGCTGGACGCTTATGGTTGTAATCCCTGCCCGAGAGATCCATCTCTTCGTGGGGAGACCTCACCAAAAAGTTCGTAGAAAACTTCCGGGCGACTTGTGAGAACCAGGGAATTACTTCGACCTCAATAGGCTGAAGCAGAAGCCCGATGAGACCCTCACCGATTTCATTAGGTGATTCTGCAACAAGAAGGCCTTAATCCCCAATGTTCCCGATCAGCAAGTGATTGCTGCATTTCAAGTCGGCGTCCGAAGTGAAGCATTGGTTCACAAGATTGGGAGACGAAATCGAAACCTCACTATGACGGCGTCGAGTGCTTCAAGATAGCAGACGATTACGCTGCTGGAGAATCGAATGTAGTCAATTTGCGCGGGAACAAAGGGAAGGAACCGAAGCATGACCAAGGCAACCGGTCCGGACCTAGGAACGACAAGAAGCGCAAGGCTGATCACCTTGTTGCAGCTGTCGACCGGTCTCATGGAGGAGATCGGCCGGCACCTCCTAAGAGAGGTCCAAGAGAACGATTGTCGTTTGAAACACTTCGGATGGTCCTTGTATGATTCATAACGGAAATCATAAAGCTAAGGAGTGCTTCCTGTTAAGGTCGTTTGCTCGGTTGCCTTGAAGGTTGCACCCCGATCGCCTACGGGAATCAAAAGGATGACAAGGGCAAGGATAAGGATCGTGAAGACAATGAGGATGACGAAGGCTTTCAAGAACCAGCCCGAGAGGTGAACATGATCTACGGAGGCCCGGACGCATATGAGTCGAAGCGGAAGCAAAAATTGGCGTTCCGGGAGGTTAATGCTGTTGCTCCCACTACTCCCGAGTATCTCCGGTGGTCCGAGGTCCCCATTACATTTAGCAGGGCAGATCATCCGGAGGTACTACCAAAGGCTGGAAATATCCACTCATCCTGGCCCCCATTGTTCGGAAGGTGCGGTCGAAGAGGACTTTCATTGATGGAGGAAGCTGCTTGGATATCTTGTTTGCTAAGACTACGCCCGAACTTGGTCCGACCGTGGCTGATTTAGAGCGCGGTGTTTCTCCATTCCATGGAATAATACACGGGCGGAATAGTTACCCCTTGGGGCGGATCTCTCTGCCCGTGACTTTTGGGACGAAGGAAAACTACGGAAAGGAGAATATCATCTTTCGGGTGGCTGACATAGACTCGGCGTATCATGCTATCCTGCGGAAGACCGGCTCCGGCAAAATTTATGGCCATCGCAAATTATCAATATTTGATGTTGAAGATGCCTGGGCCAAATGGGGTCCTGTCATTCCGGGGTGATATCAAGACCGCTTATGCTTGTGAGGTGCACAACACGAGTTGGCATCTCGGGCCAATTCGGAAGTTGAACGTCGAGAAATCAGGGAAGCAGCTGAAGCTTTGGAAGTTCAGGCAAGGATAGAGGATGAAGTTCCGGTCAAAAAGATCGCAAAGGAGAAATTGAAGGCTGATGCGGTGGTTTCCAAGACTATCCAGCTTGATGAGTCGGACCCCTCCAAGGTCACCCATATAGGGGCTGACTTGGGGGATAAATAGGAAAGCACGCTCATTCTTTTCCTCCAGGAAAATAGGGATATCTTCGCATGACAGCCTTCCGACATGCCGGGTGTTCCTAGGGAGAAGATTGAGCACGCACTATTGGTGCGTCCCGATGCGAAGCCGGTGAAACAGAAGCTCCGGAGGTTTGCTCAAGACCGCAAGGAAGCTATCAAAAAAGAGATAACTAGGTTGTTAGCAGCTAAGTTCATTAGGGAGGTGTATCATCCAGATTGGCTTGCCAATCCGAGTGCTTGTACCAAAAAGAATAGTAAAGAATTAAGAATGTGCGTTGATTATACTGATCTCAACAAAGCTTGTCCCAAAGACCCTTTCGCGCTGCCTCGAATCGACCAAGTTGTTGATTCGACCGCTGGCTGCGAGCGTCTTAGTTTCCTTGATGCTTATTCAGGATATCATCAAATACCGCTGAGGGTTGAGGATCGGATAAAGACCGCGTTTATCACCCCCTTCGGAGCATACTGCTACACAACTATGCCATTTGGATTGAAAAATGCTGGAGCTACGTATCGGCGCGGCATACAACGTTGTTTGGATTCGCAATTGGGAAGGAACGCAGAAGCTTATGTTGACGATATAGTAGTCAAGTCTCGAAAACCGAAGATCTCCTCTCGACCTGGCGAGAGACCTTCGATAATCTGCGGAATTTTTCCATGAAGTTAAACCCTGGAAAGTGTGTATTTGGAGTTCGTTCGGGAAATTACTGGGTTATTTGGTATCATGGAGAGGTATTGAAGCCAATCCAGAAAAAATTCAGACAATTGTTAACATGCAACCCCCAAGTTGCTTGAAGGATGTCCAGAAGTTGACGGGGAGTATGGCGGCTCTTAGCCGTTTCATTTCAAGACTGGGAGTACGAGGACTTCCGTTCTTCAAGTTACTCAAAAAACAAGATAAGTTTGAGTGGACTAGTGAAGCACAAGCTGCACTGGATCAACTTAAGGAGTATCTCGAGTAACCCTCCGGTGTTGGTTCCGCCGGAGCCTCGACGAGGTTATTCGGTTATATATCTCCGCAACGACCCATGTGGTGAGCACGGTTCTAGCGGTTGATCGAAAGGAAGAAGGACACCTGCAATTGGTGCAACATCCGGTCTATTTTGTAAGTGAAGTTCTTACTTGAATCTAAGATACGATATCTCCAATTGCAGAAGTTAATATATGCTGTAGTGATAACTTCTCGGAAGCTGAAGCATTATTTCCAAGCGCATCCTATTGAGGTTAAGACTGGGTTTGCCATCGGAGATATTGTTCGCAACCGAGAAGCGATTGGTCAAGTTGCTAAATGGGCTATAGAACTTGGCCAGTATGAAATTACGTTCTCTTCGCGAACGGCTATTAAGGGACAAGCATTAGCTGATTTCATAACAGAGTGGTTGGAAACACAAGTGCCGCGAGAGATTCAAGCATTGGAGTATTGGGAGATGTTCTTTGATGGGTCTCTGCAGCTTTCGGGCGCGGGGGCTGGCGTGGTACTTTTCACTCCACAAAAGGAACCGCTCGGATATGTGTTGCAAATGCACTTTCGAGCTTCAAACAATACGGCGGAGTATGAAGCTTTGCTTCATGGGCTCGAAGTAGCCGTTTCGCTAGGCGTCCGACGATTGGATATCTATGGTGATTCGATGTTAGTGATAAGCCAAGTTAACAAGGTGTGGGATGCTCATGATGATCATATGATCGCTTATCGTCAAGAGGTTCGGAAACTTGAAGATAAATTTGATGGTTTGCGATTTTCTCATATACTGCGCGGAAATAATTCTGCTGCGGATAAGTTGGCTAGACTGGGGTCTTCGCGACGAGCGGTTCCTCCTGGTGTTTTTCTTCGGGTATTGGATAAACCATCTATAAAGATGGAGCCCAAGGTTACTATTACAGAAATCGAAGATAAGGCGGTCTCAGAAAGTCGGGAGGAAAAAGCGGTCTTGAAGGACCGGTCGATAGATACGGGTTTGCCGGGAAAGACAGATAGGCGAGTTCAATGCTGGTGATATTCAGCCATTGGATGTTATGATTATTGATTCTGATTGGCGTACTCCGTATCTTGACTATTTGCAATCCGGCAAAACCCCGGAAGATAAGGTGGAGAAGCAAAGATTGGAAGTTCGAGCCCACGGTTATCTAATTCTCGAAGGAGAATTATATAAGCGTGGAGTTAATATCTTGATGAAATGCGTATCGGTTTCGATGGCATTCAATTGCTTGAAGACGTACACAAGGGGATTTGTGGAAATCATGCCTCTTCGAAGACATTGGTTGGGAAGATATTCGGACAGGGGTTTTATTGGCCTACGGCGATGGATGATGCGCATAGAGTGGTTAAGAATTGTCAAGGATGCTAGTTTTTTGCAAGACAACCTCATACTCCGGCTCAGGAGTTGCAATTGATCCCAATGACTTGGCCTTTCTCTACTTGGGGGCTGGATATAGTTGGACCGTTTAAGCGAGCACCGGGAGGATTCACGCATATTTTCGTGGCAGTAGACAAGTTTTCCAAGTGGATCGAGGCTGAAGCGAGTTACTAGTACGACTACAGCCCACGCAATCAAGTTTTTGCAGAACATTTTTGTACGTTTTGGGGTTCCATACAGTATTATTACTGATAATGGGCCTCAATTCACTTCAGAGTTCTTCAAAGACTATGCTTGAGAGCTTAGGGATCAAGGTGCAATATGCGTCGGTGGCACACCCGCGAGCAATGGACAAGTGGAACGAGCTAATGGAATGATTTGCGGTCTTAAACCAAGAATTTTTGACCGATTGAAGCCTTATGCGGGAAAATGGGTTAAGGAATTGCCCTGGGTGCTTTGGGGTTTGCGCACTAATGTTAGCGAGCTACGGGACAGTCTCCTTTTTCTTTGGTATATGGATCTGAAGCCATGTTACCTACTGAAGTGAATATGGTGTCAGCTCGGGTTCGGTATTATGATGAAGGAAAGTATGATGATCAACGTCAGGTTGAACTGATTGCTGCGGAAGAATTGAGAGATCAAGCATCGATTCAAGCCGCCAAATATCAACAAGGCTTGCGCCGCTATCATGATCGTAATGTTCGCACACGGGAATTCCAAATAGGAGATTTGGTTTTGCGGAAGATTCGAGTCCAACAAGAACAGGCATAAGTTGTCACCGGTGCGGGAAGGACCTTTTTTGGTTAAATCGGTATCCAGACCAGGGGCTTATAGGCTTATGACCTTGGAGGAGGAAGAAATTCCAAATTCTTTGAATATTGATCAACTCACGTCGTTTTTATACTTAAAGAGTATTTATTGTAAAGTTTTTCTTATTATAATAAAGTAATTTTATCTAATGATGATGTGTTTGTTTTTTGTGTCTCCATACTTTAATTGTGGATTAAATTATTGAGCCAGGGGCTGCTATGATAAAGAGTAGTCTCGTGATATTTTGCTATTCTGCTATGATAAGAGCGAGTCTATGATATTTTGTTATTCTGCTATGATAAGAGCAGATCTGTGATATGTTGTTACTCTGCTATGATATGAGCAGATCTGTGATATTTTGCTATTCCTGAATAATAAGACCGGTCATTTAGTTGATGGATTGATGTGATAAGAGCGGTCTACTCAAATTATAAGCTTGTGTTTAAGACTAGTATATTCAGGAAAAGATATTGTATAGCATTCTTTTTATGAATACTGATTGGTAAGCTGTTGTATTAGGGACAGTTTGGGAAATCTTACAAACTAACTTTTTGCTCACGCTACATGATCTTGTTAAAGTAAGCTATAATTATGAATTGTGATCTGTGCTGATTGAGAGCCAGAATTGGATCATAATTATCAAGTTGAAATAACCATCATATCTTGACTAAATAAGTTAGTAAGTATGATGGTGAAACCAGTATTCATATAAAAAGAAAAGTGACTGGTATTTAAAAGCAAACAATGCAATGATCAAGATGTTCGATTACAAAATGGCCCTATTACAAAGATTTCTAAGCAGGACCGCTTGAAGTACCGGTGTCACCAGTCTTGGGATTTCCTTCGAGCCTATCATCCAGTGTTTCTTCAGAATCGGAAGAAGTTACAATTAAATCTCTGTCAAGATCTTCGAAGGCATCTTCTATCGTACTGTCCGGCGGCGGTTGCAGCATCCCGAGCATCTTGATCCGGAGCGAAAGCTGCTGGTGCTACGTTTAGAGGGATGCCCGACGGATCAACTGGAACATCTTCCACCAACTCGGAAATAGTACCAATGAGTGAGTTCCTCAGCTCATTGAACCGGTCTTCGGTGGTGTTAGGATGGGCACCATCCCGGATGAAATTGAAATCACAATCTTCGACCGGAGTCCAAGATTGGATTATGGCGGCGATGTGTCCCCCTCCTGAAGCAGCGACCAACCTTGAATGCTCCTTGATCCTTCTCGGGACTGCCCGGATGGCGGACTCAAGGTCTATTTCATTAGGATCAATAGTCCGACCGCCATTGAGATATTCCAGGATATGAATGGTACCTGCAGTAAGTTCTGAAAAAACAAGCCAATATTCAAGAGAAAAGACCGGTATTTTCAAAAGATGACGTAAGGATGAACAAGAAAGACCGGTACTTACGCCTATGCCGGATCTCGGCGGCTCCGAACCTGCCCTTGATTTTAGTGTTTGATGCTCTCAACTTGGCTTTGATTTTCTGCAAGCGTTGAATCTCGCGATCTTTCGCCCGGAGAGCAAGTTGGGCAGATTCTTGTGCGGTCTTCAGGGCAATCTCTTTGTCCGCTTGAGCTGATTTCGCCGCTTCCAAGGCTTCGAGCAAGTTCAGCCTTCAAGCTAGCATTCTCGGTCTCTAGGATCTTGTTGGAGCGAAGGGTTTGAGCCAAAATGCTTTCTTTAGCAGTAAATTCACCTTCGAGTTCTCCAATCCGGGCCGCTTGTTGTTCTTCGACACGAGAACCTTCTTCAAGTGCTTGTTCTTGAGCCGCCGCTTTTTCAGCAAGAATTTCTTCAGCCTTTTTGTGAGCAGCGACAAGGTTCTCAAGTGCTGAAGCCAAAAGTAAGACTGGTCGGGAAGAGAGCCGGTTAAAAAATATATATGAAACATGAAGGGAAAAATTGAGAATATTGCTATGATAAACTTGACGAAGCCTTATGATTTCTTGCCGGCGCTCTTCCATCATTCGATGGGTGTTCTGCAAGTTGGCCTCTCTCTTCGAAGATCGTCCTCCTTAGCTTTCGGACCGGCGGTCCGAGTTTCCAGCTCACCCAATCGTTCTTGATTGGTATAGAGTTCTTCCCGCAAGCGGGTGATAATAGCAGTCTTGGCCTCGGAGCTTTTCAGAAGAACCTAAAAGGAAAAAAGAGAGTGAGAAATCTGATGATCAAAAGGAAATTGCTTGGAGGAATTGTTAAAAGATAGGGATATACTTGGCCAGATTCCGAGAAATTCTTTAAAGCCTCTTCTTCTTGGAGGGCGTCCCATTGAGCTGTTGCAGTGAAGGTTCTAGCTCCACTAGAGCTGTCCACCTCTACTTCTCCGACCACCATTTTGGCCGGTTTGGGTTCTCCAGGAGATTTGCGAGTTGTCCTGGCCCGGCGAGGAATTTCTTCCATCCGGACCGGTCCCAATGAGAGCTCCGGAGGGATTTGAAATAAGGTGGCCTGGGGAGGAGGGTTGCCGGAAGAGGAGCCTTCGACATTGGAAGCTTGCTTTTCAGCTTCTAGGCTTGAGGTGGCAGGAAGTTCCTTTGTGGGAGCCGCACTTTGAGCTTCTATGCTTGAAGTGGCGGGAGCGGTAGTGGAGGCACCGGGAGTGGAACCGGTCCGTGGCACGTCGGGGGAGGAAGCGGGAACATCGCTGGGAGGAGCTTTTGAGGAAGATTTATTTCTTAGAAAGCTAGCTATGCTAGCTTGGAAGTTAGAAGGGATCCCGTAAGAAAAAAGCAATATTAATAAGATTAGAGTGAGGAGCTTCGGTACCTAAGGAGTTCTGGCAGATGGAATAATTCAGAAAAGAATTGATAATCCGGAAAACTTACGTGGAAGCTTTCTTGAAGCCGGTGGAGGTTTTGACCTTCTTGGGTGGGCCTTGGGTAACCCCACCACCGCTATCCGTAGTTCTTTTCTCGACTGGATTGGCTTGCGGAGGTGGAGCTGAATCTTCGAGCATCAATAGGACCGGTCCGGTGACCATACCGGGACCTTTTGGGAACCTTCGACAAAGGGTCAACCGAGGCAGAAGTGCCTTGAGTTTTCCCCAATGAAGCTTCAAGGATGGCCGGAGCTGCCCGGAGATCTCTCTCGACGGCCTCTTCTTCTCACCGACGGTCTTCGAGTCTTTGCGCCTCTCGGCGGGTATCGCCGGGAGCAGTGAGGAGGAGTGGCGGGTCTGCCGATGGTCAAAGAGGTAGTACGTTTTCTTGTACTAGGAGCTTGAACTACAATCCCCGACTTTGTGATCTTTGGGGCTAAGCTGGGAGGTAAAGGGAAAGACCGGTCCGAGAGCCTTTGCGTCGGACCAGCTTGAACGACTAGCGGAGCGGCATTGTTGGCATAGTCTTCTCCCCAAGTGTCATTTGGAGGAAGAGGAGGATGGCTTCTGTAGTTGTCCATTTTTTGCAATTATAAAGATTGAGTCTTTATAAGTAAATAATGGTAATAAACAATAAAGATTTAAAGAAACAGGAAGAGGTACTTACGAGCATCGCGAGGATTGCATGAGCTGAAAGCCGGTCCCACTCTTGTACATCCGGATAGATCTGGATTTGGCTGTAGCATCCGCTTGATGCGAACTTCTAACCGCTCCTTGTCGGGGAGGAGAGTTCCATCCAAGGGCATGGCGGTGTCTTCATTGAAGAGCCAAGCAGGATGCTCTTGCTTCTTGAGTGGTTGGACGCCCCGCACTATGAAGCTCCGGAGAACTGTCTCGGTGGTTACACCTTTGACATTCTTCAAGTATCCGATACAAGCGAGGAGTGCAAGAACTTCATCGTCCTCTTTGAGTTTTTTCCTGGTTTCTGCGGTGGGGAAATTCTTGGCCACTTTAGCATTGAAAGCAGGGAGAGCTGGCTGAGGATTGTCACGGAAGAACCAGCCTTTTTTCCAGTGAGCTATGCTATTGTTCAAGGATAAAGAGAAATATTCGTCCACGCTCCAAGCATCTGGATTCCCACACCGCCAATTGCAGCCTAGCGGTCCGATAACGGAAGCGGGCGAATTTAGAACAGATATTGGAACAGCTTGAAGTGGGGGAGAACTCCAAGGAAAGCTTCGCATAAATGAATAAAAAGGCGATCCGAAGGATGGAGTTAGGGTTAAGGTTCACTAACTCCCATCCATAGAAGAAAAGAAGTCCTCTCGAAGAAAGAATAGCATGGGAGATCGAGGCCGCGGAGAAAAAAGGCTTTGAAGACTAGTTGCTTGAGATTCATCTATACCCCGGGGAATTTGGTCGGGGAAGGGACAATCCAGTTTAAGATGGGTTGAGGAGGAAGATACCCATCTTTAACTCGCTTCGTTCAGGGAGGATTCTCGTGACCTTGCTGGGACCAAGATCTTGGACCCCAAACGGAAGCCGATCATGAGGAACGGAGGAAGAAGATGAGGGAACGGCGGTGGATTTCTTCTTGCCCATCTTAAGAGATGGAAAAGGAAAGCTTGAAATTGGTTAATGAGGAAGGAGAGCGCAACGGAACGAAGGCAAATGGCGGGCGCGTATGAGCTTTGGGAGCAGGGTTGACCTAGGTCGCCCTTTCATTTTCTTTTATAGACACTGGGATGGGCCCGGGGCTGAAAAGTTATTGGGCCTTTTTAAGAGGCCCGAGGGATTGTCGTAGCTATGCAATTATGACCTAACGGCCATAAGGAAGTTAATGATTTAATATCTGCGTTAATTATGACTTAACGGTCATAAGAATAAGCCGTCGTGCTTTTATGAAAGTAAAAGGCGGTCTGAAATATGAAAATTTTCAGATGAAAATTAAAGTCATGCTGAATTTTATAATTCAGCAGTATGAGAGAGTTAGATTTTACATCACTCGGTGATAAAGGATGCCTTAGGCTATGGGTGTTAATCATCCGGCTGATTATAGGCTTTGGAGACTCGAGTCGCTGTGAGAATATAAGGAATAAACTGGTCCGATCAACCAGAATTTTGGTTCTTAGTGAAATTTCACTAAGCGGATTATGAGTCCAGGCTGATTTAGGCGGTCTCGTTATGTGAAATTGGTGAGAATATATAGAAGATAAGAAATTCTGACCGGTATGACCGGTCCGGAAAATATGTTCTTGGCAAAAATTGCTGAGAGGAATGTGATTTGATGGGAACTAATATAGCCTAGTCTCTCAATAAAGACTCTTGCATTATTTGTGATTCCCAAATGATCCAAGAGTCGAGGGCTATACCTAATTAGGTGCACCTGACCGGTGCACCGTATTCAAGAGCGGTATGTGAAGATCGGGAAAAGGAAAAGATGGAAATTGAAAGGAGCGGTCTGAAGAAATTGCATATTAAAGGAAAGAATGAAGAACCAACTAGTGGACTCTTGCATTACTTGAAAAGAGTTCAAATGATCCAAGAGTCGGGGGCTATACCCAATTGGGTGCGCCTAGTCGGCGCGCCGTGAGAAGAATAAGCTACGATTACCTAATTAGGTGATATGAAAGGTGAAAAAATAATAATTTTTTGGGCTTCTTGAAAAGCACCTGTGAAGAAAAAAGAAACGAGTTTGCAGCAGATTGGAGTTCTTTTTAATTTTACCATGAATAAAGACCAACGAGGCGGAAGTTTAGTTAGTCTTATTCAAGGTTAAATCAAAAATTACTAGGGGGCTGCTGTCGTATACTTGCCTTATGGGTATACGAGATGATGAAGGAATGGATATGCAGAGACATGGTGGCAAATTAAGGAAGATAAAGACGATGGCAATAGGCAACAGATCGGTCCTCGACCGGTCCGGGATAACGGAAGATCCTATATACCGGTATGGAAACAAGGTGGGTACTAAGACCGGTATACAATGACTTGAGGAGCAAGATATTGAACAATTTGTAGTCTGATTAGGACTCTTAATCAATAAAGAAAGTAGAGATAGAGTTCCATGTATGTAATTCATGTAATCGACTAGGACTCCGCTTGTAACCCTAGCTCCACCGGACATATAAGGCGGAGCGGGGATCCCCCGAAAAACTCTCCGACATCTTGCAACTAGCAAATTGCTAAAGGCAATACAAAACATACAGGACGTAGGGTATTACTCTCGATTCGAGGGGCCCGAACCTGTCTAAAATCGCATGTTCCCGTGTGTTGCACCATCGAATTCCACGCTCGTGAGGGACCGGGTAGTACTAGTGCCGAGTTTAAGACTCGACAAGAAATGCACTTTTCACATCCATTTGATACAACTTGAAATTGTGATGAGTGGCAAACGCAAGTAGTATTCTTATTGATTCAAGCCTTGCCACGGGGGCATAGGTTTCATCAAAATCCAATCATTCTACTTGTGAGTATCCTTTTGCCACCAATCTCGCCTTGTTCCTTGTCACAACATCGTCTTCATTTTGTTTATTGCGGAACACCCACTTGGTGCCCACAACATTCTTGCCTCTTGGCCTTTCTTCCAATGTCCAAACTTCATTTCTTGTGAAGTTGTTTAATTCTTCTTGTATGGCCATCACCCAATCCGAGTCCTCGAGTGCATCTTCTACTCTAAATGGTTCTAAAGAGGAGACAAAAGAGTAATGTTCACAAAAATTGCAAACACGAGAACGAGTGATTACCCCTTTTTCTATGTCACCAAGAATTTGTTCCACGGGGTGATCACGTTGCACACTTTGGTGCACTCTTGGGTGTGGTGGATGTGAGCTTGTTTGACCGCCATCTTGCTCAACCTCTTGATCATGCGTTGTAGGTTCATCATCTTGTGCTTGAGAATGATCTTCATTACCAACTTCTTGATCTTGATCAACTTGATCATGATTTGTGCATGGTTGGTCTTGACTTGAGGGAGGAGGTTGATCTTGATCATTTTGTGGTTCTTGCGGTCTCACATCACAAATGGCCATTCTCTTGATTGCTTGTCTAGGAGCCTCAACATCTGCATTGTTAATAACAACTTGCTCCCCTTGAGAGCCGTTAGATTCATCAAACGTCATGTCTCGTGCAACTTCAACACAACCGGTGGTTTTGTTGAAAATACGATAGGTGTGACAGTTTGATCCATACCCAAGCAAGAAACCTTCCTCAACTTTAGGGGAGAACTTTGAAGCCTTGGTTTTCTCTTGTTGAGCATGAAGCATTTGCTTCCAAAAACACGGAAATATGAGATATTAGGCTTTTTACCGGTTAGTAGCTCGGATGATGTTTTCCTCAAGAGTCGATGGAGATACAATCGGTTGGAGGCATGACATGCGGTGTTGATTGCTTCGGCCCAAAAGCGATCGGAGGTCTTGTACTCATCAAGCATGGTTCTCGCCATCTCTATGAGGGTGCGGTTCTTTCTTTCGGCCACTCCGTTTTGTTGAGGAGTGTAGGGTGCTGAAAACTCATGCTTGATGCCTTCCTCATCAAGGTACTCTTCAACTTGTGTGTTCTTGAACTCGGTACCATTGTCGCTTCTTATGGCCTTCATCTTCACTTCAAATTCATTTTGTGCTTTTTTCAAGAATGACTTGAGTACATTCTTCACTTCACCTTTGTCACACAAAAAGAATACCCACGTGAAGCGAGAATAATCATCAACAATGACGAGATCATATTTGTTACCGCCAATGCTAATGTAGGCAATGGGACCGAAGAGATCCATGTGTAGCATCTCCAACGGTCTTGTTGTTGTCACGATGTTCTTGGATGGATGTGGTGCTCCAACTTGCTTTCCGGCTTGACATGCACTCGCAAATTTTATTTTTCTCAAACCAAATATCCGTTAGTCCAAGGATGTGACCGCCCTTTTGGAGTTTGTGAAGATTTCTCATACCGACATGGGCTAGTCGTCTATGCCACAACCATCCCATGTCGGACTTTGCAACTAAGCATGTGTCAAGTTTTGCTTTATCCGCGGTAAAATCCACAACATAAAGCTTTCCTTTGAGCACACCCTCAAAAGCAATCGAGCCATCACTTCTCCTTGAGACAATCACACCCTTGTCGTTGAACAAGCAATTGTAGCCCATTCCACAAAGTTGTGAGATAGACAACAAATTAAAGTCAACGTTATCCACAAGCATAACCTTTGAAAGTGAATGCGGAAAAGTTAAAGGAATATTACCATAACCCAACACATATCCTTTTCCATTGTCTCCAAAGGTGATGTACTCATTTCTATCTTTGCTTGGCTCAAATGATTTAAACATTTTCTTGTCTCCGGTCATATGATTGGTGCATCCACTATCCACCACCCAAGATGAACCACCGGAGGAGTATTCCTACAAAACAATTTATGCTTTGTTTTTAGGTACCCAAACCTGCTTGGGTCCTCTAACAATAGTAACAAGTGCCTTGGGCACCCACACACAAGATTTTTGGGTCTTGTTGTGTGGCCCAACATATTTTGCATAGACACGACCATGCTTGTTTCTCATTAGCACATAGGTTGCATCGAAATCATTAAAGAGAGCACAAGAGGGGTTAGGCACGTTACTACGCAAATCACAAATAAGAGGAGATTTATTAGTTTTCTTGATTTGCTTCTCCTTCTTGAGTTGCTTCTTTTGATGTTCACCCTCTTTAGTGAACTTTATGAATTCGGTGCCATTTTTGTTGATTCTTGCATTGTGCTTGCCACCTTGCTTGTAGCCAATGCCATCCTTCACATGTGGTCGTCTTGCATTGGTGTATGGGCCTCTTGCATACTCAGCCTTGGCATCATCAATGGCCTTCGTCTTCTTTTGTGCTTGTTCTTCAAGCACTTGTACTTGCTTCTTCAAGTCGTTGATGATCTTGACGTTTCTTGTGCAAGCTTCAACATCAATCTTGTGGCACCTAGCACACTCATTGCTAGATGAGGGGCAAGATGAAGATTGAGAGGAAGTAGTGTTACACTTAATTTCCTCAAATTGCACTTTAAGAGATTTGTGATCCTTTTGCAATTCATCACACTTCTCTTGAAGTGACGCATTTGTGACTTTAAGTGTCACACTATCTTTTTCAATCACTTTGAGAGACTTCACCAAGTCCTCATTTTTCTTCCTCTCAACTTCTAGGAGCTTCTCAAGTTCTAGCACCCTTTGCTTCTCTTGAACAAACATTTCCTATGTTTCTCAAGAAGCTCCCCTTGCCTCTCATTAGTCTCCTTTTCCTCGCTCAATGATGTCCAACAAGTCAAACATGTTAGGAATTTGAGAACTTCCATTGACATTTACCTTGGAGCCTTTTGCCATCGTGCACTTGTGCCCGGTGTCATCTTCATCATCCGTCAAGCTTCCAAACAAGGAGGTGTTGGTCGGTGTGAGTCCAATTGCAAGAGATGCAATGCCTCCCTTCTCTTCATCGGATTCCGACTCGGATGAGGAGGATGATTCATCGGAGTTCCATTCTTGCCCAATATGTGCTTCACCCCGACGGTACTTTCTATGCTTCTTGTACTTCTTGTCACCCTTCTTGTTTTGCTTGTTCTTGTAGTTCTCCGGACATTCCGCCATGAAGTGACCTTTGTCTCCACAATTGTAGCACTTGTTTTTGGCTTTCCTCAATTTGCTCTTGTCTTGATCATTCTTCTTGAAGCTTCTTTTTGACATGAGCTTGTTGAACCTCTTTACAAAGAGAGCCATATCATCATCACTATCATCATCGCTCTCCTCAACCACCTTCTTTTTCTTTTCTTGCTCGGCATTTAGAGCTAAATCACTTTTGCTCCCACTAGCTCGTTCCTTGTTCTTAAGCAAAGCATTGATCCTATTGCCTTGATCAATTTGCTGTTTTTGGGATAGCACCTTTCCAATCACTTCATCGGTGGTGAAATATCTAAAGCCACCTTTGTCTCTTATGTTGGACACTATGTTGGCATCCCATGATTGCAAGGCTTGTAGCAACCTTCTATTGACATCCAAATCCGACACCTTTTCTCCAAGTGCTCTTCTCTTGTTTAGTATCCTCATCATTCTTTCATGTGCTTCCTTTGGCCCTTCTTCCGACCTCATGACAAAGTAGTTAAACTCTTCTCTAAGCCCTTCTAGCTTAGACTCCTTTACACTATCAATGCCCTCATGAACTAATTCAAGCTTCAACCAAATTTGATGAGCATCCTCCAATCCGGCTATCTTCTCATACTTAGCGGGGCTAAGTGCGGACACAAGAGCACTCGCCGCCGTCACATTGCACCTTACATTGAACAAGTCTTGTGTGGTTGGCTTGCTTCTACATTCCCACAAGAATCCATTTTGAGTGACACTCCTCACATTTTGATGCATGGAATCCAAGTGTAGGAGCATCTTTGTTTTCCAATGATCAAAGTATTGACCATCGAAATATGGAAGTCTTTCGGAGCCGGGTCCAATGTGCTCATCCTTTCCATCACTATAGGTGTAGGGCATCTTGTTGTAGTGTATTGGCAACGCACTAAACACATCTCCATCCTTAGCAATTCCTTTTCCACTCTCATTTCTTGCCTTGAGAATTGCAACATCCGGTGAGTTTTCATTACCTACTTCACCGGTTGGTTTTGGTGGAGCATCACCACTACCACTACCACTAGTCGTTGCATCTTTGTCATTTTTCATCTTTATCTCCAAGCGGTGAGGCTTCAACGAAGATACCAGCTCCGATACCAACTGAAAGTCACCTAGAGAGGGGGTGAATAGGCGATCCTAAAAATTTCTGTGAAATAAGACTAAGACGAAAAACGTCAAATACCGGAACTTCCGTAGGGTACCGGAACTCCGGTGCAGGGTGAGAAATGCGGAATTAACCCTACACAATTCTAGTGATTTGCAAGAAAGAAAGCACAGCCCTATGCAATTCTAGAAATTTAAAAGCGCAAAGGGAAACTAACAAGCAACCTTGTAAACTAAACAACAAAGCGCTTAAGTAAAAGAGGGAGCACACGAGACACGGATTTTTCACCGAAGTTCAAGCCCACCAAGGACTCTACGTCTCCGTTGAGAAAGTCCACCAAGGACCGGGTTTCTTTCAACCCTATTTCTCCCTCAAGTCACCACCAAGGTTGAGCTTGAGTTTTCCACTATCAAAGCCCCTTTTGGGAAGGATAAAACAAACTTCTCGGGCGTCACCACACAAGTTGGGAGCTCACGAGCACGCCTAGCCGTCTAGGAGCTCAAATCTCCAAGAGTAACAAATCCAAATCGCAAACTTGACGGGAGTGAAGATGCTCAAGAATGGAATCAAGTCTCTCAATCTCTTGCATAAAGTCTCTCACTCGAATCCTAGCTCAAGGATGAAAATTTTGCTTTTGGAGAGGATTTGGAGTGAGTGGAGTGTGGCTCAAGTGTATTAGAGTTCGGAATGTGCAAGAGAGAATGAGTGATCGGTGGAGTGTGGCTTATGTACCATAGCTCCAAAAAGAGCCGTTGGCCTGTCCGAACGACCCGCACCGAACTTTCGATGACATATCGGAACTTCCGGTATGGTCGATTAGGGTTAGATCTGGATTTCTCGGCCCGCACCGGAACTTCGGTGGTGTACCGGAACTTCCGGTACGTAGGTTTAGGGTTTGAAAATGGGGCCGCACCGGAGCTTCCGGTGTCCTATCGGAACTTCCGGTATGGCATTCCGAGAGCTCAAACTCTCGTTAGCCCACCGGAACTGCCGGTACCGGACCGGAACTACCGGTATGGCATTCCGGACAGCTCAAACTCTCTGTTAGCCTACCGGAACTTCCGGTACCATAGACCGGAACTTCCGGTATGGCATTCCGGAGAGCTCAAACTCTCTGTTAGCCTACCGGAGCTTCCGGTACCGGGGACCGGAACTTCCGGTATAGCTTTCTAGATGTTGACGCCGGTTTTTTGACCAAGGGACCCATTGTCAACGACTATAGGTCAAAAGAGGGCCGGTGGGCAGAAGTCCGACGGCCGCTTGGGCGAGTAAAGGCGCGTCCCTCCCGGGAATCGTGCGCGGACGCCAACAGAAGAGCATAACATTGATGGGCCCGGCCCACATTGTAAAATTAGAAATAATAGTTTAATTTTGGAAAAAGATCCTAGTCGAGTTAGGAAATCGGCCCGAAGAGGGTCCGAGTAGGATTCTTTGTGCCGAGTATAAATACATACTCCGATGTAACATGTAAACTCGATTCACATCCAATACAACTTTCGGCGTATCGCCAAACCCTAATTTTCTCGTCAAGTCTTTACTGTTTTCGCGCGGGGATCTTCGGGGCTCCGGTCGACAACAAGTTGGCTTGACAAGGTAATTATGTTGTCTAGTTCTCGCGTATTGTTCGTAATTAGATGGCTTAATTGCTAGTTATCCGGCGACTAGATCTGTTCTCGATCGGCGTAGTGAGTATCGGCCGGGATGAGTCAAGTTGACCTCGGTCCGGGCTCGTGGTGGAGGTAGTTTGATTTGTCCTGTCTCCCCGTTCCAGCCTTTGCTCACAACGCCGATTGGCTCGGATCCGGTCGTTCGAGTCACGGTAGCCACTATGAGAATGTTGACGCCGGTTTTTGACCAAGGGACCCATTGTCGCCGACTATAGGTAAAAAGGGGCCGGTGGGCGGAAGGCCGACGGCCGCTTGGGCGAGTAAAAGGCGCGTCTCTCCCGGGAATCGTGCGCGGACGCCAACGGAAGAGCACAACATTGATGGGCCCGGCCCACGTTATAAAATTAGAAATAATAGTTAGTTTTGGAAAAAGGATTCTAGTCGGTTAGGAAATCGGCCCGAGGAGGGTCCGAATAGGATTCTTTTGCCGAGTATAAATACATACTCGGATGTAACATGTAAACTCGATTCACATCCAATACAACTTTCGGCGCATCGCCAAACCCTAATTTTCTCGTCAAGTCTTTACTGTTTTCGCGCGGGATCTTCGGGGCTCTGGCCGACGACACGTTGGCTTGACAAGGTAATTATGTTGTCTAATTCTCGGCGCATTGTTCGTAATTAGATGAATTAATTGCTAGTTATCCGGCGACCGGATCTGTTTTCGATCGGCGTAGTGAGTATCGGCCGGGATGAGTCAAGTTGACCTGGTCCGGCTCGTGGTGGAGGTAGTTTGACTTGTCCTGCCTCCCCAGTCCAGCCTTTGCTCACGGCGCCGATTGGCTCGGATCTGGTCGTTCGAGTCACGATAGCCGCTATGAGAATTCTTTTACATTTTGGCCGATTCGATCGTGCAGATTCAGTTGACGTGTCCCGTGTTTGCCTTTGCGATAGTTGACTTGTCCTAGGCGCATGCAGCCGATTGGCTAGGGTGTAGACTTACTTTCATAGTTAAGACGTTTATGATTGTGTTTGTCCTGAATCGGCCGGGCGTGCGCGGTCGTTAGACCTGGTCCAGCCGCGTGCCATCGCTTGACTTGTCCTGTTGGAGCGACCGGTCGATTTGGGATCTGTGTGGTTGTATTTGTCTTACTCGTTCTTTCGGAGTGTTTAGCCGATTGCTTATCACGTTCATTAGCTGTTTTATGTTCAATTAGTACCAAATCTGTTAAAGCTGCTTTTGGACCCGAGTTATTAGTACGATTTCATTGATCATCATTATACATTTAGATAGATCTAAATAATTCACTACTATAATCAATGGCAAAATTGGCCGGATGCCTGATCGGCCGATTTACTGATCCGATTGATGATTAAGCCATCTTCTTACTACCAAATTAATCACATCCCATCAATAATTACCTTGTTTACATTTTATCCGATAACGCACCCTCGCAAAATCTTAATGATGTGATCGTTTACCGACGGAATCGGCTGCTAGCCACCGATCGCATGTTATAGCGTCGGCCGATTTCGTATCGTTTGTATTGCAGTTCGTTTGCCTGGCATTTAATACATAAATGGATGGGCCGTGCTGCTCCCAGTTGATGGCCGATTTTGTCTATCTTACGCCAGAATCGGCCACGGCTGCACATCGGTCTATCTCGGGCCGATGACCTGGAATTTTACACCTTTTATTGTCTTTGTTGGTTTGCAGGAAAACCATCCGCACGCACCAGCGCACACGAACATTGGCGAGCCGAACCGGTCCGTTGGGAGCACAGGACCCTGCATCAGCTGGGGTTTCGGTGGACTCTCCGGACGACGGTGTGTCGGCGACTTTTGACGTCAACACACTTTTTGGCACGCCCAGTGGGACCAAAGCAACCAAGATCAAGATGTCGTACATGCAGGCAGTCGGGAGGACGGAACACCAATGGTCGATGCGGAGAATCGGCCGATTTTCGTTCCAGTCCCTCTCAGGACGGATGGCAAAGGCCATGGGGAAGTTTCGATGACAACACACTTTCGGCCTGGGGAAGATGACAACGGAACAAAAGCTGCAGTACTCAGGAGTACCTGGCCGAAGCAATGAAGAAGTACTTTCAAGCCTTGACAGTGACACGTGGCGAGTGGCCACGAAAGGGGACTTCCTCGGATTCTGCATCCGGAAGAATTAGATCAAATCAAAGCCCGAGACTCGCCGGATGCCAACCAACTCGGTGATATGGTCAACTCGTCCATTCACCAAGCCCTAATCAATCAATCGGGCGTGTTGACCAACACCATCGGGAATTTGATCAAGGACACGGTTGATGGCAGATCGCTATCGAAGGATATTCCGGACCTGCATACACTCAGCCTGTTGGCACTCTGTACGACCGATTCAGGGAATCGGCATCCGTAATACTACACCGCCAACAGGGTTTCAGCCCATGTATGGCATGCCACCTAACCTATGGCCTGGCAAGGACAATGCAAATGCGAGTACCAGTGCAACCCAGCCAAGCAAAGAGGATAACAGTGATCCCAAGAAGTCGGTAGCGAGAAGAGGGCAACGGGCAAGATGTACAACAGCCGGCTTCGAGTTGGGGGCACCAACCAATGTGGCGGCGGTCCCGCAGATGGCACAACAGCCCAATTTCTTCTACGTACCAAATACCGGCCCGAGTAGAATTGAGAACTCACCCACTATAGTACGGCCGATGTCCGGTATTCCACGACCGACCGCATCGGCCGGGGGACATGGATTCATGATCGGACGGCCGATCCAATCGGCCATGAATTATGGAATCGCTCCGCAGTACATTATTCCCGGCTACTAGCACTGGGATTTCCGGAACGGACGGTTGATACACCCAACCGGGGGACAGCCCAACACAGCTTATATGACGGGGACCGGATCGGCGATCGCTGAACCCGGTGATATGAATAACCTCATGGCTAAGATCGCCGATATGATGAAAGATCGGTTCGATTTGAAGCCTAAGGAGAAAAGTGCATTGTATCGGCGACCTTACCCTCGATCGGATGGATTCCGTGGCTTTACCCAATAAGTATAAAATTCCTGAGTTTTCCAAGTTTTCCGGGCAAGATAACACATCAACTATGGAGCACATCAGCCGGTATGACGCACAGCCTTGGTGAGGCGTCTACTCGGGAGGCTTTGCGGGTTAGGCTATTCCCACTGTCGTTGTCCGGATCGGCCTTTTCATGGTTTGCTTCACTGTCGCCTCGGTTCTATTCGAGTTGGGCCGATCTCGGAGAAAAGGTTTCACTCATACTTCTTCACGGGCATTACCGAGCTTAGTTTGTCCGATTTAATGGCGATGAAACAGAAATCGGGAGAATCGGTGACCGATTATATACGGAGGTTCAGGACTCGAGGGGACGATGCTACAATCCGAACCTCGACAGAGCAACAGCTTGGCCGAGATCGCTTATGCGGGGCTATTCTCCAACATCAAAGAAAAGTTTACCCCACATGAGTTTGATGGGCTGGCGCAGCTGACACGTAGGGCGCTTGGCCAGAAGAAAATCTCCAGCTCACCAGGAATCGGCGGTATCGGGTAGCTTATGCTGATTTCGACAGTGAAGATGATGAAGAGGGAATTAATGCAGTTGAGTGGACTAATAATAAACGGCCGATATTTTCTCCGCATGTCAATCCTAAGGAGAGAAAATATGATTTTGATTTATCTAAGGCCGACGAAATATTTGATCAGTCGCTGCGGGAAAAGAAAATTCAGCTTTCACCTCATCACAAAATTCCTACGCCGGAGGAATTAAAGAAAATGGCTAAGTGGTGCAAATGGCATGGAAATTCACATCATAACACCGTTGATTGTTATGCTATGAGAGATGAGATCCAGAAAGCTGTTGACGAGTGGGATATTGCGAGCAGCCGATGTGAAGAAGAAGATGAAAGTTGATGGGCACCCTTTCCCTGCTAATACAATGTACATCAATACCATCGGTGGTGGATCAGCTGGTTTCATACGCCGATATGAGAGGAAGAGGGAGAGGGAAGAAGGAGATCAAGTGGCACGTGAACAGGAATCTCTCAATCAAAGCCAGCAGTACGAGCAAAGCGTGATCCGCCGAGAAGATTTTGACCCACACCGGGATTGTCCTTTCTTTCAGATCTGCTGGGACCGAAACATGAAGCTTCCATCCATCGAGAACTGTCCGAGTGCACTCGGCCGGGAAGAGTATCGTGACGTCGGGTCGTCAAGTTACCGGGGACGGCCGATTGGTCGCAACTATGAATCTCGACAATCGGCCCCCGGAAGAGCAATCGACTACGATCATGGATATAATGAACGAAGACACGTAGTGCCAAAGAGAACCTCTCGTTCACGATCGACCGGGGCCAATCAATGATGAAGAAGAGTTCGATTACCAATACCATGAAGATTCGAGAGGTGATCAAACGGAGAACGAAGGTCAATGGTGCCCCGGTGGTTTGCTCAACAAAACCCAAAAGAGGAGGCTTCAAAGAATGCGTTGTCGGGAAATCAAGGGTAGACGCCATTACGAGAGATGACCAAGATAATGAGCCCAAGCCCAAGAGGCAATGGAGGCCGAAAGTGCGGTCTCGAGTGGTCCGGGCTGAAGCCGCGAGTAAATATGATGTCACCGATGCCCGGGATTGTCGGATCGGCCGATGAAAATTCGGCTGAAGAAGAACCAGTTGGGGAAGCTTCGGAGATTCCGTGGACGCCGGAATCAGCGGTATTTGATAAGCCGGTCAACTCGATCATTTGCACCTCAAGGCATTATACATTAGCGGCTATGTCAATGGGTCGCCGATGAGGAAAATGTTGGTCGACGGAGGAGCGGCGGTCAACGTCATGCCGATTACTACATACCGCAAACTCGGGAAAACGCCGGAAGAAATGATGAGGGCTAATCCGACGCTCAAGGATTACAGCGGGAGAAGCCAAGATGTGCGTGGGGCCGCAATAATGGAGATCACTGTGGGCAGCAAAACCATACCCACCACTTTTTTCATCATTGACGGGAAAGGTGCATACACAACTTTGTTAGGAAGAGACTGGATTCATGCCAATTGTTGCATCCCCTCAACCATGCACCAGTGTTTGATTCAATGGGTCGGCAACAAGGTCGAAATCGTGCGGGCCGATAAGTCCGTAACCATTGCAACCGCCGATTTCGAGTTTGCCGGACTAGAGAGCTTGCCTTGTTTATCGGGCACGTATTGGGATGCGGAGGCCATAAACATCACGAGATGATGGAGTTATTGTGACCGGGGGTCGGGTACCCCGGCTGCTCCGATGGGCCCCACAGGAGAATTGACGGACAATCGGCCGATCGATATACACACCGAAGACATGGCGAGTCGGCCGATTGATGAACCGGAAGACGGGAAATTAGGCCACGGTTTTGTGTCGGCCGATGAATTAGAAGAAGTGGATATAGGGGATGGAGACAAGCCTCGGCCGACATATATTAGCAAGAAATTGTGTAAAGAAGTAAGAGATGAATTGGTGGCCTTATTGGAAGAATTTAAGGATTGTTTTGCTTGGGATTATAGCGAGATGCCTGGACTCAGCCGATCGATTGTTGAACATCGGTTGCCCACTAAACCCGAATATCGACCATATAAGCGTGGGGCTCGGAAGATTGACCCTAGGTATTATGAAGCCGTCAAAGAAGAGATTATCGGATTGTATGAAGCCGGCTTCATCGGGCCATGCCGATATGCGGAGTGGGTTTCTAGTATTGTGCCGGTGGAGAAGAAAAATGGAAAGATGCGGGTCTGCATTGACTTCAGGAATTTGAATAAGGCAACTCCGAAAGATGAGTATCCAATGCCAAACGCCGATTTGTTGGTTGATGCAGCCGCCGGCAACAAGATTTTGAGCTTTATGGATGGAAATGCTGGGTATAATCAGATTTTTATGGCCGAGGAAGATATATCGAAACGGCGTTCGGATGCCCTGGGCGTTGGGATTATATGAGTGGGTTGTTATGACCTTCGGCTTAAAAAATGCTGGTGCCACGTATCGGAGGGCCATGAATTTTGTATATCACGATTTGATCGGCCGATTGGTGGAAATTTATATTGATGATGTCATGGTGAAATCGGGATCGGTTGGAAGTCATGTGGCTGATCTCAGGGAAGTGTTGAGGAGGACAAGACAATACGGATCGAAGATGAACCCGCTCAAGTGTGCGTTTGGTGTCTCAACTTGGACAATTTCTGGGGTTTATTGTGCATGAAAAGGGAATTGAAGTCGGCCCTAAGAGTATTGATTCTATCGGAAAGTTGGAACCGCCGACGAACAAGACGAAGCTCCAGTCCCGATCGGCAAGATTAATTTTATTAGGCGATTTATCTCAAACTTGTCCGGCCGACTTGATGTGTTTACGCCATTATTGAAGCTCAAGGCCAGTCAAGAGTTTCAGTGGGAGCCGATCCATCAAAAGGCTTTAGAAGATATCAAGAAATATTTGGTGTCCCCACCGATGATGGTTCCGCCAAAGTCGGGCACACCCTTTAGGTTATACTTATCGGTCGATGATAGGTGCATCGGCTCGAGCATTGACTCAAGAGCAGGAAGGAAAAGAGCGGGTCATATTTTATCTCAGCCGCAAGACCGATTGATGCAGAAACACGGTATCCGGAAGTGGAAAGGTTATGTCTCTGTCTCGTATTTTTCATGCACGAAATTAAGGCATTATCTGTTGGCCGAAGAATGTATTGTCGTTTGCCAGGCCGATGTCGTAAAGTATATGCTATCGGCTCCGGTCCCCAAAGGCCGGTTGGGCAAATGGATGTTGGCAATTGCGGAGTTTGATTTAGGCTATGAATCGGCCAAAGCAGTGAAAGCGCAAGTATTGGTTGATTTAGTGGTGCAACACGGTGAACACTCGGCCGGATATGTTGAACCGGTGCCATGGACGATGTTCTTTGATGGTTCGATTTGCAAAGAAGGAAGTGGAATCGGCTTGGTTGTTGTGTCGCCTCGGGGGCAGTACGTGGATACTCTATTACAGTGGAGGCGTACACCAACAACCAAGTCGAATACGAGGCGATATTGAAAGGATTGGAATTACTCATCGATGCCGGGGCTGATTTTGTGGAAATTTTCGGGGATTCCTTGTTGGTTGTGAGTCAGCTGGCCGATGAGTATGAGTGTAAAGATGAAATATTGTTGCAATATCATAGAAAGTGCCAGAAGTTAATGAAAAGGTTCAAGTGTGTTAAAGTCAGCCATATACCAAGAGAGCAGAATTTTGAAGCAAATAACTTGGCTCAGCTAGCGTCCGGATATCGGCTCGCCGAAAACAGCTTAGAGATAGCTGATATTGAAGAAGCCGATTGGCGTACGGAAATTCGAAAATTTTTGAGCAATCCATCCCAACCTACAGATAAGAAGATAAGATATAAAGCTTTGAAGTATGTTCTGTTGGATGATCGACTATTTTTCAAGACAATTGATGGGGTGCTTCTCAAGTGTATTGATGACACCGAGGCAAAAGTGGTAATGAGCGAAGTACATGATGGGATTTGCGGAACGCATCAATCGGCCCATAAGATGAAGTGGCTGCTAAGGCGAGCTGGTTATTACTGGCCGACAATGTTGGCCGATTGTTTCAAATATTACAAAAGTTGCCAAGACTGCCAGAAATTCGGGCCTATACAGAGGGCGCCGCGTCGGCTATGAATCCGAGTAATCAAACCTTGGCCGTTCGGAGGTTGGGCTATGGATATGATCGGCCAAATAAATCCAGCATCGAGCAAAGGGCATCAGTACATATTGGTAGCTACAGATTACTTCACAAAATGGGTTGAAGCAGCACCCTATCGTAAAGTTTCGACGGCCGACGTGATAACGTTTGTTAAAGAGCATATTATTTATAGGTTTGGGATTCCGGAGACAATCACAACAGATCAAGGATCAGTATTCACGTCGGACGAATTTCAATCTTTTGCTGATGAGATGGGAATTAAGTTGATTAATTCATCGCCGTATTATGCCCAAGCCAATGGACAAGCTGAAGCGGCGAATAAGAGTCCGATCAAGTTAATCAAGCTGAAAATACAAGAGTATCCTCGTAAGTGGCACATGAAATTGATGGATGCTTTGTGGGCTTATCGTATGTCACGGCATGGAGCTATGCAAGTTGCGCCGTATCAGCTGGTATATGGGCACGAAGCCGTACTGCCATGGGAGATAGCTATCGGCTCCGGAAGGATTGAGTTGCAACAAAAGCTTTCGGCCGATCAGTACTACGGATTGATGATGGATGAATTAGAAGGTGTAGTACAAAATCGGCTGGATGCATTGGAAAAAATAGAGCAGAATAAAGCAAGGGTCGCCCGCCATTATGATAAGAAGGTTGTGCATAAACAGTTTAAAGAGGGCGATTTGGTCCGGAAGCTTAGGATGCCGATCGGTGTGAAGGACAATCGGTTTGGTAAATGGTCGCCTAATTGGGAAGGACCTTATTTGATTAGCCGATCGGCACCGGGTAATGCATATATTTTGAAAGAGTTAGAAGGGGAAGAATTCGGCCGAGCACTTAATGGAAAGTATCTCGAAGCAGTATTATCCTAGTATTTGGATTAACTCATAGTGTTCGGCCTAAAAGAGACTACAGCCGATGTCGATGCACATCGCCTTGAGACGGCCGATATTAAGAGTATCGCCCTTAGCCCAAAAAAATATATGAAAGTAAGACAGAGGAAGTCACCGATAAATTAGCCGATGTTTGAACATCGCCTTCGGATGGCCGATATGATTGTATATCGTCCTTAGTGCAAAAAATGTTTACAACCAAAACTTTGTTCAAAGTCCTATTACACCTAAACATAGTTAACGGCCTCGGCGCGGGACGGAAGTCTTGGACAGCAGATAGTGCGCGGGCCAGCGTGGTGTCGAGTTTGGCCATGACCAATAGGTCATCCTCGATGGGGCCAACATCAGCTTGCGCCGCGGCGACCATCTTCTCGGCCGTTTGAATGGCTTCGTCCGTCGTCTTCTGCCGAGCCGCCACATCGGCCGACAACCGAGCAATAGTAGCTTCCAAGGCCGCCGCCGCCTCCTCCTTGAGAGCCGGCGATGCTCTCAAATCGGCAATCTCCTGGTTGATTGCTTGCAGTTCATCCTGCCGATTTGAGAGTTGCTCTTGCATCTCCCGAGTCTTCCGGACCTCCTCCTCGGAGCGCTTGATGGAGTTATCGGCGAGTAACGCAGCTTGCTGCTGCTCCGCATGGCGAGCCAAACGCCGCCGGGCACGAGTGAAGTCCATTTGCCGATACTCCATGTATGCCACGCGATGCGAGCATCGCGCACATCCTCCGGGAGTTCAGTCCGGACCTCCAAGTATCGGGCCCTTATGGGTTGTGCGTCGGCCACCAAACGAGTCAATAGAAGAGGTCTCAAGCTCGCGCGCGATTTCGGCCATGGTGGTAAGACTAGAAGCAGATACCAAAATCGGCGCGGAACGAGGGAAGCTGAGCGCCTGGAATACCAAGGAGAATAAGATGAAGTTAATAATCGAAGCAATCAAGAAAATAAAAGGGAGATAGTAAAAACAAACCCGCGAAGCGTCGATGCGGAGCGGCCGGACGTCTATCGGCTGGGCCATTGAACCTACGGGTTCGTGTGTTTCAATCAGCTCTCGGCCGGCCGATCCCCTTCACCAGCGAGCATCCTCGGAAGCAGCATCGGGCACATGGCCAGCTTGTTCAACTTCGGCGGGCTCATCGGCAGCGGTGCTTTTGGGAGAAGCCGCGGGTGACACACGGCCAGCTTGTTCGGTTTCAGCGGCGACCTCGAAGACGCGAGGCCGATCCAAGAAAGTTGAGCTCTCCGCAAGATTTGGATCGGCCTGGCTTGATACAACCGCCGGTTCCGGAGCTACGGGGCTCGGCCTTTCGGGTGTCGGCGTCCTGGTCCGGGGGAGTTGATAGGCGGATCGGCCTATCGGGCGTTGGTGTCCGGGCCCGAAGAGGAAGAACCGCCGATTCCTCGCTAAGAAATAGTTAGACAGCATATAAAGTGAAAAGGAATCGGCAATCATGCAATAATAACTCGACGCGGCGGAGATGGTTCGCTGAAGTAGTCCGGGTCGGACGGGCGCGCAGGCTGCTTTAACGGCGCGCGGTGGCGCTTCGGGGCTTGAGTCGGCCTTGCGGCCGGCACATTAGCCTTCCTCTTTCGATGGCGGCCGTTTTAGTCTTGGCCGTGCGGGCAGCTGGTGCCCTCGACTCATCGCCGCAAAAGCTTGGGCGGGAGTGCGATCGGTGAAGCCGATATTTGGAGCAATTGGGCTCGGCATCAAGTATGCAATTGGCCGGCCATCGATACTCGGGTCGGCGGCTCCTCCGTGTCCGATCGAAAAGGAATATACAAGGGTGAGCATTTGGAGCGGCCGATTTCGTCAACAAAATCGGCCTTATAAAAATAAATCGGCTACACGTACCTCGGCGAAAGCTTCCGTCGAGACTAAGCCGGAGAAGAAGGAGGCGGTGTTCCGGCCGCGGAGGTGCCGGTTCCATTCGCCCCACCAACGGTCGAAAAGGCGGGTACTCCGAGGCACCGGGAAAATCCGGTTAAGTCGCCGGTGATGACATCGGCGGTGCGGCCGACGAGCCAATTCCACCGGATGGCGTTGTCGACGACAGATCGCGCCTTTATTTGCCCCACATAGAAGAGACCGGGGGCAACCGGCCGAAACCGAGTTGGCGGGCCGCCACCGACGGGTGGTAGAACTCATAGGAGCAGAAAGCCTTGCTCCCGGCAATGAGTCCCGTCGGCAGCGGACAGGGCGGAGGCAGGTGGTAAAGATCTTGACCGCTTCCGCGTCGGCCGTCGGGAAGGTGGGGTCGATCAGGAAAGGAGTGTCATACCCCTTCTCGAAGAAATCAATGTACGGGTACCAATCCGTACTTTCGTTGTTGAGGCCTTTGTAGAGGGCGGCGAACCAATATGCCAAGGTGTCATCCGACATGGCCGCCCCGGTGCCATGGACAACGCTTCCCGAAAGAGATACATCGGCTGGATCCGGGTGTGGCCGATTCGGCATGATTGCCGGGGAAGGTGAGGACACCGAGGTCCGGATCGATGGCCTTGGCGGTATGAAGGGACAACCACATTTGGATGAACCACCAAGGGCCTCCCGGGTTCTTGACTGATCGGCCGGAGCGCAACTCCACCGAGACCTGGTGAAGGAGGAGGTAGGCCGATCCCGGAAGATACTTGCCCATAGGAAGGGCATAGCCGTCGGCCGATACATCGGCCATCGGCAGGAAGTTGTTTGTGGGGCTTACGCTGACCCCACGGAAGAAAAAGTGGTCAAGCCACATGTTGAGGAAGGCGACGTGCTCGCGGCGATCGACCGAGCCGTGCCCTTTGTTGTAGGTCCGGATATAGACCTTCCAACCCCTGGTGTCCTTGGGATTGATCCGGTGGGTGGACTTGATGCGGATGGCGTCCGGGGTGGCCTCCGCCGTGATATTCAAATCGGCCAACATGACCGTGTCCAGGAGGGTCATGGTAGCCGGCCGTGCCCGAACATGAAGCGATTCGGGGCATCCGACCGGAGATAAGAAGCGGCCGCTAGCAATGGTTCGTTCTTGTGGTGATCGGCTAGAGAGAGTTTGATGGCATGGGCGATGCCGATATTGGCCCAACCTTGCCGATAGGCGGCCGATACCCGGTTATACCAATCCCGCCACCCTGCGACAGAGTCGGCCATGACCTAAAGCTACTCGGACCACTCGGCCGATAATGGAGATTGTTGCCGAAACGGGACCCGGTTCGTTTCGGCACGGATGAGATCCGTGGGGTCCGGATCGCCCATGGGGCCCAAGAAGAAATGGGTCGGGATGTTAGAAGGGATGACGATTCGGTTCCGGATCTCCTAAAAACAAGGAATAGGGCTAAAATGAGAAACAAGACGGAAAGAAGATAGATTGTGAAAATGAACAAGAACAAGAACACAAAGAAAATTGCAAAAGTAGAGAAGAGGGATGCCCGAATGTACATTACCTCCGGAACGGCGTTGGTGGTGGCGACGACTCGGTCGGCGGCGGCGGCAGCAGCAGCAGCAACGAGTGGGATTCATGGTCACCGGGAGAAAAACGACGGCGGCGCGGTGGGAAGTTGAAAAGGCTCGAAAAGGGCAAAGGTCGCTAGAGCAGGGGAAGATGAAAGCCAAAGGAGAGGAAACAGATGGGAAATGACCAGGGGTAACCCCGGCTTTTATGAAGAGGTGACGGGCAAGAAACCGGCGCAAGAAAAGAGGATAAATCAGTCCGACGCATGCGTTGCATACCCCGGACCGGGGGACATGTGTTGACGCCGGTTTTTGACCAAGGGACCCATTGTCGGCGACTATAGGTAAAAAGGGGCCGGTGGGCGGAAGGCCGACGGCCGCTTGGGCGAGTAAAAGGCGCGTCTCTCCCGGGAATCGTGCGCGGACGCCAACGTAAGAGCACAACATTGATGGGCCCGGCCCACGTTATAAAATTAGAAATAATAGTTAGTTTTGGAAAAAGGATTCTAGTCGGTTAGGAAATCGGCCCGAGGAGGGTCCGAATAGGATTCTTTTTGCCGAGTATAAATACATACTCGGATGTAACATGTAAACTCGATTCACATCCAATACAACTTTCGGCGCATCGCCAAACCCTAATTTTCTCGTCAAGTCTTTACCGTTTTCACGCGGGGATCTTCGGGCTCCGGTCGACGACACGTTGGCTTGACAAGGTAATTATGTTGTCTAATTCTCGGCGCATTGTTCGTAATTAGATGAATTAATTGCTAGTTATCCGGTGACCGGATCTGTTTTCGATCGGCGTAGTGAGTATCGGCCGGGATGAGTCAAGTTGACCTGGTCCGGCTCGTGGTGGAGGTAGTTTGACTTGTCCTGCCTCCCCGGTCCAGCCTTTGCTCACGGCGCCGATTGGCTCGGATCTGGTCGTTCGAGTCACGATAGCCGCTATGAGAATTCTTTTACATTTTGGCCGATTCGATCGTGCGGATTCGGTTGACGTGTCCCGTGTTTGCCTTTGCGATAGTTGACTTGTCCTAGGCGCATGCAGCCGATTGGCTAGGGTGTAGACTTACTTTCATAGTTAAGACGTTTATGATTGTGTTTGTCCTGAATCGGCCGGGCGTGCGCGGCCGTTAGATCTGGTCCAGCCGCGTGCCATCGCTTGACTTGTCCTGTTGGAGCGACCGGTCGATTTGGGATCCGTGTGGTTGTATTTGTCTTACTCGTTCTTTCGGAGTGTTTAGCCGATTGCTTATCACGTTCATTAGCTGTTTTATGTTCAATTAGTACCAAATCTGTTAAAGCTGCTTTTGGACCCGAGTTATTAGTACGATTTCATTGATCATCATTATACATTTAGATAGATCTAAATAATTCACTACTATAATCAATGGCAAAATTGGCCGGATGCCCGATCGGCCGATTTATCGATCCGATTGATGATTAAGCCATCTTCTTACTACCAAATTAATCACATCCCATCAATAATTACCTTGTTTACATTTTATCCGATAACGCACCCTGCAAAATCTTAATGATGTGATCGTTTACCGACGGAATCGGCTGCTAGCCACCGATCGCATGTTATAGCGTCGGCCGATTTCGTATCGTTTGTATTGCAGTTCGTTTGCCTGGCATTTAATACATAAATGGATGGGCCGTGCTGCTCCCGATCGATGGCCGATTTTGTCTATCTTACGCCAGAATCGGCCACGGCTGCACATCGGTCTATCCGGGCCGATGACCTGGAATTTTACACCTTTTATTGTCTTTGTTGGTTTGCAGGAAAACCATCCGCACGCACCAGCGCACACGAACATTGGCGAGCCGAACCGGTCCGTTGGGAGCACAGGACCTCGCATCAGCTGGGGTTTCGGTGGACTCTCCGGACGACGGTGTGTCGGCGACTTTTGACGTCAACGAGAGAATTCTTTTACATCTTGACCGATTTGACTGTGCAGATTCGGTTGATGTGTCCTGTGTTTGCCTTTGCGATAGTTGACTTGTCCTAGGCGCATGCAGCCGATTGGCTAGGGTGTAGATTTACTTTCATAGTTAAGGCGTTTATGATTGTGCTTGTCCTGAATCGGCCGAGCGTGCGCGGCCGTTAGACCTGGTCCGATCGCGTGCCATCGCTTGACTTGTCCTGTTGGAGCGACCGGTCGATTTGGGATCTGTGTGGTTATATTTGTCTTACTTGTTCTTTCGGAGTGTTTAGCCGATTGCTTATCACGTTCATTAGCTGTTTTATGTTTAATAAGTGTCAAATTTGTTAAAGCTGCTTTTGAATCGAGCTATTAGTATGATTTTATTGATCATCATTATACATTTAGATATATCTAAATAATTCATCGTTATGACCAATGGCAGAATCGATTGAACACCCGATCGGCCGATTCACGGATTTGATTGATGATTAAACCATCTTCTTGCTATCACACGAATTACATCCTATTAATAATTACCTTGTTTACATTTCATTCGATAATGCATCACCGCAAAGTCTTAATGATTTGATCGTTTACCGACGAAATCGGTCGTTAGTCACCGATCGCTCGTTATAGCGTCGGCCGGTTTCAGTATCGTTTGTATCACAGCTCGTTTGCCTGGCATTTAATACATAAATGGATGGGCCGTGCTGTTCCACGTTTATGGCCGATTTTGTCTATCTTACGCCATAATCGGCCACGGCTGCACATCGGTCTATCCGGGCCGATGACCCGGAATTTTACACCTTTTATTGTCTTTGTTGGTTTGCGGGAAAACCATCCGCACGCACCAGCGCACACGAACATCGGCGAGTTGAGCCGGTCCGTTGGGAGCACAGGACTCTGCGTCGGCCGGGGTTTCGGTGGACTCTCCGGACAACGGTGTGTCGACGACTTTTGACGTCAACACTAGAGAGCTCAAGGCTCTCCGAGTGCCTACCGGAACTTTCGATACCACACCGGAACTTCCGGTGGGTCCCGAAAGAATAGGCTTGGGATGGTTTTTCTTGCATTTTTGCTAAGATTGTGATTTGCATCGCTCTTTATAGTACGGCAACCCTATGACTCAAAGCAAAGATAAAACAAGAAGCAAGCTTTGAGATAGGTCTTCTCCAATTTCTTGTTCATTGTATTTCTCATTTCTTTTCTTCTTTTTTATCATACTTGCTATGCTTTCATGTTCTTTGGATGTTCACTACCACATTCTCATGAAAACATTAGTCCAAATTTAATTGTATTGATATCAATCATCCAAAATAAAATGAGGGGCCTAGATGCACTTTCACTGGCATAATAGAGGTTTTAGTCATCGAATAGTGATGGAATCACCGACCTGTGGGTAAAGTTGTGCAACCTCTACAGAGTGTAAAAACTGTTATTAACAGCCGTGTTCACGGTCACGAACGGCTCTGGATCCTCACGAGAACTAGAGGGATGGTTTGGGTGGAGTAACCCTTAGGAAGCTACAAGCGGGGTAATTTGTAGTGAGGTGGGCTGCAGATGGGGTAATCCGTAGTGTGGTTACTGTAAGTGGAGTAGCTTATAGTGGTTGATAGGTGGGGTAACTCTGTTGGTGCTTTTATCACATAGTAAATAGGTTGTTTAATTAACTTGACTAGTATAGGTGCTTCTATTGCAAACCCTGTGTCGGCTTTCCTTTTTATACAGCTTGCATGTCATTTATTTCCCACACTTGTTGAGTACTACATGTACTCACTCTTGCTATTTCCTGTTGCAATACACTATTGCTGCTCGAAGCCGAGAGGAAGTACATTGATGAAGACTACTACTAGGCGTGTGTTTCCCCGGTTGATTGCCCGTGGCGTATGGAGTCTTCCGCTGAGTTTGGTTTAGTCCTTTGAGACATTTATTCAGGTCATGTAATAAAATAAAGATACGATTGAGACGATGTAATAAGTTATACTATGGCATTGGTTATACTTGTTATTTCACTATTGTCTCTATATGTGTGATAAATTGATCCTGGCACACATATAGTTATGCATTCGGTCTTGGCCTTAAGACTGGATGTGACAAAGTGGTATCGAGCCGTGTCGACCGTAGGACGCTAGTTTAGTTAGAGTCTTCATGTCTTAGCTTTAATTTGAAAATCTTATTCTCAAAATTATATATATTGCTTATAACTTGCTTATCTATACTCGTCTTGCTGCCTCTACTATCTTTTGTTTCTAAAAACATTTTACTAACCTCCTCTATTCAAAACTTTGTAGATGGCTCGTACTAAGATCACCCCGCGCAAGACAGGTGGTTGTTCGGCCCACACGCGTCCCTCGAGGGCACTCGGTTGGATGTACCAGCCCGCCATGGTGGCTCACTCCAATGGACTACACGCCGGCTACTACCCCAACACTCGTTGTATGTGCTTCAAGGGCTCGGCTTCCACGACGCCCCTCTCTACATTGGGACCAGGACAACGCTGCGTGAAAGAGGCTACCGGTGGAGGATGTCGGTGATCCTCTACCGCCGGTGCACGAACGACGGCATGCGCCGCACCCTTCGTGAGCAACACGCCACCGCCCCAAGATCTACCTTCGATGCTGGGATTCGCGATGCTGCTCGTCAAGCTCTTCTTGTGCTACGCGCCGGGAGGGACCTCAATATGCGCAACTCCAAGTATGCTCACTTCCCCTACGAGAGAGAGCTGCAGCTTGGACACTACGAGTGATGCCCACACCTGCAAGAGACACCGAGTGACGGACTTCGGGAGCAAGTGCGCCTCACTAGAGCTATGGACTTCATGCTTGATCGAGGCTTTGGATGAGATTGAAGATCTGCACCGCCGCAACGAGGAGCAAGAGGAGAGGATCATGTCTCTCCATGAGATGCTGAACTCGATGATGAAGAGGAAGAGGAAGACCCCGAGGAGGCACCACCATCACCCACCGTGCCGCCTAGCTCCCCTCCCCGCGGAGAGCTTCTTCGTTTGGCAGCTGCGCCACCCCCGCCACCTCCGAGGAGTAGTTGTCTAGGAGAGTCATCATTTAGGTCCATGAGGATAGGTCGAGTAGTTAATCGAGTTAGTTGAAGTTTACCGTCGATAGTTAGTCTTAGTCTTAGTACGTCCTCATGCTTGGTTTGCTACAACGTTTGGAGTGATGCTTGTCATTTGGATTTTTGCTTGAGTGTCGATGGGATGTAAGACATGTCTTACAACCATCCATTTATCATACATTAATGAGTTAATAAAGGATTAGTTTGGGTTATATTCTCTCTTGAGTTCTTTTACCTATATCCTTGTCACCTCTCGATATCATTGTTTATGCTCATTCTTAGCTATTTGTTTCTATCTCATGGAATATCTATCACTACTACAAAAGAAGCCTGTAATAACATCTCGTATTTTTCAGTAATAGCGGGCACAAAAAATTTCGCTATTACAAGTGCGTAGTCGCCGACGTCATCGTGGCCAACGCTATTGCGAGCTCCACTGTAATAGCGGTCGGTGATGACATCAGCGATGACCGATATTGAAAATAGCTAGTAATAGCGGGCGTAGTGACGTCATTGTTGATCGATATTGAAAAAAAGCCGATAATAGCGGGCATAGTGACATCATATTGAGCCCGATTTTACTATGCGCCTTCGGCCCAATTTGAAGCCCATATCAACCCGTCTCGTATATATAGTCGTAGGGTTTCAACAAATTGACTAAGTACCCAGCTCCTCCCGGCTCCCGTCTGCCGCCGCCTCCCACATTCCTCTCTCTCTCTCTCTCTCTCTCTCTCTCTCTCTCTCTCTCTCTCTCTCTCTCTCTCACCCGTGCCTTCACCATCGCCCGTCCCCGGTACGTCACCATCGCCGCACCTCCCGGCACGCCGCCGCCACCGGCCTCACCGGCGCGCCCCCATCACGCGGGCAGCCGCGAGCGGGCCGGATCCGACCGCCTCTTCGATGACGACGGCGCGGGCGGCCGCGAGTTCGCCGGATCCGGACGCCCTTCGACGTCGGCGGCGCGAGCGGCTACGAGATCGTCGGATCCGGTCGCCCATTTGACGTCGGCGGCGCCGGCGGGCACGGGCTCGCCGGATCCGACCGCCCCTTCGACGTCGGTGGTGCCGGCAGCCGCGGGCTCACCGGATTTGGCCTCCCCTTCGACGTCGGCGGCGTGGGCGTCCGCGAGCTCGCCGGATCCGGCCACCCCTTCGACGGCGGCAGTGCGGGCATCCGCGGGCTCGCCGGATCCAACCCCTTCTTCCGGAGCAGCGGATTCACGACGGCGATGATGAGCCGGTGCTGCTCGGGCGAGCGACGCAGCGTGGGCGATGGGCTCTCGGTGGGCCGGGCCTAAGGCGGGCTCGGTGCCACATGTTTCTTTTTTTTATTTTCCTGTACATTCAATAGTATCGGGCATTTTGCTCGATATTGCTTTTGCCCGAGCTGTAATAACGTTCGCACGATATCGGTCAAAATGCCCGATACTAGAGCATGTTTTTGCCCGCTATTGTAGGCTCGGATTCTAGTAGTGTATGTTGCCCTTTGATATGTCCAATTTCCTACAATTTTGCTCATCTCCTGCTTAATTCTTACTATCTTTTATTTTTCTTATACTTGTTGTTCTATTGCTACCTCCACCATGTCCTCGATTATCTTTACCATGATCATTTCCTTGTCGACCGTGCAAACATGACGTGAACTTTTCAATCCTGTTTGACTCAACAGATGGCGAGGCACAACAACAACAACAACAACGACGACAACGATGGGGATGCATCACCAGCACCCACTCGTGGAGCAAGTTTTGGCCATGCAAGCTCGGATCCTTCGGACCATGCAGCAGAACATGATCCGGATGTAGCAGAACTAGCGGAACCAGCAGAACCGAACAACGTGGCGCCAGCTCAGCCACCCGGGGACAAGTTGGGAGAGTTCCGGAGGACCAAACCGAGTGCCATTCTCGCAAGCTAAGGATCCTCTTGATGCTGATGACTGGCTGAAGACCATTGAGAACAAGCTGCTAGTTGTTCGAGTGCAACGACAGGGAGAAAGTGTTGTATGCTTCACACCAGCTTGAGGGCCCAGCTCGCTGAATGGTGGGAAGCATTGGTGAATGCTCATCAGGACCCGACTAATATCACTTGGCAGGAGTTTGTGACCAGTTTCGGGGCTCACCATGTTCCTCGTGGTGTCATGAAAGTCAAGAAGAAGGAGTTCCAGGACTTGGTGCAAGGCTCCATATCCGTTAGTGAGTATCCGCACCGCTTCACTCAGCTCTCACGCTATGGTCCAACCAAAGCCGGACCTATCGGGATGTCAAAGAGTGGGTCCGGCCTTCGATATGTCAAACCCTCGAGATCCCGTAAGTATCCCTCTCCTTATTTTCGAATTATGTTACATTTAATCTTTATCCTCTTATTCAAATTCAATTGTGTGATGCAGAAAATGGATAACTTCAGGAGTCACCCCCTCTTCCTCCTAATGATACTTGGGGGAGGACTATGTAGGCAATACCGCTCCTCTCGCTGTTCAAGCTGGTCTTACTCAAAGGACTTCGGACCGGTCGTATCCTCTGCCGCCCAGACATAGCTCCGAAGATATCCAAATCCGGAAAGGTGGTCCAAGCACCTAGTACGAAGAAACGTACTACTTTCTTAACTATCGGCGGACCCATCGCACCCTCTACTTCGCACCGAGCGATACGCGCACGGAGGCGCAAAAACTTGAAGATCGGCGAAAGGAAGAGGAAGCGATCGAGAGGGATCTCCAAGCCGCACTAGCTGCTTTCGAAGCCGCTACCGGAAAACCTCAAGGAGCCCCTCACCGACGGATTCTCCGGCCAACGTTCCCAAGAGATCCCGGTACGACATTCGGACCGGTCCTTCATCGGGTGGCGCAGGGGAACCGGTCTCATCGCCGCAAGTCCAACCAGCGGCAAAAAGGGCTACATAGGGCAACAAGTGAAGATACTCAAGGTCCCTCCAAGAAAATCAAGACTTCCATCGGCTTCAAGAAAGCCACTTCGTAAGTTTTCTGCATCACTCATCCTTTCCGAATCATTTTCATCCCGGTCTTATAGTGCTCGTCACTTTTTCGCAGAATCCCTTCTAATTTCCAAGCTAGCATAGCTAGCTTTCTATGAAATAAAGCTTCTACTCCTACGCCGACCGGTAGTGCTTCCACTACCCCTCTCGCTGCATCTCTAGCCGGCGCCAAGCCTTCGAAGCTCAAAGTGCGGCATCCGCAAAGGAAATCCCTGTCGCCTCCATCGTAGAAGCTTCATCCCAAGTGATCGAAGAACAAGTCATCAGCATCGGGAGCTTCATCCCAAGTGATCGAAGCGCAGCGCCCGGCCGGGTCTGTTGGGCTGGCTGGGCCGCACGGGGAAAGAGAGGGAAACGGGCCGCCGCGGAAGAGAAGAGGGAAATGGCCCACGCACGAAAAACAATTCGATTTGATTCATTCTTTTTCTCATCTTCCAAATTCAACCAAACCTCATCAAATTTTGAATTTAACTACGCCAAAATTTGGATTTGAATAATCTCAATTTTTTTATTTCTGATAAACACAGGCTGTTACGGATTGCTACGTGGTCAAGAAATGTGCTATCAAGGTTTGCTCCCGATGCCACTCCCTTTTGTGTGATGGGTTTCATTTTTGAGGAGATCGATCGACGCAGATGTCAACACCCGAATGACTCTCCCCTGTGCTCCATGGATTATGGCAATGATTGAGGGAGTCACAAAGTTGCACTTTGAAAAGGAGTGCAAACATCGTCCCTTGCAGCTCAAGCTCAAGGGTGGATCCAAGAAGAAGCGCAGCACCACCTCGCCTCCACCTCCCGTTGGCACATCCGGCGGTGCAGCCCCTCGCCGTGGTGGCTCTCCTACTTCCCGCATTATGGGAGCCCTCAAGTCCATATTCATTGTGTGCACCGGTAATGCTGTTGAGACGTACAAGAACAAGAAGCGCACCAAGAAGAATGCCCGATGCATGAAGAACTTTATGAGGGCACAAGGCGTGGAAGTATCCCCTCCCGGATCCGAGGAAGAGGAGGATGCACCTCCTCCGGTCTATCGGTGGCAGCTCGAGGACTATGCTCACTACTTTGGCGGTGACGGTGGCCAAAGCTCTCATGCCGCTCCAGTGGATGATGAAGAGGAAGAGGACTTTGGAGGTCAAGAAGGTCACAAAGAAGACGAGTTTGCCTCCGGCGATGACGAGTGATTTCCTCTCTTGCTCTCCTTCCTTTCTTCCTTTTTGGTGCCTTGATGCCAAAGGGGAGAGAGTGAGATATCACTATTAGCTTTCTCGTTGTGTTTCATCTCTTATCTTATTTGGAATTTATGGGAACTTTGTTTATGTATGAGACTTTGTGAGTTGGCTCTATTGTAATAGGGATAGTTTAATTTGTAGCAAACTATGTGCTTGAATGATGGACGATGGATGTTTAATGTTTTAATGTGTGGATTATCGTTATCAATTGTATTTGTGGCTTGCGTTATGTGGTATGTAGCTTTTGCGCATGTGTTGCTTTTATGCTTCACACTTACTCATGTCACTTGTGCACTTTATTTTTAAGCACCCCACAAACACAAAATATAGGGGGAGCTCTCTCACATGTTTGTGTGACCCCTACACCTCTTTAGGGGGAGCTCTGCTATATTTTGTTTATTTTGTTCTCTTGTTATTTGATATCCCTTATCCCTTTTTTAATTATTTGTCATCAATCACCAAAAAGGGGGAGATTGAAGATGCAACTAGCCCCCTAGTGGGTTTTGGTGATAAATGACAAAGAATTAAAAACTCTAATGTGTTATTGAGTGTATGTGCAGGATATCAAATGGATTATACCCACAATGTGAGAAAGTACACACCCCTCATTCGAAAGTGATCAAAGTACTCAAAAGCAAAAGCCTCAAGTTTAGATTTGTAGCTTTTTGAGTATAGGTGTGCCAAATTATTAAGAGGGGTGAAACGATCATACGTGCAGGGAAGAATGAGCTCTAGCTACTTTCAAACAACTTGGAACCCAAATACCAAAATCCAAAGATGAAAGTGCATCTAGGCCCCTCATTTTATTTTGGATGATTAATATCAATACAATTAAATTTGGACTAACGCTTTCATAAGAATGTGTGTAGTGAATATCCAAAGAACATGAAACTGTAGCAAGCACAATCAAAAAGGAGAAAAGAAATGTGAAATGCAATAAAAGAAGAATTTTGAAAAGCCATTTCTCAAAGCTTGTGCCTCTCTTTTATTCTTTGCTTTGAGTCATAGGGATGCCATACTATAAAGAGGGATGCAAATCACAACTTTGGCAAAGAATGGAGATGCTCACAAACTCAAGAAAATCCATCCCAAACCCATTCTTTCTGGACCCATCGGAAGCTCCGGTGAGGTACCGGAAGTTCTCGTAGGCTTACAGAGAGTTTGAGCTCTCCGGAAAAGCCATACCGGAAGTTCGGGTCCCCGGTACCGGAAGTTCCGGTAGGCTAACAGAGAGTTTAGCTCTCTGGAAATGCCATACCGGAAGTTCCGGTCCTCGGTACCGGAAGTTCCGGTAGGCTAACGAGAGTTTAGCTCTTTGGAAAAGCCATACCGGAAGTTCCGGTCCTCAGTACCGAAGTTCCGGTAGGCTAACAGAGAGTTTAGCTCTCCGGAAAAGCCATACCGGAAGTTCCGGTCCTCAGTACCGGAAGTTCCGGTAGGCTAACAGAGAGCTTTGAGCTCTCCGGAATGCCATACCGGAAGTTCCGATATGACACCGGAAGCTCCGGTGCGGACCCGCTTTCAAACCCTAAACCTAAGTACCGAAGTTCCGGTGTGGGCCAAAAATCCAGATCTAACCCTAATTTGAACCATACCGGAAGTTCCGATATGCTATCGGAAGTTCCGGTGCAGGGTTTCAGCATGGACCAACAGCTCTTTTTGGAGCTGTGGTATATAAGCCACACCCCACCCCACTCACACACTCTCTTGCATATTTCCGAACCAACACACACTTGAGCCACACTCCACTCACTCCAAATCCTCTCCAAAAGCAAAAATTCCATCCTTGAGCTAGGATTCGAGTGAGAGACTTTGAGCAAGTGTTTGAGAGACTTGATTCCATTCTTGAGCATATTCACTCCCGTCAAGCTTGTGATTTGGATTTGTTACTCTTGGAGCTTTGAGCTCCTAGACGGCTAGGCGTGCTCGTGAGCTCCCAACTTGAGAAGTTTGTATTGCCCGTCCCGGAAGGGACCTTGATAGTGGAAAACTCAAGCTCAACCTTGGTGGTGACTTGAGGGAGAAATAGGGTTGAGAGAAACCCGGTCCTTGGTGCACTTTCTTAACGGAGACGTAGAGTCCTTGGTGGGCTTGAACTTCGGTGAAAAATCTGTGTCTCTTGTGCTCCCTCTTTTACTTAAGCGCGTTGTTGTTTACTTTGCTAGGTTGCTTGTTAGTTTCCCTTTGTGCCGTTAAATTCCTAGAATTGCATAGGGTTGTGTCGTTCCTTCTTGCAATCACTAGAATTGTGTAGGGTTTATTTCCGCATTTATCACCCTGCACCGGAAGTTCCGGTATTTGACGTTTTTGTCTTAGTGTTATTTCGCAGAAAATTTTAGGTTCGCCTATTCACCCCCCCCCTGGGCGACTTTCAAAAGATCAAAAGGCCAACCCGATTCCACTTGACATCGTGACAGCCCGATTCCCACCGGAGGGTGAAAACCGTGCCTTTGTACATCATAGTCACTCCCAGGAGGATGACTCGTACAACCAATACAGTTGAATACCATGAAACCATAAAAGATTACAAAATATGTCAAGAATAAAGATAAGATATTATTCTAAGAAGAATAACATTTACAACAATTGAGTACATGGACTTGGCTCGCAGGCCAAGGAAACAACACAAGACTACTAGCGGAAGCGAAACACCAAGCGTTGATGACGACAAAAGCAAATCTTCAACTTGAGCGTAGCGGAAGTCTTCGTAGTGAATCCAAATCCACGGGCAACTTGAGTGTAGGCGAAACCCTCCTTAAC
This sequence comes from Chloris gayana, assembly GCA_031894775.1. Classification (NCBI taxonomy): domain Eukaryota; kingdom Viridiplantae; phylum Streptophyta; class Magnoliopsida; order Poales; family Poaceae; genus Chloris; species Chloris gayana. Next base: position 80,387 of record JAUNZO010001841.1, on the reverse strand, counting down.
CATCTTCAATCTCATTGTAGTTGGGTTGACAAATTCTTGGAGTTGAGGCTTGATCTACTAATTGGCTGAAAAACAAAGTGGTAAAGCCGTGAGTACATAAAGTACTCGAGCAAGCCGCAACTACCTAGCAACAATGTATGCATGCTCGGATAATTCAAGGAAAGGCAAGGGCTAGCACCTAAAGCATTATTCCTCAAGTCTATGTGAATTATATTTTATTATTAGTTAAATTTTATAAGTGGCCTTGCAGGAAATAACACAATCCTGCAAGGGTCAAATTTTATGTCCAAGCACACCTCCACTGGAACCACAGCTCGAAGCCGGAAGTAAAACACCTATCGAGGGGAGAAGTAGTAAATGCTAATCAAGTGGATTTCTCTCGGTAGTGCCCATACTTTGGGCTAGACTATACGTATAGATTTATATATCTCTCGCAGAGAGTAAGCATCCGTACCTACGTGAAGAGGTACCATAACATAGAACTCCTGTAGAAGCCTATGCACAGCAACACTCACAAGATCATTCAACAAAGCATCGATCGGTAGGCGCCCGTCCCTCGAGTCCGGGATCCTCTAACCACAACATAGGAAAAGAAGGTCCTGAAGGGTGTGACAAGGCGTACCACGGGCCAGGTGGGATATCCTCTCGCTCGTGGGTCGAGACAACAGCTCCAACACCCACTACCACTATTCTCTACACCACGGCGGGTCACCCAGTCCTCCGCTAAGTATCCCGATCCAGCCCGCCCATACAAGTCACGTGGTATGCTAGTAAGACCAAGAGAGGCATACGCACAAGAACCGGTCCTTAAGCTGCCGGGGCGAGTCACCATCCCTCTCCTCAAAACAACAGTCTCAACAACGAGTGTCACCACAACAGGGGCCCCATAACCCAAGGCCCCTATACCACTGTACCCGCAACAGGTACTCTCCAAATAGAGACTCCCCGAAGTCTCCCAAGCACCTAACCACCTACACTCGCCCCCGCAAAAGGTCCTACAGGGTATCTAGTACGTAAACTCGACACCTAAGAAACACCTACAATTTATTTTACACAAAAACATGTATAGTCATCATGGGGTTCAATTAAGCAACTAAGCAAATACTAAGCATGCGAGTAACAGTAGAACAACCTATGGCAAACAGTGGCAAGGATGACATAGTATGGCATAGGTAAACTACAAGTGCAAGTAACCATTAATCATGCATGGTTCAATTTAATGTAATTACTAAATAGGAGCAAGAGTGGTCAAGGATTGCGGCTTGCCTTAAATACGGTCCAAGAAAAGATTGGTGTCCTCGCTGGCTTCGATAGGTAATCCACGAACTTCTGACCATCCGACTCCACTGTCATCCAAATTCGATACGGAACGGGTAAGAGACACGCATAACCAGAAACGACACGAAATACGAGGAACATTGGAAAATGAAACGCACGAACAGGTTTAGTCGATGCTAGAACATAGAATCTAACGACACTAACGCGTAGAGCTCGACGAGATGGATCCACCATGTAATTTTATGAGGTCCAGGCAAAGATCTACGAGTTCTTGAAGATTGAAGAATGAATAATGGAAATTCTGGGCGCGAAACAGGAATACTCATAGACAGCCAGTGCTTTGGTTGGGTTTGCGGAAAAAGGTTGCACACAGGAGATACCTTAATCTTCTAATAGCACAGGGTTCAAGGTGGCATCCCCTTTAACTTAATGACGTGCAGGCAGGACTCAAAACTGACACCTTCACAATGCTAAACCATGTTTGAACTTAACTTCTCCAAATAACAGGCAGACATAAATCTTCCAATGGTACAACCACTCGTAGTGCTCGTTGATGCACAAACCAGTCGCTAGCAACCCCTGTTGATGATCCAAAACAGAGTACACTCGACTTGGGTGATTTCTACTAACAGCTAACCATGCAAGCAGTTAGCTAATAAGGCAACGATCCGGCAGTCAAGGGTGATATGAAAGACACTGGTTTCGGCTATCACCGGTTCTAGAGCTCAGTCACTAAGCAACAAGGCCAACGAACTGGAACAAGCACATTGGCGCTCACACGGCAGTCGGATCAGTACGCATACGAGATGTGGCATTTCATCAAACAGTTGGCAGGAGCTACGGAAATCGGTCCTAAACGGAATAGGATCGATGGGGAGGTGTGTGCAGATGCTCACCAAAGTAGACATGATCTTGACGTGGTGGCGGCCATAATTGGGCAGGTCGTCGATGGCTCCCATGCACAACGTGCACTCTTGCACACAAATACATCTCCAGTGGCAACCAATGCGTTCCAAATCTCCTGGGCAATAACCATACCCCAAACTCAGGCACAGACAGGCAACGCACGAAGGCGGATAAGGAACGGATGAAGACGTTGGGTGAAGCTCACCAGAAACACAAGAACGATGCTGACTTGGCACTCTCTTGGGATTCGTTCACGAGCTGCACATGCCCTCCTCGCTGCGACCGGCCTCTGGCAACTCCAAGCGTTCCTCACGACAAGGGAAAGTGATTTGGTCAGGAGCAAGCTCACAACGAAGATCGGTATGGGTAGCAAGAGTTCATAAGAATAATCGACGAGAGGCTCACCACGGTGGAGAGAAGACGGCAAAGACAAAGACACGTAGCTGAAGAGACGTTTTGCTTCTTTAGCTGCTGCAGCTCAACACTTTGGCATGCATCCGGTGGCATGGTCCGCGTTCTGGGCATTCTGCACAAGGTATACATCTCTCACTTGGGCACAAAGGGGCACAAAACAATGGATTACAACGAACGATGGAGGGATTTGGCCGAAGCTCACCAAGCAGAGAAGAATGATGGTGACTCGGCTCCAGCTCGTGCACTGCACCGGCTCTCCTCGCGGTGACCAAGCAACCGGCATCGTTGGCGTTACCAGAGATCTGCGCTGTAGATGTGGTCCGCATTAAGCAAGAACTAAGAATAGACAATTCTCGGTATGGAACAAAGGAGAAAACGGCGAGGAGATCACCAGAGACGGATGAACTAAAAAGATTGTGATTCGGCCGTCAGGTCTCGTGGCTTCGGTTCAGGAACGCATCAAACAGCGTCGAGATCGCCTTCTTCTCTGATCCCTGCACAAGACCCGGGTCTAGCCCTTAGCTACCAAAACCAACGGGGAATTATCAGATGGATTTGTGACTAGGGAATAGAGGGACACGTCGAATGGCTCACCAGAAGAGATGAGATCGACGCTGAACACTTGGTCGCTGTGGATGATGTCCTCCCGGTTGCTGCTAGCTGCTACGCGACCTATGCGCTCCTCTAGCTCGATTCACTACAGAATCAGCACCTCCGCAACCACGCGGTACATCGCACTTGATCGGCAGCTCCACTGGACGGCAGCCTTCTAGCTCCGCTACGGCAACAAGATGGACAGCAACGAGATTGGGCTCACGGTCTGGCGGCGCAAAAGAGGGGAAAGGAGATGGGAGGCGGCGGCTGGTAGTTTTTGTAGTGCGAGGAGCCAAGGGTTCCGAGGCGCGAGGAACGCGATGCTGCCGCGTGGCCTCGGCGTCCACGCTCAGCCGAGCGATGGCGACGGTGGAAAACAACGGCTGGGGTTCTTCTTGAGAAGGGGGAAAACAGGGGGATGCACGCCACCTGGAGACTTCCGGAAGATGCCTTGGCAGAGGCGCGCTCGTCTGCGGTGCGGCGTAGCTGACCCGGTGAGCACGCACATGCCAGCAGGTCGGACGGGTTCCATGCCATGGCGTCACGCGCGTACGGGCGAGCCGAAGAAGAGAAACAGCAACGTTTCGCTGCTGGGCCAGATGGGCCAGCTCTGGGACTGGGTTGTGGACCGAAATTGTTGCTGGTTTCAGATAAAAAGAAAAAACAGCCTGCATGCCGAAGCAAAGGATGAATGCAGCTCAAGGTTCACGATACTGCCGCAAAACGTTTCACATTTATTTAAATTGACTTGTGGTCAAACTTAAATAAAGTCCAAGAGTCAAAAGTATTCTCTCTCCCAAAATTCTGGATTCATATTTTTTTTTGTGCAGAGGTTTGAATGGGTAACAGAGAGTCGAGATTAGCATCAAAATTATTTACTCAAATTTCAATTCCATCAAAAATTTTATCTTGCTCGAATTCAATTTCTCAGGCTGTTACAGACACTGCCTAGGACGGAAGTTCCGTCTGTTCCGGAGAGTTTGGTACGGAAGTTCCGTCCCGAGGTTTCTCCAGTTCAAAACTCCAATCGACGGAAGTTCCGTCATTGCCGACGGAAGTTCCGTCAATTCCAGAGAGTTTGGGACGGAAGTTCCGTCCCGGCTTCTTTCGCCTTTGATTCTATGAGGTGACGGAAGTTCCGTCAAGGACAATAATTGACCTAGCAACGGCTCTTTGAGGGCCCACACTCTATATAGCTTTGACCTACCCCGTGAGCAAAGTCGCTGGTGCTTTTTGAACTCACAAATCTTGCTCAAGCTCTCTCTCACACTCCCTTCCATTCCCTTTGAGATCCAAGGCCATTTGACGAGCTCCCATCTTGATTCCAAGCTTGATAGCATCAACCCAACCTAGAGCACATCTTCCCTTAGCAACTAATCTCGTTTTCACTTGTTACTCTTGGAGATTCGTTCTCCTAGATTGGCTAGGTGTCACCCTAGAGCTCCCAAGCTTGTGGTGAGCCTTGGGAAGTTTGTGAAGATTGTGATTCGCCTCCTCAAGAAGAATCGAAGGAAGAAGAAGAAAACCAAGTTTGACCTTTGTGGTCACTTGGGAGGATTATGGTTGAAAGAAACCCGGCTCTTTGTGAGCTCCTCAACGGAGACGTAGGAACCTCTTTGTGAGGGGTCCGAACTTTGATGAAAAATCCCCGTGCCTCTCTTCTTCGTTTTTTTTTGTGCTTGTTTGTTCTTCTTCCGAGTGTGTTATCACCCGATCTACGTGTGTGTTGCGTGTCTATTGAATTCCTATAGGTACAACACTCACAAGGCAAGAAGGAAGGTTTTCATTCAAGTGGAATCGCGAGATTCCCTCTCTTCTCTCTCGTCCCTAGCTTTTTCCTCACTCCAACCTCGACGGAAGTTCCGTCGGTGGCGAATTTGACCTTTTTCTTTTAAGTGTTGTGATTTTTAGGTTTTTATTTAGATTGCCTATTCACCCCCCCCCGTCTAGGAAACTTTCAACCCACGAAGTACTCGTTGGGAACGGCCTGCTCGAGGAGGTGAGCCCGGACGGGTGTTACAAGGAATTAGCGTGAAAGGTTGATACGTATGGCCTGTGTGGCGTACGTGTCGTGCAATCGGGTTTTCCCAGCTAGTGTAAAACGATTTGAATCGCTGTCCCTCGCAGTAATTAGTATCTCTTGTTCGGTGCGTCGCATCGTAGTAAGAACTGAAACTTATGATGAAAACGTTGATGGACTATGGACTTATTATACTGTTCAATTATGTTTATTTTCATATGCTATTGATGTATGTTATTTCCAGTTTTTGCTCACACTTATATTTATTGTATAACTGTTAACTTGGCTAAAATGTTGAAAGTAAGGATGCACTCGCTTAGTTGCTGATTTTATTATCCCAAAATCAGTCCACACTCCGAGCCTATGCATGTCTAGGAGTCGATTATGTGAACCACTTTGACGGGTCGAGTCTTGTTGAGCTTTAGTTGCTCGGGCTTTTTGCCTTCGTTGTTTTTAAGGTGATGCTTAGATTGTGACCTACATGTTTGTGCTTGGCTATAGTATGATCCGTATGGGCTCGGATTCGTCCCTTCCCTTCTATCGTCGAGTTGTAATTATATTATCGCTTCCGTTCAACGTTTCCGCATTTTGAAACTTATTAAACTATTTGAATTTCCGCTGCAATTTGAACTCTATTGTATCTTAAGGACTTATATCTTTATTATCCTTGTGGCCTACTGTTGTATTATCTAGTGTCCGCTTAAACAGCACCTCGAGATAAAGATCTGTGGGTCGGTCTATTAAAATGACTACAACTTTTAGTATCCTAGTTATTGATGATGGTTGCCTTGCTCCTAGTCATGGCAAACTGCAGGGTCCAATACTGCTATATGCTTGCTTGCTTGTTTTATTGAATATGTTATATGCTATATGAGATATTGCTTGCTTGTCATGATATATATATTAGGCCTGATGTAATTTTAGTTTCAGCTGCACTTTAAATCAACTCAGTGCCATCTTAGTGATTCCTCTTTGTAATCATTGTCAGCATCTTAGATAGGGTGCATTCCTTTTTCTAACTGACTTGCCAAATATCCTGAATATGCATCTATTTATTTTATCTACCTCCTTTTGGCATACAACTTAGTGATTTGTTCTTTCATCTCCATTAACGCAACCATTAGCTAAAGTGAAATTGTTTAATCTAATAAACGATCTTGTGACCACTGACCAAGTTGAGTTTAATCTAATACTCATCTCTAGTTTGTAAATTTTTATTGCCTTCTTGTTAGCTCTCAGCTTGGCTTGTCTAATACTCATCTCTGGTTTGTAAATTTTTATTGCCTGAATTGTTCTTTTATTTTGTGAATTATGTCAAATATGTTGCACCTACTCATGTCAGGCTTGCTGATTTGAGTGCTCGATGGTTGAATAACTACCTATGCTGCTATAAAAGCACCTATAACAACCTTTGTGCTCTATGGTTTAATATATAGAAGCACATATTCTTTGTCCTCTCTTCCTTTGTTTTATCCTCTCTTTCATGGCTAGACCATAGTTTTTAAATAAAAACTATTTCCTCCTATCTTTTCTCTTTTCTCTCCTCTCTTTTCTCTTTTTACTACTCTATTTCCTCTCTTCCTCTGTTTTCTCCTCTTTTTCATGGCTAGACCATTGTTTTTAAATAAAAACTATTTCCTCCTCTCCTTTCTCTTTTTTCACCTCTCTTTAATCTCTTCCTCTCTTTCCTCTCTTTTCTCCTCTATTTCCTCTATTTTCTATCTTTTCTCCTCTATTTCCTCTTTTTCCTCTCTTTTCATGGTCTAGCCATGCTCGATGATGAAAGCGGGCAAAGTGAGATTAGTGTGGCAGCATGGACCGCATTATTGGATGTTGGAAACATGTTGACATAGAGGCAATGACCTTAATGATAGCGTTGGATGGCCGTTGATTCGGCAACCCACACCGAGAGCAATTTTTCCTCTTTTTTCTTTAAATTGCCTCTTTCATCTTCCGAGCTGAAGGCCCTTCAAGCACATAAGGCTTGAAAGCTGTCTGAGCTCTCTAACATTGCATTGATATTATTTGGTACATGGAGTTGTTTGTACCAAGTATAAAATCCATGTCGTGTTAAAGGATTTAGCTCTTCCAAGCCTTGTGCGCTTATGTGCCTTCATCACATGAAGATAAAGATAGGCATGCTCGATGATGAAAGTGGGCTAACTAAGATGAGTGTGGCAGCATGGACCACATCCTCGGATGTTTGAAACATGTTGACATACGAGTCAATGACCTTAATGATAGCATTGGATGGTTGTTGATTCGGCAACCCGCACCGAGAGAAAAAATCCAAACTTATTGGCAAATGATGATTGTTGATAGAGGAGGGGGTAGATGGGGGTCAATATAGAATGTAGGGTGTCTTTCATTAGAAAGGTTGGTAAAACAATATGCAAGACATACGGCAACTCGTACGACCTTAGGTAGACATGGACGGATGTTTGGGTATTTTCCGGATCATCTTTGTAATGTGTATGGCATATTATATTTGATTTTCCGGAGGATACACAAGTATCCCGACCTATTTACCCCGATGTCGTATAAATTGCAGTATGCATTACATAGTGTGCACATGCCTTTCTTATGAAAGTGTTCTACATTGTATGTCCATCCTCCTCATCAACCTCCTCTTCTATCCCCTGTTCGATGCCATGCAAGATAATCCTTTTCTTGAAAAAATATATGTTCAACAAAGTCTTGAAAAAATACTAACTTTTTGGCAGATGATGACTCTCGATAAGCATCTATATATATAGGAGAACGGGAATGGGGTGGAAGAATATAGAATGTAGGGTATCTTTCATTAGGAAGGTTGGTACAATAAAGTGCAAGACATACCGCAACTCATACGACCTTAGGTAGATATGGTCGGATGCTTGGGTATTCTCCGGATCATCTTTGTGATGTGTATGCCACATTATATTTGATTTTCCATATGATACTCAAGTATCCTGACCTATTTATCTCGAGATCGTATAAATTATGGTGTGCATTGCATAGTGTGCACTGTCTTTCTTATGAAAGTGTTCTACATTATATGTCCTTCCATCTCGTCTTCATCTTCTACTATTTGATTCCGATGCTATCCATCTTCTCGATGCCATGTAAATTAATCCTTTCTGTCATCTTTCCTCTATTTATTTTCTACTAAATCTTTTCATTCTTTCCCTAAAGGTATCAAATCATATAATGGCGGACAAGATACCATTACAAGATAATCCGGAAGACAACCCTCCGATCCAAGTACACACAAGAGGATGTTGTATATATGAACCATGAAAGCTCCTCATCAAGTGAAGAATGGGAAGAACCGGAGGATCCTCATCCTCCCCGACCTCACGAACTTCGGCGTATTCATGAGGACCCAGATTACGTGCCTGCGAGAAGAGGTATCACATCAAATGTGATTCTTTCCGTTAAATTTCTCAAGTATCCCTTAATAGGAAATTAGTGAACTTTAATGATTTTTTTATGGTAGGTTCCTCGAGGAAGTGTCCATCGTACCTTGGCCGCACAAGCAACACAATCCATGGCTTGCGAAGACACACCTCATGAGGCACAAACGGAAAACATAGCGGCCCATGAGTCCCCAAAAAACGCAAGCGTGGAGGTAAACAGATCCGCAAACAAGGCTGAGGGCACCTATGAAGTAACAGCCCTGGACCCCACCGACTGGGAGCCTATTGAACCAAGAGGTGTCCATGCAAAATGGTGGAACCGTTGCGGTGTAGTGGTACGGGAGAAATGAAAAATCACTTGGTCCGATTGGAAGGTTGAAGATGCAACTAGGCCCCCTAGTGGGTTTTGGTGATAAATGACAAAGAATTAAAATGTCTAATGTTTCATTGAGCTATTGTGCAGGATATCAAAGCCTACTAACCCACGTTATAAGATTGATAGACCCTCATACAAAAGTCAAAAGATGGACTCAAAGAGAAGCTTAAATTAGTTTTTATAGTTCTTTGAGTCTAGGTTTGCCAAACTATAAAGAGGGGTGATTTAGTCTTTCATGCAGGGAATATGTGCTCAAGTTACCTAAATCAAAGCTTGGATGAAAACCAAACCACTCAAAAAGCCAAAAGACCAAAGTAAATCACACTCGGACAAGACAGAACTTCCGCCTCCAACTCGGAAGTTTCGAGATTTCCAGGAGGTTTTTGGCGGAACTTCCGCCCAAGAAGCAATTTCCGTCTTGGGAAATTCCACTTAGTCATATTCAAAATCTGTCAAGAGAGAAGTTCCGTCTTTCTATGGAACTTTCGTGATTTCCGAGGAGGTTTTTGACGGAAGTTCCGTTATCCGCCTCGACCAAACCCTAGCAACGGCTCTTTTGGAACCCACTCATATAAATAGACCATCCCATCTCACTCTAGGGTTTGTCTGGTGCTTTTTGAACTCTCACATCTCTCTCAAGCTCTTGCTCTCATCTCTCTTTCACTCTCCTTCGATTCAAGTCCACTTTGAGAGCCCCATCTCAAATCCAAGCTTGAGAAGCATCATTCCAATCTTGAGCACATCTTCCCTTAGTAAGCATCTCTACTTCACTTGTTACTCTTGGAGATTTGTTCTCCTAGATTGGCTAGGTGTCACCCTAGAGCTCCCAAGATTGTGGTGAGCCTTGAAAAGTTTGCGAAGGTTGTGATTCGCCTCCGGAAGGAAAGGAATCAAGCAAGAAGAAGAAGAAAACCAAGTTTGACCTTGGTGGTCACTTGGGGAGGATTAGGGTTGAGAGAGACCCGGCTCTTTGTGAGCTCCTCAACGGAGACGTAGGAACCTCTTTGTGAGGGGTCCGAACTTCGGTAAACAAATCTCGTGTCTCTCTTGTGTTCTCTCGCTCGTTGTGTCTTGTTCTTTGTTCTTGTTTGGTGCTTGTGCTATATTTGGCCCGATCTACTTGTGTGGGCGTTGTCTATTGATTTCCTGTAGGCACAACATTCCTAGGAGGTGGAGGAAACTTTCTATTCAAAGGGATTTGTAAGATTCCCTCCTTGCTTTCATTATCTTGTTTTCCCCTCAAGTCCATAACGGAAGTTCCGTCAAAGACGAAAGTTCCGTCATTTGAGAGAAGTTCCGTGTTGGACTGACTAACTAGGTTTAAAGTGTTGTGATTTTCAAAAATTATTGTAGCTTGCCTATTCACACACCCCCTCTAGGCAACATTCAATTGGTATCGAGCATGTCTTCTCGTGAAGAGCTTAACCGCTTGAGAAGAAAAGATGTCGGGGGAACATGGCGAATTCGAAGATGATCCGACCAAGAAAGGGGACACCCCTACGGACTTGAACCCCTTTGCCAAGGATGGCACAAGCGGTGGAAAGTTGGACACAAGGTACAACTTCAACTATAATGATGTGGCAAATGTGAATGGTGGTGGTAGTGGATGACTACCTTGGTTTGATGGAAAAGATTTTAGTTAGTACTCCCTCCGTTTCAAATTATAAGACGTTTTTGACTTTTAGAGATTATGTTTGACCGCTTGTCTTATTCAAAAAATTTATGCAAATATACAAATAAATAAGTCATTTACAAAATATCTTTAATGATAAAACAAATCATAATCAAATTAATAACATTTGCACAGTTTTTTTGAATAAGACAGAACGGTCAAACGTGAAGTCCGAAAGTCAAAAACGTCTTATAATTTGAAATAGAGGGAGTACAAGCATAGAATGAAGATGTACCTATTATCAATTGGTCCACCCATGTGAGAAGTGGTTGAGAAAGGATATGTGATTGAGGATGAGGAGAAACACACGGTTATGGACAACATCAACATACATCGTAATGCACAAGCCGTGTCGGCCATGCTCTCGTCCTTGAGTGCTAAAGAGTACTCTAAAGTGTCCCGACTCGAGAATGCCAAAGCTATTTGGGACAAGCTGATTGCGGTTCATGAGAGAGTTGATGTGGTGAAGAAGTCAAGGATGCAAGTGTTGAAGAATCAATTCAACTTCTTTATGATGAAGAAGGGTGAGGACCCTCAACAAACACATGATAGGCTCTTGGAAATTGTGAATGAGCGAAGGTCGCTTGGAGATGACGTGAGCGAACAAGAAGTGAATCTCAAGCTTCTAATGTCACTAAGAGTGTGGAACTCCACTCTTTGCACTATCATTGAAGAAAAGGAAGCATTTGTTAGATTCTCGCACGGATGAAGTAATTGGGAGAATTCTTGCTCACAAAAGCCGTGATGATGAAGGAAAGAGAATGAGTGTACTAATTGGAGATGAGAGCACAAGCAAGCAAGATGTGGCACTCAAGGCCAAAAAGAAGGAAGTTGTGAAACTAGACCAAATTGAGATTGAAGAAGATAATGAAGAGCTTGCTTTGTTTGTGAAGAAGTTTGGCAAGTTCATGATCAACAACGGATTTACCAAGAAGAGCTTTGACAAAGCAAGGGCAAGAAGATCAACAAGAAAGTGCTACCATTGTCATGACCCGGGGCACCTCATTGCGGAGTGCCCTCAACTCAATGGAAAGGAAGAGAAGAAGGAGAAGTTCATCAAGATAAACAACCTCAAGAAACCATTCAAGGGTCAAGCTCATATTGGTCAACAATATGTCTCCGATGATGATGATGATAAAGATGAAGATGAAGATGAAGAAGGAGGGATCGCCAATCTTGCCTATGGCCTAACACCGGCCAAATCATCACTCTTCAATAACCTCACCGACGATGAGGATGACGCCCCCAAATGCTTCATGGCCAAAGAAAACAAGGTACAAACTAAACTTCTTGTCAATTACTCTAACCATGATAATGAGGAGGAGCTAGTCCCCTCCTTGCAAGATATGGTGAAAATGTTAGGGATAATGCAAGAGAAGGTTGAAGCGAGCGAAGAGATGGTGGACAAGCAAGAAAGCATGCTTATCAAGAAGCTTGATCAGATTAAGGAGTTGAAGGCTCTCCTTGAGCAAGAAAGAAAGAAAAACGAGGAGTTGACTCTATGCCTTACAAAGGTAAACAAGTCAAATTCTAAACTTGAAGACATCAACCTCTCACTCAAAACAAAGTGTGAATCTCTTGAAGAGAATCACAAGTTGTTGGAAGGAGAGATTGAAGTCCTCAAGAGTAGCACATTGACTTACAAAAGCAAGGTCGAGTCAATACAATCCTCATCAAGCAAAGAATGTGCAAGATGTGAAGGTGTTGACATTGACAACATTGCCACCGATAAGGTGACAATCAAGGATCTCACTAACAAGGTCAAGAATCTTGAGAGAGCGGCTCAAATTGAGCTAGCTAAGAAAATTGTTAGTGAGGAAAGAAAGTTCAATGGCAACAAAGGCATTGGGTTCAAGGAGCAACCCAAGAAGAAATACAACAACAAGAGCAACAACATGAATCAACAAAAGCAAGTTGCTCAAGTTAAGCACATGAAGAAGGCCAAGACAACACAAGAGCTCAAAAAGAAGAGCTCACCCGTATCCTTCTATGTGTATGATCATGCAACATATGAGCTAACCCATAGTGCTCATGGGAGAGTAGTTGCAAGATTTGTTGGGCCACACTATGCAAGATGGAATCCTTGTGTGTGGGTGCCCAACAAGTGTTGTTTCTAAAGTTAAGGGACCCAAGCAAGTTTGGGTGTCTAAATCTTGTGCATAATTGTGTGTAGGGATACTCCTCGGGCGGTTCAATATGGGTGCTCGACACCGGGTGCTCAAATCATATGACCGGGGAGAAGAAGATGTTCTCCACACTTGACAAAGACAATCTACCAAGTGGGAGTATATCTTTTGGAAATGATCAACAAGGAAAGGTAATTGGTCGTGGTGGAATTCAAGTCACCCATGACCTTTCAATTAGTAATGTGTTCCTTGTGAAAGGTCTAGGGTACAACTTAATGTCTATATCACAACTTTGTGGAATGGGCTTTAATTGTCTCTTTACCGATGAAGGCGTGACCGTCTTTAGAAAAGCGGACTCCTCAATTGCATTCAAAGGGTACTTGGAGGATAAGATCTATCTTGTTGATTTCACCAACAAAGAGGGTCCAAATCTAAGTGCTTGTTTGATAGCAAAAACCACTTTGGGTTGGTTGTGGCATCGCCGACTAGCTCATGTTGGGATGAGGAATCTGCATAAGCTTCTAACGGGTGGCCACGTCGTTGGACTAAAAGATGTTGCCTTTGAAAAGGACAAAGTGTGTAGCGCATGTCAAGCCGGAAAGCAAGTTGGAGCCAACCATTCATCCAAGACGATGATGACGACGACAAGACCATTGGAGATGCTTCACATGGACCTCTTCGGACCGGTCACATACCTAAGTATTGGCGGTAACAAGTACGGCCTTGTCATTGTTGATGATTATTCCCGTTTCACTTGGGTGTAGCCGAGAGAAAGAACCGTACACTCATTGAGATGGCAAGAACCATGCTTGATGAATACAAGACTCCCGACACTTTTTGGACCGAAGCCATCAACACCGCTTGGCATGCAATCAATCGATTGTATCTTCACAAGATATTGAGAAAGACACCTTATGAGCTTCTCACCGGTAAAATTCCTAACGTGTCGTATTTCCGTGTCTTTGAGAGCAAGTGCTTTATTCTTAACAAGAAGCCAAGGTCTTCTAAGTTTGCTCCAAAGACCAATGAAGGTTTCTTACTTGGGTACGGATCAAATGTGTATGCATACCGAGTTTTCAACAAAGTCACCGGCATTGTTGAGATCACGCGTGATGTAACATTTGATGAATCTAATGGCTCTCAAGTAGAGCAAGTTAATCCAAGTGATGTAGGTGATGAAGCTCCTTGTGAAGCAATAAGAAACATGGCTATTGGTGAAATAAGGCCACAAGACCCAACTCAAGTGCAAGGTGATCAATCTTCTCCAAGTCAAGATCAAGAGCCTCCACAAGATCCACAAAATGAACAAGATCAAGGTGGTGGCCAAGATCATGGTGACGATCATGATCAAGGCAACAACCAAGATCAAGAACAAGATGGTGGAGGTGATGATCATCAAGACGAACAACAAGAAGAACAAGAAGAAGATGCACCTAGGCCCCAACAACCCCGAGTGCGCCAAAGCATACAAAAAGATCATCCCGTTGATAACATTCTTGGTGACATTCAAAAAGGGGTAACCACTAGATCTCGAGTCGCTACCTTTTGCCATCATTACTCGTTTGTTTCCTCTTTGGAACCTCTTAAGGTGGAACAAGCATTGCAAGACTCGGATTGGGTGGTGGCTATGCAAGAAGAGTTGAACAACTTTGAGAGAAACAAAGTGTGATCATTGGTGGAGAGACCCAAGCAAAATGTTGTAGGAACCAAGTGGGTGTTTCGCAACAAGCAAGATGAACATGGTGTAGTGGTGAGGAAAAGGAAAACTTGTTGCAAAAGGCTACTCACAAGTTGAAGGTTTGGACTTTGGGGAAACATATGCACCGGTAGCAAGGCTTGAGTCAATTCGCATATTGCTCGCCTACGCTACACATCATGGTTTCAAGTTATATCAAATGGATGCGAAGAGTCATATCATGGAAGAGATTCACCGAGTTTCATATGCTACCCGGAAGACCATGCCATATGCCCCTTTCATTATGGCAATGATTGAGAAAGAGACTGGGCTGACGTTTGAGAAAGAGTGCAAGCACCTCCCGCTTCGTCCAAAACAGATTCGAACCATTGCCGCTCCCTCTCCACCTCATCATGGAGCTTTCTTTGGCGCAAGCTGCTCCATCCTCCTCTAGTGCACCTCGAGCGCAAAGGATCTCCCACCTCTTGGCTCAAGAAAAGTCTCAAAGCCATCTTCAATGTGTGCACGGCCAATGCCATTGATATACACAAGAACAAGCAGCGCACGAAGAAGAATGCCCGGCGCATGAAGACATTCTTGAGGGCACAAGGTGTGGAGGTCTCTCCTCCGAGGTTCCGAGGAAGAAGAAGATGCACCTCCTCCGGTTTATCAATGGCCGCTTGATGCTTATGAGCAATATCAGCAGTATGAGCATGAGCACAAGCATGAGCATGAGCATGAGCACAAGCATGAGCATGAGCATGAGCGAGGAAGAAGGAGAAGGAGAAGATGAAGATGAGGCAAATGAGGAGGACAGTGGTCGAGAGGAGGCGAGTCCTCCATACGGTGGGGCCCTCCTATCTACCTTTGTGGTGCCTTGATGTCAAAGGGGAGAGAAAGAGAGACTTCTTTGTATTTTATCTATCTAGATTTGGAACTTATGGAACTATGTGTGTGCCTTCTTTGTATTTTATCTATCTAGACTTGGAACTTATGGAACTATGTGTGTGTGCCTTTTATTGTAATAGGGCTAGACTTGTTTAAATTCGTTATGTTGCAAAACTATGTGCTTGGATAATGGATGTTTTTTGCTTTAATGTGTGGCTTGCATGTCGTTGCTTATGTTTAACTTATCACTAGTACAAATGTATACATCTATGACGTTATTTCGTCATAGATGAACGTATATCAATGACGAAATGTTACCATTCGTCATGGACGACAGATGACGAGGCCTTGGCACTAAGAAATTATGACGAATTTAGCAATAACGTCAAAAAACTAAAACATAATTCGTCATAGAAGAAAGCACATTCCACCGTACTTATTGTGACAAAACTTTTCGTCATAAATATTTTAGAGAACGTCATGAAACAATTGTGGGTCCCACGAATTTATCTAATGAACAATGACGAACTAATTTTTGTCACAAAATAAGTGGACGGTGGGTCCACATGCTCGATGTGCCACGCCACTTGTCATGGTGGGGCCGAATAGTAGGTCCCACATGGTGACTAGGCACGTATGGGTCCCACGTGCGATCGCGGGCCGTGGGGTCCGGTGGGTCCCACATGTCGACGTGTCATTGTGTAGGTCCAGTGGGTCCCACGTGCTGACGTGTTATGGTGGGCCCCACGGCCCGGTGGGTCCCACGTGTTGACTAGTCAAGGCGTTCCGACATGTGGGTCCCACATGTTGACGTGTCGTTGTGTAGGCCCAATGGGTCCCACGTGCTGACGTGTTATTGTGGGCCCCGTGGTCCAGTGGGTCCCACGTGTTGACTAGTCAAGGCGTGTCCTGGTTCCGACATGTGGGTCCCCTCGTGGTGACTAGTTATGGCGGGCCGTCTTCGGACATGTGGGTCCCTTCTGCGGGGTTCGAACCCGCGACCTCGAGAAAGAAAGGGAAGCACTCTACCACCAAGCTACGAAGGGAATTGTGATGTTGGCGGGTTATCTCTGTAATTATAGTTTGTCTTTCCTGAGCTGGGCCAAGTAGCAGAACGAGCTGCAGCCCAACTATAGTTTGATATAGCAAAACAGGTTGCAATTCGTTGAAACTTACATTCTCCTTGACACCTGGAAACTTGTCATTGAAGATAACATTCAGAAAATAGTGGAATGGTAATTCAAGCTAACAATTCTCCATATGTAGGCCATTCAAGCTAATAGTATCCATAATAAGGCCATTCAAGCTAACATTGTCCATATGACATCGGAAAATGACATTCTTTCATAATAAGGTTATTCAAGCTAATATAGATACAAGAGTTGCACCATTAATAGTGACCATTTGTCATGACATATCATCAGAAGACTCAGTACAGCAATGGTTACACATAAGATTCATAGCAAGTTACATCACAAAGAAGCACCATTTTTCTCAACATGTACTACAGATTGTCTTCAACACATTCCCCATGAAGGATCCACTTGGTGTATGTAGCTGACATTCCAAACAGAAGTAGGTGCTCATTTACTTTTTCCTGAGGCCACTGAGTGTGGTTTAGACACCGACGACATGGACAATATACAAGTGTGGTTTTCGCAAACTGTTGTCTAACAAGCCGCATGAACTCTTCAACTCCATCCATGTGTGCTTCTCCCAATATACTCCCACTGATCCAACTTCGGTCCATCTGTTGTAAGAATAAAATTTCAGGAATATCAATATTTATTCAGTCCAGAAATTAGATAATCAGATGCATATATCCAAAAATTAAATGAACAATGTGCATCAGACAACAGCAGGCATGGCTTGGCAAGTCATCAGAAACCAGTGAACTTGCTATAACATGTCATGAGAAATAAAGATGTGCATCAGACAGCCGGCATGGCCAGTTACACACTCAATGGGGATGGTGATTACCTGTACAAAACAACAGATACTCACAGTCCCCATTGAGCTGTGTAACTGGGACACATGTAATCATGGCCAGACAAGTCATCATCTGCAAACTTAAGCATGTCTTGACATGGGAACTTAGCACGCAAGTCATCATCTGCAACTGCTATTATACATTCTACTCAGCCCAAACATGTGCATGGGGTAAGAAGTGAGCTCTTGCACTAATTAACCACTAGCTTTATAAGAAGAAGCACAATGCACAGTCAAAGTAATCATATACTTGTGCACAATATGCATCAGACAGAGTTACACGCTCAATGGGAAGTCACCATCTGACAAATTAACTTAAGCACTTCTTAACATGGGAAGTTCCCTACAGACTAGCAAGAAACAAGTGAACTTGCTATAAGATGTCATGAGAAATAAAGATGTGCATCAGACAGCCGGCATGGCCAGTTACAGGCTCAATGGGGATGGTGATTACCTGTACAAAACAACAGATACTCACAGTCCCCATTGAGCTCTGTAACTAGGAGACATGTAATCATGGCCAGGCAAGTCATCATTTGCTAACAGCTCAAGTCATGCATTAGCAGGGCACCACGCAGCACACATGGATGGATGAAACACGCCCATCTCCTAAGCAACACGCCCATCTCCTAAGCAACTACAACTGCTGTGGTGTCCATCTTAACCGTTGAATGGATGATTTCAATCAGTAGGGCACCACGCAGCACACAAAA
This sequence comes from Chloris gayana, assembly GCA_031894775.1. Lineage (NCBI taxonomy): Eukaryota > Viridiplantae > Streptophyta > Magnoliopsida > Poales > Poaceae > Chloris > Chloris gayana. Next base: position 62,338 of record JAUNZO010001841.1, on the reverse strand, counting down.
GCACAATGAACTAGATTATTCGTCAATGAAACAAGCAGTGACGATGCCCAGCAAATTAGAGCGGAAGAGGGAGGGGTGGGCTCACCGGCGGCAGGCCTTGTGATGAACGGCGGTGTTGCGTTGGAGAGCTGTCGCGGAGGCCTGGGCCCCGGCGGATCCGCTGCGGTCGCGGAGGACGGGACTCCGCCGGATCTCTGGAGTACCTTGACCTCGGCTGCTGGAGGGGCTGAGGACCGACAGGGCTGAGCGCAGCACGCCGGGGCACTGCCGGAGCTGCGGCGGTCGCGGAGGCCGGGGCTCTGCCGGAGCTGCGCCGGAGCTGCGACGGTCGCGGAGGCCGGGGCTGTGTCGGCTCTGCGGCGGTCGCAGAGGCTTGGGCTCCGCCGGATCCACGGCGAGGGAGGAGGACAGGGCGCCGTGCCGCCGTCGACCGAGAGCGAGAGAGGAGGGAGACGGGGACCGGAGGTGGAAGACGACGAGGGCGGAGGAGGGGACGCGCCGCCCGGACCCGCTCAACCCCAACCCTAACCCCGGTGACCCCGCCGCCCAGCCGCCCAAGGATCAGGCGCAGGCGGAGGCGAGGGAAGAAGGCGGCGGAGTGAGGGAAGGCGCGGCGGCGGCCGGAGGCGAGGGAAGGCGGCGCCGGCAGCTGGGGGAGATCGACGGGCTTATATATATCATTAGGGTTGGCGACTAGAGGTCCCACACGTCGGTGAGAGACAGAGCTGGCCCACGTCGCAGGGAGCCAAGCTCAATGGGGACAGCACGCTCCGGGCCGGGCCCACATGTCAACGACTCCGGAGGTTTACGTTTTTTGTGAGGAGAAGACGTAAATAATCTGTTTTTGAAAGTATTTTTTGAGCTGCACATGTATCGAATGTCAGATAAAATTCTAAAAAAATTACAAAAAGCTCTGGTGTCTATTATATATATGTGTACCAATTTTCAGCTCAAAATTCATCATACGTGGACAGTTAGAAAAAAACTAAATGTAAAGTGATTTTCTCAATTAATTTGTGGATTTTTATCTCCAAAACTATTTTGTATTTTGAACTCAAAATCGTTATGGGGCTATTATATGTGAACTAGAACCTACTTATATTTTTAAAAATATATTTTATGTCTCCGCAAAAGAAAGTGTGTTCAAATGGGACTATATGTCTCATATGATACGAGATTTATACCTAGATGTGTTGGTTCTATGGCATCCACAAATAGTTTTGTTCATATAAGTTCCCCAAAAATTACACGTGCAGAGACATACTATATGTGCATGAACACAAGAAAAAATTACGAATTTCGGTTTCTATGTACATATACAAAAAAAGTGAAAAACATGTCGAAGAGTACCCATTTGTGAATCTATTGAATTCACACATGTAATTTGTATTCTTATGAATCTAAGTGATAGCTAGTCTTTTACAAAAAATATGGGAAAAAAATGAACCCATTTGGATATCAGTTGACGAAAATATCCATTTTTCAAATTTTAATTACGAATCAAAATAAAAAAGGCCCTTGTAACATGATCGGAGCAAGAACTGAAGCACAGCTGGACACCAGCGCGCCGACATGTGGGGTCCAGTTGTCGGTGACACATGAAGTAGGAAAATATTTGGACACCAGCGCGCCGACATGTGGGGTCCAGTTGTCGGTGACACATGAATTAGGTAAAAAGATTGCGAGCAGCGGAATCGAACTTGCAACCTCGAGTACCTGACCATTGTACGTTACCACTAGGCTACCAATCTCTTTCTGCTTTCGTTGGCTCTGCAGTCTATAAAAGCTCTATTTTGAACCATGCGCGACCAGAGAAAGTAGCCCCAACGTGTTTGAACCTTGAGCAACCAAATATAGTGCTGACCGTACAAAATAAAGTTGGTCCGTGAAAACAAATTCTTGGCACAAATATATATCGCTACAGTCCATCATCGTGTCAATAGAGAGTTACATGACAAAAATTCTTTTAACAAATATTTTGAACCATGAGCGACCACATATACAAAATAGAAAATAAGGTGAATAGAAAGTAGTCACAAGGTCAATAGAGAGTTACATGACAAATATGAGTACTACAGATCATCATCAGAGGTGTCATCCATGCCATACACAACATCACTATCGCTAGAATACTCGTGTAAAGTGTCATCTTCGTCCTCCACACATTCATCCACATCGACTTGTTTCTTGTTTCTTATAAGCTCCTCGAGGTTGGCTTCAATAACAGTGTCGTCTCCATTCAGGACGCGTGGCACAACCTGAACAACCTCACTCTCCTTCACTTGGTGCTCCGAATCAGAGCAATAATCATCTTGGTGTACTCCATCATATTCAGGCACATTATATATGTCCCTGTGCTCAAACTTTTGCACAACACGCCAAGCTTTGCCCAAAGCCGTGTCCTGCAAATAAAATATTTTTATTGCCTGGGTTGCTAAAATGAAAGGTTCTGATTTGTACCATAAGGACCGGATGTTTATGGACTTGAAGTGTCCATCATCTCTCAATCCAATAGTCTTGCCATGTTGGTTGTACCAATCACACCGGAATAGAACGACCGACTGACGGAGGTTTAGGTCAGAGGTATACAGCAACTCAATAACCTCTTTAAGGACACCATAGAATTCAAATTTCTCGTCACCATCTGAGCCTTCAACCTCAACCGTGACACCACTATTCTGTGTTCGCAGATTCTTCTCACGCTCAACAGTTCTATAGCGGACTCCATTTACTTTGCAAGAATTGCAGGATTTGACTCGGAGGTCAGGACCACATGAAAGTGCATATAATCCTTCACTGACTTCATGAGGCTTCTCTCTACGCAACTTCCTTATCTGCACCCAAAGACATAAAGGATGATCAGAATATACATAGTGATGGTGGTCGAGGAACTAGAGTACAAGTAAGTGGATCACTTACGTATGTCTTGAACCGTCTAGCAAATCCCTTTTCAAGCCTTTTGTCAACATCATCTCCACCTTCTTTCTCTAACTCTTCTTTATACATGCTGCATGTTGGCATGAACATTATATAGAATTTTTTTTAACAAATAATATAAAACAGCATGATAGGAGGTATAGGTGACTTACTCCATATATGGCTCCACTTCTTCACAATTATTTAGGACATACCACACTAGCTTGTCCATGATTTCATCATCGATGTACTGGACCCGGCTCTTGCGACTGAGTTTGACACCATGCTGGAAAAGAGAGAGTTCACCATTCGTCCCAACCTCTTGATTTGGCTTCATGTCCTGATCATCCATGTATCTGGAACAAAATGCTAAAGTCTCACTTGCTATGTATGCCTCGGCAATGGATCCTTCGGGTCTAGCCCTATTGGTCACAAAATTCTTCAATGTTCCAAGTCGCCGTTCTATCGGATACATCCATCCATACTGTACAGGCCCTCTAAGCAGTGCCTCATCCGGTAGGTGGACAGCCAAGTGAACCATCACGGTAAAGAAGGCGGGTGGAAAAATCCTCTCAAGTTTGCATAGGATCACCGGGATTTCTCTTTTCAGCCGTGCCACAACATCTATCCTCGGGGTTCTGCTACACAATTCTCTAAAGAAGTTGCCGAGCTCAGCAATGGCTTCGTATACATCCTTGTGCATAAGTCCTCGTAAGCCCGCAGGTATGATTCTTTGTAGAAGGACATGGCAAGAGTGAGTCTTTAGCCGGCCTTGAAACTTTGAACCATCCTGATTTATGTTCTTCGCTAGGTTGGCTGCAAAGCCATCAGGAAACTTGATATCTCCGAGGAAGTTGCAAAACTCTGTCCTTTGTTGTGGTGTTAGGACATACCACGCATGTGGAAGTTTAACCTTGGATCCATTTTGCTCACAATGCAGTTCAGGACGTATGCCCATATCATACGGATCCAACCTAGCTTTGACATTATCCTTTGTCTTGCCCTCAACTTTCATCAATGTGCAAGTAAGGTTGTCACAAATATTTTTCTCTATATGCATCACATCAAGGATATGCGGCAAGAGCAAATCTTGCCAATATGGTAGTCGCCACCATGCAGCTTTCCGGGTGTAGATTACTCGCTCTTCGTAGTCATCACGCTTCCTTTTCTTTCCTTCACCGTGCTTGCCTGGCTGAACATCTTCCACTTTTTTTAGTTCCTCAAGTACCTCAGCCGTGGTGAACTTTCTTGGCGGCCCCTTTGTTTCACAAAGCCCATCAAAAGCCAAGCTCTTTCGCCACCGATGCCCCATTGGAAGGAAGCGGCGGTGGCCAAAGTACCCTATTCTGCTCCTTAGTGCCCGTGACAATGGATCTATGTCACAATGAGTACATGCTTGATAGCCCTTTGTAGTTCTCCCTGACATTGTGCTTAATGCTGGAAGGTCATGAATACACCAAAGCACCGCTGCATGTAGGTCGAATGTTGATCCACTACTTGCATCATATGTGCTCACGCCTTTCCACAACTCTAATAGTTCTTCTATGAGAGGTTCCAAGAACACATCAAAATCTTTTCCAGGAGATGCCGGTCCAGGGATTAGTAAAGACATAAAGCAATTTGATGGGTCAACACATTCCCATGGTGGCAGATTTAATGGGGTCACAAGCACAGGCCACATGCTATATGATGCTGAAAAATTGCCAAAAGGGTTGAAACCATCCGATGCGACAGCAAGCCTCAAGTTCCTTCCATCTCTTGCAAAATCTTTGTACGTCGAGTCAAAATGCTCCCAAGCCTTCCCATCTGCTGGATGGCTCATTACATTCTCAACGGGTATCCGCTTCTTCTTGTGCCATTGAGCAGCCTCAGCTGTTTTGGAAGAAGCAAACAACCTCTTCAGCCTTGGTATGAGTGGAAAGTGCCTCAAAACCTTATGCGGAACACGTTTGTTGCCATCATTATCTTCCCACCTAGATTCATGGCATATGGGGCACTCATGAGCCTCTCTTAAATGCTTCCTGAACAGCACACAATTATTCTTGCACACGTGAATATTCTCATATCCAAGACCTAATTCATGAAGATATTTCTTTGCCTGTGAATATGATGCTGGTAGCTGCCATTGTGGGAATGATGTGGATAACAACTTCAACAAAGCATCAAATCCTGCATTGCTAAATCTATAGCGCGACTTGATATGCAACAGCCTCACTAGAAAGGAGAATTTGGACTGGCTAGACCCGGGACAAAGTGTCTTTTTCAAATCACTTAACACCTTGCTGAACATTGGTTTTGTCCCCTCCTTCTCAGCTGCTGTGTAGAGATCGGCGACCATATCAATATCTGGCATGTCAATATCGTCGTCCTCAGGCTGCTCATCCATTTCCATCCCATCAACATCAGCACTACTAGGATAATCCATGTTCTCTGAATGTTCAAGAATATGAGCATCAACAGATTCTCCATGAAGAACCCACCTCGTGTATGTTGCAGACATTCCAAACAAAAGGATGTGCTCATTTACTTCTTCTTGAGGCAGTTTAGTCTGATTTAGACACCGTCGACAAGGGCAATATACTGCTGTGGTTTTCCCAAACTGTTGTCTAACAAGCTTCATGAACTCAGCTGTTCCATCAATGTGTGCTTTTGTGAATTTCCTACCATTCACCCAACTTCTGTCCATCTGCTACAAGGAAATGATAATCAAGGATCAGAAATTCTACTGATTAAACATAAGTAATTCTAGTGATAATCAAGGATCAGAATGATATCCAAATGGGTTCATTTTTTTTAGCAGTAGTACTCCCCAATTATTTAACAGAACGCGATATCACAGCAACAAAATAGAGTAAAATTAATGGAGCAGGATGGAGCAAGATGGAGCAGAACGTGATTATACCGTCGCAGCCGTTGGCGAGGAACAGGAGCAAGATGGAGCGGTGGCGTCGCCACCGGGTGCCTGGAGTAGTGGTGCCGCCGACGAGGTAGAGGCCTCCACGCCGCCGCGCGCGGAGAAGTGGCGTCGCCGGCGGGGACCTCCGCGCTGCCTTGGAGTAGGGGCGTTGCCGGCGGGGACCTCCGCGCTGCCTTGGAGAAGTGGCGTCGCCGGCGGGGACCTCCGTGCTGCCTTGGAGTAGGGCGTCGCCGGCGGGGACCTCCGCGCTGCCTTGGACAAGTGGCGTCGCCGGCGGGGACCTCCGCGCTGCCTTGGAGTAGGGCGTCGCCGGCGGACCAACGGGCACCGCCGCCACCAAGACCGACGAGTGACGACCAAAGACTTCACCCAAGATCCAAGTCTCAAATTCATGACCTTCTCATACGGATGTTAGTTTAAAATGAATAAAGATTTCAAATACTCATTCGTGACTTGGTAGCTCGGTGGTAAGGCCGCATTTTGCAAACTCGAGGTCTCGAGTTCGAACCTACCGCCCCGCACATTTTTTTTGCCGCGGCCCATGCTCGTCGATCACTCATTCGTAGGCGCCAAAATTCCCGCAGAGGATTTCATCGGGGGAAAAAATTCAATGCCAAATGTCTACTTTGCCCTACACCTCTCGGTCTATTCCGAAGGGTATTTTGGGAATCTCATGCCAAATTTCTTCTCATATAAGTTTCATCCCTCCTCCTCTTCGTAACCCTAGCCGTCGCCGCACCACTCCTCCTCCTCTTCGTAACCCTAGCCGCCGCCGCAACTCCTTCTCCACCACCGCCGCCGGGCCCGGGACATGGATCCGCTTCCCCACGACTAGTACACCGTCACTCTCGTCTTCTCCACCGTCGCCGGGCCCGGGACGTCGACAACGGCCACTGCTCCAGGCCTGCGACGTCGACGAGGAGCGCCGCCCCGTCCGTGCTACGTCGACGAGGAGCGCCGCCCCGTCCGTGCTACGTCGACGAGGAGAGCCGCCCCGTCCGTGCCACATCTCCGGATCTGCAACCTCACCGACGACGACCATCTGCTCGGGCACCCGCAACCTCACCGACGACGACCACCGCTCGGGCACCCGCAACCTCACCGACGACGACCATCGCTCGGGCACCTGCAACCTCACCGACGACAACCACGGTTCGCCGGATCTTCTCTTCTCTTGACGATGGGAAGACGCCGACGCAGTTGTCCCTAAGCGTACACCAATCCCCCCCCCTCTCGTTTTATATCCCGATGTTTGCTAATCACTCATGCTCATGCCAATGCCAATCACTTATGGTGATGATGACACATCTTGTCTTTGAGGTTGTAGTACTCGGAGTTGCTAATCACTCATGCTCATGCCAATGTTGCTTGCTAATCACTCGTGATTAGTTGCTAATGGTTTCTGCACATGTCACTAACCTGATGTTTGATTATTAAGACACCTATTCATGCTCATGGCGCAGTACTCATGCTTGTCTGAATATTGCTTTGTTAGCATTGCTCATGTAAGAATATTGCTTTGTTAGCATTGCTCATGTAAGACACCTAGTGTAGTTATAATTGCTTTGTGGTCCGGGATAGTTGTGTAGATAATTTTACATCAATTTGTAACCTTTATTTACTAAAACCTGTTTACACTTGCATGTAAGAACCTCCATTAAATGAATATGAAAGGGAGCGCCAAGCAACAATCGAAGAAAATAATAGAAGGTTGCAGGAACTTGGACTTACAAGCTTAGCATCAACTGAAAAAAAAATCAAGAATAAATGCCTCCTCACGAGAAAAAGGATAAGAGTTCAGGCAGGAGGGGTGGTATTTGTGAAGGTCATGAGTCCTCGGATTATCTCCCCGAACCCGAAGATGATAATCAAGGGGATGATGACACAGACTTAGAAGAGGAATCTCCTGTACCCCTAGCTGTTGTTGAGGTGCTTCTTCTATCTTTGATTATTATTTAGGTTTGTTTGGTGAAAGGGGCAGAGGTGGATGGAGCAGGATGTCTTTATTCCCTGCAAAGTTGAAAGTTTGATGTACTTGCTTTAATACAGTGATGCGATGCTTGTTTTGCTAATTTGTTTCTCATGTCCTATTGCAGCACTGTTAGACATACTAGACGCAAGGTCTGTGCCCGCAGGCCAAAAGGTGTTGCAAACATGGCTGGTCCTGGAGCAAGGACCAGAAAGAGAGTAAGGCTACCTGCACACTCGTTTCAAGGAGTTGAAACACGGTCTTCAAAAAAGCGAGTGCTCAACACAACAACCACCACAGAATGAGGAAGCGTAACGGAATGAGGAAGCAGAACGGAATGTGGAAGCAGAACAGGAATTTCCAAGAGACGATTTGTCCAGCCCCGTGAGAGACTGGTCTTATGCAGCTGATTGGAGCCATGCTGATACTCAAGAAGGATAGAACCCATCCGAACAAGCGGTTGAGTGTAAGTCTCAAGCATCTGTTCAACTTTCATCAATATCTTTTTGTAACCATTTCATGCATCACAACAGCTTGAATAAATCATCTGCAGTGGCAACAACAAGAGCCCCGAGGAGGCCAAGACCAGCAACGAGGGGTGTGTTGCTTGACAACATGACCGGAGCTATGGGGGGAGAAGGCTGCCTATTACTGTTGCGAGAGGGCAAGGCAAGACCACACGAACCGAGTGCAAGCTGCCAAATTTGCTTCTGAAGTCTGGGGTGATTGTAAGATCCCATGTGCCTATCTTTACCCACTGGAAGGATTACAAAAAGCCTGAAAATGAAGATCATTTGAAGGAATTTGTGGGGAGGCTTTCGAGTAAGTGTCTATCTACACTTGTGCTTTATTCTTGTTCTCTTCTTTTCTCCCCTTCCGTAACTAATGATTTCATATTATCATCACTAGGGGAGGCTGGCAATTGACAAAGATCATAATCCAACTAAGGAGGCATGCACCAGTGTATTCAAGTCCGGAATACGCCGGATGCGGTACGAGGTTGAAGCAGAACTACTTCAATGGTGTCCCTGCTGATCAAATCAGGACAACATCTCCCGTGGCTTCCATGATCGATGACCAATGGTGCGCCCTTGTTGACAAATGGTCAAATGCGAAGAACAAGGTATCTCCTCCCTACATGGAAATGCATTCAGTTTTGAACTGTCAATGTACCTTAGGATACAAAGTCTAATAATATATTGCTTGTAGGAAATTGCGGAGAAGAACAAGCGGAACCGAGAGAAAGTAAAGTATCCTCAAACAACCGGATCACGATGTTATGTGGCCCAGTTGCATGCTCATGTGAGTAAATGGACCCCGATGTTATTGCTCCTGTTCATGTTTTTCGTCCCATCCTTAAGATGTTCATGCCAGATTTCTTAACTGTTATTAGTAGTGACTAAAATATGGATAACTGCTTGATCATACTCGCTTGCATGTTCACTGTTGTTTTGTTATAGTACTCAATTTCCTTCTCCTTCCTTCAACTTCCTCATTTCATGTTAAAACAGATCCAAAGTATCCACAACAATAGAGAACAAGGTGAGGGAAGTGAGGAAGGAGAAGGTCAAGGAACCGATGAAGGAGAAGGTCAAGGAACCGATGAAGCAGAAGGTCAAGGAACCGAGGAAGACCTGGATGCAATTGTGGCATTCAAGGTCCTCCACACCAGTAGCAAAAAGGGCATCGGTGATGCTGCTAGAGAAGCTGTTGTAAGTTTCATTTTCCTGGACTTGTCCATTTTTGGTCGATCTAATTGCAAGCTCAAATAGCAATGCTTAAATAATTCAATACATGTCTGTATCTTCAACTTAACTAGTTCAATAGTCTTACCTCAAAAATTTCTACAAATATGTGGGTTTTTATACTTGTGCACATCGTCTGTTGCTCCTTGTTTGGTTCCGATGCTACATGTTCCCTCCATGGTGATGTTGTAACTTTTTTTAAGTCTTCTCTATCTCCATTGTTCCTTGCATCTGCTGATAGATAGATGTATGTGCTATTTTCACAAAGTGCATGGTTGCTTCTATCTATAGTATTTTTTCAATATTATAAGATCAATTCTTCTTGTAGGCTACTATGGAAACCTTGCGGACCGAAGCCGTTGCTGCTGGGAACGAGCCAATGCCTAGTGCCCGGGTGGTTTCGAAGGTTCTCTCACGGGGAACCTCGAAGAAAAACCTCACATTCTTCAAGAATGCTGGCATTCCATTGGTGAGCACCAAGGATGGTGAGACCGCAACCGAACGTGAGCGTGCTCTTCGCCAAGCATTTGATGCGAGAGAAACAAGTGCTGCATCAAGAGGTTGATGATCTGAAGAAGAGAGCAGAAGTTGCTGAGGTAGAACTATTGAAGAACCGAAAGGAGTTTGAAGAGTTCAAGAAGAATCAAGAGGAAAACACAAGGCTTCTTCAACAAATCCTCGGAATTAATGGTGTTGGTAACTTTTCGCAGCCATGATGACCTGCTGTTGGTAATTTAAGCCTCTTAGTCCCGACAAGATGTGAACTTGTTCTGTTTTGATCTTTTGGTCTTAGTTTGTGACTCGATGTGGTACTGAATTGTTGTCCGAACCTATGATCTAACTGTGCTTGGGATGATGTGGAAATGATGTGCTCGTCTCGTATGATGCGGAAATGATGTGCAACTTAGATTATGTGTTGTGGTTCTCGTAGTTTTGTTCTCGCTTTCCTATTTCATGTGTAAATGAATTCTTGTCATGTGGACCAATCGGAGTGAACCAAGCCGACAATCGAGACAACCATGTGTACCAATAAAAATAGGACACGTGGACTAATCGGACTCAAATACGTGTTCAATCAAGAAGAGGACACGTGGTACTTTTGGGACTTGACACGTGGTTCACGGAAATGTAGCCACGTGAACCAACAGGCACTCGAAACGTGGCACTCGGAAAACGACGCGTGGTGCAACGAAACAGAGACACGTGAACAAATAGAAGATCGACACGTGTACCAATCAGAGCTAAACATGTGGACCGAGAGGTAGCTCGACACGTGGCACCACGCAAAAGACGACACGTAGAAGTACGGGAGACGGACACGTGTTGTCTTGCCGAGGTGCCGCGTGGACGAATCGTAGAGCGACACACGTTCGCACCTAAGGTACACACGTGGACGAATTGAAGATCGACACGAGGCAAGGCTGGGAAACGGACACGTGCTCGCTATGGTTCCGACACGTGTCCAGCTGGGACCACGTCCCACGTCATTTGCCACCGTGGACGATAGACACGTAGGACTGCCATGTCACGTGCCAACGTGGTTTGGTGCCACGTGGGAGCAACTTCGTGACGCTCGCTGTTTCGTCATAAAACAAGCAACCTATGACGAACAGAGTTTTGTCACCGATGTAAGCAGTTCCGTGACGAAATGCACCAATTCGTCATAAGGAGACAAACTTGACGCTCCGTTTTTGACGAATGCAATTTCGTCACAAATTCGTCACAAAACTACCGTTGTGACGAGTTGGGCGTCTACCATGACGTTTTCGTTTTGTCATAGATGTTGACATTTGCACTAGTGTATGTGGCTTGCATTTCGTGGTGTGCAGCTTTTTAGCATGTGTTGCTTTTGCTTTTCACACTTATGCATGTCTTTTGAGCACATTGTTTTAGGCACCCCACAAGCACAAAATATAGGGGAGCTCTCTCGCTTGTTTGAGTGACCCATGCATCTCTTTAGGGGAGCTCCGCTATATTTTGGTGGTTTTTTGTTTTTTTGTTCTTTTGATATCCTTCTCTCTTTTAATTGTTTGTCATCAATCACCAAAAAGGGGAGATTGAAGATGCAACTAGGCCCCCTATTGGGTTTTAGTGATAAATGACAAAGAATTAAAATGTCTAATGTTTCATTGAGCTATTGTACAGGACATCAAAGTCTACTAACCCACGTTATAAGATTGATAGCCCCTCATACAAAAGTCAAAAGATGGACTCAAAGAGAAGCTTAAATTAGTTTTTATAGTTCTTTGAGTCTAGGTTTGCCAAACTATAAAGAGGGGTGATTTAGTCTTTCATGTAGGGAATATGTGCTCAAGTTACCTAAATCAAAGCTTGGATGAAAACCAAACCACTCAAAAAGCCAAAAGACCAAAGTCCAAAGAGTCAAAATAAATCACACTCGGACAAGACGGAAGTTCCGCCTCCAACTCGGAAGTCCCGAGATTTCCGAGAGGTTTTTGGTGGAACTTCCGCCCAAGACGGAAGTTCCGTCTTGGGAAATTCCACTTAGTCATATTCAAAATCTATCAAGAGAGAAGTTCCGTCTTTCTATGGAACTTCCGTGATTTCCAGGAGGTTTTTGACGGAAGTTACGTTATGAACGGAAGTTCCGTTATTTGCTCGACCAAACCCTAGCAACGGCTCTTTTTGGACCCACTCCTATAAATAGACTTTCCCATCTCGGTCTAGGGTTTGTTGGTGCTTTTTGAACTCTCACATCTTCCTCAAGCTCTTGCCCTCATCTCTCCTTCACTCTCCTTGAGATTCAAGTCCACTTTGAGAGCCTCATCTCAAATCCAAGCTTGAGAAGCATCATCCCAACCTTGAGCGCATCTTCCCTTAGTAAGCATCTCTACACTTGTTACTCTTGGAGATTTGTTCTCCTAGATTGGCTAGGTGTCACCCTAGAGCTCCCAAGATTGTGGTGAGCCTTGGAAAGTTTGTGAAGGTTGTGATTCGCCTCCGGAAGGAAAGGAATCAAGCTAGAAGAAGAAGAAAACCAAGTTTGACCTTGGTGGTCACTTGGTGAGGATTAGGGTTGAGAGCGACTCTTTGTGAGCTCCTCAACGGAGACGTAGGATCCTCTTTGTGAGGGGTCCGAACTTCGGTAAACAAATTCCGTGTCTCTCTTGTGTTCTCTCGCTCGTTCTTGTTCTTTGTTCATGTTTGGTGCTTGTGCTATATTTGGCCCGATCTACTTGTGTGGGCGTTGTCTATTGATTTCCTGCAGGCACAACATTCCTAGGAGGTGGAGGAAACTTTCTATTCAAAGGGATTTGTAAGATTCCTTCCTTGCTTTCATTATCTTGTTTTTCCCTCAAGTCCATAACGGAAGTTCTGTCAAAGATGGAAGTTCCGTCATTTGAGAGAAGTTCCGTGTTGGACTGACTAACTTGGTTTAAAGTGTTGTGATTTTCAGAAATTATTGTAGCTTGCCTATTCACCCCCCCCCCTCCCCCTCTAGGCAACTTTCAAAGGTTATTCCTTAGGAGCGCAAAGAGGAAATGTGGAATGCTATTAGATCACACATCTTCTTCCCACCTGCAGATCTCGAGAAAGCCAAAAAGGCAACACCGACTGCAATGTCGCATATCTTACGAGAATGGAGGTCCAGGCTAAACTGCCATTATGTCAAACGTGACATAACACCTTTTGATGACTATGGACAAATAAGGACAGGACATCACAAGAGTTACAAGAACTAAAGGAAACAATGAGGACAAAAGCTAGGGGTCAAGCTGCAGGTTATATTTACAGGTGCTTCAGGGAATGGTAGGATTGTCACGCCATTTACGCGCCTTACTACTTCGAGTAAGTTCGATCACTACCTTGCTCTCGTCGATCGTAAAGATAGATGACATAATAACTAATACGATCTTTTGTTGCAATGCTCATTGGATTTGTAAGCTATCATGAGCGTCATAAATTGGTAAGTACAGAAGTACAATTAAATAACGGTAATTTCAGGCAATAATACGCTTTTCTCAATATTGTAGTGCTTATTTGAACTAAGTAAAGAACTCGAAGGTGACGCGTTACAGGATTCAGAAATAAATATACTTTCGTCACAAATTTTTGGTAATACGCGCATCACATCTAATTTTTTTATCCTCCTATCGTTGAAATGGAAGTGATGTTATTTATTTCCTCTATTTTACTGTGCATTAAAACAAGCAAAAGATGGTATGCACTCGTGGATACTACGCACATGCGTATTCGAGCTCCACTACATCCTACTTGAATGCCATCACCCACAAGAGCACCGAAGAGGTACGCTAAGATTGTTTCTATCTAATTTGCATTCTTTTTGGTTTTTTGTTTGTCTATCATCTACCAACTTTCATGAATTTATTGACAGAGAACCCGAAGTCTAGAAAAGGAAGATACTAGATGGAATCTCTAAGAAGGATTCACGACGGTGCGATAATATTTGAGTACAAACGACCTGTACTACATTGTCGCTAGGATGTGTCGTTTCTTGCTTAGGGAGGTCATCAGTCCTCGTGGTCGGTTCTTTGACGAGGAAAGTGAAGTGACGAAGGAGCATCGGGCACTTTTCGGGTGGTGCGGTTCGAAACGCCGTATGAGCCCGATGTTGTTGAAGATTCGTATAGTATAGACTTTGTTTGAAAAAACATGTCTCATGTGCACATTATTAAAACTGTAATGTTCATGTTAATGTTAATGTAATTGTGGTTAATGGATTTTATGATCATTTGTAAATATTAATGTGATGTAATACTGTAATATTAATGTTAATGTGAGGTAATTGTGGTTAATGTTATGTAATTGTAATTTATTATTTGTAATACGTATTTTTTTATTATTAAAAAAATAAATAGCCACGATTCACTTTGTCAACCGTGGCTATAGTGGTGTGCTATAGCCACGGTTGACTTGTTTTCCGATAGCCACGGTTGACTTGTTTTCCGAGTCAACAGATGATTTTTTAGTCTCGAAAGCATAGCCACGGTTGAGGCTGACCACGGCTGTAGAGCCCCCAACCGGGACTATAGTTAGTGATTGCTACAGTGATACAACCTCTTCCCACTATTTGAGTCGCCTTTACTTGCCTCTCAATTTTGGGTTTGATATGTATCTGTCCTGTCCCGATCTAGATTGTTATTTATTTTTGCAATTGCTAGGACGTACCTTGCGAGACGGCAACGCTCCACCATGAGTCGACAATTCCACACACCGAGCAGAAGGTGTATACGTGCTCTCCATTTGATTCCCAAAATCGTTTTTATGTTTTCCTAGTTATTGGATGAATCGGATGTCTAGGTTCCCCAATATGATCCATAAATCGTTTTCCATTTGCTGGGTAAATGGAGCAGAGCACTGTACTCATGGAGAGCAGCGCTTACCACGTACGTGCTCTTCCCAAATCGATTTTTATTTTGCTCAGTCAGGCTGTGCTCCTCAATTTCCTACCCAAATTGTTTTTAATTTCACTAAATAAATACTTCCGATACATGTACTCCAATTTATTCCCCAAATGTGAGAGACATTTTCTTTGCAAGTACTGAATTATCTGCTCCATAATATTCAACAATTATTTTTCTGTTCAGGATGCATAATTCTACAAGAATTGACACCACAACGTTTTTTTCCTCTCGTGTGTGAATGGATACTAGCCATTTTTTCGTCTTTTGTTTTTATCTTTCAATTGAAAGATTAAAGCGTTTCATTTTGTAAGGATTACTAGCCTTCTAAATTGACTGATACGACACCAACCTATTCTGCTTACCTATTTTTGCAACACTTATATTTTGTTCCATGATGTTGTTAGGTGAGAAGGCCTTCGATATGCAGGCAACTCTGAAATTGATTACTTTGAACAGCAGGCAAAAGGCATAGCAAATTGATCTCCCTAAAACCCCCTGACTAGCACCACTAGGTGCACATGGCCAGCCTCAAGCCCACCAAATCGAGTTCCCATATCAGGAGCATACATTACACCTGTCCAGCCGTCTTAGAGGAACCAAAAATATGCAGTTTAGCGCTTCTGAACCTGTCCTAGAAAATGTTGATGATTTTAGGCAAGCCATGAAGCAACATTCCTGTGCATGTGCTTCCAGTAGTGTGACTGAGATTAATTTAGGCAGAATTCCGGCTGAATCTGGCACTAGCAAGGTGAGAAGCAATGATAAAGTGTTTCCGATATCATAATGTCATTGATTTTGGATGATAATTTTGTTGGTAGTATTGAATTTTTTCGGTGCAGTATACAATTTGTTGCAATGTCACAGAATTTAAGTCTTTGATCAAAACTACGATAAATCAATGTTTTTTCCCGTTCAGGTATATTTATGCCTTTGTTATGTGATCCCCGCTCCGTAGCTCCAGATCCGCGAGGTGGCAGATCTCCAAATTCTGAGGTGGCATTGTCTATAACTCTTCTTTTTTTTTCATTTCTGATTTATAGTTTTATATGGTGTGGAGTAGAGATGACATGTTATAATGCTTATTGCATTTGTACTTCTATTTCAGAAATGTTCTGTCCTCCTGTTTGAAGTATGTCGATTGCATATCACTCTTGATTAAAATTGAGCCACTTGGAAAAGGTGAAACTGTCATCGGCTAGTAAAAGTATTGCTGACTAGAGTACCAATTGGAATAGTGTGAGACAATAAAAGTTTTGTTTTAAAAAATATTTTTCAGTAAATTTACCCTTCATTGAATGACCAAACACTATAGATATGCCAGTACTTAGCCAGGATTGTCAACTATTTAGTGCTACCTTTCTCCTGTTAGTCAATTTTGAAATTGTCATGTTATTGTGAGACGTTTGCCATCTTTTACAACTGCTATTTATCACTGATTTGCTGAAACCAGTGGTGCCAAATAATTGTTGTTTCTGCCATGGAAATTCTTTTTGGTTCAGGATGCTGATGAATCGTGCCGATATGAGCTACAATTGTTGAGTCTTGTAGCTTGACTTTTTACCGATTTCAGGTATAAGGGAAGCTAGGCATGGCAAGATCAGCAAGGCTATTTTGAGGATAGTTGTCAAACGTTTTAAATCTTCACCTATTTGATTATTTGATAGTCAGTTACTATTTGCCAGTATGAGCCTTGCTGTTTTGCAGGATGATTGGAGATGTTGTTTTGCATGCTATGCAGACCTGGGGGATTTGGTTAAGATGAACAATAGTCTTGATAGTTACTAGTATAGGGTTAGAAGGAAATGAAATGAACAAGTTCTGGTGCTTTTGTAACTAGGATGCAGTGCTCACTGTAACTTGGAACGTGCATTTATCTTTTTTTTTTTGTACTTATGTGGCAATAAATACTTGAAGCAGTTGGCCCCTGAAATTGTCACACCCCTATCCCGAAAGATAGATAAGTGTGGTAAGGATCGCCTCGGGAGATGGTTGACGAAGCAACCATGCATAGCATCACAATAACAAACATACACGATTTGCAAGTTTACATAATTAAGTCTCGAATTACAACATTGAGTTCCAAATAAAAGATACATTAGGTTCGCAAATTAAGTTACATAACCATGATCTTTGTTCGAATTAAAATGCGGAAGCGATTACATAACACGACGATACATAGATAGCTTAGATGAACCATGCCGGCCTAGGCCACGGCTCACTCCTCGTGGGTCGGAGAGCTAGGAACCCACTCGACGGTCCACTCTTTGGGCTCCTCTCCATCCCACACAACCTTACCACAACAATCACAATACCCGGCTGGCGGGAATCCTGAAAATACACATATAACGGCAAAGCCCGAGTATCTAGCATATTCCGCAAGTCTTACCCGTCGAATTGGCCATCTAAGACCGACACCAAGATGCATGGGGTATTACCGGGTTTACTTGGCATTTGCATAAAAACAGCGCCTAACTACGTATATTTGCACTTTTAGGATTAGCGACATTAATAGGGCTGTTGCATAAAAGAAACTTTAGTGAGCATACCAACCAAGATAAGTATCTGCAATACAAAGTATTATCAATGTGAAACAGCGAGCATCTCATATCTTTTCCTCTTACTAAACATTGTAAACTGCTCGAAACAAGTGGTACTCATTAACCGAGAGAAACGGCAATAATTATTGAATTACTAATCCTGCAGGAAAGACCCAAATGCACGACATACGCATCATTTAAGAACACGTATGGTCACCGTTCACGAGTTCATCGTAAAACAAATCACGGGGCCACCGACCCGGAGTACACGTCCCCTTGCGACCCCGTTCAACAACGTGCCCAAGGCTTAACCCGTGTACTCTCCAACGGTCCTCAACCCGTGCAACCACCACTATAGCAATAACTCATTATAGGCACGGTTAGGGGGCTCTACAGCCGAGATTAGTCCCAACCGTGGCTATGTTTCCGAGACTACGGACATCCGTAGCCTCGAAAAACAGGTGAACCATGGCTATAGTAGTTTAATATAGCCACGGTTCACTATAACAACCGTGGCTATGGTGGCGTACTATAGCCACGGTTCACTAATCTAACCGTGGCTATAGTGATATATTATAGCCACGGTTCACTACTCTAACCGTGGCTATAGGACACCACTATAGCCACGATTGACAAAGTAAATCGGAACTATTTACTTTTTTAACAATAAAAAAATAAATACATATTAGAAATAATCATATCTCTACGTTACATAAGAAAATGAAAACAAACTATTATAGTGTATATGGGCCTGCTAGGCTGCTGTCGTACTGGAGCTGCTGCTGTACTCATGGGTCGCACGCACCTTTTTTTACTTCTGGACTGTTCCCTATCAACTCTTTGTTTTCGCGTTTTGTGGCAGCAGATGGTCTGAATACATACGACTGGCCCTCGGGTCAGCCTATGTGTAAGCTACACGTAGCGTAGTTCCTATAGGTAGCGTGCGCTACCTGTAGCTTACAGGTAGCACGCGCACGTGGTGGCTGGCGATTGGTGCGGGGGTGACGCAGCAAAGCGAATTGGAGGCGTGACGCGTCGGGGCTGTTGCGGTCTGGGGTGGGGTGAGATAAAGCATAACACGTGGCTTCCTTTGGTTAGCTGACCAGATTTAGTTTTGTTTCAAAATTCAAATTGATTTTTCTCTTAAGTGAAAGCTGCTATTTGAATCTGTCTGAACTATTGGATTCTGTAGAACTAATTCAACCAAATAAGATATCATACGAATATATTTTTGAAAATGTTTGAATTTTAATTTTATCAAAATTTTCACCCTAAATGTGATGTTCCATTAATGATAATTCAATCTTCTACTATTAAAAGTTAAATGTTCTAGCTATGAAATTCAATTGTTTCAATGGTGAAATTCTATTTCTCTAGTTGTAAATAACGATGTTCTAATAGTGAATATGTGTTCTTCTAGTTGCAAAAATGCATTGTTCCAGTCGTGAAAATTGATTGTTCTAGCAGTGATAGTGAATATATATAGTTCTAGTAGCAAATTTTCATTGTTCTAACACCAAAAAAGTTTTTTTTACGTTTTTGTATTTTGCAAACTAAAAATAAAATTCGTATTTTAAATAATAACATGTATGAAGAAAATTAGATCAATTTCTACCACGTGACTCATGCCCCTACACAAGAAGAAGAAAGTTGTTGACACTTCTACATCAGGTACCAATGTTATTTGAAACTAATCTTGCTGCGCGTTTTGATGATTCATAAGTATTTGATGTCAGATGATGATTTATGCATGCAAATCATTGCTGGACTTAAAGGGACAAGAAATTATGCAAGAAGTGAAGTGGATGCTTGTGTAGGCAATGAAGCAAAGGATGCTACATTATCCATCATGACATATCCACTTTCATTGTCATTAGAATTAGGCCATTCTCGGTGGGCCTTTCATTTGACATTTATTAGATGACACATCAAAAGCGATGACATGGCATGATATTAATTTTGAAAGAGGAGAAAGGGTGGTGACACTCTTTCCAAGTTGATGAGAGGAGAATGAAAGGTGCATTGAGACTCTTTTCCTTTCATATGCACAAAAAAGTGGATCCTCATTGGTACACCTATACAACCATTTAATGTCTTGTTTGATCTATGAAAATGTGAAATGAAATAGTGCATTGAGAGATGCACTTTCATTTCACGAGAACAAGACTAGAAAGCTGACGTATCACACTTGGAAAAAGTGAAATGAAAGGAACCAATGAGAATGGCCTTAATGTTCGAATTGAATAATTGTTACTACATTCCTACCTTGGGGAAAACATTATATCATTCTTATATTTAGAGAAAGTTGATGGTTATGAGGTTGTAATAAGGAACAAGTATTGCTCAATTTACATGAATGATATTCGCTATGCTAATTGTCCATTAGCGAATGGATTATATTATTTAGACATGAAAAATAAGATGATTTATAGTATTTATGTGAAAAGGCTTCATCATGATGATTTGATCCCATCTACACTTGGCATTGTTATTTAGGTCATATAAATGGGAGACGCACATCTTCTACACTCATTTGATTTTGAATCATATTATACATGTGAGTCTGTTTACTTAGCGAGATGACAAAAGCACCATAGGTCACAGCGGAAGGGCAATTAAACTATTGAGCCTTGTGCGTAACGGATGTGTGGACCAATAAATTGTGTGGCTAGAGGTGGTTTTTAGTACTTCATTACTTTTATGATGATTTAAGTAGAAATATCTATGTCTACTTGATGAAAGATAAGCTTAAATCCTTTGAAAAGTACAAATAATTCCAGGATAAAGTACAACATCAATTGGGCGAAACAATTAAAACTCTATGATCTGATCGTGGAGGTGACTATTTGAGCCATGAATTTGGTGATAATCTTAGGCAATGTAGAATAGTTCCACAATAGACTCCATCCGAAATGCCTCAAATGACCCGAGCATTTTGAAGATGCAACTAGGCCCCCTAGTGGGTTTTGGTGATAAATGACAAACAATTAAAATGACTAATGAGTTAATTGAGCTAATGTGCAGGATACCTTAATTGTTTAACCCACATTATGTGACTGATAGCCCCTCATACAAGAAGTTGAAAGATGGACTCAAGAGCGTGTCTCTTAGTTTTTTTATTCCCTTGAGTCTAGGCATGCCAAAACTATAAAGAGGGGTGAATTAGTCTTTGTTGCAGGGAATATGTGCTCTTTGTTTCATACACAAGCTTGAATAAAATCAAATCCACCAAAAGTTCAAAAGAAGCCAAACCACAAAAACCGGAACCCACGGAAGTTCCGTAACCTCTCACGGAACTTCCGTCATTTCCCAAGTGGTTCCAGAGAGTGCGGGACGGAACTTGCAAGTTCCGTCCTTGGAAGTTGTGAACAAGCTAAGTCTCCACGGAAGTTCCGTGGAGCCCACGAAGTTCCGTCGGTTATTTCCGAGAGAGTGTAGGACGGAACTTCCGTATTCCGTCCAGCTCTGTTCGTGCCCTAGGTCAAGTCTCACGGAAGTTCCGTCGGGTTCACGGAACTTCCGTCAAACCACCTTTTCACACTTCCCAACGGCTCTTTTTGGCCTCTTCCTATATATAGCTTCGACCAACCCGTGAGCAAGCTTGCTCGGTGCTTTTTGAACACTCCCATCTCACTCAAGCTCTTGCTCTCATCTCTCTCCCGTCTCCCTTGTGATTCAAAACCATTTGTGAGAGCCCATAATCAAATCCAAGCTTGACAAGCATCATCCCAACCTTGAGCACATCTTCCCCTAGCAAGCAAACCCTACTTCACTCGTTACTCTTGGAGACTTGGTCTCCTAGATTGGCTAGGTGTCATCTTTGAGCTCCCAAGATTGTGGTGAGTCAAAGGAAGTTTGTGAAGGTTGTGATTCGCCTCCGAAAGGAAAGGAATCAACCAAGAAGAAGAAGAAGGAAACCAAGTTTGACCTTTGTGGTTGCTTGGGAGGATTAGGGTTGAAAGAAACCCGGCTCTTTGTGAGCTCCTCAACGGAGACGTAGGAACCTCTTTGTGAGGGGTCCGAACTTCGGTCAACAAACCTTGTGTCTCCCTTGAGTTGTTCTTGTTTGTGTTTCCTTGTTCTTGTTTCTCTCGAGAAAGTTTGTGGCCGATCTACGTGTGTGGTGTGTGGATTTACTTTTCCTGCAGGAGGAACACTTGTCATCGATCAAGGAAGGATTGTATTCAACCACATTTGTGAGATTTCCATCTCATCTCTTTAGATTCCTTGTTTACCCTAGGAGGAACGGAAGTTCCGTGACCATCACGGAAGTTCCGTCGGTGACGGAAGTTTCGTGCGTGACGGAAGTTCCGTCCTTTCTGGTTTGATCGCTTGTTTAGTATTGTGTTTTTTAGGAATAATTTTAAATTGCCTATTCACCCCCCCCCCCTCTAAGCAACTTTCAATTGGTATCGGAGCAGGTCTTCTCGTGAAGGGCTTAACCGCTTGAGAAGAAAAGATGTCGGGAGATCATGTTGAGGTGGACAATGATCCCACTAAGAAAGGAGACTTCGACGAAGAAAGAAATCCATTTGCCAAGGATGGCACAAGTGGTGGGAAGTTGGACACAAGGTACAGCTTCAACTATAATGATGTGGCAAATGTGAATAGTAGTGGTAGTGGACGGCTACCTTGGTTTGATGGAAAAGATTTTAGTTGGTACAAGCATAGGATGAAGATGTACCTACTATCAATTGGTCCACCCGTGTGGGAAGTGGTTGAAAAAGGGTATGTGATTGAGAATGAGAAGGAGCACACCGTCATGGACAACATCAACATACATCGCAATACGCAAGCCGTGTCGGCAATGCTCTCGTCTTTGAGTGCTAAAGAGTACTCCAAGGTATCCCGACTAGAGAATACCAAAGCTATATGGGACAAGCTCATGGCAGTTCATGAGGGAGTCGATGTGGTGAAGAAGTCAAGAATGCAAGTGCTGAAAAATCAATTCAACTTCTTTGTGATGAAGAAAGGCGAAGACCATCAACAAACACGTGATAGGCTCTTGGATATTGTGAATGAGCGAAGGTCACTTGGAGATGACGTGAGCGAACAAGAAGTGAATCTCAAGCTTCTAATGTCACTAAGAGTGTGGAACTCCACACTTTGCACCATCATTGAAGAAAAGGAAGGATTTGATGGATTCTCCACGGATGAAGTAATTAGGAGAATCCTTGCTCACAAAAGCCGTGATGATGAGGAAAAGAGAGTGAGTGTGCTAATTGGAGATGAGAGCACAAGCAAGCAAGATGTGGCACTCAAGGCCAAAAAGAAAGAAGTTGTGGAGGTAGACCAAATTGAGATTGAAGAAGACAATGAAGAGCTTGCCTTGTTTGTGAAGAAGTTTGGCAAGTTCATGATCAACAACGGGTTTACCAAGAAGAGCTTTGACAAAGCAAGGGCAAGAAGATCAACAAGAAAGTGCTACCATTGTCATGACCCGGGGCACCTCATTGCGAAGTGCCCTCAATTAAATGGAAAGGAAGAGAAGAAGGAGAAGTTCATCAAGAAGAAGAACTTCAAGAAACCATTCAAGGGTCAAGCTCATATTGGCCAACAATATGTCTCCGATGATGATGATGATGATGATGAAGATGAAGAAGGAGGGATTGCCAATCTTGCATATGGCCTAACACCGGCCAAATCATCACTCTTCAACAACCTCACCGACGATGAGGATGACGCCCCCAAATGCTTCATGGCCAAAGAAAACAAGGTACAAACTAAACCTCTTGTCAATTCCTCTAACCATGATAATGAGGATGAGCTAGTCCCCTCCTTGCAAGATATGGTGAAAATGCTAGGGATAATGCAAGAGAAGGTTGAAGAGAGCGAAGAGATGGTGGACAAGCAAGAAAACATGCTTATCAAGAAGCTTGATGAGATTAAAGAGTTGAAGACCTTGCTTGAGGAAGAAAGAAAGAAGAACGAGGAGTTGACTCTTTGTCTTACAAAGGTAAACAAGTCAAATGCTAAGCTTGAAGACATCAACCTCTCACTCCAAACAAAGTGTGAATCTCTTGAAGAGAATCACAAGTTGTTGGAAGGAGAGATTGAAGTCCTCAAGAGTAGCACATTGACGTACAAAAGCAAGGTTGAGTCAATGCAATCCTCATCAAGCAAAAAGTGTGTAAGATGTGAAGGAGTTGACATTGACAACATTGCCATCGATAAGGTGACAATCAAGGATCTCACTAACAAAGTCAAGAATCTTGAGAGAGCGGCTCAAGTTGAGCTAGCTAAGAAAATTGTTAGTGAGGAAAGAAAGTTCAATGGCAACAAAGGCATTGGGTTCAAGGAACAGCCCAAGAGGAAATACAACACCAAGAGCACCAACACGAATCAACAAAAGCAAGTTGCTCAAGTTAAACACGTGAAGAAGGCCAAGACAACACAAGAGCTCAAAAAGAAGAGCTCACCCGTATCCTTCTATGTGTATGATCATGCAACATATGAGCTAATCCATGGTGCTCATGGGAAAGTAGTTGCAAGATTTGTTGGGCCACACTATGCAAGATGGAACCCTTGCGTGTGGGTGCCCAAAAGTATTGTTTCAAAAGTTAAGGGACCCAAGCAAGTTTGGGTGCCTAAATCTTGTGCTTAATTGTGTGTAGGGATACTCCTCGGGCGGTTCAATATGGGTGCTCGACACCGGGTGCTCAAATCATATGACCAGGGAGAAGAAGATGTTCTCCACACTTGACAAAGACAATCTACCAAGTGGGAGTATATCTTTTGGAAATGATCAACAAGGAAAGGTAATTGGTCGTGGTGGAATTCAAGTCACCCATGACCTTTCAATTAGTAATGTGTTCCTTGTGAAAGGTCTAGGGTACAACTTAATGTCTATATCACAACTTTGTGGAATGGGCTTTAATTGTCTCTTTACCGATGAAGGCGTGACCGTCTTTAGAAAAGCGGACTCCTCAATTGCATTCAAAGGGTACTTGGAGGATAAGATCTATCTTGTTGATTTCACCAACAAAGAGGGTCCAAATCTAAGTGCTTGTTTGATAGCAAAAACCACTTTGGGTTGGTTGTGGCATCGCCGACTAGCTCATGTTGGGATGAGGAATCTGCATAAGCTTCTAACGGGTGGCCACGTCGTTGGACTAAAAGATGTTGCCTTTGAAAAGGACAAAGTGTGTAGCGCATGTCAAGCCGGAAAGCAAGTTGGAGCCAACCATTCATCCAAGACGATGATGACGACGACAAGACCATTGGAGATGCTTCACATGGACCTCTTCGGACCGGTCACATACCTAAGCATTGGCGGTAACAAGTACGGCCTTGTCATTGTTGATGATTATTCCCGTTTCACTTGGGTGTAGCCGAGAGAAAGAACCGTACACTCATTGAGATGGCAAGAACCATGCTTGATGAATACAAGACTCCCGACACTTTTTGGACCGAAGCCATCAACACCGCTTGGCATGCAATCAATCGATTGTATCTTCACAAGATATTGAGAAAGACACCTTATGAGCTTCTCACCGGTAAAATTCCTAACGTGTCGTATTTCCGTGTCTTTGAGAGCAAGTGCTTTATTCTTAACAAGAAACCAAGGTCTTCTAAGTTTGCTCCAAAGACCAATGAAGGTTTCTTACTTGGGTACAGATCAAATGTGTATGCATACCGAGTTTTCAACAAAGTCACCGGCATTGTTGAGATCACGCGTGATGTAACATTTGATGAATCTAATGGCTCTCAAGTAGAGCAAGTTAATCCAAGTGATGTAGGTGATGAAGCTCCTTGTGAAGCAATAAGAAACATGGCTATTAGTGAAATAAGGCCACAAGACCCAACTCAAGTGCAAGGTGATCAATCTTCTCCAAGTCAAGATCAAGAGCCTCCACAAGATCCACAAAATGAACAAGATCAAGGTGGTGGCCAAGATCATGGTGACGATCATGATCAAGGCAACAACCAAGATCAAGAACAAGATGGTGGAGGTGATGATCATCAAGACGAACAACAAGAAGAACAAGAAGAAGATGCACCTAGGCCCCAACAACCCCGAGTGCGCCAAAGCATACAAAAAGATCATCCCGTTGATAACATTCTTGGTGACATTCAAAAAGGGGTAACCACTAGATCTCGAGTCGCTACCTTTTGCCATCATTACTCGTTTGTTTCCTCTTTGAAACCTCTTAAGGTGGAACAAGCATTGCAAGACTCGGATTGGGTGGTGGCTATGCAAGAAGAGTTGAACAACTTTGAGAGAAACAAAGTGTGGTCATTGGTGGAGAGACCCAAGAAAAATGTTGTGGGAACCAAGTGGGTGTTCCGCAACAAACAAGATGAACATGGTGTGGTGGTGAGGAACAAAGCAAGACTTGTTGCAAAAGGCTACTCACAAGTTGAAGGTTTGGACTTTGGGGAAACATATGCACCGGTAGCAAGGCTTGAGTCAATTCGCATATTGCTCGCCTATGCTACACATCATGGTTTCAAGTTATATCAAATGGATGTGAAGAGTGCATTCCTCAACGGTCCAATTCAAGAAGAAGTGTACGTGCAACAACCACCGGGTTTTGAAGATCCGAAGAAACCTCACCACGTGTACAAGCTTCACAAAGCTCTCTACGGGCTCAAGCAAGCATCAAGAGCTTGGTATGAACACCTCAAGGGATACCTCATCGAGAAGGGCTTCATAATGGGCAAGGCCGATCATACCCTCTTCACTAGAAAAGTTGGAAGTGATTTATTTGTATGCCAAATATATGTCGATGACATAATATTTGGTTCTACTAACCAATTTTTCTGTGATGAGTTTGCCAAGATTATGACTAGGAAATTTGAGACGTCAATGATGGGGGAGTTGAAGTTCTTTCTAGGCTTTCAAGTCAAGCAACTAGAAGAAGGAACTTTTATAAGTCAAACCAAGTACACCCAAGACATCCTCAAGAAATTTGATATGAGCAAGGCAAAGCCAAGCAAAACTCCAATGAAGACAAATGGTCATCTAGGATTGGATGTGAATGGAAAGGCGGTCGATAAAAAGGTATATCGCTCCATGATTGGCTCTTTGCTTTATCTTTGTGCATCTAGGCCCGATATCATGCTTAGTGTGTGCATGTGTGCAAGATTTCAAGCCGCTCCAAAAGAGAGCCACTTGGTGGCCGTTAAAAGAATCTTGAGATATTTGGTTCACACTCCAAACATACGGTTGTGGTATCCTAAGGGCGCCAAATTCAAGTTAGTTGGCTACTCCGATGCCGACTACGCCGGATGTAA
The DNA here is from genome assembly GCA_031894775.1 of Chloris gayana. Classification (NCBI taxonomy): domain Eukaryota; kingdom Viridiplantae; phylum Streptophyta; class Magnoliopsida; order Poales; family Poaceae; genus Chloris; species Chloris gayana. The sequence continues at coordinate 35,630 of JAUNZO010001841.1, read as the reverse complement.
GGTAGATAGAAAGAGTACCTCCGGGACTTGCCAATTCTTGGGTAGGTCCCTTGTGTCATGGTCATCCAAGAAACAAAATTCCATTGCCCTTTCCACAGCCGAAGCGGAGTATGTTGTAGCCGGTAGTTGTTGTGCACAACTCTTATGGATGCGACAAACTCTAAAAGACTTTGGATACTCTTTGACCAAAGTTCCCCTCCTATGTGACAATGAGAGTGCCATCATGATTGCATACAACCCCGTTGATCACAATAGGACTAAACATATAGATATCCGGCACCACTTCTTGAGAGATCATTCAATCAAAGGGGATATTGAGATTAGTTATGTGAGAACCGATAAACAACTAGCCGATATATTCACCAAACCATTAGATGAGAAAAGATTTTGTGAGCTTAGGAGTGAACTTAATATACTTGATTCTTCTAATGTGGAATGAATTTTTGCGCATCTTGGTGATATTGATTGTTGTTGTCATTCTCTCAAAAACTATTTGCAAAAATAAAGCTTATTTTCGTATTGAAAATATTTGAAGTTGATCTTGTGATCATATTGCCCCTCTTGTGGATATTGTTCAATGTGGTTGTTTGCTGGCTATCCACAAGTGAAGGCAACCCCAAGTTCTAACTTAGGATCCCAAACGTCTTTCCTCAAAAATTCTCTCCAAGATTTCTCCATCTTCTGTTGCCACGGAAGTTCCGTGACCCTTGACGGAACTTCCGTCCGTCCTTGTGTGTTTTCGGAACTGGTTTCCACGGAGGTTGCAACCTCCGTCCGAGTACTCTGCGGACGGTGACGGAACTTCCGTCACCTCTAGGTTTTAACCCTATCCGGATCGAAACTTACCCCTTCAACCTTTCACTTTCACCTCAACATTCTCTCTCCTCTCCAAACCTCTCAAGGTGGCTCCCATGGCGATTTGAAGATCCAACCGTGGATTTGAGCAAGGAATCCGTGCAAGAGCTTCTCCAACCTCCGGAACTTCCGTCCCCGTCGATTTTCCGTGGTTTTCCCGCGTCTTTTTGAACTCACGGTACGGTCCTTAGTACCTACTTTTTCGATCTCCCAATATTCACTAGATCTGCTAGTTTGGCTTCCACAAACTTGTTGACTAGGGTCTAGTGAACATTCTTGTGCAAGGACTCCAATAGTTAGGGGTAGATTTGTAGATGTGAAGATTTTTATGCAACCCTATCTGTTCGGGCGGAACTTTCGCATTTGACGGAACTTCCGTCCCAGTGACGGAACTTCCGTCATGTACGGAACTTCCGCCCCACGGACATGGCTGCATCTAAATCTTTCTATCTTCTGTTTTACCCTTTGCTCTACTAAGGTCCTTCTCGCTTCTTTGTTTCTCTATGTCGGATGGGCCGCTCTAAGACTCCCGCTCAACGGAGCCACGATGCCGACTAGGAAGAATTTGAGGGAAGCGACAGGTGGAAGTGAAGAAATGGAAATCATGCCCGAGCGCAAGAAGAGGAAGGCTGTAGTCACTCGTGAGCCTAGAGGAGCTCGGACGGCTCGTGTGGAGCGTGGTGGTCCTCTCCTCGCTAGGAGGGCCGGAGGCAAAGGACCGGCAAGGGGTCAAGGATCTTCTCATGGTCATGAGGGATCATCTGCCAATGTGATAAGGGGCTTGGTTGTGCGCCCGCCGGTTTACCCACCAAACCGTGCCCCTTATGATTACAAGAAAAGAGCCACCGCTCTGTTTGATGACAGAGTCACCGATCCTCGCCTGGCGGATGAGCAAGAGGCGAGTGATGACAGGTTTTATACTTGGTTCCAGCGAGGACTACTACACTTCAATGTTCATCCACATGCCACCCAAGAAGATCCACCGCCTCTCACCCCACCAATGGGTCGATCGGCGTTTCATGGAAAACAAGGAGAATGTGCTTGTTCAATGAGGTGATCACTCGCTTGCAAGGAAAGGGGCGTATATGACTTGATAGGGTTCCGATATGATTGGAATGAAGAGGTGCTATGTCGGTTTTGGGCCACTGTCTTTCTTGAGGGAGCTACTGAAGCGTGCATTGGATGACCCGGGGCATCCCCTACGGTGTTAGCTACAAGAAGTTGGGCACCTACTTTTGTCTCCCGAGGAATCTCAGTCGGATGCCTAGTATTGCTAATGAGGACGCACTCACCGATGAGGCAATCAAGTTCATGTATATTGATCCGGAAAATGCTTGTGATTGGCGATACCACCGGATTACTGCCCTAAGTACAAGCTCATGAATCGTCTTCTCCATCACAACATCGCTCCAAAGGATGGGTATGCCACTACGAGTTGCCTCCTACTCTCGCAATGTTCTTGCTCACTTTGCACCCGATTCTCCTGAATTTGATGTTCTTGGTTTCATTATTGAGGAGATCCATCGTGCATCCTATCATACTCGCCGCACTTTGCCCTATGCTCCATGGCTCATGGCAATGATAGAGGCCGAGACAGGACCGACCTTTGAGAAAGAACGCAAGCACCAACGAGTACCGGCCTAAGCTCATTCGGTCTCGTGCGGGTCGCCGCCGCCCTGCTCCTCCTATGGATTCCGGACCCTCCTCTAGTGCTCCTTGCAGGCGCCGTTCTCCCACCTCTCGCCTCATGTCCGGGCTGAAGAAAGTATTTGGCATGTGCTCTGCTATTGGGGCAAGGACCCAAAGAAATGAGGAACGCTCCAAGAAGAATGCTCGTAGGTTTAAGGCTCTCATGCGGGCCCAAGGGCTAGAGGTCTCCTCCGATGGTTCGGAGAATGACCCCACCGAGGACTTTCCGGTCTTTGTGTGGACGAGATGATGAAGATGAGGATGGCCATGATGAAGATGATGAGGGTAATGAAGAAGATGAGGAAGCAACTCCCCCGCCTCCGATGCCGAGTGACTCCATTCTTGTTTCCTTTTCTTCTCCTTCTTTCACTCCTTTTTGGTGCCTTGATGCCAAAGGGGAGAGAAAAGAGAAAAGAGAGAGGTCTCACCTTATCTACTTGTTATCATTATCGATCTTTTCTTTAGTGTTGGAACTAATGGGAACTAAGTTGTATAAGACTATGTGATCTATGTGTTTGCTCTATTGTAATAGGGCTAGTTTTATTCGTTGCAAAACTATGTGCTTGAATGTTGAATGGTGAATGCCTATCGCTTTAATGTGTGTAAATTGCTTATGTCGATATTTGTGGCTTGCTTTATGTGGTGTGCCGCTTGCGCTCTTTTATTGCGTTCTTCTTTGTACACTCTTACTTGGCACTTGAGCACTTTGTTGCTAGGCACCCCACGAGTACCAAATATAGGGGAGTTCTCTCACATGTTTGTGTGATCCATGCATCTCTTTAGGGGAGCTCCGCTATATTTTGGTTGTTTGTCTTTATTTCGTTTTGATCTCTCTATATCCTTTAATTGTTTGTCATCAATCACCAAAAAGGGGAGATTGAAGATGCAACTAAGCCCCCTAGTGGGTTTTGGTGATAAATGACAAACAATTAAAATGACTAATGAGTTAATTGAGCTAATGTGCAGGATACCTTAATTGTTTAACCCACATTATGTGACTGATAGCCCCTCATACAAGAAGTTGAAAGATGGACTCAAGAGCGTGTCTCTTAGTTTTTTATTCCCTTGAGTCTAGGCATGCCAAAACTATAAAGAGGGGTGAATTAGTCTTTGTTGCAGGGAATATGTGCTCTTTGTTTCATACACAAGCTTGAATAAAATCAAATCCACCAAAAGTTCAAAAGAAGCCAAACCACAAAAACCGGAACCCACGGAAGTTCCGTAACCTCTCACGGAACTTCCGTCATTTCCCAAGTGGTTCCAGAGAGTGCGGGACGGAACTTGCAAGTTCCGTCCTTGGAAGTTGTGAACAAGCTAAGTCTCCACGGAAGTTCCGTGGAGCCCACGGAAGTTCCGTCGGTTATTTCCAGAGAGTGTAGGACGGAACTTCCGTATTCCGTCCAGCTCTGTTCGTGCCCTAGGTCAAGTCTCACGGAAGTTCCGTCGGGTTCACGGAACTTCCGTCAAACCACCTTTTCACACTTCCCAACGGCTCTTTTTGGCCTCTTCCTATATATAGCTTCGACCAACCCGTGAGCAAGCTTGCTTGGTGCTTTTTGAACACTCCCATCTCACTCAAGCTCTTGCTCTCATCTCTCTCCCGTCTCCCTTGTGATTCAAAACCATTTGTGAGAGCCCATAATCAAATCCAAGCTTGACAAGCATCATCCCAACCTTGAGCACATCTTCCCCTAGCAAGCAAACCCTACTTCACTCGTTACTCTTGGAGACTTGGTCTCCTAGATTGGCTAGGTGTCATCTTTGAGCTCCCAAGATTGTGGTGAGTCAAAGGAAGTTTGTGAAGGTTGTGATTCGCCTCCGAAAAGGAAAGGAATCAACCAAGAAGAAGAAGAAGGAAACCAAGTTTGACCTTTGTGGTTGTTTGGGAGGATTAGGGTTGAAAGAAATCCGGCTCTTTGTGACCTCCTCAACGGAGACGTAGGAACCTCTTTGTGAGGGGTCCGAACTTCGGTCAACAAACCTTGTGTCTCCCTTGAGTTGTTCTTGTTTGTGTTTCCTTGTTCTTGTTTCTCTCGAGAAAGTTTGTGGTCGATCTACGTGTGTGGTGTGTGGATTTACTTTTCCTGCAGGGAGGAACACTTGTCATCGATCAAGGAAGGATTGTATTCAACCACATTTGTGAGATTTCCATCTCATCTCTTTAGATTCCTTGTTTACCCTAGGAGGAACGGAAGTTCCGTGACCATCATCACGGAAGTTCCGTCGGTGACTGAAGTTACGTGCGTGACGGAAGTTCCGTCCTTTCTGGTTTGATCGCTTGTTTAGTGTTGTGTTTTTCAGGAATTATTTTAAATTGCCTATTCACCCCCCCCTCTAGGCAACTTTCACATTTATCCTAGTCATTATATAGTCTTACATATTTACTCTTATTGTTTATGTAACTCAAAGTACCCCCACCCCCCCCCCCCAATTTAATTATCGTTCTAGGAGTCTCTTGGAGTGGCACTTTCGAGAGAATGTGATGTTCCATTAATGATAATTAAATGTTCTACTATTAAAAGTTAAATGTTGTAGCTATGAAATTCAATTGTTCCAATGGTGAAAATCTATTGTTCTAGTTGTAAATAATGATGTTCTAATAGTGAATATGTGTTCTTCTAGTTGCGAAAATGCATTGTTCCGGCCGTGAAAAATGATTGTTCTAGCAGTGAATATGTATAGTTCTAGTAGCAAAATTGCATTGTTCTAACACCAACTTTTTTTGCGTTTTTTGTATTTTGCAAACTTAAAATAAAATTCGTATTTTAAAAATAACATGTATGAAGAAAATCAGATCAATTTCTACCACGTGACTCATGTCCCTACGTTTCAGAAGAAAATGAAAACAAACTATTATAGTGTATAGCTAGGCTGCTGCCGTACTGTTCCTGCTAAGCTGCTGCTGTACTCATGGGCCGCACACACTTTTTTTTTACTTATGGGCTGTTCGCTGTCAACTCTTTTTTTTCGCGTCTTGTGGCAGCAGATGATCTGAAGACATACGACTAGGCCTTCAACCGCGGTATGTGTAAGCTACACGTAGCGCCCTATCGTCTCTAAAAAATTATTTGATGTGGCCGTAATCTCCATTCGTTCTTCCATTGGAATGTACCAGCAAGTTTTGAGCCTAAGAATCTAAAAAAAGACGTTTTGGGCCTAAGCCAGTCTGCGACAGATGACTAAAGCACCATAGATCACAGCTGGAGGGCGATTGAGCCTTGTACGTACATATGTGTGGATCAATGAGTTGTGTGGCTAGAAGTGGGTTTTAGTACTTTATTACTTTTACTACGATTTAAGTAGAAATAGCTATGTCTACTTGATGAAGCATAAGCCTGAATCCTTTGGAAAGTACAAATAATTCCAGGATGAAGCACAACATCGATTATGAGGGGGTCGAGGGCATAGATAAGGAGGTAAGATGATTGCTAGAAAATCACATAAAAATTATTTTTCTTATTAGAAGGTGACTTAAATTTTGCTCATTTTTAACTTACCTTTTTCAATCATTAGATCTTGATCTAACCATCAAGATCTTTTATTCAATTGTGCAAAATAATATATTTTCTGAAAAAAAAGTTCAACCTCATAATTAATTGTTCAGCAACAGAGGTCATTGTTCTAGTAGTATTTTTTGGTTGTTACGAAAATATAACTAAGACAAAAGAAAAAATCAGTTATTTGAGAATTAGCGAATCTCATAATATAGATATTGTCTCTAAAAAATTATTCGATGTGGCCCTAATCTCCATTCGCTCTCCCATTGGAATGTACCAGAAAGTTTTGAGCCTGAATCGAAAAAAAGACGTTTTGGGCCTAAGCCAGTCTGCGGCAGAAGCAAATCGACACTGGCCCACGAACGCTGGCCCACTGTGGTCTTGTTCGCAAGTGGTACGAGCCCAACGAACCAGACCATAGCAATAGCATCGATCGAAAGAAACCCTGCCCGTGTTCCCGAACCCTGCACATCTCCGATGGCCGCCGCCGCCGCGCCGCTCCGCAGGCTCCTCCTCCGCCTCCGCCACCCGCCGTCGCTTCCAGCCATCCCGTTGCTCACCCGCCTCGCGCCGCAAATCCAGCAAACCCCCTCTCCGGCCGCGGCGCCGCCCTCCCGAGCTCGGCACCGGGCGAAATGCGGACACCAAGCCTCCGCGACGCCCTCCTCTCCTTCCATCCGGGCCTCCAGATACGCCCGTGCCTGGATCCGATCGGAGAAGACGAGGTCAATGGTGGATCAGCGAAGGTGTGGGCCGACAGCGTCAAGAAGAAGCGCAAGCGCAAGATGAATAAGCACAAGCTGCGCAAACTCCGGAAGCGCCTCCGCCGCCAGACATGAGTAATCGTCCGTTCCCCTCTTGGACTAGCCTCTCCACTCCGGCGTCCTTGTACGAATTTGTTTACTGATCTGTAGAGTGAAAAGGGGAAAAATACTGTGTGTGATTGATAAGAGAGCTCAGTGTACTGAACGAAGCTAGTTGCTGTTTGTAGCTCATTCACTATGTTTAGATGATTTTGTTTGGATTAGGCGCTGCTCGTCTTCCCGTGACAAGAAGAAAATTTCGTTCAGGGCTGTACCAATTTTTATATGCTAATGAGATCTTATTACATTGAGTCGTAGTAGATGTCTCATGGACTAGTCACTTTTGAATTGCATTGCTTTCATAATGCAAATGATTTTTGTTCTCTTTTGCAAGCTATGCGGCTTTAGGTATTTATTGTACCTCATACACAATTCACAACCTTGTCAAGTTATCAAATCAGTTTCTGCCCTCTATTGTGCTAGCTGTTGCCTTGGTCGGAAAGTTATTCACTTCTGCATAATCAGTGAGTTATAGTTTAATCTCAGTACAGGGAAGAAATTTCTTTACTTTTGGATAGCCCTTTGAATCCTTAGTTATTTGATCGACTACTGGTTTGTTGTAATTCATATTTGTGCTGGCTTCAGCAAAATGTATTGTAAAACTTAATGTTGCAACCTCACACATAACTGGCATAAATCTTGGCCAAAAAAATAAAGAAAAGATGTGCTACCTTCTGCTCTTCTGGTCTCTAATTCTTCCTTCTCTTTATCTTGAGTAGGCTTGAAGATGGTATGTCAAACCAGAATTTTCAATGCTGCTTGACATTGGCAAGGAGCCATCATTTATAGCATTTTTCCTCTGCGGCCAGATGTATGGTTCAGTAGCACCCATGGATTGTTGGGACTAACAGGCTAGAAACTACGCCAGAACTCTAATGGAAACCAGCTACAATATGGCTCACTTGGGTTATTTTCTGTTGAATAAAGCTGTGTATTTTGTTGTTTTGCCATTCTTTTCTCCCAATTCTGAACACTGTTGTAACTAAAAAACTTGTACTCTCTTTAACTTGTTCGGAATTGTTCGTATATTGATTTTGGGTTGGCCTGAATTCACAAATGCTATTCTTTCTGCGTCAATTTATGAGATGATGTACGTTGCAAGTTTTTCTCATTTAAGTGTGGCTAGATTATTAAAGTTGACAATAAAGTAAAGTCATTGTTGTTTGCATTTGGATTTTGAGTGTTAACTTATTGCAACTATATTTTTTACAAGACTTTGGATTCTGACTTTGCAAGTTTGTTGGCAGCTTCGTGAGTGAATAGATTTGCGAAGCATTTTTTTTGTCAAAGAGGTTAGCTTTGCTTCACTTTCATAAACACATGACTCCATTGAATGGTGAACAAATTCATTCATCTTATTCTTTGTTTTGATTCGTGCTTAGCAAATTTCATCCACCCTTGTCCATGGGTTTACCATTCATGATTATGTGCACATAACTGTGCGCAAGAACTAAATAAATGTCTGCCTCCATCATGACCAGAGGCAGAAGGTTGTTTTATTACCACCTGGGTAAATATGCACAGACAACAATATGAATGGAGGATGCTGCTAAAAGTGAGCTACATTTATAATTGCCTCAAAAAAAGAAAAAAGAGAACTTCATTTACATTAACCCTCATCTAGAGAAAAAAAAAAGGTGAAAAAATGTCTCCTCTTTCAAATTCCCTACAAATGAGCTGGTGATAGAACACTTTTTCCCAAGCAGTATACCTCTATGCTCAAATAAAATATGTGCGCCATGCTGATGCTACTTCATATACCAGTGAAGAGCCAACAATAATGGCATGGCAAATTCTTATACTGGCCACTGCTTGCATGTGCATTTCCGTTTCTCATGCCCTCAAATCATGAGAAGGTGCAAGGTTTCAATTCTACTATGGATAGCCCTAGAAGTATTGTATAGGTCCGTCCAAGCTACCAGATGCAAACTGCAAGTCACAGGTAATAGAAGAAATTTTAGAATACTTAAAGCATTGGAAATGTAGCATGTGTGAGAGTAAATAAAGATCTATTTTAGCTCTCTTCAAACATTGGAAATGTAACGTTTAACCTGTTGAACAATAGGATTAGTTGACGTCATGAACTCATGTGTCATTCCTTCCCAAACTATCTTCCCCTCATGGAGAAACAACAACCTGCAAAGAAAATATAAATAAATGGCACGACAATGGGCGATAGAAGTCACAAAATGAAGAATATGGTATCACTATTACCTGTCAACTGCTCTTTTTATTGTACTATGCTGATGAGTGACAACTGCATAAGATGCAATTTTTCCTGGTTTACCAAGTGCATCACGTCCTATCATATGCACAGAGCGTATAAGGTCTTCCACAACAGTTGAAGCTATTGGGTCGAGCCCAGCTGTGGGTTCATCGTATAGAAGGACCTAGCAAAGGAGCAATTTTGGAGTGCATAAACTAGAAGGTCGTAAAAAAATATTGCACTATTTTGCATTTTTACTTTTCCCGAGGCAATGTGTTACAGGTGATAAAAGGATCAAAGGGCCTAAGCTCAAAGCTCATAATCAATCAGGGGCATACCTCCGGTTCGATTTCTTCCTTTGTATCGTCAAATATTATCGAACGAGCTAGAGCAACACGCTTTTTCATGCCACCGGACAATTCAGAAGGCATACGATTTTCAACACCCTGAATACATAATAATTACATTTTATTAAACCAGCTCTAGCATGGTTTGCTCCTAGCCAATCTAACAAATTTATTAATGAATTTCTGCTCCTCTCCATTGAAGAGTGTGAAACAAACCAATAACTGATTTATTCAGAATTTGCTTCAGTGGAAGAAGCTAAAACATCTTTCAACCAGGAAACTTTATTGTGATAATTAGCACTACTGTGTATAAGCTTCAAAAGTTTACTCTGCCTGCTATTGGCCTATTATTAGGATGCATCTGTAGTTATATATCTCCACATTTGGTTCTTCAAAAGAGAGATAAAACACTAGGTACATAATGAATTGGTTGTCAAGTTTATTGCAAATACAAGTGCTCATAATTCAATATAAAATTTACAAAGCTTGACTCACCTTCAGTCCTACAGCAGCCAAAGTTTCTGTCACTAATTTACTAATACGGTCCTCAGGTAAGCTAGAATTTTCATACCTAAATCAAAGGATGGATGAATTAGCTAGGCAAATAGAACAAAAGGCAATTGCTGAAAAAAGGGACTTTCTGGAATGAATGTATCCTTACAGAAGGAATCCAACATTTTCACGAACAGTAAGAGAATCAAAAAGAGCTGCGCTTTGAAAGACCTGTTTTGATAATCCCGTGTCAGAATGTAAAACCATGAGCAGATATAAAGAAATATCATGCTTTCTTGTTTTTTCAAATATAGTGCATCAAAAACATACCAAACCAATGCGGAGACCTGAAATGTCTTCATCACTAACTAAACCATGTCTTTTCTTTCCACAAATGATAACATCACCCTGCATGTTGTTAGGACAAAGTAAAAAAGAAATATCACCCTCTATTATAAATGTAATAATGTTGTACTGCTGTAGCAGGGACAAATCAAGAAGACTAACAACCTTGTCTGGAGCTAGCAGCCCAGCCATAACCTTCAAAATAGTTGACTTGCCAGTTCCTGAAGGTCCAATTATCCCAACTGCTTCACCATGCCTAATCTACAGAGCAACGTAATATTATTTTTGAATCACAAATAACTAAAAGCCAAATCTATTGAGTGTAGCATAACAAATTTTCAGAAGTAACAGAAAAAAAAAGAATCTACAGTCTGGAACGTGAAGAAACTAGAAACGAAGAAGATTGTAGTTACAAACTGTGCAACCGGGAAATGACAGTCACATACTATTTTTTTCCTTTCAGGATGAGTGATGGTATATTAGCAACACATACCATTTTAGCAATACTTATGCCAAATACTGGTTCCAATTTAACTTATAATATCCATGAAAAGAAAAGAAGACCAGACCTTGAAGCTGACACCTCTCAAAACATGTTTATCTCCAAATGACTTATGAACATTCCTACATTCAATGAGTACTTCACGGTCGTCCTTAGCCTCACTGCTGAAATCTGAGCTCTTAGCCAGGCTTGGAGTCTATAAACAAATGTGAAATATGATATTTGTCAATCACAAACAATTCAGCTAAACAGGTGGAGATCTCAACAAAATTGAAAATGCAAACCTCCTTCAGATTGTCTACATTGCCCAAACCGGGGCTCCTTGCTGCCAAAACAGGACTAAAACAGGTCTGCCACCTTCTCATACAGAAATCTCCTAATCTGCCTAAGCAAGAATATGTGGAAAAAAAATCAATACCACATCATCTTTGACATCCCAAAAAAAAATTGCCAACAAGAGTATAGAAATGCATATGTTGTTTATAACAAGCTAATTACTGAGTGAGAAGGAGCTGAGCCTAACTCAGTTGATTCAGGACAGGATGTTGAGCTGGACCATCCAAATTTCAACTCCTCTTTGATTAAAAAAAAAGTTGGGTCCCTATACTTCTTTTAATTCAGAAAACCACCTAGTTCCTCCTAAACTGACCCGGTTGTTTCTAATTATTGACAAAGAGTTGCTCAAAGAACATGATGATGATACTGCAAGCAATAGATATAGCTTCACTCAAGAATCAAGTAACGATATTAGGTGATTTGTAAACTGAATTGCTCAAAATAAAATCTCAAATAACATGAAGATGTGTGATTCATTACATCTAGAAATAGGGAAAAATGTTGATTACAACACAATCACATCACCTTTCGTTATTTAGATTATATTCGCGTTACATTAACATAGAGAATCTAATGACAGCAAAAAGCAAACCAAGATCAAGGGAACAGGATCCAAAAAGAGCTCCACAGCCGTGCCTACTCCCTGGTCTCGCTGACGAATGAATTGTTAAATTTAAAGCATACATAACTCGTTTTAATTGTAGGACCAGGACATCAAACTTTGGCCGGAACCTGATCCATTAACATGAGCCTGCATTTGATTCATTGGCAAACAGTACAAAACTACGGGAATAGGAGGTTCATTTCTCCACGGCAGGGTCAATTGACACAAATAATTTATTAATCTAAATATTGCCAAAGAAAAATTATCGCGGAAGCTTGCGAGAAAACAAGATGAGGCGACAAGAAAAGCAGCCTCTGAGAAAGAATTTTGCCTGAATGGGAGCACGGAGCGCGGAGTTGGGTCCCCGGACGAGTGGAAGAGGGAGCGGCTAACAGAGAGGGGATGCCGGTGGCCGAGTGCCGTGGGGATGGACGGCGATGCCATGGTGGAGCTTGGCGGCGCCGCTTGGTGGGTGCGGGGAAAAGCGTTGACCGGTGTGGATGGAATGTCGCCCGCCTCTGCCCTCTGCTGCGAGGGAAGGTGAGCACGGCAAGGCAATCAGAATCTTCTCAGGGGTTTTTCTGTAAAATTCAGTCTGGCACGTGCAACTACGGGTTCCTCTCGCTAAGATCAGATCCGGCCATCCGAGCCACTACTTTTGAATCCAAGGGTTCATATGGATCTCAGTACCCACCAAATGCCGAACGCAAATTACACCACTGTCCCCAAATCTCCCCGCCTCCGACTCCCTACTCCGGCGACGACTCCGCGATGGCCTCCGCCGCCGCGACTTTCCGGCGAGTGATGCTCGCGTCGGCCGTTCTGCGACTCGCACTGATTGTGTTCGGCGAGTGGCAGGATGCGCACCTCGAGGTGCGTTACACCGACGTCGACTACCTCGTCTTCTCCGATGCCGCGGCCTCCGTCGCCGCCGGCGGATCCCCGTTCGCCCGCGCAACCTACCGCTACTCTCCACTCCTAGCATGGATTCTTCTCCCGAACTCCCTACTCCATGCTGCCTGGGGCAAGCTCATCTTCTCCGCTGCAGGTAACCCACTCTGCATGCACGCACGCTTCAGCTGCTTAACTCTGTTTTGACGCCATTGGTAACTAATCTTTGTTCGACTTTATCAGTAAATTTAGTTTTTCTAGTGTGACCCTTATCTATGTTTCAGTAATGTTAGGCACTCGGGATGCATGGGTTTGTTCTAATATCTGGCAAATTTTCGCATCTGTTTATTTACCAATCACAGTCATGCATATAGTATTGGGTAATGACATCGTGCTGGTAATATTAGCTAAGCTATGGCTCGTGTATATATATCTTTCTTACTTTTATCTTTCATTTGGATGATAGGATGTAGCCATTTGTATGCTCTGTAAGCATTCTCCCGCACACTCTAACTCTTAGTTTAAGAAGTTAGATTTCGGCAATGAAGCTGCAGCTATGTGACACCTGTTGTGATTGAGGGAATACAGAGTTGGATGTTTACTCATTCATTTTTTTTATAGTTAGTTACCTTGATGGAGTTTTTGTGATAGTCACATGTCAACTCATTTATTCTGCAGATTTACTTGTTGGGCTATTCATTGACACCATACTGAAACTACGAGGAATCCCTGAGAAACTGCGGTTATGGTCTGTCGTAGCTTGGTTATTCAATCCCTTCACGTTTACTATTGGCACAAGAGGAAACTGCGAGCCTATCGTCTGCGCTGTCATACTCTGGATTTTGATATGTTTGATGAAGGGTGTAAGCTCTAAATCTCTTTCAGTCTTTTCAGTTATTGACATTTTTGTAATAATTTTCTAAATCTCTATAGCTCTAAGTTGCTATGGGTGCACCTTAATAATTTGAATTACCTGAGCTTAATAATGCATATTTTTCAGCTGTGTTTACTTGTTCAAACTTTTATGTCAGACATAGAGATGTGATATTTCGAATCAGTTAAATGCAGCTAAATTAATCTCCCTTATTTTACTTATGTTGTGCCTAGAAAGTAATCTATATACTTTATAAACTTAATCTTTAAGAAAGTAGTAGTCTATTGGATCGATCATGCTTGTGCAGCTGAGCTAGAGTGCCTTATTAACTGTTTACTATGATCCAACCAAAATTGTATTATATAAATTATTATTGTATTGAAATGTAATAGTAAGAATTCATGTCACTTGTGCACACATCTAACTTGTTACTGCTTGTCCAGTGAGTCCATGTGCATGTTTGACTTCTAAGTCATTAATAATAAGAGGTCAAGTGACTCTGCTCCATGAATTAGTGTATTAGCTATTAGGGTGTCTTATACTTTCATTTGTCTGATTTTGATGTGTTTAGACGCATATTCAGCTAGTTGACTTATAGTAGTATTTACTCTGTGCATGGATAATTCCGTTAGCAACTTCCTGGTGTTAATCTCAGGTGTAAAAGCAAAGAGTGTCAACATTTTTTTTGGGGTACTTTTGCATGGCTGGCTAACTGTTTGACATCTACTGCAGGTAGAGTATTGCAGGCAGCATTCTGGTATGGACTCATTGTACACTTCAGAATATACCCAATCATATATGCGATTCCTTTTGTTGTAGTTCTTGGCAAGAATTATACCAGTCCGTCTGGTAGGCCTACCATTACACTGTGGAGCTCGGAACAGCAGTTAAGAACTGGCAAAGCTAGTCAAAAAGAAGGACAAACATCACTTCTTACCACCCTTTGTGATTTTCTTTCAAGCTTCATGACTAGAAATGCAATCCTGTTTGGTTTGCTCTCGGGGTCTATGTTCTTTGCCTGGACTGGTGTTTTCTTCTACCTTTATGGGTGGGACTTTTTAAATGAAGCATTACTTTACCATCTGACTCGGACTGATCCAAGACATAATTTCTCGATATATTTCTACCACATATATCTACATCATCAGCAAGGGTTCTCAAGTATTCAGAGGCTTGCTTCATTTCTACCTCAAGTGATTGTTCAATTGTCTCTCATTGTGCGCTTCTCTAGGGATCTTCCATTTTGCATGTTTCTCCAAACTGTTGCATTTGTTGCTTTTAACAAGGTAAAGGTCACATGCATTTCCCTTTTCTTTAGACTCTGGTTCTTGAGGTACTGATTATCAGTTTGTTAACGAGCAGGTGATGACAGCACAATACTTCGTGTGGTTCTTTTGTCTGCTGCCCCTCATCCTCCCTTGGACTGGCATGAAACTTAAGTGGAAGGGCCTGGCTTGCATACTACTGTGGATGGGATCTCAACTGCACTGGCTCATGTGGGCTTACTTGCTGGAATTAAAGGGCCAAAATGTCTTGATACAGCTCTGGGTCGCAGGACTCCTGTTTCTGGCTGCGAACACGTTTGTTATGATCATGGTGATGAAACACCACAAGTACACTCCGCTCTTCTCGTCTCCGGTGAAGTCTGGAAGCAAGATTGCTAGCAAGAAGGAATGACATGTTTTTGTGTTCGCTCCATTTTACCCGCTGACATTTAATTAGAACATATTTGTTTAATTCTGATTGTTATACTCACTCTAATTGAGAAGTGTTTTTAGTCCATGGAAATTGCATTTGCTTGGTATTCAAGAAAGGATAAAATAATTGTTTTTTCCTATTTTTTATCCACAAAAAAAACAATGATATGAACCCTTAAAAATAAGGAAATTGAGATGATGATCGGTAACAAATAATGACGAAAGAAAACTGTTTTGTGAGAATGCTTTAGCAGATCAATTACAAGTCAAAAATATACTATATCAAGATTCCATCCCTTTGTTCCCTGAATATGTGAGCCATGGCGAGTCTATAGAGTATAGACATATTTTTGAAAAATGGGACAAGTTTATTGATTATTAGGATATGGATCTTGATATAGTATATTTATTATAAAAACAGTTGCTATTGTTAATTACTGTATGTTATAAAATAATAAAAGTTTGTAACAACATCACTGAGACCGCGTGGCCTAATGGATAAGGCGCTCGCCTCCGGAGCGGGAGATTGTGGGTTCGAGTCCCATCGTGGTCGTTTTTGGGCGGAGAGATTTTTTTTCTTTTTTTAAGGCATTTGCGGAGAAATTGTTACTTCCCTCTTCCTCTCCTTCGTATGGGCATGGGGACGCGCTCGGTGAGCTGCTGCTACAGGTGACATGCGTGAGGCGCGGGACCTGGAGGACAGCAGAAAGTGCGCCGTGGCCGTCGCTGCAGATGCGAGCGCGTGCCACCTGGCAGCCCTCCCGGCGGAGCTTCCTGTTCGTGTTTTTGTCCGTCATCGTTGGCAACCACGGGAAATGGAATCATTTTGCCAACGCTGCTCGCGTCAAAAGAAAGACGGCATCGTTCTGGACTTAAAAATTGACTTAAACTAAACAAAATGCAGTAAAATTGTGCGTAAAACTCAACTCCTAGTCCACGCATATAACCTCTAGTAATACTAGGCAGAAGTAGTACATATTTCTCGATGTTTTTATTACAGTGCGTCAGGGAGGATGAACAAGTATGTGTAGGATGGTTCACCACGAGTGCAGACCAAGCCAGAGATACGAGCACCCTAAGATGAAAATCCATCTTCTTTCTTCTCCACGGACACGTTGCGGAAGAGACGCATCATCAATGCGTGAGCATGACAGTGTCCACAGCTCCCGGAACCAACAAACTTCAGGAGTTGACTAGGAGTTATATGCGTGGACTAAGACGCATCATCGATTAATGATGGGCAAATTCTTTATCAACCAACAAACAAACTTCAGGTTCCTTTAGTCACTCGAAAATTTGATTTTCCTTATCAACCATCTTATCTTTTATTCCTAGTTGACCCCTAGGAGTGCGTTCGTTTCCTGGGTCTAAATTTTATATCTGTCAAATCAAAGAGAATCTTACGATTTAGGAGTATTAAATAAAATTTAATTATAAAATAAATTATATGCCTCTAGACTAATTCGCGAGACGAATGTAATGAGAGTAATTAAGTCGTGATTAGAAGACGGTTACTTGTAGCATCACTTTAGAAAACATAGATTAACTAAGTTCATTAGATTCATCTCAAAAATTAGCATCAATCTGTTAAAAGAGTTTTGTCATTAAATTGATCAAAATATTCATAAATAATAAGATTCTCTTTGATGTGACAGTGCTAAATTTTAGAGGATAGAAAACGAACGGAGCCTAAGAGCATCTCCGACAGTTCCCAATAATTTTACTCCCAAAAAACTGATTTTAGAGAGTTACTATATTTAAACAGAGTAAAAATAAGACATGCACTCCAACCGTTCCCAATAATCGTGTCCTAAATAGTTCAAATATCCTTTAGGGAGTAAGAATTAGTGACTAAATGTAGCAACCTTTAGGCCATGGGTTGGGAGTTGGTAAACTTAGCAACCTCATATAGGGAATGGTTGGAGAATGATTTTTATTAATCACATCCTAAATTTTCATTTAGCAACCTCATTTAGAGAACCGTCGCAGATGCTCTAAGACACTGACTTGACAATTTTACTCCTCCAATTCCATATTTCAAAAGTTTTCTGCACAGAAAAAGCACGGCGTCCGGAACGACTTCTACGGCAGCCTAAAGGCTGGACACGGCGTGGCTTGCGATCAGGGCGCGCACAGCGGCGCTGCTGGCTGGTGGGATGTGTGGCGTGTGGGGGCTGTGCAGCACAGACAGACGGCGGCGTGCTGGCCAGAGGGGTGAGCAAGACTTTAGAATTCAGTGCAACACGTCGTTCCTGTCGGGACACTGGTGAGACGTGAGATTGCTTCCGCGCGAGGCGCGACCGTGTGTGCGTCCTGGCATTGGGCAAGAAGGCATGAGGATGAGGTCAAAAAAGAATATATGTTCAGCTGAAATGTGCCTTTGAATGACAACCGTATGGCCAAGCTACTCAATGTATTGACATCTTGTTAAATTCTAGTAAAACATATCAAGATTATTTCTGGTTATTTGTTCTGTGCTGCAAAATATCAAAACTTATGTGCCTCACCCGCTATGGTAAAAAAAACTCTGGTAGAAATAATCTAGTACCAAGATCAAATGAGTCCTTTCTCATTCAATGTAACACCATCAATCCATGAAACTAACGGTAGTAGTTATTAAGGAACAAAAGATAAGGAAATTCGAAATTTTGATAAAGAAGTCAACTTTTTTGGGTGGTGAACAAGGAATTTTCCCATTAATGATCAAATGGATGGATCTTATGCAAAATTGTTTTCGTATTTCCATATTGCCTCCCTTCCTTTCTGGCAAACGGTTCTCAAAAACGGTATATATGTATTCTGGTATCGAAAAAATAAAAACTAGAGCGTGATGAAATCTTAAGCCAAATTGGTTTGTAATCTTTTAGATGTCTTACTGATTCAGCAGCTCCAAGCCCACCTAAGGATAGCAAATTTATGCAACGAACTATTGAAATTTCATCAAGCATGCTCCAAGCTTTGAACACTGCCTCTGATGGAAGTTCCTTCAAATTAACGCAGTTGAATAGACTTAACCTTTTTAGAACAATAAGGCTTTGAATTGATGATAGCATCAAAACCTCAGCATCACCACAACATCTCATGTCAAAATACTTCAGGGACAAAGGTAACAGATCGGCATTGATATCCCATCTCAATCTCAGCAGGGGACAAGAAATTATCCCTAGGTATTTCAATTGAACTAGAGCTGAAAATCCATCTAGTGGTAGGTGCTTTAGATTTTCACAACTTTTGATTACAACTTTTTGAAGAGATCCAAGATATTCTTGCTGCTGCATCAGGCCTTCGTTTAAAGAAGCCAAATCTGAACAGTTCTCAACATGCAGGAAAACAAGCTTGGATTGGACTAAGGATGATGACGATTCATCTGGTCCATAATTTGCAATCAGCTCAATTTTTGGAAGGGCCTCAAGTCCTATGTTGGCTATCACCAATTCACTGAGGCTAAGGGGCAGATCAGGGAGTCTTATAAGTTTGGGGCATAATTCAACTACTAAAATCTCGAGAGAAGGTGGAAAGAATGTACCAATGCATGTGTCAGATTCTACGTGCTCTTCAAACTCGTCGCCTATGCATTGCAAGTTAGCAAGATGCTCCAATCTTAGATGCTTCAGAAATTGCAATGCCTTTAGTGATGGAATGCTCTCCCATTTCATCCAGTCTTTGATTTCAAGGTCTACCAATTGTAGAAGTGAATCCTGCACCATCCATATTGGGATATGACCACTGTGACCCATAACACGCAACTCCTCAAGCCCTCTAGGTGGCTCCAAATTATCAAAGATCTGGCCATCTAAATTATCTGTTGAGTGTGAACTCCATGTCAGTGATAGGGACTTGAGCTCTGTCTTGTGTTTCAACATAAGCTTAGAGGCATCCTGGCCATCAACAACATTTTCCATCTCCTGCAAACCAAGTCGACGAATATGCAAAAGACTCTTCAAAGTAGATATTCTACAACCTTCTGTTTTTCTTATCACAAAGTTATCTAACTCCTGAAGTTCACTTAAAGCCCCAATTCTGTTGATATTGGAATAACAATGTTCAGGTATGTCCAAATACCTTAAGTGCTGTAAATTGGTTATGTCTTCAAAATCAATAGCTTCTGCTTCTGCTACTAAATGATGAAGCTTCAATAATCGGAGATGATAAAGCTTAAAAACCTTGCAAAGATCAGTGTTTCCACACTTAAACAAGGAAATGTAGCGCAGATGTTCTAGGTTTAACACCTCATCAAGAATAGATGATGACGAAATCTTTGGAAGGATCAAAAGTCTCAAGAATCTCAACCCTTTGAGGCTTTCACCAAGCATATTTTCAGCCTTTCGATCCCTAAAGTTCCCTTCCACAATGAGGGTGCGCAAGTATTTCAGATGGGAGATTACCTTCAGAATGTCAGCAGTGAGAATGTAATGTTGTGCAATATACAGATGTCGAACACTTTCATCAACATGCTCCAATGAACCTGTGTCAATTCTTGCACATTCTCCCAAAGAAAAATGTTGTGCCAATTCATGCATTGAACTAGGCAAAACATAGTATTCTTGGTATTCCATGAATGAGTTTACTTCCACAATTTTATCAAGGAATGATCTTCGGACCAGTGTATCAATATAGGCCTTCCCGATGTCTTCTGGCCTTTGGTTGGTATCTGAGTCTTCAGGAATTAATCCCGAACCCATCCAAAGCTTCACAAAGTCTTCTTTATTGAATTTATGCTCTCGTGGGAATATGCTGCAGTACCTAAAGCACATCTGAATATGTGCTGGCAAGCCATGATAGCATAGCTTCAACAAGCAGTCAGCACTGTAATTGGAATGCCTCATCAACTTGATAATCTCATTTAGATGCTTTGACAACAAATTATCACCCAAATAACCACCAATCACCTTTGTTAGCAAAGGATTTCCTTCAAACTTTTCCATTACTGTTCTAATAGCAAGTGAAATATTATCTTCAAAGGTTTCAGGTGAAATGGCTGCATATATTTCCGGATCCGAACTAACAAACACATGCCTTCTAAACAGAGTCAAAATTTCATCGTAACTTAATCCATTCAAAGGTAGCAGCTCTGGTTTGGCTCCTACTAAGCCTCCAACAACGTTTACTACTGACAATTCTTGGGTTATTAAAATAATTTTGCTTCCAAACTGACCATACTTCAAAGGAGCCACCAATCTGTCCCATTCATCAATTCTGTCACCATCTTGGGCGCCATCTAAGATAAGCAAAAACTTCTTTGTACGCAACTCATTTATAAGAATCTTTTGGAGATCTTGAAGAGTATCATAGTTGAATCTCCAATCTGCAACTAATTCCATGATTCTTCGAGTCATTATTCCTGCATCAAAATCCTTGGGTAAATGTAACCATATCACTGAATCAAAACTCTCCACAACCTCCTCTTCTCTACAAACAAGTCGCACCAAGGCTGTCTTCCCCATACCACTTTTTCCATACAATGCAAAAAGAGAGAGACCATGGTCGGTTTTAAGTGATTCAGGCTGTGTCAACCAGCATACAATCTTGTCTCTCTCAATTACTCGACCAATAACCAGATTGTCGATTGATCCATGGTTACTGTCAAAAGTGTACTTTGTTTCCTGATAATGATATAAGTATGCATCTGTGGAAACCTCATCTAAATCAAAGACAGCATTTCTAAGCCTTGTCTTGCAAATCCTAGAGACAGACTTTGTAGCCTTGATGTTCTGAGCCCTGATAGCTATCTCACGCTCATTGTATGCAATGCTATCAACTGCAGCTTCTAACTCTTCAATAGCATCTCGAAGTGGCCATATCCATGTGCAGTGCATGGTGCTCTTTGCCTTGACTTCTAGAGAATCAATATAATCAATCACTGTATTGATCTCCTCCATCCTTTTCAACAACCTATCCTTTAAGATGTGCATGCCCTTACTCATACCATAACATCCCAGGTACATAAAGGCCTTTTTGAGCACAAAGTAAGATGCAAAAACTGATATTGAAGGAGGAGGGCTTCTGCTCCATTCTTTGGGGTGGTCCAGAGAGTAGGTGCTGCTCCTGCAGTCACAAACAATGAAATATTCAGATTTTGCCTCTATACACATATGCATTGATGCACACACACACACACACAAAAAGGAGAGATCATAAGCTATAGTACATGTACATCAACAAGATGTGCATGACCTGCAGGTCCTGCAAACTGGCAAACCATGTACACATGGATGATGGTGGGGAAGGCAATAAGATAAATACCAGTCTTGCTTTGTACCTCCCTGAACTGACTTGCCAGCTTCCCACCACTGAAGTGGTAGGTGATTCTAGTGTTCTGGTAGGCTTTGAACAGCATGTGAATCTGAAAAAGAGTTTCTTCTAGTGACTTGATCAACTTCCTTAACTCCGGGCTATGCACCAGATTTAAATTGTGTAGTTGGTGCAAGCAAGCACCAATCATCCTCGAGCGTCGAGCAAGACTCTCACATTTCCTTTTCTTGTGGACAACTGTTTCTGCAACCTCCGAAATCAATGAAATAAATTCAAAAGCAGTATCTTCATATGGTGGCATTTTGTACTTTCCAAATGAGAGTAGAATCAATAAATTTCCTTTTACAGAGCACATAACACTCCAAACA
This sequence comes from Chloris gayana, assembly GCA_031894775.1. Lineage (NCBI taxonomy): Eukaryota > Viridiplantae > Streptophyta > Magnoliopsida > Poales > Poaceae > Chloris > Chloris gayana. Next base: position 13,812 of record JAUNZO010001841.1, on the reverse strand, counting down.
ACAGCATGGTATCGCAAAAAGACAAAAACACTAGCATGTGCATAAGCATGCACAACTGGAAAAAAATATTCATTACATTATGCCGACAGCCATTGTAACATAGAGGAATACTGGGGACCATAAATCCAACCATTCAAATAACTGTAACCAAATATAAACTTAAAGTGTAAGAGCTGACAATATACATAAGAATGCTGATTGTGATTCTCCAAATCAGAATTGGCACTTTGCAGAACAACATCCCAACGGGGTGGCAACAAATATTGCACTATTCTTCTCTTAATACGGAATGTGCGACACACGCTCTTGAAGGAAAAAAAACTAGATTATTCCACATGACAGGCAAATTTACAGGCTGTACTACGTGTATTTGTTGCCCAATGAAATAGGATAAAAGTAGGAGAAATACTTTGGTGAGCATAGGGGCATGTGTCCACCCTAGCTTTTCTATTAATTATGGTTAAATATAAATATTGAATCTCGGATTATACTATTAAACATGTCAGACTAGTTGTAGATATGTTGTCAAATCATAAATTAAAGTACAGAAACATCAAATTCTGACAAATTCATGAAATTCTATTAAATTTGATGAATTTGTCAGAATTTGATATTTCTGAACTTGAATTTATGATTTGACAACATGTCTACAACTAGTATGACATGTCTAACAGTATAATCAGAGATTCAATATTTATATTTAATCATAATTAATAAAAAAGCTAGGGTGAACACATGCCACTATGCTCACAAAAGTCATTCTCTAAAAGTAGGTCCTTTCTTGAACTAGGGAAAACTCTCCCGTGTATAGTACCCTAGCAGAACATAACAGTCTTTGTTTTTCCTATAATAAAAATGGAGGCTACTGAGCAGTATACTGATTCATTAGTTTCCAGAAAACAGAAGACTGCATACATTCTCAAATATTATAAAACTGTGATCAGGACAAGATGAGGAAAGCAGGATAAATGTACATGAACTTACCTGTTTGGTATGAGCCCTCAACAACAGCAAAAACCAGCATTGTGTCCTGTCGATGTAGCAAAGGTAGGCCCTTGGTTAGTCAGAATACGGATTATAATTCATAAATTCAATGTAAATTTAATAGCTTCCGCTTGAGAAGAAGGCCGGCCGAATCGGCATCGTAGGGCTTCGGGGACGGTCGTTCCCTGCTTAACCTCGTTGGCTACGGGAACTATGTGGACTAACCTTGTTGGTAGCGACGACGAGCGAACCCTGGTCGGCGGCGACGAGACTTCGTCTTCCTAATCGGTGGTTGTTGATTTATACGCCAAGTCCACTTCAGTGGGGATGAATTTGACTCGGTCTCGATCGGTTTCTTCCAGCCGAACCGAACTCTTTTCTAGGGAGGTCAGGGGGATTTGGTGGGATGGGGCGCGGAGGTAGTAGCAGGACTACCGCAGGAGGATGAGGCGGTAGAAGGCAGCGACGGGTGGAGGAAGATTGGGAGAATCACAGCGATTGGTTAGCGTGGATGCCGGTGGCGGTCGTGAACCCGCCAACGGGAACGCCGCCGAGGACGGCTGTGCGAGGGAGTGTTGTATCACGATGTTTGGGTTCGTCGAGAAAAAGAGCCGGTACAGTATGTGTTCGTTTGCAGAGTAGAAGACGCGCGATGGCCCACCCAGATCTTATAATCCTATACTATGGTTGACTGAAAGTTTTTTCAGTGCTGTATAGTCACCTAGATGCTGCAGACATGAGCGCCGTTGGCATGATTCAATTTGAAGCTTAGATAGTTCTGCAGAAGCATTATTTATTTGATTGACACAAAAAGCTGCCAGGTGACGCACTCCAGCTTCACATATGTTCAAAACGCAAAGAGTCAGCGGAAGGCTAGGAGGTTTTGAAAGAGCTGGACATTCCATCACGACCAAAGTTTTAAGATGTGGAGGCATCCAATCTTCACATTCCGTACTTTTAGCACTACTCCATAATTTCGATGACAAATTAAATGTGCTAGAGTACGAGATGGATGCACCAACACATTTTCTTACTATCTCCGTCCGGAAATATAAACATTTATTGACTTTCTCAGTATCACGTTTGATCACTCGTCTTATTTAAAAATTTTATAAACATTTTATATTTTATATTACAATTTATTTTATTATTAAATATACTTTAAGTATTAATAATTTTTTTATATTTCTAAAAATAATTTAAATAAGACAACTAGTTAAACACAACAAAACAATTAAAAGTTAACGAATTTTTATATTTTTGAACGGAGGGAGTACTACGGCGCACCATCGCTGTCGTCCTGATTGACTAAAACACAAAACTCGAGGCTTCATGTGTGCTGCATGTCTCCTCGTGCATACGCTGTCCAGAGGAATATTAATTCCTATTCCTAATCAAACAAACAGAGAAAGCTGTTTGTTGATGAGCCACTCTCCTGTAACTTGGAGTCCGAGCTGCCAGCTTCTTCCGATCCACGTGCTTGTTGGAATTGGACTGCACAAAACATCATGAGGCAACCTTCAGGTAAGCTTGTATGCCATGTTCCTGCATATGTTCTCCCAGTGCTACGTCTCGTTCGCCCACCGACTCAACTAGCTAGAAGTAGTCAGCAGCGGCACCTGACTTTTGGAAGAGAAGAATGTACCATCAGATCGAGGTTCAAATCAAGAAACAACGAAAGATCAGGTACTTTACTGCAAACCCAAGCTGCAGCTTGCCAAGAAGAACCAATAGTCCACCGGCGGTTGAAAGAAAACGGAGTATAGAAACCTTACTTGACAGAGTGCTTTCAGAGTTTCCTTAGCAATTTTTTACTGGAGTAAATTTCACAAAATCTCAGGTTTTGTGGTCCTTTTGTCACAAAACCCCGGATATTATGGGTTGTGTTACATAACCACATGTTTTATTGTCATATTGTTTTACAAAACCCCACCTCTATCAAGAATTGACTGCGAAGATAATTTATTGATTCTAACTTTTGCTTGCATGACATATGTCTTCTGCTCGAGTTAATCAACAAAATCATCAAGTTCAATATATGACAAATTTATCTTCTCACATGAAAGTTAGATATCCCTCTAATATTCATACTACTTCGATAGGGGTGGGGTTAGATGAAACAATATGACCAAAAAATCTGGAGTTATATGACACCGACCGTAGTACCTGGGGTTTTGTGACATAACGACCATAAACCCTGGGGTTTTATGAAATTTACTAGTAAGTAGCAACACTGGATGAATCTTTAGCAAAATTGGTTTCGTATTTAGCACTTATACATATTGCCTTCCTTTCTTGCCCATCCAGCAAACCGCATACATGTATTATGTGATCCAAAAAGTAAAAACTAAAAGTGTGATGAAATACCAGAGGCAAAATTGTTTTTTATATTACCACTCTTTCATAATGGGGAAACTAAACATGCATCATCAGTGTCGAAAGAGTAGTAGAAAATTAACCCTGACGACACTTGATGGCCGGCATGATGATGACACAAAAAAAGGATCTCACACGCCCATGCCATGCACGGGTACACAAGAACGTACGCGAGGCAAACGAAAACCTGGAAAGAAAAAACTGAAAAACTTGTACTACTAGTGCTCGATTCGATGTAGTTGATCGGGGATTAAGTTGCTGTCACTGCCACCAGCCGCCGTTGTACGGCGCGGGGTAGTATGGCAGCGGCGGCGGCATCCCGTGGCCAACGAAAGACGAGGGTGGGTGACCGTGCGGCCAACGGCGGCGCGGCGAGTCCTCCGTGCCGTCGCACACGACGGTGACCTGCTTCCTCATCCTGGACTCGATCTGCCACTTGATCGCCCACGGGTCTGCCCACCCGGAGACCACCACCAGCCCCGTGTCCGGCGACGCCCACACGTTCTCCACACCTGCATCAATGCGCCGGCAAACAAACCATCAAAATTGTTAGTAGATCAGCAAGTGAACTCGCTTGTGCACGGCAATTAACGGTGACCGGTGCGCACCGTGCAATTGCTTGACGGCCCTGCGGATCTTCCTGGCGCAGCTGTGGCAGTGCACCTCCGTATGCAGGATCACAGGCGACGGCGCCATTGCTCAACAAGCACGTCGGTGGATGATCGCGCTGGTGGATTTCTGTTGCGTTCGTGCTACTAAGTTGCTGCGTGCGGAATATGGATTTATAGAGAGGGAGCGAGCAGAGGAGGGGATTCAGGAGAAAATATGGGGATTTGTCCGGCCTGACAGATCGTCGCATACCAGATTTCGATTCGCCAAAGTATTATCTCTCTGATACGAGAGATGCTCTACCATTTTAATTACCGACATCGTAATCCTCTGTTTTCCGATGATGGCGCAACCCATCGAATCCCCAGATTGCCGTATCACGGGAATGCATAACGGGAAGGTGCCACGTGCCAGCACAAACCGGGTCACGCACTGTCCGCTTCTGGGATCAGCCAACCAAAATGCTATGGATATGAACAAATAAAACTGTGGATGACATTGTTTTTTTTTCCTCAAATACGCAGGAGAGCTGTGTATTATAGGGAAAGAGAGACAATCCAATCCGTTCAAAATATTGTGCACGACGTTGTAGCCGGTCTGAACAACCAACAGTCAGAATTATATTTCATTGAATAAACTGAAGAACACACCATCCCCTCGTTCTGTGGTCATCTGAACACAGGCGGAAACAACTTTCCACTGATCAAGTGATAAATACTGCCAGAGACAAAGAATGACACTACAACACATTTGGCATCCATGAATTGCCCATACGCTATCTTCTATCGCTATCTTTCTTTGAGAACATGCGCAAATTTGCAGTCTGCCGTCGCCATTCATTTATCGGAACCTAAGAGCAACACGTGTATTAGATTGTGTGTATTAGATGGTTAGCAATAGGCTATCACAAAGTTAAAAAGAAAAAAAAGGAAACACAGTTGCTCATCTTGTTATAGAAAATGCTTACAGCAGGGAATCCACCATAGTCACCGGGCTTCTGAATATCCTTTGTCACTGAACTATTTGCTGCAAGTCGAACCTGCAACAGGAATGACGAAAGAGTGAGTACTGACACTGGTAAAAAAGAAAGATCCATAATGGTCATATAAAAGGTAATGGCATATGTTAAATTTCATCACATGTTCAAGTAGAGGTATTCACAAGCTTGCCCTCGTTAACAACAATGTCTGACTATTCATATTGTTTACTGAAACCATTGGATGTGAATATATAGTTTTTTAGGCTGCAGTCAACTACTTAGATGAAAAAGAGAAAATATTTACCATTTATCTAGAAATGAATAAAGAACCTTTAGATTCAAGAGAGCTCTGATGACTGTGTAGAATATAAATATTGCACTGGATTCAAACTAGTTTTTGAAGCCATAGAGAAAAGCAAGGACACAAACAGAGCTGCACTGGATTCAAACTAGGTTTTGAAGCCATAGAGAAAAGCAATGACAGAAACAGAACTGAAGAAACAGCACCTTCGATGCGATAGAGACATGGTCCCGAATTGCAACCCTACCACCCAAGGTAACATAGTCACCTAACCTGTATGCTCAAAACACAATAAATCTGTAAAACAACATGGTAAAGTTGCATCAACCGCCCAAAACAGAAAATGATGACATGAATGAAATGAAGACATACGTTACAGAACCAGCAATCCCTACTTGTCCACAAATCATGCAGCACTTTCCAATTACCACATTGTGACCTATCTGCAAGAGAAATTGTCAATCCATGTGAAAGGGGAGACAAACACATTCACCTGAACTATGGAATAATACCTGAACCAGATTATCAATTTTGGTATGATCTCCAATCACTGTTTCTCGCCAGCTGCAGTCAATTTGAAAGTTTTCAGAAAAAGTCCGATGTGGCTACACATATACTCAAATGGAAGATGCTGGTAATCCGAAATTCCAAATTGCAGGTACATGAGAATCATGGACCAGCAACAAAATAACTCCCATAACCAAACTATACATTCTCTTTAAATCATAAGTGGCTCAGAGAGATTGCGGTTGCCCATAATTAGAGTAGTATGAAAAGGATTCTAAGACTGACAAGTTACCTGCCTCTGTCAATGCATGTGTTTGCACCTATTTCCACATGGTCTCCAATTCTCGCACATAACATCTGACAAGTTACAAACTTTTTTCAGTGTAGGCTTATATAGGGTGACTTGAAATGTTAACTGCATCCACATAAAAATTCTCAAACAAACAGCCAGTTAACAAGCAACTCAACATTTATGGACTAGTACTATACCCATGATACTGGCACGATCTAAGAATTTTCTCTCTCTCTTTGACGTCTGTTAAGTAGAACAATATAATTGTGACCAAAGTTAGAATGAGATTTTCCTTAGTTATATTAAATGAACAAACTCTGTTGTAGAAAGCCATTGCAATTTTGCTCTAACATAGGCCAAAATGTACTTAAGCTCTTAACTCAGTAATCATTCACCACCATCCAGTTGTGATACATCTAGTTATTAATCATCGTTTAGAATGCACAAGATCAAGTTTTAACCATACAGAATGACAATTTCACCTGTGAGCACTAACCTGTGGTTTCTTCTTAACTTGTCCATCCTCGTCCACAAAAAAGCCAAAACCTGAAGCAGTAAACAATCTGTTGACATCAGCATTGCAAAGTCCATTTTGCTTAAATAAAGCAATTTTACCACCCAACAAGCATAAACTAGAAACACAAAACACCCTAAGGAAACTGGCATTCTCTTGATCTTTAATCCAAAATTAACAAATAAATAAATAAACACATGTACATGAGTTGCTAAAAATCATGACAAGAGTGTTATGCTTCAGTCAGATCACAAGAAATAAAATGGTGTCCCTTGTATATAACATATACCTAAATTAAGGTAATATACAATTTTAACACATCATATTTCTTATTTTACAACCTTGTACTCTTGCCTAGAGTGTTTAAAAATTTCAACTCTAACATATGCTTACCATCTTGACCAATGCAGGCTCCATTGTGGATAGTACAGAACTCACCGACCGAACAATTGCTCAAAACAACATTGTACCTGCACATTTTAACAAAAATTCAGTCCCGGCAAATGATAAAACTAAATCAAACAATATGGCAACACAAAATACCCAAATAGCACAACCATACCCGATCCTAGTCGACTGCCCGACAGACACCAAAGGCCCGACCACAGCTCCAGACCCGATTACAACTTCCTTGCCAAGGACAGCACCAGAGTGCACGATGGCACCGGCCTCCACCACAGCGGTGGGGTCAACGGACGCAGCCCTGTGAAGGATGCCCCCACCATTGTGCCACGGCACGAACTCCACCGAAGCGATCCCTGCACCTAATTGTTCACAAGTCAGAAGGACATACATATCTGACAGCTATTGAGGCTGAAATTTTGGCAAGCACTCAAGTTAACTGCATTGAGTCAGCTATATTCTTACTGCTGCAAGCAGCGGAGAGGCCGCCCAAGTATCTCCCAAGCAGAGCGACGCCGCGCGGTGGCACGGAGTGTAGTGATAGCGCAGCAGACGCCCTGCGGGAAGTTACTCGCAGGATGGCTGCCATCGTTTAGCTCCCGGAACGAGTGGAAATTGGAAACACAATGAACATCAATAGGATCTAGGTGCTAGTCCAAGTTCGGGGAATGAGGAAAAAGCACGACAGGACGGCGGCGATCTAGTCAAAGTTTGTCGATTAGGATGCTAAACCTGCCGCGGGGACGGATTCAGAGGCGCCCAACAGGAGCGCGTGCTGCTAATGAAGGATCTAGGGCTCTACTCGCGGGAGAGGTAGTACCTTGTCGTATTGGTTGAGCTCCCGAGCCTGATACCTATGGTGTGCTCCTCGCCAGAACTCGCTCCGACTCCGAGAGGCACCACTTCGGCGCCGCGGAGACTGGCAGTGGCAGGTGAAGGGCGTCAGCGTCTGTGGGCCGGAGAGAGCCTTTCTGGCCGTATATGGCCCTGTTTCACAGTTGACTGGGGCCTGACATGGAGTAAAACGCACTGGCGGCCCGTGAACTTGACTGCCCGTGTTAAATAAGTCTGCACCTATTTTTTTTATCCAAATTTTTGGTCCATTCACAAATGAGGTCTCCACTCTCCAAACCTTTTTAACGTCTTGTTTGTTTCATCTTTTCGGACTAGGCTGAAAAGCTAGTTTCTGGAGCGTTGAAAAGACAAGTTTTGAGAAAATGAACTAAAATTTGAAATGTACATCAAGAGAACCCAACTACATATTATAAAAGCCAGAAGACACTACTTAACGAGCCATATTTTCAATTGGCCATCATTCATCTTTTCTAAAAACTCAAAAGCTCCAACATAAACAAAAAAAAGACCTAAGTTAGAAGTCGTATACTTTTTAAACTTTATATTGAGGTTCAAATTTTGTTAGGTACAATTGACCGTTAAAAATTGACGCTGACTCCGACTTCATCTCCGAGGTTTAAGAGATCCTCCACGCGTAGGTAACATTGATACCATTTTTTTACTTTTCGACATAGTAACTCAATATAAGTAAATAAATAAATTTATATGAAAATTTTATATGTCATAATGTGTGAAAGGAGTTGGTGGTTACTCCCTCCATCCTATTTTATTTGTCACTTTAGGCTCCCATTGAAATGTAAGATAGGAAACAATAAAGAAATAGGAAAAATATAGGAATTAAGATAGTATGTTTTTGAATCCTATGAGAATCAAAAACATAGGAATTTGGATGAGAAGTCTTTTGATAGGGTCATAGAAAAAATAAAGGAACCAATAGCTCTCTCTTGCTTGGTAGGAGAAACAAAGGAAAGAAAAAAAGAGGTCTAACATCTTGTTTTGTTTCCTCCAAAATCAAAACATAGAAAACACATTCTACGAAAACTATCTTTTGTTTCTTCTATGAGCCAAATGATCATGTAGAAAAAAATTATTTACAATTTCTATCCTTTAAATTTCTTTTGTTTTTCCTCCAATCCAAAGGGACTCTTATGGCGCGTTTGGTAGGGTGGAGATGGGCTGGACCTGCACCCGCAGATGCATGGTGGCGTGTTTGGTAGGGTGGAGAAAGAATTGGGCCAGGCTGAGCGCGTGCCGGCGGGAGGCGAAACGCTGCACGAGCCGGAACGAAATAAATTTTCGTTCCCCGCGAGCCGAGCGCGCGCCGGTCCATTTGGCTGCACCGCGCGGGCCATTTTCGCTGCACTCGGGCGGGCTGGGCGCGAAAGGAAACGGCCCGAAAGGCCCTAGGGTTACCGCTGGATAAAAGCAGCTCCCCACCCGGTCACCTCCCCATTCGCCTCCACTCGCCGCTCCTCTGCCACCGCTTCGGATCTTCCGCTCGCCCCATCCGCTCGAGGCTCCGGTCGTGGTCGCCGGCGTCGCCTTCGTGGCGGTGAAGTGCTGCTCTCCTCTCTCCTCACCGGCCGGTCTCTTCCTCCTCGTCTTCTCCGTCAACCGATTCTCTCGCGCAATCGGTTCCCCATCGATTGCCACCCCTCCGCATCGGCTTTTCCGTCGTGGTTGTGTCCTTCCGTCGTCGCTTGCAAGGTAAGACCATCCCATCCCCCGCATCCCTCCCTCCCGCATCCGGATCTGCATCCCGATTTGTTGAGTGATGCCGGATCTACCGATGCTTATTGTTCCGTATATGTTGCGCTATCTAGTTGTGATTGTTGGTCGGTTTATTTCATATTTGCTTACTTGTCGATGATGTTCATTGTGCTTGGCACTTGGAGGCTACTCTTTGTAGTAGCAGCCGTGTCCGAGTGCACCCTAAGCACCAATATGTATCATTGTTAATGACATTGGACGTCATTTGAGGACATGGCACTTATTACCTCCCTTTCTTGGATGTTCATGTAGATGGATCCCGAACATGACCTTGCATCTGCTGCGTTCGCAGTCTGTTTCGATTGTGGTTGTTATGGTTGCGTTTTTAGCTTCTAGGATTAGAGGTCGTAACCGTGATCTGGCTGATCCATTGCTTTTAGTTCCTAGGGCCGTGGCTGATGAGCACGAGCAGCACAACCTTGACCTAATTTATAATAGTACCGACGTGGAATGTGTTGACATGTTGCGCATGCGCAAGGCACCCTTTTTGCCTTGTGCAACCTGTTTAGACAGAGGGATCTGCTTAGGGATACAATAAACGAGTAGCATTGAGGAGCAGGTTAGCATGTTTTTGCATGTGGTTGGGCACAATCGGAGGTTCGGGGTCATACATCGAGTTTTAGGAGGTCGAAAGAAAGCTGTATCTAGGCATTTTCATCAAGTGTTATATGCCATTGGTGAAGCGAGAGATGAGATGATTAGGCCACCATCCACCGAACCACATCGGAAGATAGTACAAAGTCACGAGATGGAACCCTTACTTCAAGGTAACATCCTGTGAATTACATGCATGTTGTAATAATAAAACTTGTCACTAATCATGAATGAAATATGTATGATGTTAGGATTGCATTGGAGCTATTGATGGCACACACATACTTGCTAGGGTGCCTTTACGCATACAAGCAGCATTTAGGGGTAGAAAACACCAACCTACTCAAAATGTTATGGCTGTCTGTGGACTTTGATCCGAAGTTCACATATGTGTTGGCTGGGTGGGAGGGGTCTGCACATGATGCTCTCATATTGGCGGATGCATTGGAGAGGAATGATGGGTTGAGGGTTCCAACAGGTACCAAAAATAGTGATTTGCATTAATTTTGTAGATAACTAATTTGGAATCATAACTTAGGCATTTCATGATTGTTTATAGGCAAGTTCTATCTAGTTGATGCTGGTTATGCTTGTCGGCCTGGTTTCCTACCCCCATTCCGTGCTGTTCGTTACCACCTATCGAGTTTAACTCTACCAACCAACCAAGTAATGCAAGGGAATTGTTCAACCTCGAGGCATTCCTCTTTGAGGGTATCTCGTTGAGAGGGCTTTTGGGGCTTTCAAGGGGAGGTTTCGCATCCTGGACAACAAACCATTCCACACGTATAGGACTCGGGTTAAGTTGGTCCTTGCATGCTGTATTCTGCACAGTTGGATCCTGTCTTTTGGGGTTGATGAGGTAGTTCCACCTGAAGATGAATTTGCTCCTCCACTCGAAGAGGCAGCACTAGGTCCAGGCCCTGCCAATAGGGAGGCATATGCCCGGGAGTGTGCTGCATGGGTTGCTGCTAGGGAGAATATGGCTCGGGAAATGTGGGGAAATAGGGGCTAGTAATCTTGTACTAACTATTTGCCATGTCCTCTATGGAACCATGTCATGTAATAATGTGACTTCCTTTGATGCTTGTAATCGAGACAATTTTGGCTTTCAATCTATGCTTCTGTTTTGTTGCATTTGGCTTTCAATCTATGCTTCTGTTTTGTTGCATTTGGTTTATATGTATGTGGTTCATTTGTGGCAATGATGTTCCATATGCTACCTTGCTGAAACAAATTTACCAGAATGGAAGAGGGAAACATGGGGAATGGGGGCAATGGTGGCCTCGCTCGTTGTGCATGTGGCGGATGATGAGGCTCCAGCTGCAGCTGTTGCTGCTAGGGGTCCAATGAGGTGGTCTGCAGCCAACTCGGGCTTTGTGTTGCGCCGCATTTGTGAGTTGGTTGGCAAGGGTGCAAGGACGGACAAGGGTTTGAAGGAAACCTTTGTCAACCAGGTTGCTAAGGCATTGAAGGAATTTTCTGGTGAGAATGTAACCTCAACTCAAGTTTACAATCACTTGAGGAAGTGGAGACAGAGGTGGGTAAAGGTTTCCAAGATAATGGACATAAGTGGAGCTACGTGGGATGAAACTATAGCATAGTGCTTGAGCATGGCTACTACTCGAGTTACATCAAGGTACAATTCTTCCATATGTCATTCTTGTAACCATTGCATGTATTTGGTGGTTCCATTTGGTGATTCTAACTCATTCTTGTTACCATTGCAGGACCACCCCAAGGATGCTTGAGTACCTCAATAGGCCTATTGAGTTCTACAAGGAGATGCGAGACAACCTTTGGTAGCTCTATGGCAACAGGAAGATTTGCCATGGGGTCTCGCTGAACCACTTGGGGTGTTCTCCGGGTTTGGTGACGGTGAAGGTGTCAAGATAGAAGGAGAACATGATGTCAACCAGAACAAGGGCCTGCGATCCGATGTGCACATAAAGGTAGAAGCAGCTGAAGCTTCTAAAGCCACCGATGCCACCTATGGCACTAAGAGGAAGAGGTCTACCATTTCGATGAGGAGGCTTTGTTGATGTCCCACATGATCGATGCTGTGAACAATGTGGCAGCTGCTTTGAGGGAGACTGGACCTGCACATGTTGATGAAGACACGTATGATGTCTGTCATGGGTGTTGTGGGTTTCACCGATGAAGCTCTCATGGTGGTGTTCTCTCATCTGTTGGACAACAAGTCTCAAGCCCATGGCTACATCAAGATGAGTGATGTCCACCGTGACCTGTGGCTAAGGACATGGCTCAGCAAAAACTACAACATTTGAGGCCAGCGAGACCAAGGTTCCTACTAACTTTTGCGATGGGTAGAGTAGAGATGGTATATTTCCTCCTCCCCTCACAGCAACACACCTAATTTTGTGCAGCAAGGTAGCATCCTGACTTGCTTTAAATTTGCTATAGTTCGACCTATGGCTGGTGATAGTTGTAACTCCTAAATGGTGGTAGTTGTAATGCCTAAACTATTTGGTACTTCATTTGATTTAGACTTGGTATTGTAATATTATAATTTCTCTTCCCTTATCCGTGTGTTTGTTGATTTATTTATGGCCAATGATAACATGACACGGACTAGGATTTGTTGGCTTATTGTGACTTTCTTGATCTGTTTATCCGATCTGTTTTGCTGATCTCTTTCTCCGATTTGTTTTACTGGTCTGTTTTCTTATCCGATGTTCCAAGCCAGCATTGAGTCAAGTTTATTATTTCTTTGCTAAGTGTCATGTGCTGAGGCCCTCAGCAGCCGAGTGATGACAATTTGTCAATATTCTGTTATGACAAACATCCGAGGCTGATATTTGTGGCTATGATTTAACATACATGTCTACAATGTTCTTGGATTTGTTTCTTTAGATCTTCGATGTCTATGTTGTCTACTTGATATTAATCGAAGGTCTACAAGAACCAAAACTGAGAGTTTGTAGATTTCAACTATAATTCAACTGAGGCACAATTTTTTTCCCCCATATTCTTCCTTTCTTGCAGGATGGCATGGTATGTTGTGTTCGTTGGTAGACATCCTGGAGTCTACCCGACACGGGAGCTATGCAACATGGAGGTATGTGGCTTTCCGGGGCTTGTTACCGAAGGATTGCTACTTATTCGGAAGCAATTAAAGCTTTTAATCAGAATGTACATAGTGCTCCATATGATTACCATGATCAGTTAGCCGGTGGTGGTAGACCTGTTACTTGTGATGTTAGAAATGTAGTTATCATTTTGCTTGCAGATAATGATAGCAGTATTGTTGTACAAGTTGATTCATGTTAAGGCTTAACGACCATGTAAACAGATGTTATAAACTGTAGTTGCACTGTAACACTTGTTGCTTGAAAATGTCTTGTGTCATTGTACATTGTGGTAAACTCACCACATCCTGCTGCAAGGTGATCGTAACTTGGCTTGTCCAACCTACCAAACACATTCTCTAACCGGCGATTACAACCGACCAGCCTTCCATCCAATCTAACAAACAAAATCTCTACTCGAACCTGGCCTAAGCCATACAAGTTACCAAACAAGAGGACCCTCGCATCACTTCATCCAGGCCAAGGTGGCTCAGCCGGACTCTACCCATGCTTCCTAGCCTCATCGCACCCTACCAAACGCGC